>CM065592.1:259027429-260227429 GCA_033119425.1 Bufotes viridis | reverse complement strand
TTGCCATTGGCTGTCTATACTACACAATCAATTGACAGAATGTATTTTAAAGTAAAGTGACTTAAATCGAAAGCTAATTAGAGGCACCCATTACAAATATAAACATTTGCAATTTAAAGAGTTTTTCCAAGATGTCCGATCATCAGGGTGAGTTTTGGGCTGGGGTTCCTAGGGCCCACCAGAAAAATGAACTCTGGGGCTCGCTGTAAAGCTACATAGAAATATCACCTATTCACACAGCGGCAGGCAGCAGTGAGATGCTACAGAATGACTGGTTATGGGAGTCCCTGCAGCAACGTTGAGAAGGTAGGTCCCAGGGGAAAGAGGATATTGGCTATCCTGCCTCTATTCCTACAAGTCACCTTCACAAACCAATATATCTATAATAATAAACTGGGTAGATTGCTAAATAATATATCCACTTTTTAAATGACCATAGGCTGGTTGAGGTGCTGTGATGCCTTGTGCTACTTGTGCAGGTTATAGGGGACTAGGGGTCCACCTTGCACAGGGGCCCATTGGGCGATTCGCCTGTTCCCCTGTTTTCCAGTCCAAGCCTGCTCAGGATAAGTTACTGGTATGTGATAGGTGGAGGTCTGACTCCAATTAGCTGTTTGAGGAGGCCAAGGCGCTCCTCTCCACTTACCAAACACAATGACATCCATTGGATATCAGCTGTGCTTGGTATTGCCGTTTTTTGCACATGCTAGTTTTGAAAAACCTGTCTGTTTTTTTGGTGCACTGATGTTCTGAATGAATGAGGGTACATTCACATGTGAATTTTTTGCAGTTTTTAAAGATAAAACTAGGAGTAAATTTAACAAAGAGACATACAATACTACATAATTTCCTTTTACTATGCAGTTCACACATTGGGGCTATGTCGTAGTTCTTGCCATGGTTTTATGTGACCGGTGCCAAACCACATTTTTGCAGTGATTTAAGAAAACCATGGTAAAATCTACACTACAGCTGTGACACCTCCACAACATGTGAAGCAAGCCTAAGGGTCCTAATATACAGGCATATATTGTTTCATTAATGAGCAGGCAAACACCAATCTAGCGATTCTCTTGCATTAAAAAGACATGCAATTACACAGAAGAAAAATCTTTAAATGTTTTTGCTGTTTGTTCTTTATTGCGAAACATACTTATTTCTGAATAGACGAGGGGATGTGGTGGCGACTAATGATAATCTTTCAGTCAGGCAGATTTGTCCAATACACGGAAAAAGAACGATTCATTGCTCATCATTCAATCGCTGCACACTGTTGTGATAATAAATCAAATTACTCGAGAATTCAGACAATAATCACTCTATCTAATAGGTTTTTAAGACACAGAGCATTATCCTGTTTTCTCAACATAATTAAAACCCAACTACTTAAAGATGAGCATGAATTAAAAAATGCATTCATTTTTTTCAATGCACTATAATGGCATAAAGTACAGCAATTTGTGGTAAAAATGCTTTGGTTATTTAAATACGCTCTTTTCCCGCGTTTCAAAGTGCAACTGTAAACCCATCTTAGGGCAAGTTGGGACCATTAAAGTATAACTGTCAAATTTTCTTTTTTTTTACTATTGGATTTTGGTGATTAATATCACCTTGTTGGCCCTGTTTTAATTTCTGTTTGTTTAATAAATAACCCCTAAAAGCCACCTAAAAGTCCCCAGTATTGGCTATTGTTACCTGAGATAAAATCAGGTTGCTATGCTCCTTCCGTCTACCAGATGAGGACGGAGCACGCTGTGCACTGGGAACTGATAGTGAGTCAACATTGTAAGGGAATGTATAAAAAGCCAGGTTCTTCCTGACAGGAGATAACAGTGCTGGGCTGTGTGTGTGAACTTCTCCACATCCCTGAGCTTGGCAGACACTCCCTTAGCAGTGCCGGACAATGTGGCTGCTCAGTGTATAAATGAGAGCCTTATCTGATAAGAGGAGAGCTCGTAAGAGGACTACAGGCTTCAGCCAGACCTGGGAACTTCACTGCAAGACCCCCCTATACAGTGCTGGTCTTCACTAACTTCACTGCAGGCCTCACTGGATTAGCCTCAGGGCTGAGGGCGGCCATTTTAACAGAATAGTGAAATTGCAGTTTTATGCAGACTGGTTGCTAAGGGCTAAATCTTATTAAATAAGGGGTAAGTAAGTCTAATAGTTATTGATTCAGGAATATTATCATATTAGTAACTACATATATGAAAACTGAAATTAGGGTCTAAATGTGACAGTTATCCTTTAAATAAAAAATATAAAAGGCACTACTTTTTAATTTATCGTAATTACCAACTATATTTTGCCTAATTAGGCAGGGGCTACACAGAGACTATTTGTAGCGCTACTGACTGATAGTTCAAGCTAAGCTGCAGTACTAATGAATACATAGAGTTGTATGCATTCTAATAAACTGCAGCTGTCACTCATGTTAAAATCAGTAGTACTACATAGAGCAAATTGTCCATGTAGTCTAAGGGTATGTTTACCTGTCTTTTTGCTGCATGCATTTTACTGCAGATTTCCACTCTTTCACAATGCACTTTTTGCCTGCATGACTTTTACAAGGGAAACAACTTCTTAAAACTTGCTTCACCTGTGGAATCTATGTTGCCACCAGCCACATTGCAAAAGAATGTTGGCTGGTAAAGTACTGGCAAGGGTGTATATCTGAACCAGAATAGACAGATGGGTAAGGTAAAAGAATCCAAGAAAGTTTGGTGGTTTCAGCTAAGTGTAGTTTGCTGAGTCACTTTTCTTTAAAGTGTTTTATGGGCCTGGATTTTTATGGAATGATATGCAGGTGTTGGTAGTAGAACGTGCCATTCCCTCCCCATTCCAGTAAAATAAATTTGCCTAGCCCAAGGCAAAACCAGGTGTAGCTTTTGGGTTCATTACTGTGGACGTAAATACAGGGCTAAAATGCTCTGTTAGGCCCCTTGCAGACGAGCGTGAGCGGATTAGGTCCAGATGCGTTGCGGATGCGTTCAGTAAAAAATGACCAATCTCGCAAGTACTTTCAGTTTTGTCTGCAATGCGTTTAGTTGTTCAGTTTTTATCGCGCGGTTGCAATGCGATTTAATGCGTTTTGCGCGTGCGTGATAAAAAAGAAATCTTTACAAACAACATCTCTTAGCAACCATCCGTGAAAAATGCATCGCATCCGCACTTGTTTGCGGCTGCAATGAGATTTTCCCACAGCCCGATTCACTTCTATGGGGCCAGTGTTGTGTGAAAATCGCAAAATATAGAACATGCTGCGATTTTCACGCAACGCAGAAGTGATGCATGAAAACCAACGCTCATGTACACAGACCCATTGAAATGAATGGGTCTGGATTCCATGCGGGCGTAATGCGTTCGCATCATGCATTGCACCCGCGCGGAATACTCGCTCGTGTGAAAGGGGCCTTAGTGTCAGAGCCTGAAAGCTGCATGATCTGGTGGCTGTGTGAAGCCTGAGTTTGGTGAAATTCCCTAGGTGAGGTGATGACTATGTTTAGTTTGTGCCCAGACGGACCCGCAACAATATGCATAGTGCATTTGGAAAATCCTCAGACCCATCAAATTTTTTCAATTTTTTAATGTTGTGGCTTTGCGCTAAAATAAAAATGTTCAAATTTTTCCTAATCATCTGCACTCAATACCCTATAATTACAAAGTGGAAACAGAATGTTCGAAATCTTTTCTAATTTATTGAAAAGGAAAAACTAAAATATTGCATAGCATAAGTATTCAGCCCCTTTACTCAGTAATTAGTTGAAGCCCGTTTGGCAGTGATTACAGCCTCCAGTTTTCTTGGGTATGATAACACAACATACATATATATTTGGGGATTTTCTGACATTCTTCTCTGCAGATCGTCTCTAGCTCTGTCAGGTTGTGATCGTCAGTGGACAGCCATTTTCAGGCCTCTACAGAGATGTTCGATTGGATTCAAGTCAAGGTCCTGGCTGGCCACTCAAGGACAGTCAAAGAGTTGCTCCTAAGACACTCCTATATTGTCTTGGCTGTGTGCTTAGGGTCATTCTCTTGTTTGAAGGTGAACCTTTGGCCCATTCTTAGGTCTGCAGCACACTGGATGAGGTTTTCATTAGGAATATTCCTGTACTTTGCTCCATTAAGCTTTTACCTCAACTCTGACCAGTCTCCCTGTAAGGCCCCTTTCACACGGGCGAGTTTTGGAGGACGCATTGCACCCGCACTGAATCCGGACCCATTCATTTCTATGGGGCTGTGCACATGAGCGGTGATTTTCACGCATCACTTTTGCGTTGCGTGAAAATCGCAGCATGTTCTATATTCTGCGATTTTCACGCAACGCAGGCCCCATAGAAGTGAATGGGGATGCGGGAAAATCGCAAGCATCCGCAATCATGTGTGGATGCGTTGCGATTTTCCAGCATGGTTGCTAGGATACGATCGGGATGGGGACCCGATCATTATTATTTTCCTTTATAACATAGTTATAAGGGAAAATAATCGCATTCTAATTACAGAATGCAATGTTCCCGGGCTATAGAGGGTTAAAAATAATAAGAGTTAACTTACCTTCTCCCATTGTGCGCGCAGAGCCCCAGAACGTCTTCTCTCTTGATGGTTGGGATGCTTGAGGACCTGTGGTGACGTCACAGGGTCACATGGTCCAATCATAGAAGCATTTGAGTGGACCATGTGACCCATGTGATCCTATGACATCACGGCAGGTCCTTCATCCAACAAGATGTTGGATGAAGGACCTGCCGTGATGTCACAGGATCACATGGGTCACATGGTCCACTCAAATGCTTCTATGATTGGACCATGTGACCCTGTGATGTCACCACAGGTCCTGAAGCATCCCAACCATCAAGAGAGAAGACGTTCTGGAGCTCTGCGTACAATGGGAGAAGGTAGTTAACTCTTATTATTTTTAACCCTCTATAGCCCGGGGAACATTGCATTCTGTAATTAGAATGCGATTATTTTCCCTTATAACTATGTTATAAAGGAAAATAATTACATATACAGAATACTCATCCCGAAACCAGACTTCAGTGATGAAGTCTGACTTCGGGTCTGGGTACCAAGCATGCGGATTTTTTCACGCGCGTGCTAAACGCACTACAAACGTTAGCACACGCGCGGAAAAATCGTGGCGATTCCCGCAACGCACCCGCCTCTTATCCGGGCGTCAAACATGACGCCCGTGTGCAAGAGGCCTAACAGCCACTGAAAAACACTTCCACAGCATGATGCTGTCACTACCATGCTTCATTGTAGGGATGGTGTGATGCATAGATGGCCTATCCTGTATAATATATAATATGTTATGTGATTTTATGAGTTATGTCATATATCCCATTGTATGTCCCCCTATTGAGCTGGTCTTATGTATATGGTAATAGAGGCCCCTCTGTGCTCCTATGTCTCCATTACTTTGTGGTGGGATAAACATTCTCTGTTTTGATCCACCCAACATCTGCCTATCAGATGCTAATACTTTTTGGGTGATACCACTGAGCCTTTTGGACTGTTCAGGTAGGTAAAAACATACTTGGCTTTACATCGGAATATGAGTGCCAAATATCTTTAATGATTCTTAAAGTTAATTTATAAAATTTTCAAGTAGGAGAACAGCACAATACCCCTCATACAACAAATTGTCTCACCAATTGATCCAAACTGGTGTTCAGCAAACATCTAAAAATTGCAACGTCAGCATCTCCAAAAAGGTGTCTTTATTGGGTTAAACCAGTATGTGTTAATCGCTTGCCATCATATGCTTGAAAAGGCTTTGATGTAGCCGAAACGTCGTAGAATTACACATGCTTGTTTGACCCAATAAAGACAACTTTTTGGAGATGCTGATGTTGTTGCTATTTTTGGATCTTAAGGTGAATTTGTCATCCATATTTTTTTCGGTGAATTAAAAACCAATAGTAACACATTTTTTTCTAATCTGTTTTTATTTACTGATTTAAGAACTTTTTAAATTCTGTTTCCTGAGCATGAATATGGGGGCTGCCAGAGACAGGGTTGGCAACCAGAATTTTTCATTTTACTGGACAACTTATCCCAAAATCATCGTTTTTTTACAAACAAATTGGAAAACCATAATGAATGATCGAGATTATAAGTAATACATATCTATAGCTCAATATACTAATACAAACGCATTACCAGCATTTACTGTTAGGGTGCTTTCACACTTGCGTTTTTACTTTCCGGTGTAGAGATCCGTCATCTGATACATTTGATGTATACAAGGAATGTCCACATACATGGGGTTAAACTACAGAGCGCTAAAGTGCATAAGTGCTACAAGGCATGTGAGAAACCCTAACAGTAAACTGCCCACTCTCCACATAAAGTTCATAAGAAAAGCATACCGACCAGTGTGACCACCCGACGACTGTTTCGCCTGACTGGCTTCCTCAAGGGTGTATAATCCTGCTGTATATGTTTGTGGGTCATGTTTTTTATAAATTGTTGTTCAATAAAGTAACATTTGATTGATTACTTGAGTGTGTAGTATGTGTTTGTAGGTGTTTTATATATACAGTTGTGTTCAAAATTATTCAACCCCCACTGAAATTGAGTGTTTTGGCCAATTTGACATTGATTTTGATCATTTCAGTCATCTTGTTTACAATTAAATCAAAGAGGCATTTATAAGTCAGACAAATATAACATAACATTTATAATGAAATAACCACAAATGTTTTTTCTGTGCTCACATCATTATCAGTTTTATTCAACCCCCAAGTGACATTCAATCTTAGTACTTAGTACAACATCCTTTTCCAGTTATAACAGCTTTTAAATGTGAAGCATAGCTTGACACAAGTGTCTTGCAGCGATCTACGGGTATCTTCGCCCATTCTTCATGGGCAAAAGCCTCCAGTTCAGTCACATTCTTAGGCTTGCGCGCTGCAACTGCTTTCTTTAAGTCCCACCAGAGGTTCTCAATCGGATTTAAGTCTGGTGACTGCGATGGCCACTTAAAAATGTTCCAGCCTTTAATCTGCAACCATGCTCTAGTGGACTTGGAGGTATGCTTGGGATCATTGTCCTGTTGAAAGGTCCAACTTCTCCCAAGCCTCAGATTTGTAACGGACTGCATCACATTTTCATCCAATATCTCCTGGTACTGAAGAGAATTCATGTTACCTTGCACACGCTGAAGCTTCTCTGTACCTGTAGAAGCAAAACAGCCCCAAAGCATGATTGACCCCCCGCCATGCTTCACAGTAGGCAAGGTGTTCTTTTCTTCATAGGCCTTGTTCTTCCTCCTCCAAACATAGCGTTGATCCATGGGCCCAAACAGTTCTAATTTTGTTTCATCAGTCCACAGAACACTATCCCAAAACTTTTGTGGTTTGCCCACATGACTTTTGGCATACTGCAGTCGACTCTTCTTATTCTTTGGAGACAACAAGGGGGTTGCGCCTGGGAGTTCTGGCATGGAGGCCTTCATTACGCAGTGTGCACCTTATTGTCTGAGCTGAAACTTCAGTACCCGCATCTGACAAATCTTTTTTCAGTTCCTCAGCAGTCACACAGGGACTTTTCAACACTTTGCGCTTCAGGTAGCACACAGCAGTCAAAGTCAGCATCTTCTTTCTGCCACGACCAGGTAGTGTTTCAACAGTGCCCTTTGCCTTGAATTTGCGAATAATGCTTCCTATGGTGTCTCTTGGTATGTTTAACATCTTTGCAATCTTCTTATAGCCATTGCCCTTCCTGTGAAGAGAAATCACCTCTTCTCTTGTCTTCCTGGACCGTTCTCTTGACTTCACCATGTCTGTAAACACACCAGTAAATGTCTAGAAGGAGCTGAGTATCACAGTCATTTTAAATCTGCCTAATTGGTGCTTATTCTGCTTGATTGCTGCTCCATGACATCCAGAAGTGTTTTCAATACCTGATCGAAAACACTTGAATGAACCTCTGTTCTTAAGAGTGGTAGTCTTTAAGGGGTTAAATAATTGTGTCAATGAAGAAATCACAAAAAAAATATTTAATACTGTATTACAAAAACAATTGATGTCATTTTAGTTGCATTTGGTTCTTTAAAAAGTCCTTGTAAGATTTCATTCTGAACACAATTACAAATGTACACTAAATTCCCGAAAACCCTTTACAGCATTGGGGGTTGAATAATTTTGAACACAACTGTATATATATATATATATATATATATATATATACACATGCACACTCAGAAACAGACAGATATATAGCACTGTATCCTACAACATGCATACATACAAATATACAAAAATACAGTAACATCACTACAAAAGTTACTCTACCAAACACAAACTATATACACTAGGTGCACAGTGATAAAAAACAGAACACAAATCATATTAACCCCTTCCCATCCAGCATGGTACATGTACGACACCTAGGCAGTTCTTTAAAGATGAAGCCTGAAACAGCAGGCACACGGGGATAATGTATGAGATCGACAATAAAGTCAGTTGCACACATTTAGCCCCTCAGATCGGGCATCTGGGAGCTCAAAAACCTGAAAACTCTCGTTCCCAGGCACGCACCAGCCCAGGGATTGGTGAAGCCGGATATTGTGTGCATCACCCTCTGTCCTCCTGAATTACCCAAGGCTGCCTCACATAAGTTCCTATGGAGACCTTGCCTGTGGCAAAGTTCCACAAGAACATACCATAAGTCTCATAGACACCAATAGTCTAATGATTGGCTGTTCAAGTTCCCTAGGGGAACTAATAAAAAGTGTAAAGAAAATAAATGTTTTTAAGAAGATAAAAAAATAAAAATATCTAAAAATTCAAATCACCCCCTTTCCCCAAAATCCAGATCAAAGCTTTGTACACATAATGCCCCATTTACACGTCCGTAGTGTGTTGTGGATAAGCAAATTGAGGATCCGCAACACACCTTGCCGCCAGCCCCATAGAGATGCTTATACTTGTCCGCAATTGCGGGCAAGAAAAGTACATGCTTTATATTATTGCGGAGCCGCCGGCCGGAAGATCGGCAGCGCGCTCCGCAAATGCGGATACTGAGAGACTGTGTGTGCTCTCCGCATCCATCATGTCCCCATTCAAAATGAATGGGTCCGCACCCGTTCTTAAAATTTGCGGAACGGGTGCGGACGAACATTGCGGACGTGTGAATGGGGCCTAACTACAATAAAAGTTACGCGGGATATAGTGATGAAAAGAGATTTTTTATTTTCCAATATTAAAACGCAAGAAAAACTATACAAATGTGGTATCGCCATAATTATACTGACATGGAGAATGAAAGTAACAGGTTTACCGCATACTGAATGCTGTAAAAACAAAACCCATAAAACTGTGGGGGAATTGCCTTTTTTTCCCAATTCTACCCAAGTTAAAAAAAAATATTCCAGCTCCCCACTACATCATATGCAATTTTAAATGGTGCCATTAGAAAGTATAACTTGTCCGGCAAACAAGTCCTTATACACACTGAATATAATGTACTGAGACTTCAGGCTCTGCCGCCTCCTGAACTTCCTGTTTTCTCTGTGACCTACTGCTCCTGTACTTAGCCGTTCTGTAGCTGAACATGGAAGAAAAGTGGGAGAAGGGGAAACCTCTCTTTTTTGTTTGCTGAACTTTACTGCTAAGAATACAGCCACTGGGTCTTGCTTTAAAATAATTTTGCAACAAGGGAATTTGTCTACGACAAATTGTTATAATATACATTATATATATACAATATATATAATGTATATATATATATTAGAAAGTAGACCTACACATGTATGTTGTCTGTTTTCTACCTATACTAGTCCATTAAATTAACATTATCAACACATGAACCGTACATAAATAATGTATATTTCCAAGCCAGTTCCAGCCCAAGAATATTAAGTACACTGTTATCACAGCTGGTATAATGTTAAGCAACTCATCATTTTACACTTAATACAGTAAAAGTAGTGATGTACTTATAATCATAGACCTTCATCACCCTTTGTGTCGGTATCTGGATAACATACAGTGTGTCAGTTTGAATCTCCTATGACAAGACTCAAGGACAAACAGATATTCTTTCAGTATAGCCTGAAAGATAGTTGTTATGTTAATACCATTCATATAAGAATTTTTGAAAAGTTCAAAGGCGAGGTGATAAAGAGCTGAGCTTACTTACACCTGTCTTATTCAATCACATGTTGTACTCATGGCCTCACAGAACAATGCCACTAACATCTTAACTATGCCCTTTGTGTATTAAACTACTTATTGTTGTATCTAATAACCACACTTAATATGTGGCACATTTTCATAATAGACATATCTATCAGTGCGGTCTTATCTCGGTTTATGGAAACCAATTTATGGTACCATTATGGGAGAGGACTATAATAGCTACTAGTTTTGTGAATAGTTTTCAATGTTTTTAAAGAGGACCTTTAACCTCTCAATTCCGAAGCATCTGTTCTTATGATTCTATGAAGTGCCATTCCTTTATTATTCCTGCTAGAAGTTATGAATGAATTACTAGAAGTTTGCAATGAAGGTTCAGATGGGCGTGACCGGTTGGGGTCGGTTCCCTGCACAGTCTGACACTATCTAATTAGTACTGTTAGTGGTGACTGTGCAGTGATACACCCCCAACTGGAAACACCCAGCTGAACCTTCATTTCAAACTGCTTGCAATTCATTCATAACTTCTAGCAGGAATATTAAAAGAATAGCAAAACATAGATTCATAAGAATAGATGTCCCAGAACTGTTATTACACGGGGAAATCAAGTAGTTACTAAAACCGACAGGTCAGGAGAGGCTACAGGTCCACTTTAATAAACATACCAGATAATCTTTTTAACAACCAAAAAGTGTCTTATTAAAATGTATGTATGGAACTTAAAGCATACCTGAGTTTTCAAAAGATTTTTGCATAATGGCTTTGCTTCTTTGTACAATCATAACTGTGAAGAAGCAAGACTTTTTTGGGCTTTCCTAATATCTTTTTCAGCCTAAATAATCCCCTCTTCAGCTGCACATCTAGATGCATTTCTCTCAGAAGTAGGGAGCATCTGGAATCCTGGAATCTGACAGCACTATACTGCTGTGACATCCTTGCTCTCTCTGCAAATGCTAGACCCTCTGCTCTTTGATTGACAGGGCCAGGCAGTGACAATGTCATCATGCCTGGCCCTGTCAATCAAAGTGGTGTGGGCACGGCAGTTGGAGAGAGAGCATTTGCATATATCGAAACATAATTTTTCTTAGAATGCCGGAACATATGAACATGGAACCAACACAGATGCCTTTAGCGGCCAAGCGCACATGTAACAGGTCAGCCAGTTTCATAGGTACAAATCTGCTGACAGATGCCCTTTAAAGCAGTTTTGCAACAACAACAACAAAAAAAATATATATATATATTTAAGGGTTCATTCATACCACTGTATTTTCGGTCCTCATCTGATCCACGTTTTTTGTGGATTGAATGCGGACTCATTTGTAACCACAAAAGATGCAGAAAGCATGCCGGTATCCTTGTTTTGCAGATTCACAATTTGCAGACAGCAAAACTGATATGGTTATGTGCCCTAAAACTTCAAAAAATACTGTACAAAGAAAGCCATACCTCATAGGATCCTTGCTGCCCCCGTTGAAAAGCTGCCTGATCCCCAGATGTTTTTTGTAGCTTATTTTCCCTATTGTGCATAGAAAAACTGTCAATAATCATCCAGAGGAAGGGTGCAGCATGCATACCACGTATCCTTGAAAGCTAAGGGGGTCATTTATCAAACAGAAATACGCCTAAATTAGGCGCATTTTTGGCACAGATTGGCGAAAATCCTTTGCGCCACAATCTGCGACTTCTCCTCGATTATGCCTGTTTGAGAAGTAGACAATGGTCTAAAAGTAAGACAGCAAGGAAGCTGTCTTACATTTAGAAGCAGTGGTGGATCCACTGAAATTATGTAGAAGCCAGCACCTCTTCATAACTCCAGCAGATCCTCCCCTAGCTATAGGGCGTCTAAAACGCTGGTCTTAATAAATGTGCTCATAAGTCCTTTAAAAAGACTTTAACACAGGAGTGACAGGCCATTGAAATCAGCGGGTCTGTCACTATACTAAGCTGCTCTTAGTGAATGACAACTGTTAATGTTGACAATTGACTCTGGACAGAAGCAGTTATAGCAACAGTAGGAACCAATTAATAGGTCACATCCGATTGGCCAATTCATAGCTTTACATTTATCATAAACTGTATGTCAAATAAAATAATTGAGAGCTTATAATACATTAGTTTCACAGGAAAACTGTGAAGCCATACGATTGATTACATTATGCAGTATTTAATAATTTGGCCCATATCAATATCGTCATGAACATCTCAGATGACCCCAGATGTTGTGTTTTCACTTGAAACACGTTATGACTATAAATGTCAGCTCTACAAGGCAATTAGATGTTTGAAAGAAGCTGTAACACAAACCGACGTTACAGTGAAATGGATACTGCCCTAAGCTGCCTGCACTTCACTTGCTGTTGGAAAGACAATATCCTGTCATTCTTCCATGGTGGCCTTCAATTCAACACAGTTGGCTGAGGCTTGACCTACTATTAAAATAAGCCTCTTCTTGGCTTTGAACAATAGAGAAACGCAGAGGAAGAGAAGATAGCAAATTAGGTTAGCAGTTAGCCAGCACTGGGCAGAAATGTGACACTGGATTAAGCATTAATAGTTGTCTGTGGTGCTATCTGTGAAACCCAATGCTATCCTTGTCTCACTGCATTGCAGGGCAAAAGCCTGCAATTTACTCTTCCATGAAATTCTCACATACTGCACTAATAGTCTACAACCTAGGCCAGACGTCAGTCATGGCTTAAAATAATCATCATCAGTTTTATTTTTATAGGTATTAAACATTGGTAGATTTGGCGCTAGGAGCTTATTTCTGAACTTCACTTGGTTTTAATCGGTGATGGCAATAATGTATTTCTGCTTTCAAACCTGTAGAGAACTTCATATGATTATTTTGATTAATGGGGGTGTCCAAAGTTAAAGTCACAGAAAATAATGCACTATAGTAATAGATGCAAACATAACATATGGACTAATCCCTCACTCTAATGATAAAATCTGAGACTCTTAGCCAATACATTTTGATCAAAACACATCTGTGCCCACCTACCCAGCGCCAAGGTGGTCTCAGTTCAGGCAGGTCCTAAGCTAAACCTACCTATGCCATTAGGCATTTATCACAGAAAAAAAGATACAAAACATCCTGCACGATATGATAGTAAATATGCGGATGTGCATGGCTACATTTATAAAGTCACAGAAAATAATGTACTATACTAATAGATGCAAACATAACATATGGACTAAGCCCTCACTCTAATGATAAAATCTGAGACTCTTAGCTAATACATTTTGATCAAAACACATCTGTGCCCACCTACCCAGCGCCAAGGTGGTCTCAGTATATTATTTCTGTGATTTGTTTAATTTGTCTTGAAGGAGTGACACCTTCAGGTGTGAATGCGCTCCTACTCTGGGAGTAGCATTCATGTGCACTTTTGCCCCACCTATCTAAGAGGAGACCTTGATTAAGGTGGCACAAATAGGTGTGTGTGCTCCTCCTCTCATTGGTTGCTCATGCACATAGAGGTAACGAGGTGCAACACACTATATGCGCAGGGTCCCCGCTCCTGAACATAAATGCACAACGGCATAGGTAGGTGTAGTGTAGGACCTGCCTGAACTGACACCACCTTGGCGCTGGGTAGGTAGGCACAGATGTGCTTTGATCAAAATGTATTGGCTAAGAGTCTCAGATTTTATCATTAGAGTGAGGGCTTAGTCCATATGTTATGTTTGCTTCTGTCACTATAGTGCATTATTTTCTGTGACTTTATAAATGTAGCCATGCACATTTGCATATTTACTATCATACAGTGCAGGATGTTTTGTATCTTTTTTCTGTGATTTGGTGTCCAAAGTAAGCTGATCACATCTCATAGCACTCCGGGTGACATAGTATCAATTTTGTAACGTTACCACAGTGAAAATAATGCATTACATTGAAATAGACCATACCATTGGTCCTTAACCTAGCTGTTGGTTCTTCTGAATCTGCCATAAATCTGTCAGAGCACTGCCCTTGGCTTGCCAGCTCTCTCTGCTCTCCTTCCTCTATGGGGGAGGAGGTTGTACATGGAAGACTGGTGTGTGGGGAGGGGAGAAAGCATCCAGGAGGGCAGACTATACTACTGTAACTAGTGAGGAAAGCATACACAATGCATTTTGAAATTGGAGAATCATATAGGGTGCGCACAAATATACATAGAAAACACCCTTGGAAAATTCTGCAGGGGGAGGGGAATAACACACTCCTTAGCTTCAGTGAGTGTCAGAAAAAAGGAGACGAGTTCCCTTATGAGTTGTAGAAGGAAAAATCAGTTTAGGTATGAGGAGCTGTGCAGATAAATGAGAGCTAGTGAAAGCAGCAATATCCCAGAAACAAAGACCTCATATTCTACAGGTATTACTGGGAGTGAACTGCCCACATGAGGAAAGTTTGGAACAAGGATCAGGTGTCAAATGGAAAATCAGGGGGGTATGAAATTCAATGAAAGAATATGTAACACATGTAACAATAGTGTCAAAGGCAACCTTCACCTTTAAGATTTCATTTAAGTTCTGCCAACCCTTCTTGTCTCCTTCTCTGTAGTTTTTTTGGCAATTCTGGACACTTGTAATCAGAGACAGAATGGTTGCCAGGGATGACCTGTCTGACCACCTAATCGTAAAACCTGTGGTTGCCAGGATTTGAATCCCTGACAACCAACTTTTCTCAGATGGATTCATTTGACCATCTCAAAGCTAAATTGGCACTGTCTTGACAGCAGAGAATGGGAAAAGCTTGGCAGCACTGAAACCACTTTATTCTCCATCTAAAGAAGAGCTCAAGCCCATCACAGCGGGAGACATAGAGCAACTCTATTGTCTGGGGTCCATATATTCGAATGGCAATTATTTATGTGTACATGTACAGAATATGGAAAATGATTTTGAGTCATTTTTTTTTATATTTTCCTGACTAACCTAAGACATTTTATTACATGATAGAATACTGTGTGGGATTCTGGATGTACTTTACACCTTACTTTTTGTAAGGTGATACAAAAATGAGTGTCAAGCAGGAGAAAGGATGTAATTAGTTAGCAAGCATGCATATGGGAAATTAATAATCTGTGATAGACATTTTATTTTTATTTTTGCCAAATTATCTGAACCAACATGTCGCCATGATGGATACAGTTCTTTCTTTCTTCTCTCTTTCTATACCGTGGATGTCGTTTTCTAGATGAATTGTGCAGTTACGGACAGAATTAAACTGCATTGTATCATTGGCAGAATTTCTAAGCTTAACGCATCACTTTTATTGATAAATTACAGAAAACCACACACATGGAATGAGTTTTAGCTTCTAGCGTAAACCATTTGTCTGAGTAAACCAGGGTTGGTATACAGCAGCAACAAATGTACAGAATGTCATAGCTGAAGATAACGTCTAAGATGGGACCCTCCTTTCTCACAGCTTGAGCAGTACCAAAGGGTTCAGGAAAAAAATTAGCACACAATTAAAATAAAAAAGCTCAAAGTAGCAAAGGTAAAGAAACAAGGGTCAGCAAATTCAGACACAGTACAGGGTAGTTGAAGAACGTGGAAGGGTATATACCAAACAATAAGCATAGTCAAACAATCTGGATCAAATGCAAAAGCGACCAGGTATTAAAGCGGTTGTCCAGCCAAATACACTTAAAAAAAAATAGCCTTTCAATGGTGTAAAATAATAAAATAAGTCATGCATAACCGGTCCCTGCCACTCCTATTCTCATGCTTCACAGTCTCCTGCCAGTCTCTACTTCCTGGTTCCCCTCAATCCACAGGAAATTACCCCTCAAGCATTCACTGGTCATAGTGGTTACACACCTCAGCCAGTGATTGAGCAGTCATTTCCTGTATATAGAAATGCAGAGCCTTTTAGAAAAAAATTATTCAGCCAGAAAACCACTTTAACATAATATCATCATGACATCAAAAAATTTAAAGTTTTTGCATTCCAAGACTCATCATTTTTTTATTTTTTGTTCTACAGAACTATATGAGGACTTGATTTTTGCAAGCCAACATGTATTTTTCATTTTTGGTGGCAAATAGGCAAAAAACATAAATTCTTATTCTGGGGTTGCTTTTTTTTCTTTTCTTTTTCTATTACATTTGTTCGCAGAACAGGATAAATGACATGATAATTGTGTAGTTTGGGTCATTACAGTCTCAGTGATACAAAACATGTGGGATTTATTTTTCATATTTTTTCCATTGAAAAGGGTTTAATTTTTTTAAACAATTTACTAGTCCCACAAGGGAACTTTAACAACTGATCTGTGGTCACTTGTATAATACACTGTACTGTTTATACACTGTTGCTATTGACTGCATCATCTAAGTGGTTAAACACCCCATTAGGGCAGGAGCCTGGCTCTCATGTGAGAGCTGAACTCCCATTCTCCACTGCATAGGAGACCTGTGCAGCGCTTAGACTAGGCCACCGTAAAAAGGAGGCAGCCTAGCCTAAGCCCCATTAGTGACCACCGTTCAAAGGCATATTGACAGTTCCTTACTGGTTAAATACCTTTAGTTTCTGTGTCTCTTTGCGGGGTATAGCAATATCTCAGTGCAGTTTGTTTCACAAGTCTTGAATTCTAGTTCACTGTTTGAGTGACCCTATTGTTACCTATATCTCAGTTATGATGGTTGTGGGTTTATCTTTCTGCTCTTGTTTGAGTTTTGATTTTTTATTGTTTTATTGAACTGAAAAGTTCAGGCTCAGTTTCTGGTTTTCTTATCTACATTCACTGCTCTTTAACTGCATGCAGCGGCATACATAGAGAAGTAAGGGCCCCATAGCAAGGATCAAACCAGGCCCCCCACACAGGACAGAGAGGTTTCTGCCTAAACCCTTTTCAATGACCCATGGGCCATTTTTCCACTGCCCCATTTGCTAAAAGTTATTCCTTTAGAGGGTAGAGTCCTGATCAAGTTTTCACCTCCAGTAGAAGAGGAGATAATCCAAACTAAGACTAACAACCAGAGGGTCACCAAAAAGATGTACAATGCACATCCTTGGCCCCATAGCAGTCGCATGATCTGCTGCTATGGTAGTTACACCTCTTCCTGCATGCCATTGCTCTCTGCCAGGTGTTTCAGTGCCAGACTCCATCTTCCTCATTCAGTTTTTTGTCACCTATTGGTGACTTTATTATTCTGCATTTCTTGCTTGTCAACCTCATATGTGCATTTTACATCTTTTTTGGTGACCCTTTGTTGTTAGTTAATTCTGCTTTACTCAAGTTCTGGGGGTATCTGAGTACCAAGAGCCATAGCTAAGAATTGGGAAAGTCAACTTATACAGTCTTGCAAACAACCTTTGTTCCACCTTAAAGGGGTTGTCTCACTTCAGCAAATGAAATTTATCATGTAGAGAAAGTTAATACAAGGCATTTAGTAATGTATTGTGATTGTCCATATTGCTTCTTTTGCTGGCTAGACTTATTTTTTCGCCACATTCTAAACTGCTCGTTTCCATGGTTACGACCACCTCTCAATCCAGGATCAATGGGCTTGCTTTTACACTATAGGAAAAAACACCAGCCTATGTGCACTCCCTTGGTTCCAGCAACCAGAGAGGCCAGTGCCTTTTTCTAAAGTGTGCAAGCATTGCCAGCAATGCTAGATTACAGGGTGGTCTGTAACCATTGAAACCTTCAATATATAACGTGATGGAAAAAAGAGTCACAATAAATTAGTAAGTGCCTTGCATTAACTTTATCTACATGATAAATGCCACTTGCTGAAGTGAGACAACCTCCTTAAGGCTGGATTTACACATGACTGAATAGCTGTGGATTTTCCGTTGTGGATTTTTGTGCTGCAAATCTGCACTGCTGATTTAAAAAATCTCTGTATGTAATGAATCTATATAATATATGAATTACTGAAATAAATTACCATATTTTTTGCTTTATAAGATGTACTTTTTAGCAAGGAAAAATCTTACTAAAAAGTGCATGCGTCTTATAACAGCAGTCAGGGAGATCCAGTATGGCCAGACCCCCTTGCTGCTTCCTTCATGATCCAGCAGGGCGCACATTCAGCACTTTACCTAATCAATGAGAAAACTGTGAATCTGCTCACACCTCTCTCCCTGTGTGATCAGCGGAAGCAGGGGAGCACAAGGGTAGGAAGGTTCTACAGCTATGTGTGTACCAGAACTGTGTGTGAGTGTGTGTGTCTTACAAATAATCTAGCAGAACAAGAAGCATGGGAGGACACAACAGAACAATGGCAAAAGACACATTTACCTGCATAGGTACTTCTAATAAGGTGACCACATTCACCATTGCTGGTTGTTACAATGGTCAACAGATGATACACTACAGGTAACAAGAGCTGACCAAAACTATTCCCCTGCCTCTCACACACACCCTAAAGTTACTAACCTTGACCCCTCCACTTCAGTAAACCACATTCCCTTCAAAGAGGACCCAGAAAATATGTAACCACATTCCCTTCAAAGAGGACCCGGAAAATATTTTTTCTAATTTTTGTTTAAAAACCTGGGTTGTGTCTTATAGTCCAGTGTGTCTTATAATGCGAAAAATACTGTAATTTTTAATGATATTCTACTTTATTGAGATGCACCTGTATACAGCCTATATTTTCTACATTAAATTACCCTTTTGGTTTTCATCGTGGACATTTAGCAAGGAGGCCATCATGGCAACACAACTGCTCTCCGTTACCTTTTTTAAAAATCTTTTTCCCTGTTATAACTCGTTGTTAATCTTTTTCATAGTGTACCTACTTGTCTGCACACTTTCCAAGTGAACCTTGAAACACATATCCTAAACATTGTGAATAAATGATTAACTTCCTGGCTTGGACTCAATAATATAACATTTACTTTTAGCTGTGTTGATGCCCTTGTACAAAAGCTTTGACACATTTCTCTTTACACCCAGTAAAACATGTTACTGCCACAGTAAATCTTCATTAGCCCTGGCAGCTATGCCTGTGCCATTAATCTTTCCAGTACTTTCTATTACAATCTCTGTTGACATACATATATCACATTGCTTTTTCATACTTGAATAATTGCATAGAACCAAAGAATACATTTTAATGCACAGTAAAACAAAAAAATATATATATATACAATAGCCATATTGGCAAATCCTAGTATTAAAGGGGTTGTCTCATTACAGCAAGTAGAGAAAGTTAATGCAAACCACTTACTAATGTTTTGTGACTGTCCATATTGACTCCTTTGCTGGCTTATTCATTTTTATATCACATTATATACTGATCATTTCCATGGTTAGGACTAAAGATGAGTGAATTTTTAATCCTAGTATTAAAGGGGTTGTCTCATTACAGCAAGTAGAGAAAGTTAATGCAAACCACTTACTAATGTTTTGTGATTGTCCATATTGACTCCTTTGCTGGCTTATTCATTTTTATATCACATTATATAATGATCATTTCCATGGTTAGGACTAAAGATGAGTGAATTTTTCAAAAATTTGATTCAGCTGGTTCACCAAATTTTTTGAAAAAATTCAGTTTGATCCGAAGTTTTTTGCGGCGAATAGCGTAAACAAAAAAAAAATGCTATTTCCAGGCTGCAGAGAGCCTTTATAGTGGTGTAGAACACTGTGCCTTGCAGTAACACGCATAATGAGCCTGCTGTGGTACTGAAATAATACCGTGAGTCAGTATGACATGCAGATGACAGGCGTCGCTCTTAGAATCACTGCACACTTCACTTATTTGGACAGTCAGTGGGCCAAAACTGACCAAATAACTAAAGTATGAACTCAGTCTTATAGGTCGATGTTAGCGCCAAGAAGTAAGCGCACTTTTACACCATCGACAGCTGATTCCACATAGATGTCTACAGAACCTGTTCTATTAAACACTTATACAAGTAGAGCCCCCCGACAGAGTGGAGAGGGTGTCAGCAGTAAGTTTGTGTTGATGTCACTGATTATTTTACCCTTCCTCTAAACCGTCAGAACAATAACCCCCAAAAAATGGATCCTGTCTGTTGAGCATCCGCTTTCACTTGGTCAGCCTTTGGTCAGTAATTCATCAGTATTGCTAATGCAAAAAAATACAGGAGTAGATCCAAAACAGAGATGACCGAGTGAATCATTCAAGAACCGCTGGATTGCTGGTCAAGACATGACTCCTAGAAGACACCAGGAGCTCAGGCCTCTCGCTGCGACTCCTGCTAACATGCCCCCTTACTCTGTTGGGACCTGTGCCTGCGCCACATATTAAAACACCCCCAAAAAATCTGTAATTTTCTCACTTTACCACACAACGGCAAATACTTTTTTTGTGCCACTAATACATGCAAAAAAGGGCTTTAGTACATATAACTAATTTACTTATCAAATTGAGCCAGAACTCAGGATAGGTCATCAGATCTGCAAGGGTCTGAATCCTGCCACCGCCGTCGAGCAGCAGTCCTGACATCCCTCCACCCACCAGCACTAGCGAGCACTGTATCTTCTTCACTGTTTAACTGTACACTGTCTAGATCATAGTGAAGATGGTGCAATTGCAACCTCCTCCCATTCAAGTAGGTCAATATCATCACATTGCACAACCACTTTAAGTATTTTAGACGCTTTTTGTATCTCACTTGACAAAAGGCGTGACTTTGCAGGAAAGGGGTATGACTTAACATACAACAAAGTAAACCACATTTGCACCACAATATTTTAATATAAAGTAAGCTGATTAATATATGCTGTAAAGCCAGACAAAAATGTCAAAAAATGCCTTAAAATCTATTGTACTGTGTGAGCCACTGGGATAAATTTGGTGCGTTTTTAGACTGTTTAGTCTAAGTCCATGTTGTCTTATCAGCTATTGTTGCCAGGTGAAGTGGCACCTGGTCCCCTGCAATGGCACCTGCAGCGTCCCCAGCAAAGGCCTTTGATGTTCAAATGTATTATTACATGGTGGCCATTCAGATAAATGGTTGACCATGCTAATCATATAGTGCATCGACTGGCAGGGTCCATGAGAAAGAGAGTCATTTGTTCACAGCCCAGAATAGCAAGAGAACCCTCTCTATGATGAATATAAGTGACCCCCAAATTTTTAATGATTTTTTTAGAAAAGATTTTGATTTTTAGCTTGCACAGCACTATATCTGGGTGCATAGGTTTGACGTATTTCATGTTGGGATGCTTTTGGCTGCTTTAAAATGACTAATGTGAAATATGCAACCTGCATTAGGACCAGGCACATTTTGGTATGCCATTTAGCCATGAAGCATTCATACCTGGTGATGTGATACATTTTTTTTAATGACCATTGACAGTTGTTTGCACAAGCAATAAGATGAATGGCTCTGATGCAATATACTGTGAAAAGTATGGGAATTTTGCTAATCAACACAAAATCATTTCCCAGAATGATCAATGACACCCACAAGAGTAGCTGAACAGTGTAAAGCACACCTGAGGTTTCCTTTTATCTCACTGCATTCTAGGATGACTTTCTGTTTTTCCATGACTACGTTGATCCTAAAAGTAAGAATCAGTTGTGCGCACTTGATTATACAAACATTTAAAGAACAAATATTGTTTAACTTGCTAAATGCATATTTTCCGCATGTAAAAGTCAACCATGATGCAGATGTGAACAGACTCTAACGCCAATACTGACTGTGATAAGACTAACACAAAAAATAATCATGATATTACACACATATAGCAGATCCAGAGGTAAAGCACAGTATAGCAGGTTATAGGCACCATATTATATATCCTTACAACACAGATTAGTGAACAGCTATAAGAATCTGTATTGTACATTAAAATTTGTTCAATTAAGTTTAAATCTCCTGTCGTCAGTTCACATGACTACTGAATTTTCATAACTAGAAGTATTTAAATTTTTAGAAAGGTACCAGAATAATATGGCTTTTAGGGTTGGCACATGTTTGCAACAGCCCCACTAAGAGACAATCGAAGTTGTTTATACCTATGACTCTTTTATTGTCATATTTTGAATGAGAATTCTAGAACTTTACTGTAAACAGGACATCAATAGTGGTATACCTAAGAAAGAGAAATCACAAATGTAGATGGAAATGTTCCATCTTATTCTGCACTTCCAGCAACTTTTAAATTTCCTTCCACTGAAAACATATAGTTGTTTGCCAATTGGTTTTGTGTATGAGAGAGCCTTAAAGAGTCACTGTATTTTCACACAATTTCATTTAATAGAGTAATATTTCATTCAATTTGCAGCTCACTGCCTATTATCAGACAAATCTGTCTCTAGTAACAGAGACTCAGACGACGCCTGAGTGGAAGTGGTAGTGTGTCAGAGCTAAAGCGATTTTTTAGCTGTATGCCACAGGCACTGCATATCTGACAGTCCAAAAAAAAACAATTAAATACTGCAGTTACCTAGCTGCTGTATAAAAAAAACACACCTTTTTTGCTAGATAGTATATTTATGGGCTATGCTGCATTTCTGACAGTCCAATTAAACCGTTACATACTGTAGTTACATTGCTGCTATAAAAAAGCTAATGTTTTTGCGCTAGATAGCAAATTTGCATCCTACGCTGCATTTCTGATATTCCAATAAAACTGTAACATACTGCATTTACATAGTTGTTTGCAAAAAACACAGTTTTTGTGCTAGATAGCACATTAGCATCCTGTGCTGCATTTCTAATATTCCAATAAAACCGTAACATACTTCATTTACATAGTTGTTTGCAAAAAACACAGTTTTTGTGCTAGATAGCACATCGGCATCCTGACCTGCATTTCTAATATTCCAATAAAACCGTAACAAACTGCATTTACATAGTTTTTTGCAAAAACCACAGTTTTTGTGCGAGATAGCACATTAGGATCCTACGCTGCATTTCTGATAAATACAACTGTGACATTGTTGGTGAAAAAAAACTTAATTTTGGACACAAAGTACATTTGCACCCTGCACTGCACTAGTGATAGTGAAATAAAATAATTTAAATCCATCTGTTTCATTTGTGGGTGAAAAAATCATATATTGTTTTCCCAATAAACTCCCTTTTCTGCCTACACTGCAACTCTGATAGTGAAATATGATCAGTAAATCCATCTGTTTCACTGTGGGCGAAAAAATCATCTTTTTTTCCCCTATAAAGTACCTTTGGGGCCTGCACTGCAAATCTGATAGTGAAATAAAATCAGTAAATACAACTGGGACATTGTGGTTGAAAAAAACTATTTTTTTTGCCATAAAGTACCCCTGCACTGCATACCTGACTTGGAAATATATTCGGTAAATTAGGTGGCCTTCAAATTGTTGAGTGATCTGTACCCCTTCGTTCATTCAAATTACCTCTGCACTGCATACCTCACTGGGAAATATATTCTTTAAATTAGGTGGCCTTCAGATTGTTGGGTGATCTGTACCCCATTTTTCTTTCAAAGTACCCCTGCACTGCATACCTGACTTGGAAACAGGGACGTGCGTACATACGGCTCAAAGGGGGTTTGAGCCCCTGCCCCCTTCTGCCCCTGCCCCTTTAATGCCCTTTTTTTATGTTGTCCTCTTCCCTCCAAAAATGTGGGCAGCAGTGGCGGAGGTGGCAGGGCACAGGGAGATGAGCACTTCCATTGTCATCTTTATCGCCGTCCTCAGGGCAGGGGAGGGAGAGGCGTTTCCCTTCCCTGTTCCTCTGATAGGCTGCGGGCCTTGTGCCGGCAGTCTATCAGAGATTGGTGCAGGCGGCACGACGTCATCGCGCCACCTCAGCCGCACAGTGTGGGACACAGGCCGGAAGAGGCCTGCATTGCATCACTGCCATGGAGGAAAGTATAAATGTTTTTTATTTTTTTATAAGAGGCACCTGTTATTAGGTGGCACTGGGTGCACTGTGGCACATGGGGGGGCACTTATTACAGGCACTGTGGCACATGATGGGGGGCACTTATTACTGGCACCATAACAGGTCAGATTTAGCATCAGGACCACTCACGGGACAGCCTTGGCGTGGCGAGTGGCTTATTACCTTTTGATCAAAACGTACACTAATGTCCTCTTATAGCTTCTATCTTGGGCAGAGTTCTGGTTGCAGAGTGCTATTGCATTTTTTTGTTTGTAAGTATTATCAGGGGTATTATCTGTTTGTACAGTATAGTATTGGGGACCACAGAGGCACAGTATTGGGGGTAGTAGGATGATTTCTCCAGAAGATGGGAGGATGATGGAAATGGAAAGATTTTTTTTAGTTGTCAAACTGCAGAGACGTAAAATGGCGGAAAAATGGTGGTCTGGTCTGAAAGGAGAAGATGAGGAAAGAGACCATCTACATCAAAGGAGACGTCACCACTGGATGTAAGAGTTATGTGGGGCTTCTGTGCTGCTAGGCCCAATGAGGGGGAGAAATGTGCCATTGGGGGGGTGCCCTTTTTTTTTACTTTAGCCCCTGCCGTTCAAAATGTCTGTGCACGTCCCTTCTTGGAAATATATGCAGTAAATTAGGTGGCCTTTAGATTGTTGGCTGATCTGTACCCCTTCTTTCTTTCAAAGTACCCCTGTACTGCATAACAGACATAACAGACAGGGAACTTAATTTATTACAATTGGCGGTTACTTTGTTGCCTGACATAGAGTCTTTTTTGGCTGTGAAGCCAAAGGCAGTCGCCAACAACAATGTGTTTTGTTTTATTTTTTATTTTTTTTTATAAATTGGGCTAGACCCCAAGACATTGGGAAGTATAAAAAAGAAAACAAAGAGTAAGTACGCTGTAGTATAACAATGGTTGGGTGAGGCCGGTATACATGTCCCCAATTTGGAGACCCAGAAGTTAAATGCGGCAGACCCAGTGGCGTAGCTAGAAATGACTGGGCCCAACAGCAAATTTTTGAATGGGGCCCCTCTCCCCCGATAGTTTATAATTTCATTGTATAATACTGTTGAGGGGGCCTTGACAAAGTCTTTTAGTCCTCCTCCTCCTGGATGGGCCCCTTCTGGGTCAGGATCCCAAAGCAGCCGCTTTCCCTGCTTTCCCTTTAGCTACGACCCTGGGCAGACCCATCAGTCATTACTTGTAGGCATGTGCACAGATACTATTCCACCATTTTGCTGAAATGCTGCCTCATGCTAAGACGTTCCATATGACAAAGCTTTTCCACATTTCGGCCATGCTAACCCTGCCTTCTGAGGTGTGGGCGGTGACCCATCTGCGTTGGCAACCTCTTCCTCCTCCTCCTCTGCTTTAGCTTTGTGCTTCCACTGAGCCCCCGGTGTCAGGTGTAAATGCTATCAGCATCGCGTCTACCAGCACTGGCTTCTTGCAATCATGCTTCAGTGACAGAATTAAGGATGGCACTTTGTCCTTGTAATGGGCATCCAGCAGGGTGGACACCCAGTAATCCACACAAGTTAGAATGTGAGCAACTCGGCAGTCCTTGCGCAGGCACTGCATCATGTAGTCGTTCTTGTTTGCCAGGCTGCCCAGAGGCAACGACAAGCTATCCTCTGTGGGAGATGTATCATCTGTGTCCTATGTATACCCCCCCAGCCACGCTCTAGTGATGGCCGTAAGCTGCTTTATGTGCCACCCTGCTGTGAACACGGTTTCTTCTCCTCCTCCTTCTCCTCCAAAACTGTGCCCTGGCTGGACAATTGTGAACCTGGCCTATATTGGTGCAGGAACCCACCCTCCGAGCCACTTGTATATGACTGGCCTTATAAGTTAAGGGTAAGGCATGTATATAGTTTTGTTTGTTTATTTAGTTTTAGTAAATTTGTAAATAGTTTGTGAATGGGCATTAATGAGTAGTTTGAGTGAAAAGGGGGGGTGTAGGGTGGGAGGCTGGTCGGGTTAATTTTCTATTTTTGAAATGTTCCTTGTATAGTTTTTGTTACGATTTATAATAAAAAGTCCTGATAACCGTGGAAATGCTACCCAACAATCTAACCGACAAATTTAATAAAATGTTTTGCCTGTGACATCTGCAGCTCATGCCGCAGGGGTCCTTGACCACCAATAAAAGTGAATTTGTCCCACCAGAATCTAAGAGATTAACTAAATAGATTTTCACTGTCAGGTGTTCAGGAATTTCTGCACCACCAAATTCAGCACATGCACCAGGCAAGGGATGTTTGTCAAACCTGCTAGGCCCAGAGCTGCTATGAGATTTCACACATTATCGCACACCATCAGGCTGGGCTTGAGGCTCAGTGGCATCAACCACTCATCGGTCTGTTGTTCCATGCCTGTCCACATTGGTGGTTATGTGGACCTTGCCACAGATTCCGCAGTGCACGCCTGATTTTGTCCGCCACTTGGTTGTGCAGGGATGGGATGGCTCCTCTATGGCTCTTCTACCAGCTCCAGTGCAGTGTGGGGTTTGTCCCCCAAACAGATGAGTTTCAGGACAGCCTGCTGTCGTTTCCCCCGGCTGTGCTGATGTTGGTGGTGAAGGTATTACGCAGAGTGGATGAGGAGGTGGTAGAGGAGGAGGAAGCGGAGAAGGAGGAGGAGGCAACAGGAGGCAAATAGAAATGCCCTGCAATACTCGGGGGCGGAAGGATATGCACCAAACTGCTATCCGCCTCTGGCCCAGCCGCCACTACATTTACCCAGTGTGCTGTTAAGGAGATATCCTGCCCGTGCTTACTGGTCCACATATTGGTGGTTATGTGGACCTTGCCACAGATGGCGTTGTGCAGGGAAGGGATGGCCCACCTGGAAAAGTAGTGGCGGCTGGGAACCACGTACTGTGGGACAGCCACCGCCATAAGTTTTTTAAAAGTCTCCATCCATCTCTACCAGACAGAATGACAGCATTTCAAAGGACCAGGAATTTTTAAATCCTGGCATTCAGGGCCAGGGATCGTGGGTGGGTAGGGGGGTACTTCCTCTTTCTATTTCTCTTTCTCGCCAGTGTTTGGGAGATAGACAGCTGAACCCTTCCATAGGATAGTGTGGAGATGCTTGGTTACGGTGAAAGATGTGGTGGCATTGCTGCCACATTAGAATGTTTAATTTAAATTTTTATGTATTTTATGTAATTTTAAGTTATTTCCCTATCCAAATTAGTTATGATTGTACAAAGGAGCACAGTCATTATGCAAACTTTTTTTTTTTTTATTCCAGGTGCTTTAAGCAATAGCTGTTGGCCAAAGAAGCACTCAAACAATTATTGAAAGTACAGTATATGGACACTGAGATGGAAAACAGAAATTGCATTTGTAATTACATTACATTACATTAAAAAAAAGTTACCGTATTTTTCGCTTTATAAGACGTACCTAATGATAAGACGCACCTAGGTTTTTGAGAAGAAAAATAAGAAAAAAATATTTTGAACCAAAAGGTATGCTTTTGGTGGGTTTTTGAACTAACGGTGGTCTGTGGATGACACTATTAAGGGGCCTCTGTGGATGTAGCACTGTTATGGGGGCTCTGTGGTTGTAACACTGTTATGGGGGCTCTGTGGATGTAACACTGTTATGGGGGCTCTGTGGATGTAACATTGTTATGGGGGATCTGTGGATGACACACTGTTATGGGGGATCTGTGGATGTAACATTGTTATGGGGGATCTGTGGATGACATACTGTTATGGGGGATCTGTTGATGACTAACTGTTATGGGGGATCTGTGGATGACGCACTGTTATGGGGGATCTGTGGATGACGCACTGTTATGGGGGATCTGTGTATGATGCATTGTTATGGGGGATCTATGGATGACGCACTGTTATGGGGGACCTGTGGGGACTCATATACTGCAATACATGTGTGGATTCCTATGGATGAGGGGGGTTATAGTCATATTTCATATAAACAGACCCTGGATAACATAAACAGTCCCTGGATAGTGTTTATATTTAGTCTGATTATAACTCCCCTCAACACATGCCAATTACAGAACAGTTCCTGGACAGTTTTCATATTAAATATGACTATAACCCCCCTTATCCATAGGAATCCACTCATACAAGCGTGGTTTATGAGCAGCAGCACTGACAGGCACAATAAGAGAGGAGCACAGTGTGACAGGCATACAGCACATGAGACAAGGGTTCCTGGAGCTCAGATCAGTGCTGGATTGCCCAAGGGTCCCCCTGTAGCAGCTGGAGGAAGAGACAGGGGGGAAAAGTTTTTACTTACTGGAGGTGCGGGCTCCTGTCCTGGGTGAGCTATGGACGTGCGGGCTGGCGGCTGGAGGAGAGGACCGGGGTGGGGAGTTTTCTGTGAACGGAGCCGCGGTCGGGTCCTGGTGAGCGCAGCAGATGCATAGGCTGGCGGCAGGAGTAGGGGACAGGTGGGAAAACTGAGTGAGCACCAGACCGCCCAGTCCTGAGTGCGCACCAGACGCGCGGGCTGGAGGCAGTAGGAGGGGACAAAGTGGAAGCACTTTCACTTTAGAAAGTGAAGCCCAAAGGTAATAGGTTGACTTGGGTTTGTTTCAAAAACGCGCTGCAGGTTCTTCCGTGAAGTGAGTCAATTCACACTAGTCCAATCTTTATATAAACAAGAACCGCGCTGCTTTCAGGGCAAACTTCAGATAATAGATTTATAATCGGCTTCTTCTGTTCAGGATAGTAACAAATGCCACACCGATGCCCCCTGTGTGATACAAAAATCACACCATAGTGAAGCACCGCAAACAGGGTTAGACAGCTGCAGACGATAAAATACTCACAAGAGCAAGTATATTGGCCAGTAGTTGGACAAACACTAATCCGGCTTCTCGGCTGTTTTCAAAGAGTATCCCTTGCAGTGCTTCCCTCTGCCGTGTGTTTTAGAAATCACTGAACATAGTGAAGCACAGCCTCAGATATCCACATAAAAATATTTTAATGCACTTACTAGATTCAGAACATATAGTGGCGATACAAGATCTCGCCTCACAGCCCGACCTGGGTTTCGCTTTTGTGCTTCGTCAGGGGCGAAAGCTAAACCCGGGTCGGGCTGTAAGGAGAGATCTTGTATCGCCACTATATGTTCTGTATCTAGTAAGTACATTAAAATATTTTTATGTGGATATCTGAGGCTATGCTTCACTATGTTCGGTGATTTCTGATACACACGGCAGAGGGAAGCGCTGCAAGGGATACTCTTTGAAAACAGCCGAGAAGCCGGATTAGTGTTTGTCCAACTACTGGCGACTTTAAGCTATAACCTATGAATTATTTTAAAATATAACATGAATTTTTCAAAATATTCTTTAGTTTGAGCTAACTATATTTGAAATATTGGTGAATAAATGGATAATATAAATAAGATAAGGAAATTCACCTTTACCAATTTCTTGTTGATATACAGCCATAAATTCAAAAATCAACCTATTTACAATATAAAGAGAGACGTTTAGATTGATATAAAGCTATATTCATGTGAAGATGAAGTTCCTCATTGCTGGGGATTCTAACACTTAGGCACTGACAAAAGAAATATGACAGCAGTTATGCCAAGCGCAGGGAATTAATTACAGCCTAACGTCATAGCAGGATTTCTTAGTTCACAGATTTATTTTTGCTTCATGCACTATGCAGACACTTCCTAAAAATTCCATGACTAACAATAGGACTGACATTATTCCAGTAAGATTTGTCCACCTGCTTACGTGGTATTAAAAGCTGTCTGCCTTCACAAGATTAAAGTTCAAATGACAGTCAAGAGTGACAATATAATTTAAACTAATGCAAGGCAATTTTTGAATTATGAACCTCTGGAAATAACCACCCCTGGAAGCTAACAACTGTTTCTTCCCATTAACAGAGCCTTTTCTTTTGCTCCTGTTGTTGTAATAAATGTTACCACTTACAAAAGTATTGTTTTTCTACAGAATTGAATTTATTATTGATTTAAACGACCCCGGATTTAGTTGTAAGTCTGACCCAATTATTTTCAAGGACATTTCAAAAGAAAATGTAAAAATCCTACATAGAATGGTCTTAAATTGCGGGCAACAAAAAAGTTCATATTAACCACATATATTTTTTGGCTAGGGAGAGCGGAAGGATATTAAATGGTGTGGCTTCTCATATGTAGTTGCTGCTCAATGGTAATGTCATATGTCATGTTCACCGTACACAACAAATTCATCCAGCTACACAGTACCAAGGAACAAATTTAAGGATACAGAATTTGCGACTGGCTGAGCCAGAACAGTAGAAAATCAACAGCTCTGTATGCACCTCTGTAGCAGTAGTACCAATGCTCTAGCAGCAATGCTTTTATGGGAGCAGTGTTGGTCTAGCACGCAAACAAAGCAATTGTGTGGGGCCCTCACCTGTCAGGCAGTGTCAGTTGACAGTGGGGCACAGGAGCCTTTGGCTCCCACCCCCGCTGTTCACTCTCATAGGCCTCGGGCCACTAGATCTGAAGCCTATGAGGCAATATACCGGTGCATTCGGTCATGTATCGCACCCTCCTGCCCCGAGCAGATGTGATGATGTGATTGCGCAGCCTGAGCTAGGACACAGGCAACTCAGACCCGTAGGATACAGGAAGAACTGCTGGGGGACATAATAATACTGGGGGAACTGCTGCAGTACTATAATATTAAGGGGGGACTGATGGGGGCATTGTGATAATACAGAGGGCACTGCCAGGAGACATTATAATAATACATGGGGTCACTATTGGGGACCAAATAGAAGGGAGCATTATAATTACAAGGGGCACTGCTGGGGGTCAGTATAATAATGCAGTGGCACTACTGAAGGTTGTACAGAGGGGCAATTATAAATACAGGGGTACTGCTGAAAGACACAGTGAGCACAGTATTGTAGGTGGCAGCAGGATAACACTGTTAGGCCCCTTTCACATGGGTGTGATTTCCGCGCGGGTGCAATGCATGAGGTGAATGCATTGCACCCGAACTGAATCCGGCTGTGTACATGAGCGGTGATTTTCCCGCCTCACTTTTGCGTTGCGTGAAAATCGCAGCATGTTCTATATTCTGTGTTTTTCATGCAACGCAGGCCCCATAGAGGTGAATGAGGCTGCGGGAACATCGCAAGCATCCGTAAGCAAGTTCGGATGCGGTGCGATTTTCCTGCATGGTTGCTAGGAGACGATCGGGATGGGGACCCGATCTTTATTATTTTACCTTATAACATACTTATATAGGAAAATATTAGCATTCTCAATAGAGAATGCAAAGTAAAAAGGGCAATAGAGGGTTAAAAAAAAAATTAACTCACTTCCTCCATTTGATCGCGTAGCTGCCGGTCTCCTGTTCTGTCTTCAGCAGGGGGGAAGGACCTTCAGTGACATCACTGGGTCACATGGTCCAATCACCTGCTTCCATTTTTCAGTACAAAAATAAAAATATACGCACTTCACTGTTGCAGTTATTTGTAGTGAAAGCGTTTAGTGGCCTATTTTTGTACAAAAAGAAAAATATATACGCACTTCACTGTTGCAGTTATTTGTGGTGAAAGCGTTTAGTGGCCTATTTCAGAACAGAAAGAAAAATATATACGCACTTCACTGTTGCAGTTATTTGTGGTGAAAGTGTTCAGTGGCTTATTTCAGTACAAAAAGTACTATATATATGCATTTCACTGTTGCAGTTATTTGTGGTGAAAACATTTAGTGGCCTATTTCAGTACAAAGAGAAAAATATATATGCATTTCACTGTTGCATTTATTTGTGGTTAAAGCTTTTAGTGGCCTATTTTAGTACAAAAAGAAAAATATGTACACACTTCACTATTGCAGTTAGAGGACTCAGACACACAGTGGCAGTATGCAGTGGAGATGGAGGCAGGGAGTTCCTCTGAGTCACTTGCACAAATGGCCCAATGCATGCTCACTTCCTTGCGTAGTGACAGCCGAATTTTCACCATTCGACAGAGGAATGACTCCTAGCTCTCCACCTTGTTGGACCCTTGCTACCGGTCCAAACTGGAGGCCTTTTTTCACCCGTTGAGAGAGAGGACAAGCTGAACTACTATCGAGACATCCTATGTAGTCAGTTGGCCGCTGCCCATCTGCGCCATCGTCCATCCTCTCGCAGGTCTGACAAGGGGGGGCCCTCTGCGCTCACGTTCCACTGCCATGGCTGCTGGGGAGGGGTGGGATGGCATGAGCAGTACCAGCTCTATCAGCAGCAGCCTGAGTCTTCAGTCGCTGATGAGCAGCTTTCTTTACCCGCATAGTGAAGAAACTACTCACCAGCAGCAGCATGTTGATCTGGAGCAGAACCTGAACGAGTAGGTGGTGGCATACTTGAACAGCATCCTGCCAGCCATCTTTGAAGATCCACTGGACTACTGGGTAGCCAAACTGGATTTGTGGCAACAACTGGCCGAGTTTGCCCTGGAAAAGCTGTCCTGCCCGTCCAATAGTGTGGTGGGGACCATAGTTACCCCAAGAAAAACTCGCCTGTCCACCCAAAATGTGGAGAGACTGACCTTTGTCAAGATGAATCAGGCCTGGTTAACCAGGATTTCCACCCACCAATGCATGATGCATCTGAATAGACCATCCATGCCGCCTCACCCAAACCTTGACAAAAGAGACTGGTTTCTTCTGGCTACCCGCCTCAGCTACTATTCTGATGCTGCCACTTGCCTGATGTCACACATCTGATGCCAAGTGCTCCTTCTTTCACCCACCTTCGTCAGCGGATATTGGTATTGCTACCCACCTTCCCACTCTGTCACCGGGTCACTTTGTGGTCTACTGATACTGCTGCTGCCATCTCCACACTATGTCACCTTGCCGCTCTGTGGTCTCCTCCTGATGCTGCTGCTGCCGCCACCTCCAGACTGTCATTGTACTACTCGGTGGCCTTCTCCTGATGCTGCTACTGCTGCTGCCACCACCTCCAGACTCTATCATTGTGCCACTCTGAGGCCTTCTCCTGATGCTGCTACTGCTGCTGCCGCAACCTCCAGACTCTATCATTGTGTCACTTGGAAGCCTCCTCATACTGCTGCCAAATCTAGACTCTGTCAAGGTGCCACTCAGTGGCCTCCTTATACTGCTGCCAACTCCAGACTCTGTCATTGTGCCACTCGGGAGCCTACTCATACTGCTGCCACCTCCAAACTCTGTCATTGTGCCACTCTGTGGACTCCTCCTGATGCTGCCGCCACCTCAAGACTCTGTCATTGGGCTACTCTGTGGTCTCCTTATGCTGCTTACACATCATAACTATATCATTGTGCCACTCTGTGACCTCCACTTACTGCTGCCACCTCCAGACTCTGTCATTGTGCCACTCGGTGGCCTCCTCATACTGCTGCCAACTCCAGACTCTGTCATTGTGCCACTTGGGAGCCTACTCATACTGCTGCCACCTCCAAACTCTGTCATTGTGCCACTCTGTGGACTCCTCCTGATGCTGCCGCCACCTCAAGACTCTGTCATTGGGCTACTCTGTGGTCTCCTTATGCTACTTACACATCATAACTATGTCATAGGGCCACTCTGTGGACTTCTCATGCTGTTCCCACACTTCATGACTGGGTCACTATTTTGCCTTTCGGCCTGGCTGACATCATCATTTATTTGACCTTATTCTGCTGTGTCAGGAGGAAAAATGAGATGCACAACGGATCCTGTCTCTGTAGCAGTTTTAAGGCCTGTATGGTCCCATCAGAATTGGCTTATGCTTTGGTAGCCAAAAGCAGGAGTGGGTACAAAACACAGAAGACATGCAAATATTCCATTCACGTGTCATTTCTGTTTTAGATCTACTCCTATTTTTTTTTGGCATTAGCAATACTGATGGATTATTGTGCAAATGCTGACTGAGTGAAGCCAGATGCTCCACAGACAGGATCCATTTTTTGTGGGTTATTGTTCTGACGGATCAGAGGAAGGGCAAATTAATTAGTGAGGTCAACACAAACTTACTGCTGACACCCTCTCCACTCTGTCGGGGGGCTCTACTTGAATAAGCGCTTAATAGAACTGGTTCTGTAGACATCTATGTGGAATCAGCTGACGAGGGTATAAAAGGAGTGTGCTTCTTCTTGACGCTTATATAAACCTGTAAGGCTGAGTTAATACTTGAGTTATTTGGTCAGTCTTGGCCATGTAACTGCCGAAATAAGTGAAGTGTGCAGTGATTCTAAGAGCGACGCCTGTCATCTGCATGTCATACTGACTCACAGTATTATTTCACTACCACAGCAGACTCCCTATGCATGTTATTGCAAGGAATAGTGTTTTACGCCCCTATAAAGGCTCTCTGCTGCCTGGAAAGCTGTTTTTTAAAGAGATTCGGCACAAATAAATTTTGATCGAAGCGAATTTTTCAGGAAAATTCGTTAAACCGGCCGAATCGGATGTTTGAAAAATTCGCTCATCTCCAGTGTCAACCATAAAAAGGAGAATATTGTATTCATGATAAACAGCTAGGCTACAAGCAGCATTTAGAAGAGGACACCACTCCTGTGTTCTCTCCAACAGTCAGAGTGGTTTTTCAATGGCATTTTTGCTCCCACAGTAGAATTAAATGTAATTCAGTGGCTTTTCATGATTCATGTTTATGCTTCTAATTATGTAGCTGTTTAAATGACATTTTTATGCCAGTCTTTAAGATCTCACAAGATAAAGAGGCTGAGCAGTAAAATGCCTACATGAAGTTGTTGTCCCATATGCAGTGTAGTTTAAGGGGACATCATAATGGCACAGAAAAAGCACATTTACAACACTGCACTAAATTCTACATCTAAAGGATTTCTATTTTAGAGTTTATTCCCTTTTAAGTTGTAATGTTTCTATTTTATATGTGAATAATATAGCAGTGAGCTTTACACAATATGGTGTCAATATGCACTAAATCACCTGCTGCCATATACAGTTACAAAGCTAACAGAGTTTGGAAAGCATAGAAAACTATGCTATTCCATACAATGGTACCCAGTCAAAACAATGAAAATAAAAACATTTGCTAAACTTTATTTATTTATTTATTTTACATTTATTTATTGGGACACTATGTTAATGGATGACATTGAATCCATTGGTGAAATCCTATTAATTACTATGCAGATATGAATTGCTGGTGTCATGTATAGACGAAAAAAGAACCAAAGCAGTCTTAAATCATCCAAAAAATTGCTGTGAGTTTATTCAACAGGCATAGCTATACCTGGTGAATAAACTCACAGCAATTTTCTGTGTATCCTGTGTATTTATTAGTGGCATTCTTCATTGAAAATCACCTCATTCTGCAGTATTGCAAGGGTTAACCCTCCTTTGGTTCTGTGTGCAGCTGCTTGTAATGTGTTAATCAGCTCTGTTATATATGCTGTGCTGTTCTTTCACTTACTGCCTGAGCAATATGCTTGCTAGATCCTGCAAAGCTACTATCTGCTTGTCTGACCGTGTACCAACGTCTGCTTGATTCCCATATTCTGACCCTCTGCCGCCTGACATGACTTGTGCCTGATCACCGTACTGACCCTGAACTGCCTGCCCTGTCTTTTGTGCTTGTTTCACAGACTTGCACAAACTCTGTCTGCCCTGACTTCGGCTTGTTTCTGACTATGAGTTTTACCTGATCACTCAGTTCCCCGCATCAGTGCCTCTGACCTCCATGGGTCAGCTTTCAACCACACAAGACTTCTCCGGGAGGTAGTGGCCTGGTGGCTCTTTTGCAGCTAAGTCCAGATCCCTGTATAGGGGTTAAAAGGTGAGTACAAGGGGACTGCCAGGATAACACCCTTAGGTTTAACCCATAGTCAAAATTGTTGGTTGACACTGTGGTTCCACACCCACTGATCTATATATATATATATATATATATATATATATATTGAGAGAGAGAGAGAGGGGAGGGGCATCTATATGAGATATTTTTGATTGTTTCTGAAGAGAGAAACATGGAGATATACTTTCTAAGAACAAAATATTCAAGTATTTGACATTGACCCAAGACACAAATATTCCTGGAAAATCCAAGTACAAAGTGCTTTCTGAGCCTGTTAACCATTTGGATGTTAAATCAAAGTTACTTGTCTCCCTTCACATTCCTAATTAAAATAAAGACATCCCAGTGTCCAAGTCTTTGAAACAGTTCATATACATTGTTCTAAATTAGATCTGGATGATCACTTAGAAAATTGACTGTGGTTTAGTTTCTTTTCTTCATTTCTTTTTTTCATTTCTTAATTTCTTGGGTGAGTGACGCATAAGTGTGTCTGTTGCAACCACAGTAGACATAATAGCTAGCATTAATAATAGGTCTTTAAATGTGCATGTGTGCCTGTTGATCCATGGGCATATCTGGCTCACTCCTCCAATTAGCAGAGAGAAAGCACATTTCAATATAATTGTGGTTTTATATGATTTACACAGTTGACTCTTATGCTTACAACCCTTAAATGATTTATATCAAGTAAGCCGAACATAGTCTTAAAACTTGGAAGAGCAGACGTGGAACAGACTTGCTGGAATTCATTCTATGGTGGGTATATTGCCAATTTGAAATTTTTCCAGGAGAGTACTCATGCACAGTTCATTGGAGCTATAATGTTCCATCTACCCCAGGATGGTATTGGCTAAACACAGAGACATCTCTCAGAATTTAGTTATTTACCCCTGCATGCACATAATGAGTAAACTTTGTGTATTAACCAATGTTCTCAGCAGTCAATGCCATTAATTCTGTACCAATAAAATAAATATTACTTTGTTGTCTTTATAACTTAGACATAGTTTAAACCGTAAGCTAAAGTAAATCAAATGTATGAATGGAATCTTTTAAACTAGGATCTGGGTGGAGGGTGGATGGTGGGGTCATACTAATAAGTGGGTAGATAGTGTAGATAGAGAGTGGGATATAGGAGGGGACAGGGGAGATTTAGTGGGGGCTGGGGTTAATGAGGAAAGTAGGGAGAAGACTGGGCAGAACTATACACCGATGAAAAATAGAACTGCTGGTAACAAGAACCTGTTACATACAAAGATCAACCAAGGTAACCCAAAAATCCCAGATATTCACCTTACTAGTAATAGTAATTTAAAATGTATTTTCACAAATGCCAGAAGTCTAGCTAGCAAAATGGGGGAGCTGGAGGCTAAGGTACTAGAAGAACACATAGATGTAGTTGGTGTAGCAGAGACATGGTTGGACTCTTCGCATGACTGGGCTGTTAATATTGTGGGTTTTACACTATTTAGGAAAGACAGGGTCAATAGAAAAGGTGGTGGCGTGTGCTTCTATGTGAGGAGTGATCTGAAGACAACTGTGAATGAGGCAATTGTGGGTGAGAATGTGGAAACCATATGGGTGAAATTTCAAAGGGATATAAACACTGAAAAAATAATACTTGGTGTAATCTATAGACCCCTTAACATTACAGAGGAGATAGAAATACAACTGTATAACCAAATAGAGCGGGCTGCACAGGCTGGTACAGTGGTTAAAATGGGAGATTTTAACTTCCCAGACATTGACTAGGGTCATGGTTCTGCCTCAACCGTAAAGGGGAGAAAATTCCTCAACTTGCTGCAGGACCACTTTAATGGCCAGTTTGTAGAAGTTCCCACTAGAGGCAATGCTCTGTTGGTTCTGGTAATTTCTAATGATGCAAAGCTTTTTGGAAATGTTACTGTTTGAGAAACACTAGGTAATAGTGACCACAATATAACTACATTCCCCCTAAGCTATAAGAAGCAAACTCTGTCAGGCAGAGCAAAAACACAGAATTTTAAAAAGGCTAATTTCCCTGGGTTGAAGCATTTCAGGGCATAAACTGGGAGCAGCTACTGTCACATAATAATACTGAGGATAATTGGGAGAGCTGTGAATCCACATTGAGAAATTGCACTAAAAAAATTTAATAAAAAAAATAGTAAAAAGGAGATAATATTAGCAAAAATACAAAACGAACAGCAGGTGGCAAAACAAATCCCCAAAAATTCTTTAAATATATAAATGCTAAAAAAACAGGGTCTGAGCAGGTAGGTCCCCCAAATAACGGTAAAGGGTGGTAGTCACTGAAGATAAGGAAAAGGCATAGTTACTAAAAAATTTTTTAGCTCTGTATGTACAAAAGAAGAGAAAGGAGCTGATATCTGTGGTGCTGGGGCTGTACATCCAGTATTATACTCAATTGGCTAACTGTAGATATGGTCCAAGATAAGTTAAATAAGGTAAATGTTAACAAGGTTTCGGGTCCAGATGGATTACACCCAAGAGTGCTTAAAGAGCTCAGTTCAGTCATTACTCTGCCCCTGTTTATAATTTTTAAAGATTCTCTAGGTACTGGTACTGTGCCAAGTGATTGGCACATGGAAAATGTGATGCCCATATTCAAAAAAGGATCTAGAGCCTCCACAGTTAATTATAGACCAGTTAGTTTAACTTCTGTTGTGGGAATAATGTTTGAAGGACTCTTAAGGGACTATATACAGGAGTATGTGACTGTAAATTATATTATAAGTGATAATTAGTGATGAGCGAGCATGCTCGGGCGAACATCTGTTCGGCTTGAGCATTGCTATGCTCGGCACATGGCGGTACTCGACCGAGTACCGCATGTGCTTGTGCGCAATGCTATAGACTCCTCCCCGCATGTTTCGCGGGTTTTAATTAGCCAATCAAGGTGCAGGTAAGTACTGCCCTCACTGTAATGCCAGCAGCCAACATGCTATATAGCACCCGATGACGCATGTTCGGCTCAGACATAGACAGGGAGAGCATCGGGTAGAAAGGGAAAGGACAGGGAGCAACTTAAGCAATTTTAGTTAGAGAAAGCTTTTCAAAGACCCAAAAGTCCTTTTAAGGACTACTGTGTGTGTGTGTGTTTTAGATCAACAATATATTTAACAGCAGTGTCAGGGACATCCATGCAGGGAGATAAATTTGCTGTATTTAATACCGAAAGCTTTTAAAAGACCCCAAAGTCCTTTTAAGGGCTACTCTGTGTGCTTGACAGCAGCAAGATATTTTTATTTTATAACTATTAGTGACATATACTGTACATCATCTGCAGACTGACTCTTTAATAATCTGGGTCACATCTATTGTCCATAATCTGTGGTGTTCTCTGTAACTAATATTGTCCTGCATAATAAAACACTGTCTGTATTACAAATTCCAACAAACTGGGCATAATATAGTGTCCAAAATCTCTGGTGTTCTACAACCAATATTGTCCTACATCAAAAAACACTGTCAGTATTACAAATTTCAATAATCTGGTCCTAATATATTGTCCGTAATCTGAGGTGTTTTTTTTTTAAAACATCTCTTTATTACTTTTTTTTCCAAAACGCCATAAAATAAATAAATCTGTCCTGCCTCAGAAAACAATGTCAGTATTACAAATTCCAATAATCTGGGCCTAATATAGTGTCCATAATCTATGGTGTTCAATACCCAATACTGAACTGCATCTTAAAACAGTGTGTGTATATTACAACTTCCATTAATCTGAGCCTAGTGTAGTGTCCAACATCTGTTGGTTTTTGTATCCAATACTAAACTGCATCTGAAAACAGTGTGTATATTACAACTTCCATTAATCTGGGCCTAGTATAGTGTCGAAAATCTGTTATTTTTTGTATTCAATACTGAACTGCATCTAAAAACACTGCCAATATTACAACTTCCATTAATCTGGGTCTAGTGTGTGTCCAAAATCCGTTGGTTTTTGTATCCAATAATGAACTGGATCTAAAAACACTGTCTATATTACAACTATTATTAATCTGGGCCTGGTGTAGTGTCCAAAATCTGTTGGTTTTTCTATCCAATACTGAACTGCATCTGAAAACACTGACTATATTACAACTTCCATTAATCTCGGCCTAGTATAGTGTCCAAAATCTATTGGTTTTTGTAGTCAATACTGAACTGCATCAAAAAACACTGTCTATATTACAACTTCCATTAATCTAGTCCTAGTGTAGTGTCCAAAATCTGTTGGTTTTTGTATCCAATACTAAACTACATCTAAAAACATTGCCTATGTTACAACTTCCATTAATCTGGGCCTAGTATAGTGTCCAAAATCTGTTGTTTTTTGTATCCAAAACTGAACTGCATCTGAAAACAGTGTGTATATTACAACTTCCAGTAATTTGGGCCTAGTGTAGTGTCCAAAATCTGTTGGTTTTTGTATCCAATACTGAACTGCATCTGAAAACATTGTCTATATTTCAACTTTCATTAATCTGGGCTTGGTCTAGTGTCCAAAATCTGTTGGTTTTTGTATCCAATACTGAACTGTATCTGAAAACACTGTCTATATTACAACTTCCATTAATCTCGGCCTAGTATAGTGTCCAAAATCTGTTGGTTTTTGTATCCAATACTGAACTGCATCTGAAAACACTGTCTATATTACAATTTCCATTAATCTGGGCATAGAGTAGTGTCCAAAATCGGTTGGTTTTGGTATCCAATACTGAACTGCATCTGAAAAGACTGTCTATATTACAACTTCAAATAATCTGGGCCTAGTAAAGTGTCCATAATCTGTGGTGTTCTGTAACTAATACTGTCCTGCATCAGAAAACGGTGTATTTAGCGGACAGTAAAACAATCTGTGCCACATCTACAGACAAAACCATTAATATGAAGAAGGCGAACACAAAGGGATGGGGAAGTGGGCATGATGCTGATGGTGCAAGCAGAGACCGTGGCCCTGGGTGCAATAAAACTGTGCTTGCTGCCAGCGCAAAGAAAATCCACCTTACCCAGCTTCATGTCCAACTTAGCTGGGCGGCGCAGGACAACACTGTCCAAGTTGGACCAGTGCGAACAGTTAGTCGGTTGGATTGCTGAAGATAATGCTTGCAGTTGGTTAAGCACCACCCTTTCTTCCACTAAGTCCAGTCTCTGTAGCCAAGAGTCTGGCCATGTGGAGTCTGGCTAAACAAGTGATCCCACATTCGGATATTCACATGACCTCTTTTCATCGCCAATTCTTGGTTTGGCTCTCTCGGCTTGCACGCTTGAAGAGGTACCTGAGATTTTGTGCCCTGATTCTCAACCTCTTGAGCCTTCACAGTCTTAAGAAGATGACGGTGGTGAATGGCAATCTTTCGTTCACAAGGTGAGAGACACAGTTGTCAATCACTGAGGTTGTGGTTAGGCAAGTCAGGGGGATGAGCAGAGTGAGGAAGTGGAAGAGGAGGTGGTGGACGATGAAGTCACTGACCCAACATGGGAATGTGAAAAGCCGAGCGAGGACAGCAGTACAGAGGGGGAGGGATTTGTAGCACCGCGCCAGTCTGGGAGAGGCAGTGGGGTTGCAAAAGGGAGAGGTCGGCCCACACCAAACAGACCCACAACCATTACACCAAGCACCCCCATGCAAAAATCTACCCTACCAAGGGGTAGGTGTTCCGCAGTATGGGGCTTTTTTGAGGAAAGTGCAGACAACAAAAGAGTGGTAGTTTGCAACCTGTGCCGTACCAAAATGAGCCGGGGTGTGAATGCTAGCAACCTCACCACCACCAGCATGATCTGCAACATGGCATCAAAGCACCCTAATAAGTGGGCCGAACGCCTGGGTTCACAATCTGGGTCTGCAGGTCACACCACTGCCTCCTCTTCACCTGTGTTACGCACTGCTGGCCAATCCCCTGATGAAGGAGCAGGCCCGGGTGACCCTCGCCCAGGACCTTCGCATGAACCGTCAGCAACAACCACCACTTCACTGTCCCAGCGCAGCGTCCAAATGTCAATAGCACAGGCATTTAATTGCAAGCGCAAATACCTACGCACCCACAGGCCATAGCACTAAATTCACAACTTTCAAAATTACTGTTGAAATGTTGCCATTTAGGCTTGTGGACACTAAAGCCTTCTGCAGCCTGATGTCAGCAATGGCTTCTTCAGGGGATCGTGTTCCTCAGGAGACCGACTGTTGTGCGATGTGAGCACACGCTGGGACTCAAGTGTGAACTCAGCCTTACAGGTCAATGTTAGCGCCAGGTATAAAGAAGCATGCAGCGGCCCAAGAGCCTACTATAGCGTGAAAGAGCGCACTCCTTTTACACCGTCGTCAGCTATTTACACATAGATTTCTATAGTACCTGTTTTATTAATCGCTGATACAAGTAGAGCACCCCTGACAGAGTGAAGAGGGTGTCAGCAGTAAGTTTGTGTTAACATCACTGATTATTTTGCCCTTCCTCTGATCAGTCAGAACAATAACCCCCAAAAACGGATCCTGTCTGTTGAGCATCCGCTTTCACTTGGTCAGCATTTGGTCGGTAATCCATCAGTATTGCTAATGGAAAAAAAAAACAGGGGTGGATCCAAAACAGAGATGACATGTGAATGGAATATTTGCATGTCTTCTCTGTTTTGTACCCACTCCTGCTTTTGGGTACCAAATCATAAGCCAATTTTGATGCAAAATAGGGACCATGTCATACAGGCCTTACAGCTGCTACATAGACAGGATCCGTTGTGTGTCTCATTTTTCCTTCCTTCTGACAGATCAGAAAATGAGTCAAAGAAATGGTGATGTCAACCAGGCTAAAAAGGCAAAATAGTGGCCCAGTCGTGGAGTGGGGAGAGAGGGAGCAGCAGGAGAAGTCCACAGAGTGGCCCAGTGACAGAGTGGTGAGGTGGCAGCAGCATGAGGAGACCACAAAGTTGCCCAATGACAGAGTGTTGAATTTACAGCAACAGGAGGAGACCACAGAGTGTTGAGTTGGCAGCAGTATGATGAAACCACAGAGTGTTGAGGTGGCAGCAGCATGAGAAGACCACAAAGTGGCCCAGTGACAGAGTGGAGAGTTGGTAGCAGTATGAGGAGACCACAGAGTGGTAAGTTGGCAGCAGCATGAGGAGACCACAGAGTGGTCAGATGGCAGCAGCATGATGAGACCACAGAGTGGCCCAGTGACATAGTGTTTAGTTGGCAGCAGCATGAGGAGACCACAGAGTGGTGAGGTGGCAGCAGCATGAGGAGACCACAGAGTGGCCCAGTTACATAGTGGTGAGGTGACAGCAGCATTAGGATACCACATAGTGGCCCATTGACAAAGTGGTGGGGTGGCAGCAGCACGAGGAGACCACAGCATGGCCCAGTGACAAAGTGGTTAGTTGGCAGCAGCATGAGGAGACCACAGAGTGGTGAGGTGGCAGCAACATGAGGAGACCACAGAATGGTGAGGTGGCAACAGCATGAGGAGACCATAGAGTGGCCCAGAGACAGAATGTTGAGTTAGCAGCAGAATGAGGAGACCACAGAGTGTTGAGTTGGTAGCAGCATGAGGAAACCACAGAGGTCGAGTTGGCAGCAGCATGAGGTGACCGCAGAGTGTTAAGTTGGCAGCAGTGAGAGGAGACCAGAGTGTTGAGTTGGCAGCAGCGTGAGGAAACCACAGAGTGGTGAGGTGGCAGAAGCATGAGGAAACCATAGAGTGGCCCAGTGACAGAGTGTTGAGATAAGAGCAGAATGAGGAGACTACAGAGTGTTGAGTTGGTAGCAGCATGAGGGGAGGGTGCCTGGTCTATTGGAAAAGGTCAAAAAGTGATAGAAGCACCACCAAAATGGATCGGAAACAGCATAGGGACGATGTCTGGATGCATCTTGGACTCCCAGGTCACTGCTGGGAACCATGTTGTCCGAGTTGTACGCCACTTTTACAGACTGACAAAAATACACACAAACCCCCTAAAAAAAATCTATTTCCACAGAAAAAATTGTTAAGAAACATTCTTTCCTGTATATTCAATTGTATATAAAGTACAAGTGCTGCCAAAAATTACAAGCAAGAAGCACTCTAAAACAGCCTGCATATCACATAAAGGGGGCCTCGTTCACATTATGTTACAATTGTTCAGGTAGTGGGACTCCTACACACATAAAGCCTATGCACTGTGCACTATGCAAGTGAAAGGCCAAAAATTACAAGGAACCGGAACTCCAGTACACCTCCCTTTTTTACTTGTGGGCCAAATAGAAGGCCACGATGTCTTTGTCTGAGCTTAGCAACATCCCTAGCAACAAATTGGAAAGTTGCCTACCCCTTACTATATAAGAACCTTCCAGCAGCCATTTTCTCCAGTTTATTACAGTTCTGAGAGAGACAGCAGTGTCATTGCTGTGCTCTCTGCTTTCCTGTGTCACATTACATTAGATAGTTAGTGTGTTTATATATATTTACAGTAATACAGATAGTTAGTGGGAGATAGTCAGTGTAGGCTAGATTGTGATATAGTGTAGCTGTGCAGGGTGTTAGGTAGTGAGGTAGGTTCTGATGTCTATAGATACATGCTACATACATAGTGCTGTATGTATGTATGCTACATACATACATGCATAATGCTGTGATGTCACAAGTAGTGATGATCGAGTACCAAAGTATTCAATGGATCGGAAACAGAATAGGGACGATGTCTGGATGCATCTTGGATGAACGCCACAAAACCCCCCAAAAAATTATATTTCATGGGAAAAATTGTTAGGAAACATTCCTTCCTGTATATTCAATTGTGTATAACGTGTAAGTGCTGCCAAAAATTATAAGCAAGAGGCACTCTGAAACAGCCTGTATATCACATAAAGGAGGGCCTCATTCACATTGTGGTACAATTGTTCAGGTAGTTGGACTCCTACACTCATAAAGCCTATGCATTAAGTGAAAGGGCTGCCAAAAATTACAAGGAACCAGCACAACAATACACCCTTTATTACACATAAAGGAGGGCATCGTACACACCCTTGAAAAATTATGATTGGTGGCTTGCTGGTGACCTTTAAAAACATTTGGAGCAAGGGCTTGCTGGTGACCCTCTAAAACATTAGGGGCAAGGGCCTGCTTCTGAGCTGACGCTTTAAAACATTAGGGGCGAGGGGCTGCTGGTGAGCTGACACTGTAAAACATTATATGCGATTGCCTGTAGGTGAGCTGATGCTGTAAAACATTACATGCAAGTGCACGCTGTTCAGCTGATGCTCTAAAACATTATATGGGAGTGCCTGTAGGTGAGCTGATGCTCTAAAACATTATATGCGAGTGCCTGCAGGAGAGCTGATGCTCTAAAACAGTATATGCAAGTTCATGCTGTTCTGCTGACGCTCTAAAACATTATATGCGAGTGCATGCTGTACAGCTGGCGCTCAAAAACATTATATGCGCGTGCCTGCTGTTCAGCTGACCCTATAAAAAAATTTGAGTTGAGGGCCTGCAGTTGAGCTGACCCTTTAAAAAGGAATATATACAATCTGGATGAGGAGGAGCAAACAAGTTTCTACCATATTGTCACGAGTATATGCGAACAACAGGAGTACAATCAGTGCACAAGCTACTGAGCGGACCCAAACTAGGGAGCATAAAAGGTAACCCCTGTCAGACCCTAAGAGCTCTCCCTGCGCTGCTATGCACATGCCCAGACCCTGATGGTGGGTCGAGGCATGCCCGCGTACCTAAGGCTGAGTGAGACCTAAAACCCCTATGATAAAGGGGGGGGGGAACGGCCACCGGCTCCCTGCTCAGTATACGGACGGAACCGGGGTCGCCTCGGATCCAGTCAGCAAATAAACAAAACCAAAAATGTCTGCAAACTTATCTGTAGGAGCTGCAGCAGCAGTGAAGACAGATCCAGTCTCAGCAGACAATATCCGATGTTGCTTGCTTCAGCAAAACACACGTCCAGTGAAAAGAGACCACACAAGTGTAGATACTCCAGCGGCTGACACAACTCAAGATGAGAAATATAACCCGCAAGGTGAAACAGGAAGAGGGGTGATTTAAAGGAAGAGGAATCAATCAGAGAAGGAACAGCTGGGAAGAGGGAAAGGAGTGAAAATAAAAGTAAAGACCTCATCACAGGGGCGGAGAAACAGAGCTGTGAGAACTCCTCAAAACTCTGGTAGTGACACATATACTCTTTTTTGTGGTGGAAAAGGTGCGTGGGAATACACTACAGTAGATTGAGTACATTATAAATGATAGATTGAAATTACCTTTATGTTCATCATCAGCTCAGCTCTACTCTAGTGGAGTTGAGAAGTCAGGGGCGATCCAGCCCTTGTTCATTTTTATCTGAGTCAACCTGTCAGTATTGCCAGTTGACAAGCGGATACGCTTATCTGTTATAATGCCACCAGCAGCACTAAATAAATGCTCAGACAAAACGCTGGCGTCATGGCAGGCCAGAACCTCCAAGGTGTAGAGCGCAATTTCGTGCCACGTGTCCAGCTTGGACATCCAGTAGTTGTGAGGCACTGAGGGATCATTTAGGACGCTGACTTCGTCTGCTATGTATTCCTTCACCATCTTCCAAAACTTTTCCCTCCTTGTAGCACTAGGCAATGCTTCAGGGTGAGGTTGCTGGTGGGGTGTCATGAAAGTGTCCCATGCCTTGGAGAGTGTTGCCCTGCCTTTGTTGGAACTGCGGTGTGTTCCCCTTGTCTCCCTACCTCTGTTGCCAAAAGAAGAAAGAAGTACGGACTCTGCCGGCAGCATTGTCAGATGGAACATTTTGGAGCAATCTCTCAACAAGTACCTTCTGGTATTGCACTGTTTTACTCGTCCTCTCCACCACAGGAATGATAAATGAGAAGTTCTCTTTGTAGCAGAGGTCTAGAAGGGTGAACACCCAGTAATCCGTGTTATCTAAAATGCGTATAACGCGAGGGTCGCGGGAAAGGCAGCATAATATGAAGTCAGCCATGTATGCCAGAGTACCAACAGGCAAGACGTCGATGTCGACATCAGAATGACTCTCCATCTCCTCATCCTCCGCCTCCTCTTCTGCCCATCCACGCTGAACAGATGGAAATAAAGTTCCATGGGTACTACCCTCTGTAGCAGAGGCAACTGTATCCATCTCCTCCTCCTCTTCATGGTTCAATTCGTGCTGAGAAGGCAAACTGTGGGTGGTCTGGCTATCACCCTGTGTAATGTCCTCCCCCATTTCCTCGTCTGCCACATTCAGAGCATCTTGCTCAATTGTGAGCAGCGATCGTCTGTGTTGACACAAAAGTGTGATGGTTGCGCTGATAATAGCGTTATCATCACTAACCATCTGTGTGGATTCATGAAAGTTTTTTAAAACCTTACAGAGGTCTGACATCAATGCCCACTCCTCGCTTGTGAATAGTGGCAGTTGACTGGAAAGGAGACAACCATGTTGCAGTTGGTATTCCACAACTGCCCTCTGCTGCTCACAAAGCCTGGCCAACATGTAGTACGTAGAGTTCCACTGTGTGTTCACGTCGCACAACAGTTAGTGAGCTGGAAGCTGCAAGTGCTGCTGCAGCGTTGACAGACCGGCTGAAGCTGTGGATGACTTGCGGAAATGGGCACACACGTGGCATGCATTCACTAGTATCTCTTGCAAATTGGGGTAAGCTTTGATAAACTTCTGAACAGGCATGGGATTTGTGTCAGGTTGCCAAGCTCCAAAGCTTCCATAAAGTTACGGCCATTGTCAGACACAACCATGCCTGGTTGTAGGTTGAGTGGCGAGAGCCACAGCTTGGTCTAGTCCCTTATACCCTGCCATAGCTCTGCGGCAGTGTGCTGTTTGTCCCCTAAGCAGATCAGCTTCAGCACGGCCTGTTGACGCTTACCCACAGCAGTGCTACACTGCTTCCAGCTAGCGACTGATGGCTGACTGCTGCTGGAGGTGGCAGTGGAGGAGAAGGCGGCAGAGGAGGAGAAGTGGGGGTTGGAGCCAGTAACACAGCTGCTGGCGGAGACCCTGACGGATGTAAGGCCCATAATCCTGGTGTGGGTAGCACCTGTGCCATCCCAGGGTACCACTCACTCCTGGCCTGCACAACATTCACCCAGTGTGCGGTCAGGGAAATGTAGCGTCCCAGGCCACCAGCACTTGTCCATGCGTCCGTGGTGAAGTGGACCTTCCCAGTAAGTGCGTTGGTCAGGGCGCAGTTGATTATCTGGGACACATGCTGGTGTAATGCATCCGTAAAAAATAGTGGCGGTTGAGGACTGCATACCGAGGGATGGCCGCCGACATCAGGCTGCGGAATGCCTCAGTGACCACAAGCCTAAATGGAAACATTTCAAGGGCCAGTAATTTAGAAAGTTGCGCATTTAGTGCTATGGTCTGTGGGTGGGTGGTTATTTGTGCTTGCGTTTAAATGCCTGTGCTATCGACATTTGGACGCTGCGCTGGGACAGGGAAGTGGATGTTGTTGCTGACGTTTCATGCTAAGGTCCAGGTGAAGGGCGAGGGGCATCCGGGCCTGCGCCTTAAACAGGGGATTGGCCAACAGTGCGTAACACAGGGAAAGAGGAGGCAGTGGTGTGACCCGCAGACCCAAATTGTGGACCCAGACGTTAGGCCCACTCATTAGGGTGCTTGGATGCCATGTGGCGGATCATGCTGGTGGTGGTGAGGTTGCTAGTGTTCACGCCCCGGCTCAGTTTGGTACAACACAGGTTGCAAACTACCACTATTTTGTTGTCTGGACTTTCCTCAAAAAAGCACCATACTGTGGAACACCTACCCCTTGGCAAGGTAGATTTACGCATGGGGGTGCTCGGTGTAATGGTTGCGGGCCTGTTTGGTGTGGGCCAACTTCTCCCTTTTGCAACCCCACTGCCTCTTCCAGACTGTTGCTGTGATGCGGATCCCTCCCCCTCTGTACTGCGGTCCTCGCTCGGCTTTTCACATTCCCATGTTGGGTCAGTGACCTCATCGTCCACCATCTCCTCTTCCACTTCCTCACTCTGCTCATCCTCCTGACTTGACCTAACCACAACCTCTGTGATTGACAACTGTGTCTCATCATCATCCACCTCGTGAATGAATGATTGCCGTTCACCACCATCATCTTCTTGAAACTGTGAAGGCTCAAGAGGTTAGGAATCAGGGCACAATATCTCAGGTACCTCTTGAAGCGTGCTGGGCGCAAGGGCCAAATCTAATAGTGGCACTGGAAAGAGCTCCTTTGAATATCCAAATGTGGGATTACTTGTTTGGAAAGCCTCTCTACGGTGTGAGGAAGGATGATCAAAGTAGGGATTTGGTTGACCAGACTCTTGGCTACAGAGACTGGACGAGAGGGTGGTGCTTAACCGACTGGAAGCATTATCTTCAGCAATCCAACCGACCAACTGTTTGCACTGGTCTGACTTGGACAGTGTTGTCCGGCGCCGCCCAGCTAAGTTGGACATAAAGCTGAGTACGGTGGATGTTTTTTTTTTTCTGGTGCACTGGCAGTAGGAACAGTTTTATTGCGCCCAGGGCCACAGCCTCTGCATGCACCATCAGCATCACGCCCACTTCCCCGTCCCTTAGTGCTCTCCTTCTTCAAATTAATTGAAACGATAGTAGAATCGCGCTGCTCGCTGTTCACACTGGCCGCAACAGCATATTCATCCATATACAGTTGTGTTCAAAATTATTCAACCCCCAATGCTGTAAAGGGTTTTAGGGAATTTAGTGTACATTTGAAATTGTGTTCAGAATGAAATCTTACAAGGACTTTTTAAAGAACCAAATGCAACTAAAATGACATCAATTGTTTTTGTAATACAGTATTAAATGTTTTTTTTGTGATTTCTTCATTAACACAATTATTCAACCCCTTAAAGACTACCACTCTTAAGAACAGAGGTTCATTCAAGTGTTTTCGATTAGGTATTGAAAACTCCTTTGGATGTCAAGGAGCAGCAATCAAGCATAATAAGCACCAATTAGGCAGATTTAAAATGACTGTGATACTCAGCTCCTTCTAGACATTTACTGGTGTGTTTACAAACATGGTGAAGTCAAGAGAATGAAGGCCTCCATGCCAGAACTCCCAGGCGCACCCCCATGCTGTCTCCAAAGAATAAGAAGAGTCGACTGCAGTATGCCAAAAGTCATGTGGACAAACCACAAAAGTTTTGGGATAGTGTTCTGTGGACTGATGAAACAAAATTAGAACTGTTTGGGCCCATGGATCAATGCTATGTTTGGAGGAGGAAGAACAAGGCCTATGAAGAAAAGAACACCTTGCCTACTGTGAAGCATGGCGGGGGGTCAATCGTGCTTTGGGGCTGCTTTGCTTCTACAGTTACAGAGAAGCTTCAGCGTGCGCAAGGTAACATGAATTCTCTTCAGTACCAGGAGATATTGGATGAAAATGTGATGCAGTCCGTCACAAACCTGAGGCTTGGGAGACGTTGGTCCTTTCAACAGGACAATGATCCCAAGCATACCTCCAAGTCCACTAGAGCATCGTTGCAGATTAAAGGCTGGAACATTTTGAAGGGGCCATCGCAGTCACCAGACTTAAATCCGATTGAGAACCTCTGGTGGGACTTAAAGAAAGCAGTTGCAGCGCGCAAGCTTAAGAATGTGACTGAACTGGAGGCTTTTGCCCATGAAGAATGGGCGAAGATACCCATAGATCGCTGCAAGACACTTGTGTCAAGCTATGCTTCACGTTTAAAAGCTGTTATAACTGAAAAAGGATGTTGTACTAAGTACTAAGATTGAATGTCATTTGGGGGTTAAATAAAACTGATAATGATGTGAGCACAGAAAAGACATTTGTGGTTATTTCATTATAAATGTTATGTTATATTTGTCTGACTTACAAGTGCCTCTTTGATTTAATTGTAAACAAGATGACTGAAATGATCAAAATCAATGTCAAACTGGCCAAAACACTCAATTTCAGTGGGGGTTGAATAATTTTTAACCCAACTGTATACTGACACTGGAAATCAGTAACTTCCACATTCAAGTATGTTCCTCCTCTCATCCGTCACTGTGGAGTTCACCAAGAGATCACACAAATAGTGAGGTACCCTCAGAATTATGGGCAAAAACACTTTATTATACTCACAAATATATCTTTAAAATTGGCATGTAATAGGAAACCTAAAGATATATTTGTGAGCATATTAAAGTGTTTTTACCCAAAGAACCTGCAGCGCAAGTAACATTCAATTTGGTGCAGCGTAACAAATTTTTGCTTCTTCATATTAATGGTTTTGTCACTCGATGTGGCACAGATTGTTTTACTGTCCTCTAAAGTTTTCAGATGCAGGACAGTATATGTCACAGAAACCCACAGAATATGGAAAACTATATTAGGCCCAGATTATTGGAATTTGTAATACAGAAACTGTTTGCAGATGTTCTACAGTATTGGTTAAAGAACACCACAGATTATGGACACTAGATGTGGCCCAGATTATTGGAATTTGTAATACAGACAGTTTGTAGATGTTCTACAGTATTGGTTACAAAACACCACATATTATGGACACTAAATTAAGCCCAGATTATTGGAATTTGTAATACAGACACCGTTTGCAGATGTTCTACAGTATTGGTTACAGAACACCACAGATTATGGACACTAGCTGTGGCCCAGATTATTAAAGACACAGTCTGCAGATGATGTACTGTATATGTCACTAATAGGTCACTTTATTGGCTGCTTAAAACCCGCGAAACGTGCGGGGCGGAGACTTGAGCATTGCGCTCAAGCACATGCGGTACTCGGTCGAGTACTGCCATGTGCCGTTCATAGCGATGCTCGAGTTGAACATATATTTGGCCGAGCATGGTCGCTCATCACTAGTGAGGTAGCAGCAGCATGAGGAGACCACAGAGTTGTCCAGTGACATAGTGTTTAGTTGGCAGAAGCATGATGAGACCACAGAGTGGCCCAGTGACAGAGTGTTGAGTTAGCAGCAGAATGAGGAGACCACAGAGTGTTGGCAGCAGCATTAGGAAACCACAGAGTGTTAAATTGGCAGCAGCATGAGGAAACCACAGAGTGTTGAGTTGGCAGCAGCATGAGGAGACTACAGAGTGGTGAGGTGGCAGCATGAGAAGACCATAGAGTGGCCTAGTGACAGAGTGTTGAGGTAGCAGCACCATGAGGAGACCACAGAGTGGCCCAGTGACAGAGTGTTGAGATAAGAGAAGAATGAGGAGACCACAGAGTGTTGAGTTGGCAGCAGCATAAGGAAACTACAAAGTGCTAAGTTGGTGGCAGCATGAGGAGACCACAGAGTGGCCAAGTGACAGAGTGTTGAGTTGGCAGCAGCGTGAGGAAACCACAGAGTGTTGAGTTGGCAGCAGCATGAAGAGACCACAGAGTGGTGAAATGGCAGCAGCATGATGAGACCATAGAGTGGCCCAAAGACAGAGTGCTGAGGTAGCAGCACCATGAGGAGACCACAGAGTGGCCCAGTGACAGAGTGTTGCGATAAGAGCAAAATGAGGAGACCACAGAGTGTTGAGTTGGCAGCAGCATGAGGAAACCAAAGAGTGTTAAATTGGTGGCAGCATGAGGAGACCACAGAGTGGTGAGGTGGAAGCAGCATAAGGAGACCACAGAGTGATGCCGTGGCAGCAGCATGAGGAGACCACAGAGTGGTGATGTGGCAGCAACATGAGGAGACCACAGAATGATGAGGTGGCAGCAGCATGATAAGACCACAGAGTGGTGAGGTGGTAGCATCATGAGGAGACTACAGAGTGTGAGTTGACAGCAGCATGAGGAGACCAAAGTGTTACCCAGTGACAGAGTGGGGAGGTAGAGGCCAATACCAGTACCAGCTGAAGATGGTGGGTGGCAGTAGGAGCACCTGGAAGCAGGTGAGTGGCATCAAGCAGGTGGCAGCATCAGAATAGTAGCTGAAGCAGGTACCCAGAAAAAACAGGTTTCTTTTGACAAAGTTTAGGTGTGGCACCATGGATGATCTAGTCTGATGCATCAGGCACTTGTGTGTGAAAATCCTGGCTGATCCACGTCTGATTTATCTTTACAGAGGTCAGTTTCTCCACATTTTGGGTGGACAGTCGAATTCTCCCGCCGCACTAACCAACTGCTCTGATGCCACACTGCTGGCCGGCAAGAAAGCTTGTCCAGGGCAAACTCGGCCAGTTGCGGCCACAAATCGAGCTTGGCTGCCCAGTAGTCAAGGGGATCTTCGATGGTGGCAGGGTGTGGGGTGGCAGGGTGCAGTTCAAGTACGCCACAACCTGCTGGTTCTGCTCCATGTCTACCTGCTACTGCTAGTCAGTGCCTCTAGACTTAAGTTGCTGCTGATGGAGCTGGAGCTTCTCCTGCCCCCCCACCCCCCAGCAGCCATGGCATTGGAACGTGAGCACAGAGGGCCCCCCCCCCAATCAGGCCTGCGTGAGGATGGGCGATGGCACATATAGGCGGCCAACTGACTACATGGGATGTCTCGGTAGTAGTTCGGTTTGTCTTCCCTCTCACCGGGTGGATAAAAGGCCCCCATTTTAGACCGGTAACAAGGGTCTAACATGATGGAGAGCCAGTAGTCATCCCTCTGCCGAATGGTGACGATTCGGCTGTAACTAAGCAAGCAAGTGAGCATGCATCGGACCATTTGTTCAAGTGACTCAGAGGGACTCCCTGCAGTGTAACAGTGGCTGAAGTGCATGCATTTTCAGGATGTCTTGCAGATGGATGGAAGACTTAAGGCACCTCTTTACAAACAGGTTAAATTTGTGCGCCATGCAGGGCGCATGGCTCAGACCTCCTTGATGCAGTGCCAACACCATGTTCTTCCCGCTCCGATTTTGAGTTGTCAAGGTCAAAGCCAGAATTCCCTTACTTGATGAAGGACATGGAGCAGTTACTCCCCTGTATGACTCCTTTCGCCCAGTCAAATTAGGTGCAGAACAGTGTGACACCACCATGCCCTGCACATGTTGTATGCTGGAGGGGCACTGTGAATTGTCCCTGCAGTGGAGGCTGAGGACATATATTGTCCTTGACCTTAGTTACAGCTCCACACGCCATGCACTTTGGCGGACACCGACAGGCTTAAGGACTGGCCCACTTTCTGTTCAACATAGGTGTGCAGGGCTGGTACTGCCTTTTTTTCAAAGAAATGATGGCTTGGAACTCTCCTCCTTGGCTTGGCACAAGCCATCAGTTCTCTGAAACATACAGAGTCCACCACTTGGAAAGGGAGGGACTGCAGCACCAGCAACTTGGCTAGGAGCACGTTTATTTTCTGCGTCGTTGAATGAGTGCACGCATACTGTTGTCTATTGGCAATCACTTCGGTGATTTATTGCTGAAAAAATGACTGATGAGAAGTAGGAGGAGCAGGAGCATCAGGACCAGTAGATAATGGGAAGGACAGACAGCTACCTTCGACTTAGGTGGTGGAGCCTTCACTGGGTTATGCAACATTTGTTGCTGCAGGCTGGAACACAACATTAGCACCACGTTTCTCGCAGGCCACATTATGATGATGCTGAATGTGATGATGCAGGGCCATGGTGTCAACATTGGCACCCTGCCCACGCTTCACCTTCTGCACACGCTTCACAGATTTGCCTGTTTAACTCCTCCGGCGGCTTGACAAAAAACTGTCAGACTGCCAAGTATGTGCACTTTCTGCAGCAGCTCTGACATATCGGGGTAGTTTTTCAGGAATTTCTGCACCACCAAATTCAGCACATGCACCAGGCAAGGTATGTGTGTCAAACCTGCTAGGCCCAGAGCTGCTACAAGATTTCGCACATTATCGCACACCACCAGGCCGGGCTTGAGGCTCAGTGGCACCAACCACTCATCGGTCTGTGGGGTTTGTCCCCGAAAGAGATGAGTTTCCAAACTGCATGCTGCCGTTTCCCCCTGGCTGTGCTGAAGTTGGTGGTGAAGGTGTTATGCTGAGCGGATGAGGAGGTGGTAGAGGAAGAAGAGAAGTAGGAGGAGAAGGAAAAAGGAGGCAAAGAGAAATGCCCTGCAATCTTCGGTGGCGGCAGGACATGCGCCAAACAGCTATCCGTCTTGGGCCCAGCCGCCACTGCATTTACCCAGTGTGCTGTTCGGGAAATATAACGTCCCTGGCTATTCTTACTGGTCCATGTATCGGAAGTCATGTGGACCTTACCACAGATGGCGTTGTGCAGTGCACACCTGATTTTGTCCCCCACTTGGTTGTGCAGGTAAGTGATGGCTCGTCTGGAAAAATAGTGGCGACTGGGAACGATGTACTGTGAGACAGCCACCGCCATAAGGTTTTCAAAACTCTCTGTCTCCACCAGATGGATTGACAGCATTTCAAAGGCCAGCAATTTTGAAATGCTGGCATTCCGGGCCAGGGATCGCAGGTGGGTAGGGGGGTACTTCCTCTTTCGCTACAGTGTTTGGGACATTGTGGTGCTGCTTGTTTTAGGTGACGGACGTGGTATCGTTGCTGACACATCCTCTGTTTGCGGGGTGGCCGTTGCCACTGTCACTCCAGAGGTGGAGGAAGAGGCCGAGACTGCAGCAGAAGAGGGAGCAGGAGGAGGCTGAGACCTTTCTTGGTTTTGGAGGTGTTTACTCCACTGCAGCTCGTGCTTTGCACTTAGATGCCTGGTCATGCAGGTTGTGCTGAGGTTTAAAATGTTTATGCATCACATTAGGCTCTGATTGCACAGCGTGCAAACCACTTGTGTCTTGTCGTCTGCACATTGTGTGAAGAACTGCCTCGCCAGGGAACTCCTTGGAGCTGGCTTTGGTGTGCTCGGTCCCTGGGTGCGGTGGGCAGTAGCAGGCGTACTGTCTAGGGGATGGCAGCTCTGCTTCTGCACCCTGCTCCCTATTTTGCTGTGCTGGTGGCTCTGTGCGACCACCGCCTCTTCCTCCGAACTGCACAGGTCACTCACATTACCTTGAATCCATGTGGGGTCTAGGACCTCATCGCCCTCCACATCATCTTCCACCCAGTCTTCACCCATGCCCTCCTTGTCGGTTTGCACACTGCAGAAAGTCGGAGCTGTTGGCACCTGTGTTTCGTCATCATCAGAGACGTGCTGCGGTGGTCTTTCCATGTCCTCATCCTCAAACATAAGTGGTTGGGCATCGGTGCACTCAATCTCTACCACTTCAGGGGCAGGGCTAGGTAGATGGCCTGGGGAAACCTTGCCAGCAGACTCCTCAAAAAGCATAAGAGACTGCTCCGTGACTTGGGGCTTAGACTGTTTGGCTGATTTGCAAGGGGTGAGGTGCAAGATAGATGACCATGGCCTGCAGGTGCCAACTCTGAGCTTTCAGCAGTGGACCGGGTGGGAGACAATGTGAAGGTACTAGAGGCACTGTCAGCCACCCAATCTACTAGCACCTGTATGTGTTCTGGCCTCACAATTCGTAGAGCGGCATTCGGGCCTACTAAATAACGCTGAAGGTTCTGTCGCCTACTCGCACCTGAGGAAGGTGTTTCACTTGGGCATTTAGCTGTCACAGAATGTCCACGTCCTCTCCCTGCAACAGGAGCTCCACCACCACCAGGACCAGGGCTACATCCCTTATTTGTCGTTCTCCTCATTATTTGCGTTCCCACATATTGCAATGTGCTGTTCCTCATTTTTTATTTTAGCTGGTGGGAGGAGCTATAAACTAGCTGGTTGCTAGGGGCAGTTATAGGGGAGTGTCTATTTAACTAGTTGGTGGGAGGAGCTATAGGGGAGTGTCTATGTAACTAGCTGGTGGGAGGAGCTATAAATTAACTGGGTGTTAGGGGCAGTGATAGGGGAGTGTCTATGTTACTAACTGGTGGGAGGAGATATAAACCAGCTGGGTGTTAGAGGCCGTGATAGGGGGTTGTCTATGTAACTAGCTGGTGGGAGGAGCTATAAACTAGCTGGGTGTTGTTAGGGGCAGTGCTAGTGTTGATGTAACCAGCTGGTGGAAGGAGCTATAAACTAGCTGGGTGTTGTTTGTGGTGGTGCTGGAGCTTTGACAGACAAAAAAGAAGAGCATCATGGGTTTGGTTGGATGCAGCAACAGGAAGTGCTATATACAGGATGTAAACAAACCAGAGTGATTTGTTTACATGGTGAAAACCGGTCAGAATAGTCCAAATAAAAAATAAAAAAAAACATGGAGAAGATGTATATGAGGTAAGCAACTATATGAGCATGCTTGTATAAAGATATAGTAAACCCCAAAACTCTCTATAAACTACTGAAAGTAGCATTTATGTTATCTGAATGCAAGAGAGGGAGATAAGTGACTGCCAGACAACTCTAGCACCACTTATCTGCGGAGGAAAACGAATATAAAATAATTCTCCCCTCTCAAATCTATGCTTCGTCAAATGGCTGATTCAGGCTAAGGTCCTCTTGGTTCAATCTCAACACATTTCTGTATTCTTAGTTACAAATTTTTAGTGATTATTTTTGAACCTGGCTCAATAGACATCAGACTTTTGACAATGGAGGTTGCCTCTAATAATCTAATGTTCCCCTTACGTCCTACCAGCAGCACAGATGGGGTTAATTCCCCCCGTGAGCTGGTAGGACTGGCGGAATTTTAATGAGCCCTAACAAGCAATCAAAGTTGACCCCCCTTAAAAGGGGGGCATCCCCTTAACCCCCTGTGTTTTTTTCAGTCCTTCCGGACTGGTGGGCTGGCGGACTAGCCCTCTGGGGCTTCTGTTAAGTATACTCGGCCGCGCTCCCTCTGCCCTGGTACCTGTTGAAAAACCGGCGGCGTCTGAGGAGCGCGGTCCGTCCTTTCCCTCCTCTCTTTCTCCCTCTGTGCGTTCGGCGGCTGGCCGGTGGCGCTGCAGGGGAATGACGTCATCCCCTGTGCGCTCGGCTAGCTTGTCGGCTCTCTCTCTCTCCTCTCAGAGTAGGAGAGAGAGTTATAGATTATAGATTTGGGAGAACTCTCTTTCTGGAGGAGTTATATATATAAATATATATATGAGTTGTTAACTACAGTCTTTTTTTGGCTGTAGGGAAAAAAAAAAAAAGGGTGGCTCTGTCACGCCCCCTGGGTGGAGCTTCCTGAGATATAAGCTCCACATTTGACTTCAGTCTGTCTCTGGCAGCGTTTCTTTGCAGATTAGCTCCAGAGTCCTCAGTGTTCCTGAGTGCTACTTCAGAAGCGTGATTTTGTTCTCAAAACAGTTGTTTCCTGCATTTCGGTGGGTTTATGCTGAGTCAAGAGCAGTGAGTGTTGCTATTAACCCTCTTTTCTGAGTTATTTTTCTTCTATTTTTCAGATGGCGTCTCCCCATGAAGGTGATCAGCCCCGTAAGGCGGGCACTAAGAGACGTCACTTGGCCTGCTTTGACTGCGATACCCCCCTGGAGGACGCGTATCCTTACTCCAGGTGTGACTCCTGCAGACGTTCCCAGGAGACCGTGGATCCCACTGTGCAGGACATGTACTATTGGGTGAAGACCTATGTTGACGACTCCATTAAAGGAGTAGTCAACCTCCTTGATGAGAGGCTTCCGGGTGCTAAGGCACCCACGCACGTCCCTATGGAGGTGACGACCCATGGAGAGAGGCCGGTTGCAATTTCCTGGATTCCTCTTCGGATGAGGAGGATACCTCGTCATGTTTCTTCCCTCCGGAAAAAACACAGAAATTGCTAAAGTCCATCAGGTCGGGGGACCATGATGTTGACCCGGGAGCCCTCCGACCCCGCTACCAGGGCACAGCGTGTCTTTAGAGCGGATAACTCCCTCCTAGCCATGATGCAGTTGGAGTGGAGAAAACCGGAGAAGGCGCCGGTTCTAACCAAAAATTCAAGACCATGTTCCCGATGGCTAAACCTTTGATGGAGTCGTGGGGCTCTATTCCAAAGGTGGACATGGCTATAGCGAGTTGTCTAAGCGCACTTTGGTTCCAGCGGATGATGGCTCCAATCTTCAGGATCCCCTCGACAGGAGAGCCGAAAATACCCTTAGGCGTAGCTACTCCGCGGTGGCGGCCTCAGCCTCTACCTCCATTGCCGCAGCTGAAGTGTCGTCTTTCCTTCGATCCAGCCTAAACAGCATCCAGACGGACGTGGACCAAAATGTGTCCAGAGACGATATATTGGCGTCTTTCAAGACTGCCAATCTCGCCATTGACTTCCTCTGCGATACGGCACAGGTGCAGCTGAAGTTGGCAGCAAAGTCTATGGCCTTAGTTTCAGCCGCACGTAGGCCGCTATGGCTTAAACCTTGGATAGCGGATAACGCATCCAAGTATAATCTGTGCTCTCTTCCATTTGAGCCGGGCCGTCTCTTTGGGTCGGAATTAGACAGGCTCATGGAGGGACTGTCTGACAAAAGGGCAAGTCCCTCCCCAGCAGCCCTTTCATGGGAAAGGCAGGCAAGATCGTCCAGGGAAGTCAGGGACCAAACCTAGATCCTGGGGGCTCAGCGGAGAGATCCGAGCGCCCCGCAGAGGTGGCAAGGAGGGCAGACCCTCCTGACTATGGGCCTCATCCAGGCTCTCGGTTGACCCCCGCTGCCTCAGCCGTGACTCCTCTAGATTTTCCCTTCCCCGGCCGGAGATTCCGGTGGGGGACGTCTGTCCCAGTTCAAGGAGGCCTGGCATCAGTTAATTCCGGACCCCTGGGTTTTAAGTGTTGTCACCCATGGCTATCAAATAGACCTCTCCTCTCTCCCCCAGAAAGGTTTCTGATAACAGAACGCCTTCAACCTCAAAGACAACAAATCCTAGAGGCTTACGTCCAGGAGTATATTTCCAAGGGGGCCCTGGAGGAGGTTCCGGCGGAGGAGCGGGGCTTAGGAATTTATTCCCCAATTTTTCTGGTCCCCAAAAACCGGAGATCTCCGGATGATTATCGATCTGAGATTTTTCAATCGATACATAAGGAAGTTAAGGTTTCGCATGGAAACCGTCAGGTCAGTCTCCCACATTCTCAGACCCGGCAATGTGATGGCGACCTTAGATCTGAAGGACGCCTATCTTCACATTCCAATCCACCACTCTTCCCGCAAATACCTCAGAATTGCGGTCAGAATGTCAGGATCCCTGAGGCATTTTCAATTCTCTGCTCTTCCTTTTGGCATCTCTTCGGCCCCCATTACCTTTACAAAGGTGGTGGTGGCCGTGGTGGCGGCCTTGAGACTTCAGGGACTGACCATTATTCCTTACCTGGACGACTGGCTGTTCCTAGCCTCCTCGGTTCCAGTGCTTACCCAACATCTTCAGATAGCCATTCCCTTCCTGCTCCGCCTCGGGTGGATGATCAACTGGCCGAAGTCCAATGTGAGCCCTTCAACTTCCATTGTTTTTCTGGGCTTCATAGTAGACTCCATGGAGATGTCTCTCCGGTTGACCCCAGAGAGGGAGGTGCGGATACAGGACTTAGCAAGATTCCTGTTTATTCCTCGACGTGTCTCGATCAGGACTCTAATGAGGATGTTGGGGCTCATGTCAGCAGCCGCGGACGCGGTTCCTTGGGCCTTGTGGCACCTCCGGCCCTTACAGGCGGAGGTTCTCGCCAAATGGGACGGCACCCTTGTGGGCCTAGACTCCCTGTGCTCCCTGTCTTGTCAAACTCGTGCCTCTCTAAGGTGGTGGTTTCACCTTCCTGCAGGCAGGTCTATGACCCAGCCGGACTGGGTCATATTGACCACGGACGCCTCCCAGGTAGGCTGGGGTGCCCATTTACAAGACCTTCCGGTCCAAGGATCTTGGTCTCCTCAGGAGCGGCTACTCTCCTCCAATCTCCGCGAGATTCGAGCCATCCGGCTAGCCCTCCTCCACTTCGCCCGCGGATTCGAGGCAAAGCAGTGAAGATACAGTCAGACAACATGACCGCAGTTATGTATATAAACAAGCAGGGAGGCACGAGATCACTCCCCTCCTAGCGGAGATAGGGGTAATTCTCCGGTGGGCAGAAGCAAATCTTTCCCATCTCTCTGCCATTCATATTCGAGGGTCCCTCAACATGATAGCGGACCGTCTAAGCCGAGGCCTTCCCACCATGGAATGGGCCTTACGTCCGGAGATCTTCAGGCAGATAGTATCCAGATGGGGGTTGCCAGATGTGGATCTGATGGCAACGAGATTCAACGCCAAGGTACAGACATTCTGTTCCCTCTATCGAGAGGACAACCCTCTGGCGATAGATGCTCTGTCGATACCGTGGAGGTTCAGGCTGGCGTACATCTTCCCTCCTTTTTCCATGATACCGAGGGTATTGATGAAAATCCGTCAGGATCAGGCCTCGGTGATAGCCATCATCCCGTTTTGGCCCCGGAGATCCTGGTTTACCCAGCTCATGCAGATGAGTCAGGGACAATATTGGAGGCTCCCCCAGAGCAGACCCTGGTGTCGTGGGACACACATCTCTGCCTAGATCTGCATCGATTCAGCCTGACAGCCTGGAGGTTGATCAGTCCCTTCCCGGAGTAGAAGGGCTCTCTGAGTCGGTCCTGAGAACCTTATCTCATTCCAGAGCGGAATCTACAAAGAAGGCCTATGCAAGGATCATGAAGATTTTTTCGGCCTGGTGCACTACTAAACAGGTGGCGTATGCAGATCCGCCCCTTTCATCACTTCTTCAATTCCTTCAAGACGGACTAGATAAGGGCCTTGCCCCTTCTACCCTTAAAGTTCAGGTTGCAGCCATCTCAGCATGTCTTAGCAAACCTTTTTCTCGGGACCCACTCATCAAGCGCTTCCTTAAGGGAGCCGAAAGACTAAAGCCTACAGTGCTCAAACCCATTCCTCAATGGGATTTATCAGCAGTTCTAAAGGGGTTATCATCTCACCCCTTTGAACCCTTGGAAGAAGTGGACTTTCGTTTTCTTACTTGGAAGACGGTGTTTTTGTTGGCAATAACCTCGGCCAAGAGGGTTTCGGAACTCCAGGCGTTCTCTGCTCACCCTCCATACACATCCTTTTTCAGGACCGTGTTCTTCTCAGATATTTGCCATATTTTAGGCCTAAGGTTCCTTCCTTCCAAAATATTAATCAAGTCATATCCTTGCCAGTGTTATTTTCTTCTTCCTCCACTTCTTCTTCTCCAGTTCGGCATTCACTGGACATAGCGAGATGCCTCCAAGTCTATGTGGATAGATCTAAGGAGTTCAGAATAGATGAAAACCTTTTCATCTTATTTGCCGGTAAGTTTAAAGGCCGCAAGGCGTCTACACCTACGATTAGCCGCTGGATTAGAGAGGCTATCAGGGAATCGTTTATATCCCTAGATCTTGACCCTCCAAGTTTTGTTAAGGCTCATTCCACGCGGGCCGTAGCGACATCTTTTGCTGAAAGATGTTCCATTCCCTTGGAGGTAATTTGTAGGTCAGCCTCTTGGAGCTCAGAGTCTACCTTTATTTCTCATTATAGGGTGGATTCTAGAGTATCCGAATTCATGGCCTTTGGACAGACTATTTTAAGTGCTGTCAGGCAGGAGGACCCTCCCTAGGGGTTTTTTTCTTGCTATTTCCCCATCTGTGCTGCTGGTAGGACGTAAGGGGAATCGTTAATTTCTAACGATAATTTGTTTCCCTTAGTCCTAACAGCAGCACACAAATATCCCTCCCTATTATACTATCTTGTTACAAACACAGGGGGTTAGGGGGACGCCCCCCTTTTAAGGGGGGTCAACTTTGATTGCTTGTTAGGGCTCATTAAAATTCCGCCAGTCCTACCAGCTCACGGGGGGAATTAACCCCATCTGTGCTGCTGTTAGGACTAAGGGAAACAAATTATCGTTAGAAATTAACGATTTTCAACCACCATAATATCACCAGAGCAGGAGTTTGATATCAACTAAATTGTCTGAATACAGCCTATTTTACGCTTTGCTCAAAAGATAAATGTATCATAGGTCTATCACTGTTCTCGTCACACTTCACTGGCAGACAGATATCCTGCAACAGCATCTCAAGAATGGATTTATCTCTGTACATTGAGTTTTTGCTTTTTATTTGAAACTAAATCCTACCTGCACCAAGGGATTTTCTTGAATTCATCATTGTCAACTTCTAATAAATGTTTTTCTAAGAAAGGGGGTCTGTGGATAAGAATGGCAGAAATAAGGCTTTGGTGCACGAACATACAGTCAATCCCTTTAAATTGTTTAGAAATAAATCATGCGTGTATACATTTTTTTAAAATTAAAGACATGTCCAAAGATGCGGGTTTCATTTTGAGACTAACTATGTTTAGTCCTGTTGTTCTGCAATTTTGAAAATTCACTTTTATATTGTAATGTTTACATAGTTATGTATGATTAATTACATGAGATGTTCTCTTACAAATGTATCAAAAGCTAATCCGTATTGTACGTTTTTACTATATTTTATTTTATATATATAGGCTGCATTATTTTTAAATGAGGTTTCCAAAAGTGTACATAAAATGTTGTATTATAGCATACTGTAGTTAAAAGGAACAACTGTGCATTTAAAACAATTTACTGATCAGCCACTTCTTGGATGTGCCCCGTGTTTATAAGGTGAACAGCTGAATGTTGGTGGGGCTACTGCACTGTGATGGACAGTCCTATATTAGGAGATTATTAACAAATATGACTTCTTTCCTAGAACACAACAAGCAACTATAGAGCCAATAGTAAAAGTTGGAATAAGGCCCAACTCCATTATGGCAATCTTCAGCAGTGGCTTCAGAACTTTAAAAACGTACCTTTTTCTACCTATTTGTCAGGATCAGTCACTTAGATTCAGGATTGGAACCTGCAGGGTCACGCTGGATCTCCCACTTTTAGCACTTCATCATCCGAAACTACTCATAAACATAAAGTATACATATAATGCAAAGCAGTTTGGAAAATAAAAGAGATAAAAGCAATACTTAATAAGTTATGTGGCAGTTAAGTCCAGTTGCCTGGGGAAGCAGTAATAACAGTAAGTCCATCAAGCTAGTGATTCCAAAATAAATGATAGTTTGCTATCCTTCATACATGTGTTAAAAAGGGTCTGTGTCCCCGTCACCCCTCCACCGGACTGTGATGTAAGAAGAGACCAGTCAGTATGGTAATTAACTTTTACGACTCAGTGTTTACGACCTCTTGCTGTAAACCAGGTCTGCCTCAAAATCTTTATATTGAAATATATTTTTGGACATTCATCCAACAACTTTATATTACCTCCATCCACTACGTCCTAATGTCCCGCACACCAAACATGGAGGAGGTAATGGCAGGATGGCTGGAGTTATCTAATTGCTCCGTTACTAAGCTGGGATTGATTTGATTTTGATACCGTAGAAGCATATAGATGGCCTGAGTTCTCAGGAGGAAGCATGTGGCCCCAAATATGGATTAGGCCACGTATTTCTTTGATGTATATCGCAAGATAGGGGTTTCATGTGTGACCTCGGGTGGAGAGGATGCTAGCCTTTTTCTGATCCCTCTAACGGTTCTGGTCCATATAAAGCTTGTATGTGACTATCAAGCTATCCTCAAGTTTTATGATAGTGGGTCTTTGTGAAGTGGTTTCATCTTACTGATTTTATGGCTACAATCTCCTGACCTGGATTTGGACAGGGGACATGGATGAGGTTATGACTCAATAAAGGAATGTAAAGGGAGGAGTTGCCTACTCCTAAAAATAATTTTGATATCTGGATACCAATATCACCACACTACTACATAGAGATAATATACAGTATAATGGTTTAATATAGGGAGAATACACCAATGGTGTCACAGAAGAGGAATAATGCACTTTGTGATGGTACAATAGAGATAATGCACACAATGATGTGCCATCAACCAAGATAGTGCACACAGTGATATAAAACTATAAAGATGATACCATGGTAATGCCACAAGGTAAACTTACCTCAATAAAGTTACAGCACATGATGATGTCAAAAAAGTGAGACACCATACACTGTCTAGTGATTGCCCACATAGGTCCTGCTACCCTGGGTGTACACCCTGAAACAGCCGATGGTGGACACCATTTGTTTATATTTTACATCTTTGGATATTATTTTTGGATATGTATATAGATATTTTTTGTTGTGTACTTTAGATAGGTATTTACGCTGGTAGTTATGCCTTTATTGATTTCTATTAAACCTTATTTACTAGAATTCTGAGAATCTCAATGAAATTGAAACGTTTGTGGAACATCATTATACTGCTCAAAGCTCCTCTTAGCTATATGCAATATAATATGAACTGAGAAACTGATGCATGAAGCACTAGTAGAGGATCCTAATGCAGCCTTCCCAAAATCTACTACTATAAAATATCTTTCCCTTTCTCTTTGGTGTCAATGTTTGTAATCGTTATTCATTTAAAGTCCCCCACTGGCCAAATATCAGCCAGATAATCGCTAACAAGTGTTCATAGTAATTACCTGCTGCTGTGATAGTGCTGCCGATTACCCAATAAACTAGCAAAATGCTTGTTCATCCGGTAATATCATCATTTGTGCGATCAATTAAATAATTGTTTGCTGGCAGTAGATCATGCCACCTAAACAGCTCTGCTGCCGGAAATCAATTTGTATGGGATCATGGCATTAGAGAACACTCCTTATACTGTGGAGGGGATCGCTGCATATAAATATGGCGGTCTCCTTCACTGACGAGCAGGTGCTTGCCAAGAAGGAACACTACCTTTCCGACAATTGTCTGCTAAATTGTTCATTGTAAAGGGGCCTTTGGATGCCTGCAGTTCTCTAAATTTGGTCCCCTGGTCCAAAAAATATATCATACAAAGTTTTTTTTTTTTTCAGTATATATTTGTATGTTTGCTTAATGCTTGAAAACTCACAGTTCTCCAGTATTTGGTGGTAGATTACATACTGGGAAGAGAAGCAGGTTACTCCATGGTGTTTAATTAGTAGAACGTGTGTAATATATTCAAGGTGTCCATTAGAGAGTGTCCCTATATAATTCCTGGTTTCTGGAGACTTGAATTGGTTTATTAAGATATTTATGAAGATTGTAGAACAGGCCTCACATAGAACTAGGCACCAGGCATAAATCTACAAATGACTTACATTAGTTACATCATTTATAAATCTACAACTTGTAACCAAAACTCAGTCTCAAAACTCAGACCAATATGTAATACAATGTTCAAAAAGACATATTCAAGTACATGTATTCATCTTATAGGACAGCACATAATAATGACCGTCAAAGCGCTTTCTTTTTTGTTTTACACACAATGTGTACACCAGACCGTATTTTCAATTTTTATTTTTTAGAAAAATATGAAAAACACTTGACACTACACAATAAAAGAATATCAAGATGGAAAAAAACATACTGTAGGTATGTATGTATATTCACTTAGTCTTATATTACTGCACTTCCTATAGAAAGTCTCTACACAGCTAGGATCCCACAAGCTTCGGTATACCTATTTTGCATTACCAGGAATTTTAAGAAGAATAGCTGCGAATACATACATGTTAGACATCTGAACTTTATAGTATAAGCCCAGCACAGTAGTTTTGACTGGCAACCCTCATGTACATTACAGCCAGCTGCTAATAACAGGATGTACAGTAAAAAAAACTATTCACAAAAAAGCTATAAGTATAATGAAAATTCCATAGTGTCTAATGGAATGCATATGCCTAGTCCAAAAACAATAAGCATAGTCAAAGATGAAAATGATAACGGGTCGAATGTAATAAGCAAGAGCATAGATAACACAAATTCCTAAAAATAAATATAGAGGGGCAGATCTATTTATTTATTCACACAAGCGTTCTGGCATGAGTACATTGAATAAAAGGGAGTTCAAGTGCAATGTCAAACTCATGAAGCCGATGCACCACTTTTTACGATGGATTTGTGCTGGAAAAAGTGGGCAGTCTTGGGGCTTAGAAGATGAATGAGCGTAGCTGATTTATTAACCTTTTTTGCACTTTCCTACATAGACAAGGTTTAGAAAATAGTGCCAGGTTAGTTATAGTTTGCGTAGTTCTGGTAACTATGTGTGAATACACTATAAGCCTTATTTAGCAAAATGGTCTTGTTGCTCAGAACAAACACTCACAGGGTTACTGCCATCTCCTCAGTGGATGGCTCCTGAAGACCACCTCTGTCCTTGGGCCCATCTACCATAAGTCAGAATGGAGAACTGATCTGGTAGACTCAAGCCGTTTCTGTATTCCACTGATAACCATTAGGCTATATGCACACAACAGTTGTTTTTTGCTGTCCGCAAATCGGGATCCGCAAAAAAAACTGATGGTCCATCAGTTTTTTTTGGAGGATTCCTTTGTTTTCACAGATCCCCTGTAATAAATGCCTATCCTCGTCCGCAAATGAGAAAAAAGTAGGACATGCACTACTTTTTTTGCTGAATGGAAACACGGACAACGGACGTGGAACACAAACGGATGAACGGTCAGCATTTTTTTGCTGACCCATTGAAATGAATGGGTTCCTGTCCTATCCGCAAAAAAAACTGAAACGGAAGCCGAGAAAAACAACTGTCGTGTGCATTTAGCTTAGTCTGATAGGCTCCTTAACGCACCAAGAAAATATATTAATAACTATTGCTTTGCTCCAGTGTAAAACTGTACTCCACTAAAAAGTTAAAAACCATTCTATGTAATACAGAAATGCTTCAATACATCAATAAGGAACAGATCAATTCTTTTTTAACTAACAGTATAACTGTTGAATAAGGTCTATTTTCTGTAAAACAATGAAGAATTGTTCTGTCTGAAATGAATCTCACAGCTACTTTCTCATTTCACATATTGCATCAGCTAATAAAGAATATCAGTCACACTCATATTTTATAAGGGAAAAACTGAGCCCTCACCCTATGAGACACTCAATTAATTGTACCATTATTGGTAAAATGCCTGGAATAATGACTGGTAAAGAACCTCTGCTTCACTGCCACATTTTAATATTAAGCATTTTATTTGGATTTGTGAACATATAGAAGCTATCACTACAAAAGTGGTAAACTAATACAGTTGTAAACCAATACAATAGACAGCATACATAGCATACAGTCCCTAATTGTTTAATATAATAATACAATAAATGCCTGCTCCTGCTTTATTGTGTCAGCTGGGTTATATGTGCACTTTGCAGCAATTTTAGTTTCTCTAAAAACAGCTGGTAGCGTGAGCCTGAGATATATAAGACAAAATAATTGATCATTTGTGATAAAGGGGTTGTGCCACCATTACATTTTATTTTAATAAAATTCAGCATGAAAAAATAGTTACTTTTGTTAAAAAATTGTGAGATATTTCCTTTACTTCATTATAATGGTGCTCCTGTGTTTAATATGTACAGTAATGTGCAGGGCTGCCATCAGAAATTTTGGGGCCCCTTACATAGCTCAGGGCCTGCCCCCCCCCCCCTCCCCAGCACTCCCAGAAATCCAGCACTCCCAGTCCTTTTGACTATACTATAATGGTGTTAGGGTATGTCGGTCTAAATGAAAAAGTCAATATGCGCTCTCTGCGCTCTACCTACCACTCCTCCTCCCTCTGTCGCGGCGTGGCTGTGTGAGTAAGCCACTGCTGTCACGTGACTCACCATCCATTAGCTCCAGACTCCAGTCCAGTCCCTGCCAGCTGCTCGCTCCTGCAGTGCAGCCACTGCGGCTCCATCACCAGGCAGTCACACCCCCTTCACCACGTGATGGCCGGGGCGACGTGCTTGTGAGTGAGAACTTTGAACTCCGGCCGGAGGGGTGACACATGCTCAGTTCCATCCTTCAACTGCCAACAGCCCTATTATTGTTAGAAACGGTGACAGTTACAGTGAAACGCTGTGGTAGAAAGGACACAGACCCTGAGATAGGACACACCCCATGAACTGCTAGCCTGGAGAGGATCTAGGAGGACAATTGGTAGCTTCATGGCTGGTTCTAGTTTTGTTAGAAAGAAATTGTCTTCTACCAAATTATGTCTGATTTTCATTCTTTATATCAGTCATGGCATAGCCTCTTTAACTGAGTGACACACATGGCTGGACTTAGGTTGAATGGTGCCTTGTGCAGTAACTTCTACTGGTGCCCCCCTTGTGCTTACATCATATAGACTATCACACTGATTGTAAGTTCTTGCAAGCAGGGCCCTCACTCCTATTGTCTGAATAGTAGATTCATTTATTACGCTGTTGTTTTTTACAGGTGCCCAGGCCATCAGTGACAGTGGTGGACATTTCAAAAATTACAGGTAAAGTACTCAGCACAATTGCATGCACATGCAACAGTGGACCTCAATCTCAGGTCCTGAGCAACTAGGAGAATCAAGTATCATATTTAATAGAGATGAGCAAATTTCTTCTGATCCAGTTTGGCCGAATCGAGCGCCTGATTCGATTCGGGTGGAATGTATTCCAAAAGTGCTCTGATTGTCTTTTTCTCTCACCTTCATTCTTCCAAATTGAAAAACACAAAATTTGGGTTTGGTAGAATCTGAACTTTTTGAAAGATTTTGGTCAAATTTCTGAATTTTAGAATCAATTTGCTAATTTCTAATAATTAATATCTAAAACATAGTCCAGTGGGCAAGCTTTGCCATTATAGCTGCTAGTGGAGACTTGTTAACCCATGAAATGCATTCTAGCTTCAAGAATATAGAATTAGATCTGAAAGAAATGAATGTCAGCACATGGCATATGGACATATTTTTAATCTTGCATCATGTCACCAGTGTATAATGTGCACTATAAATCAGAATAACATAGCAGTTAAAAGTCTTTGGTTATTTGTCTACCAGAAAGAAATAAAGGGGTTGTGCAGCCATTTAGTAGAAAAAAAAAAAAAGTTTATCATGCTTTAAAAAATGTAAACAAGTAATACTTCATCAATCCTTCGCCACTTCTCTGTTTCTACGCTCTACCCCCTCTTGATATGGCACATAAATGGCTGAACAACTCTTAAACGAAATAACACTATTCACCTGTAGGACCCTCTTTCCCTTTGCTTCATCGTGGCTCTAGGGACGATGATAGAGAATTTTGAGGAGGTTCTCCAGTAACTTATTTTCTGGGAATAATTTGTGGAGCTAAGAGAAAGTCATAGTGGATTGACCTGTTACTGGTATCAATGGCACTACCATTTCCAAATATCAATGTAGTACAGTAAAAATTCAGCAAAAACATAGTTAGAAACAAGGAGGAAAAGGACAAAGCCTTCCATCGATACACAAAAAGAAAAAAACCGGCAAATATAGTGCCAGTATAACATCAACTAATGGACACATTCAACTGATAGACCAAATGAATACACATTAAAATGTCAAAGATGTACTAAACGGACAGTTGGTCCTTAATGTACAGGCAGGGTGGTGAATATGAAAAGGGGAAGGTTACAGTTGACCCACAGAATGCATAAACAATGGCCCTATTCAATACCCTATATGATCCTCTGGACTATCCTATGCCCGGAAGAGATCCCTGATGGTGGGATCCTTCCGTCCCCGTACCTAGTCCTCCTGACCCTATGTGACCCTACCAAGGTAGATCAAAATGATCTGTGCCACTAAAAAACAACGCCTTTCCCCCAAGCAATGGGTTCCTCAGAAGGACAATATCATGCCAATATAGAAAAAATCATAAGATGATACTTAAGTGGATGAGGCTGGATGGTCTAAGATGGAACCATATGTCATGTGGCTTACTCCCTTACGTAAGATTGTTTCTATATTGGCATGATATTGTCCCCCTGAGGAATGTGTCCATTAGTTGATGTTATACTGGCACTTTATTTGTCGTTTTTTTTCTTTTTGTGTATCGGTGGAAGGCTTTGTCCTTTTCCTCCTTTTTTTAAAGGATTTTTAATAAAATATACAAGTTTTAGGTGTCCGCATAATTAACAAAACAGTAATTGCGCTTTATGACAATCGGACACCCACACTATAGTTAAAAAAAAAAATTTGTTTCACTATAGTTAAAAACAAGCCTGGGTTGGACAGATCCAAAGTGGGGACTCCCCTCTATGACATTCATATATCCCAACAGGGAATATAAGCAGGAGTTGTCTAAAGGAAAACCAGTTGTAATTGCCTTGGAAGCCACAAATGGCCATACATGTAACACATGGATGGTTACAATCACCAGAGAATGAACTCTTACAGAACAGTTCTCAATTTTGGCTCCTAGAGGCAGACCCTGAGTGTGGGACTACCCTCTATGACATCCATATATCCTAATAGGGCATGTGAGCAGGGGTTGTCTTCAACAGCAACTAATTTTTGCAAATTGGGTCCGGATCCTTTCCGCAACGGAGCCATTCATTTTCAATGTGGCTGCAAAAAGAAGCAGACAGCACACAGTGGACTGTCCGCATCTGCATTTCCGTTCCGCAAAAAATAGAACATGTCCTATTCTTGTCCGCAGACACGGACAAGAAAAGGTATTTCTATTAAAGTGCCAGTCATGTGCGGTCCACAAAATGCGGAACGCACATGGCCGGTGTCCGTGTTTTGCGGATGCACAATTTGCGGACCGCAAAACACTTGCGGATGTGTGAATGGACCCTTACTCTTAGCTATATAGTATAATTTGTTCTTAAACATATCTAGCAAGTTTGGGATGACTTATCAACAATTTAAGGTTCATTGAATTAATTTGGTCTAGGTCCTCACATACTGTAAATACAATCCCGCATAAATGTGCTCATGAAAACTATTATATGTCCCTTTACACAAAGGCGTATGATTCTTCCCAGCTGGATCTTAAAGAATGTTTTCACATACAGTACATTATCTGTCCCTCAGCTAGACAGGATTCAGGCAGCTGCACTAAGAGATTTCCCACAATGTGTACCAACATCTCTAGACACATCTATTTCTAAAGCTCTAAAGTAATTTAATATGTATGCTGGCTCAGGCACTGGCTGCAGAGGTTGCATGTTGGATTAAATAACATTTGATGTTTTTGGTTACATGAACTACTGTTTGTTGAAGCTACAAAGACCACCCAATGGACAAAGTGTTAGAGGAAAGCAAAATACGGAGAGAGAAAAAGAGCAAAAATATTTAATCCCTCTTCTGCGTTGCAGTCGTCTTACACATACTGTCAAAGCCCACTTAAGTCTGTACGTGGTTATAATTGATATGTGATATACAAGCCAACGATGATGACATTCCTAAATATGGGATGCAGAACGTCTGCCAGACATGATTATATCCCAATACAATTCATTTGTCAAGCTTAAAAATCACATAACTTTTTATGGTCAAGGAAATCTGAACAATAACTGACCTATGAAAAAAGTGCAGATAGCCAGGAGAAAGGCAGCTTTTGTGGACAGTGCTGCCTTAAAGGGGTTTTCCCATGAGGACTATTATGTTATAGGTAAATCCAACCTATAAATCCAACCTATAAATATACATTTAAAAAATGATTATATCCCCAAATGTTCCAGGAATATTGTAAGAATAGCTCTACCTGTTTTTCTGTTGAATATTTTTGTTTTTTAGTAGAAGTGCCAAGGCAGCGACACATGCTCAGTCTGCTTTTCTGATTGTCAGCAAGTGCAAATACAGTAATGCTTTTTCACTCATACCACTTGCTGAGGAGCTCATCTGACAAGCAGAGGAGATGTTGCAGCTTCAGAAAGAGCTGGCTCACCATACCACGGATCCCTTCACATACATACGGAAGCAGAGAGAGAAGAGTGAGCATGTGTGTCCACCATGATTCATTTACTGAGGTGGACACAGAAAGACTGTTCAACAGAAACAGTTGGGGGTGCTATTCTAATATTATTCCTGGAATATCTGCGGATGTTTATAATTGCTTATAATTATGGGATGGATTTATCTATAAAAATATTCTTTGTCAGATATCCCCTTTAAGTGGACTTGAGGAATTGCTGTTGCATATACTAATTATACTTCAAAATATTTTAATACATGACTATATATAGAAACTTGAAGTTCCTTGGCCAACAATCACATCTACTATCTGACATTTATATTATTATTGTCAGGCACCCAAGCCTTAGTGTTACTGCTATTTGTGCAACCCTTATAGCTATGACCATCAACCTTGTCTGATTAGGTTTCAGTGGGTGAATACCCTACAGTTGTCTTAACTTTTCATTCTACTGTTAGCTTTGTAAAATCAATATGCACAAGACCATCATTTTGAGTGTTTTTCTACTATTATTGATAATTTCAGTCTATGGCTGCTCTAATTATGATATCACATGTGTAAAAATAATATGTTCCTGGTTTCAAAAGGTTTGACACAAAGCATTTTTCTAGGATTGCAATTCTGATCACCTATTCTCATGATAAACCAGGAATTTCACAGAGTTAGACCTGAGCCGCAGCACTTCCACCATTCAGCTCTTCCACCATTCAGCCAGTCTCTTTTTTGTTTGCATTGCTTCAAACACCTGCATGCCAAGCTTTGTCCCATTCATTTGCATGGGCCATCAATATTGTAAGCTTGAAAACCCAAGGGGGATCTACCAGTAAGACATGTTAGCATTGTGAGTACAGTTTATCAGCTTCACATGAAGAACATGGCCTGTTCACATTGTTTCATCTGTGCACTATTACCGAGGTTCTGTGCCTCTCCATGTTATTACATCACCATGGCTGCCATTGTTAATATGACCTTGCGACAGACATTATTTTGGGACTATAGAGAGGAAAATTAACAAAAATTCACAGTATCAAAAAATCTTCTAAAATATAACTTTTAATTGTTACCCATTTAAAATTCAGAAATCAACCCCAAACAGAAATTGATAACTCACTCCCACATACACATTGTGGGAAACAAATGATATGCTGAAAACATGTCCTTCAGCCGTCACAATCCTGGTGCTTCTTTACATATATAATGACATGCAGCATCAGAACGGCAGGCTGATAAAGCATATAGACTCACGGTTCAGTTGCACCAGGTGTTGACTGGCGAGTGGCCACCTTGAAAACAGGGTTGGGAGATGGAAATATCCCAAAAATGCCCATGTTTGGGGTTAGTTTTTAAATTTTAAATTACTAAAGATTAATAGGGTCATTTATCAAACTGGTGTAAAGTAGAACTGGCTTAGTTGCCCATAGCTACCAATCTTCACCAGTTTGATAAATGACCACATAAAAGTTATATTTTAGAGGATTTTTTATACTATATATTAGAACTTTACTTTATACAAGGTTGAAATAGATATTTTTCCTGAAGTATAGATATCCTCAGCATTTGTTATGATACAGTCCTGCCGGTATGTGTCTCTATTTTTGCTTGGTCTACAATGAACCTTTCTGCCATTGCACTAGGCATAGCTGGTAAAGTGCAAGCTTCAATACGCGCACACGACCATATATGTATATGCAAAGCGCGGATCCCCAAAACACGGATACCGGCTGTATATCCGTCCCACACATACCTGTCCTGCACTATTGTAAAAAAGTCTATTCTTGTCTGCAAAACAGGACGGGCATGCGGAAAAATTAATGCGGACAGCATGTGGATGCGGCTCCAATGAAATGAATATGCAATCGTGTGCATGAGGCTTTATATAGACAAGTAATAGAGAAAAGAAAATGCCCAAAATCTAACAGCCAGGAACTGAAAAACAAATCTCCGAAGAAGAGCTGTAATGCAGTGCCATCACAACAACCTCTATTGCCCCTCCATTGACATAATGCATATAATTGTTCACATTTTATTGACAGAACAGCAAAAGTATATTTGTAACAGAATTTCATTATTTTTATGCTATTAATATGCTAAATGAAAGTGTTTCCATTGGTTATTTGGTTATGGTTGCTAACTTCGGGATACGTCATTCGCCTTTTAGAGCTGAGATAAACAATATATGACAACTGTTTAGCAGCAATTCGCTAATGTAATTTTTATCATAAGAACTGTTCTTTTATGAGCTCCAGGGAAGTCTTCCTATTATGACCTTCCAAATTTTCCTCAGCAGTGTTATAACAGCTTGTAGTCTGGAGTCCATTGACAGACTACAGACTGCTAAAAATAGCTAGTCTTATGACAAGGAATAATTATAAAAAAAAGTTACAGTATGGAATTGGAGTTTGTAGCTTAAATCACATATATAATTTTTAAATGGGTTTTTTGTGTTAAACCAAATCTCATTGAGCCCTTGTAACTGGTCTACAATAATAAAACAAGCTTTCACTTATCACATTTCTATCCTGAAGCTTCCAGCAAAGAGCCACCATCCTCCCTATTGCTGACTGTTTTCCTGGCTGTTTTCCGTCCATACAGGTCACAGCTGCAGCCAATTATTGGCCTCAGCAGTGATATCCCATAGGCCCCTTTTACACGGGCGAGTTTTCCACGCAGGTGCACTGCGTGATGTGAACGCATTGCACCCGCACTGAATCCTGACCCATTCATTTCTATGGGGCTCTGCATATGAGCAGTGATTTTCACGCATCACTTGTGCATTGCACGCAGTGACGACATCACATATTGTGCGTTTTTCACGCAACGCAGGCCCCATAAAAGTTAATGGGGCTGCGGGAAAATCGCATAGCATCTGCAAGCAAGTGCGGATGCAGTGCGATTTTCCCGCAAGGTTGCTAAGAGACAATCGGGATGGGGACCCGATCTTTATTATTGTCCCTTATAACATGGTTTTAAGGGAAAATATTAGCATTCTCAATACAGAATGCTTAGTAAAATGTGGATTAAGGGGTTAAAAATAAAAAAAATTAACTCACCATATCCACTTGATCGCATAGTTGTGATCTCTTCTTCAATCATTAGCTGCCGGCTAAAGGACCTGTGATGACATCACATCACATGGTCCAATCACATGGTCCATCACCATGGTGAAGGACCCTGTGATTGGACCATGTGATGAGCGCAGTGATGCCATTACAGGTCCTTTAGCCGGCAGCTAATGATTGAAGAAGAGATCACAACTACACAATCAAGTCGATAATGTGAGTTCATTTTTTTATTTTTAACCCCTGCATCCACATTTTACTAAGCATTCTGTATTGAGAATGTTCTTTCTTACAGGTACTCCAGCACAGGACAGGAAATGTTTGTAGTCCGTCTTTTTATTCAAACTTCATAGAACACTCACAAAATGGACATCAGGTTATGAGTAAGAACCGTCTCGGTTCGAAACATGTCAACCTGTTATGTGAAGTGGTGAAGGGATGTCCATTTTGTAAGTGTTCTATGAAGTTTGAATGAAAAGACGGCCTACAAACATTTCCTGTCCTGTGCTGGAGTACCTGTAAGAAAGAAAATTTGTTCAAAATCTACCTTGGATTTCTCCGTGCAAGGAACATATCTGGGTGAGCTGGATTTTAATGTTTTGTGCTGTATTGAGAATGCTATTATTTTCCCTTATAATCATGTTATAAGGGAAAATAATAAAATCTACAGAATATTCAACCCAAACCCGAACTTCAGTGATATCCTATCCAGCCCCATTCCTCAATGCCCGTGTGAAAGGGGCCATATAATGCTGAGTAGAGATGGCCCGAACTATCCGCCGGCGAACAGTTCCCGGCGAACATAGCTTGTTCGCGTTCGCCTCTGCCGGGCGAACATATGCGATGTTCGGTCCGCCCCCTATACATCATCATTGAGCAAACTTTGACCCTGTACCTCACAGTCAGCAGACACATTCCAGCCAATCAGCAGCATACCCTCCCTCCCAGACCCTCCCACCTCCTGCACAACATCCATTTTAGATTCATTCTGAAGCTGCAGTCTTAGTGAGAGGAGGGAGAGTGTAGTTGCTGCTGATTTAATTGGGAAATCGATAGCTAGGCTAGTGAATTCAGTGTCCACTCCAGTCCTGAAAGACTCATCTGATCTCTGCTGTAAGGACAGCGTCCTGACAGCACCCCAAAAAGCCCTTTTTAGGGCTGCAACATTAGTCTGCTTTTTTTTTTTCCTTTATATACATATTGCAGTTGCCTGGCCTGCCTGTGTGTGAGGAGCTGCAGGCCCACAGACTGTAGTGTGCCCACTGCCAGTTCCCACCCCTGTCATTCCGTGTGGCACAGGACTTTGCATCAAAAAAAGGCATTTAATTTTTACACTTTAATCTAAGGTTAGTTGCCTGCCAGTGTGTGTCAGGCTGACTTCCACTGACTGTAGTGTGCCCACTGCCAGTGCCCACCACTCATACCGGCTGGCACAGGACTTTGCATAAAAAAGCATTTAATTTTTACACTTTAGTGTAATTTCAGCTGCTTGCCTGCTGCTAGTGTGTGTCAGGCCGACTTCAACTGACTGTAGAGTGCCCACTGCCAGTGCCCACCCCTGTCATCCCATGTGGCACAGGACTTTGCATCAAAAAAGGCACTTAATTTTTACACTTTAATCTAAGGTTAGTTGCCTGCCAGTGTGTGTCAGGCTGACTTCCACTGACTGTAGTGTGCCCACTGCCAGTGCCCACCACTCATACCGGCTGGCACAGGACTTTGCATAAAAAGGCATTTAATTTTTACACTTTAGTGTAATTTCAGCTGCTTGCCTGCTGCTAGTGTGTGTCAGGCCGACTTCAACTGACTGTAGTGTGCCCACTGCCAGTGCCCACCCCTGTCATCCCGTGTGGCACAGGACTTTGCTTAAAAAAAGGCACTTAATTTTTACACTTTAATCTAAGGTTAGTTGCCTGCCAGTGTGTGTCAGGCTGACTTCCACTGACTGTAGTGTGCCCACTGCCAGTGCCCACCACTCATACCGGCTCGCACAGGACTTTGCATAAAAAGGCATTTAATTTTTACACTTTAGTATAATTTCAGCTGCTTGCCTGCTGCTAGTGTGTGTCAGGCCGACTTCAACTGACTGTAGTGTGCCCACTGCCAGTGCCCACCCCTGTCATCCCGTGTGGCACAGGACTTTGCTTAAAAAAAAGGCACTTAATTTTTACACTTTAATCTAAGGTTAGTTGCCTGCCAGTGTGTGTCAGGTTGACTTCCACTGACTGTAGTGTGCCCACTGCCAGTGCCCACCACTCATACCGGCTGGCACAGGACTTTGCATAAAAAAAGCATTTAATTTTTACACTTTAGTGTAATTTCAGCTGCTTGCCTGCTGCTAGTGTGTGTCAGGCCGACTTCAACTGACTGTTGTGTGCCCACTGCCAGTGCCCACCCCTGTCATCCCGTGTGGCACAGGACTTTGCATCAAAAAAAGGCACTTCATTTTTACACTTTAATCTAAGGTTAGGTGCCTGCCAGTGTGTGTCAGGCTGACTTCCACTGACTGTAGTGTGCCCACTGCCAGTGCCCACCACTCATACCGGCTGGCACAGGACTTTGCATAAAAAAGGCATTTAATTTTTACACTTTAGTGTAATTTCAGCTGCTTGCCTGCTGCTAGTGTGTGTCAGGCCGACTTCAACTGACTGTAGTGTGCCCACTGCCAGTGCCCACCCCTGTCATCCCGTGTGGCACAGGACTTTGCTTAAAAAAAGGCACTTAATTTTTACACTTTAATCTAAGGTTAGTTGCCTGCCAGTGTGTGTCAGGCTGACTTCCACTGACTGTTGTGTGCCCACTGCCAGTGCCCCCCACTCATACCGCTCGCACAGGACTTTGCATAAAAAAGGCATTTAATTTTTACACTTTAGTATAATTTCAGCTGCTTGCCTGCTGCTAGTGTGTGTCAGGCCGACTTCAACTGACTGTAGTGTGCCCACTGCCAGTGCCCACCCCTGTCATCCCGTGTGGCACAGGACTTTGCTTAAAAAAAAGGCACTTAATTTTTACACTTTAATCTAAGGTTAGTTGCCTGCCAGTGTGTGTCAGGCTGACTTCCACTGACTGTAGTGTACCCACTGCCAGTGCCCACCACTCATACCGGGTGGCACAGTAGCTTGCCGATAAATAAGGCATTTAATTTTTAGACAGTAGTCTAAATTCAGTTGCTTGCCTGCTGCCAGTGTGTGTCAGGCCCGCTTCCACTGACAGTAGTGTACCCACTGCCAGTGCCAACCACTGATACCGGGTGGCACAGTAGCTTGCCAATAAATAAGGCATTTAATTTTTAGACAGTAGTCTAAATTCAGTTGCTTGCCTGCTGCCAGTGTGTGTCAGGCCCGCTTCCACTGACTGTATTGTGCCCACTGCCAGTGCCAACCACTAATACCGGGTGGCACAGTAGCTTGCCGATAAATAAGGCATTTAATTTTTAGACAGTAGTCTAAATTCAGTTGCTTGCCTGCTGCCAGTGTGTGTCAGGCCCGCTTCCACTGACTGTAGTGTGCCCACTGCCAGTGCCAACCACTGATACCGGGTGGCACAGTAGCTTGCCGATAAATAAGGCATTTAATTTTTAGACAGTAGTCTAAATTCAGTTGCTTGCATGCTGCCAGTGTGTGTCAGGCCCGCTTCCACTGACTGTAGTGTGCCCACTGCCAGTGCCAACCACTCATACCGGGTGGCACAGTACCTAGCACGCGTAGTACCACTTATCTAAAAAAAAAAATGACAGGCAGAGGCAGGCCACCCCGCAGGGGACGTCGTGGTCGTGGTGCTGTGATTTCCACTGTCCTTGGAATAATGCCCAGTTTTCAGAGGCCACGTACCCTGAACCCGAAAAATTCAGAGGACGTAGTTGACTGGCTTAGACAGGACACCCAATCTTAAACAGCATCCGCTAAGAACCTTGACGCACCATCCTCCTCCAGCTCAGCTTCGGTCACCTGCTCTCAAGTTACCACGCACCCGCCCGTCGCCACCACCACCACTACCACCACAGCCACCACAGCCGCTTCACTTGATCCGTCAGAGGAGTTATTTACACATCAGTTGGATGCAATTAGTGATGCGCAACCATTATTGCCAGATGATGTAGATTACGGGGATATGTCTCAGTCAGGCAGGATTACACACATGGACGTACAGTGTGATGATGATGATGATGATGATGTTGTACCCGCTGCTGCTTCCTTTGCTGAGGTGTCAGATACAAGTGAAGCGGTTGATGATGACGATGTGTCCACGGATGCCACGTGGGTGCCTGCTCGAAGAGAAGAAGAGGGGGAAAGTTCTGAAGGGGAGACAGAGAGAATGAGGAGACGAGTTGGAAGCAGGGGGAGGTCGTCGCAAGGACCAATTTAGGAATGTTAGTTGATTTATGCCCTTTATGGATTAAAACCCGACTCTGCGTCCACTACGTAATTTTCCATGGGAGTTTTGCCATAGATCCCCCTCCGGCATGCCACAGTCCAGGTGTTAGACCCCTTGAAACAACTTTCTCATCACTATTGTGGCCAGAAAGAGTCCCTGTGGGTTTTAAAATTCGCCTGCCAATTGAAGTCTATGGCGGTACGCCCGGTTCGCCCGTTCGCGAACATTTGCGGAAGTTCGCGTTCGCTGTTCGCGACATCACTAGTGCTGAGGCCAGTGATTGGATGCATGATGACCTGTCTGCACTCAGGAAGATGATGTCAGCGGTGGACAGGACTGGAGCACATAGCTGGAAGCGGCATTGGAAGATAAGGGGTAGGTTAGGCTTCTTTAGTTACTGTATTTAGCACATTTACAAGAGCTGCCTGAGTGTTAGTTTAATTCAGGGTACTTTCACACTAGCGTTGTGAGGATCCAGCAGGCAACGGAACTGCCTGCCGGATTTGACAATCCATGTGTAAAAGGATATCGGTTTTTTTCGGATCCATTAGACGGATCCGGTGATATACTGGATCCGTCTCATCCAGTATCATCCGGAATAATGGATCCGGCATTTAATTTGTTTCAAAGATCAAAAGCGAAACTTATCCCGGCGCAGACGCAGACCGGAAAACCGGATCCGGTACCAAGTGTTCAGGAAATTGCTGCATTGCCGGATCCGGTTGGCATTAATACATATCTATGGAAATTAATCCAGGATCCGGCAAGTGCGGTAGTGTTTCGGTATTTTGGCCAGAAAAAATACCGCAGCAAGCTGTGGTATTTTGTCCGGTCAAATACCGTACAAGGGACGTAACGGTAGACATCTTGATGCATACTAAACGGATTGCTTTCCATTCAGAACGCATTAGGACAAAACTGATGCGTTTTTTTTTTCGGTATTGAGATCCTTTACCGGATTTCAATGCCGGAAAAGAAAAACGCTAGTGTGAAAGTACCCTCAGACATAATGCAGCACCAGTGTGGAGCTTCACTTTAACGCAGAACATCTGACTCTTGCAGCATCAACAGTCATCCAAAAGTCTTTAAATTTCTAACAATTGTTTTTCTAGTGGGATCCTTCTTTCACACCATTCATCTAAACTTTGATGTGAAACTAAACAGAACAAATTAGCTGGCAGCACATGCCCTTCCCATGAGTGAAGGCAGCTATTTATCTACTGTGTGATTTTTACCAGCAGCGGAGCACAGCTTTATTTCATACCCAGAGACTATTGAAGCTGGCTAATTTGCTTCTACTAAACTAAGCTTTAGTTACCAACTGTTTTGACTTTCCAACAGAAATGAAAGGGATTTTTAAAGGTTTTTTCTGGACTAATAAATTGATGACCTATCCATAAGAAACCTGGCACCCCCACCAATCAGCCACTACCTGCGGGCATGGCTCCAAGAAGTAACAGTGTAGACAACCAGGGTAGCACAGCTCCATATAGTGAAGGTCAGCTCGCGTCCACCTGAATAGTGGTGGATCATTTTGTTAGAAGGTTGCCTGTAAAGGATCTGTTATATGAACGAATATAAATAAGGCCTCATGCACATGGCCGTCGTGCGGCCGTTCCATGCATTGGGGATCACAATTTGCAATGCCTGTGCGGCGGCCGGGACGGATCGAGACCCATTTAACTTGAATGAGTTCGTGATCCTTCTGCACTGCAAAAATATAGAACATGTTCTATTTTTTCGCGGTGCGGAGACACAGACAGAAACACCACGGAAGCACTCTGTAGTGCTTTCGTGGGGTTCCGTGCCTCCGTTCTGCACCGCAGCTCTGGATTGCGGACCCATTCAAGTGAATGGGTCCGCATCCATGATGCGGGGAGCACACTGCCGGTGCCCGCATATTGCGGGCACAACAACCATGTGCATGAGGCCTAACTGATGGCCAATTATCAGGTAAAAACCAATGGAATGGTACATATTGTCTTCTAAAAGGGACAAGTTTAGTAAAGAGCAGTTTTGCGGCTGGGCTGACCTACCGTATTCAGAGTGATTGCTTAAAGGGATTTTTTTCTCCTAGTTAAAAGCAGATAGTGACACATTTTTCTAATCAGTTTTATTTTCTGAGTTTAGATTTTTTAAATTTTATTTCCTGAACATCATTATTGGGGCTGTCATCTTGCCTGAGCTGTTGATGACATCATTTAGATATGCATTACAGCAGTCACAATAAGCCGTAGATACAGTGGACAGGAAGGGACCTCACTGAATTTTCTAGGAATGCTTTGTGACCTACGTAGAGGTCAATGTAAAAGGTAGGAGTAGAATAGTTGTGACCATCATCTATTATTGCTGGATCCTCTGTTATCTATATATTAATATCTGTCATTGTAATCTTGCCTGTTATAATAATGGGATGACTGCTGAAAAGTGACCTGTACAGATCAAGAAGTGGTGACTGTTATTAGGCTTAGTGGTTAGTGCAAACACTGTAGCTTTTTAGGATTTCTCTCAAATATAGATACATTGAAAATCAAAAATAATCACGATTTAAAAAATATGTATAAGTTTAACATGAAAATTTATTTTAAACAATAGGTAAGTTTCTGGTGGTGACACATTCCCTTTAACTTTTCTACTAGTGAAGGTGTATAGGGCTCCTCAGGGATGCACATCTACAGTTAGTATCCTCTGCAGTGTATGATCCAGATCACACTTTTTATGTATTTAAAGGGTTTCTGTCACCAGATTTAATCCTATGAAGCTAGCTGACATTAGCGATGTGCTAATGTCAGCTAGACCTAACTAGCCTATTCTTACTTTTCTCAGTGCCCCCATTACACTAAAAATCGAACTTTTATAATATGCTAATTAGGCTCTAGGAGCAGGGGGGGGGGCGTTGTTCCTGCTCCTAGAGCCTCCGTTCTCCCACCTTGGTCTCCTCCCTCCAAGTCCTGATTGATAGGGCCAGGCAGCGCTTGCGTCCGTCTGCCAGCCCTGTGCTCGGATGAAATCTCGCGCCGTTCTGAACTCAGCGCAGGCGCGGTGAGGAAGCTGGCAGCCGGCGAGCATTCTTTCCCTCACCGTGCCTACACTGAATTCAGAACTGCGCGAGATTTCATCGGAGCACAGAGCTGGCAGACGGACGCAAGCGCTGCCTGGCCCTGTCAATCAGGACTTGGAGGGAGGAGACCAAGGTGGGAGAACAGAGGCTCTAGGAGCAGGAGCAACGTAAATGCAAAAAATGGGTTACGAGAGCGCTGTCCACCATGAATAAAAGGACTGTTTTTTTAGATTAAAACACAACTAAAAGAGGCAGGTATGATGCGTTTCACAGGCAATCTGCCTCCTAAGGGCTCATGCACATGAGCATATGTATTTTATGGTCCACAAAACACGAATCCGCAAAAAAAATACAGATGACGTCCATGTGCATTCCGTATTTTGCGGAACGGAACAGCTGGTCCCTAATAGTACAGTCCTATTCTTGTCTGTAATGCAGACATCTACTTTTTTGCAGAACGGACATACGGACAACCGAAAACAGAATGCACACGGAGTAACTTTAGTTTTTTTGCGGACCCATTGAAATGAATGGTTCCGCATACGGTCTGCAAAAAAAAAAATGGAACGGACACAGAAAGAAAATGTGTTCGTATGCATGAGGTCTTATTAAGTAATCTAATAAAACTGGTGGACAGAGCTCTCCAAACCCATTTTTTGAATCTAGGTCTACACATGATTTATGGAGCTTAAATTGGGGATCCTGTGGTTAGGTGCAGCGGACTTATGCCGGTCACATGCATAACTATATTTGGTGAGTGCATCTCACTTTACTTTATCATCACAGTTTTAAACTGTGGAACGCCCCTCTCTGTCGCCAACAAATCTGACTTTAATGGATTTTTTGCAACTGTCATGTCGAAGTATTTTGCATTGACATACATTACATGAAATGTTGTGTGACTTTCATATGTCACCGTGTAGCCGTACCCTTAGGGCTCTTGCACACGACCGTATGTATTTTGCGGTCCACAAAACATGGATCCACAGATTAAACGGATGACATCTGTGTTACATCAGTTTCTTTTTTGCGGATCCATTGTAACAATGCCTCTCCAAAATAAACAAGAATAGCACATCTTTTTTATTTGTATTTTTCGTGGAATGGATATGAGGACATACAGACACAGAATGCACATGGAGCCATTTCTACATGCGGAACCATTCATTTCAATGGGGCTGCAAAAAAAATAAATAAAGAAACTGACATGGATAAAATGCGGTCCCCAATGCAAGGAACAGCCGCACAATAGATGTGTGAATGAGGCATTAGACTGACAAATATCTTTGAGGGGATCTCAGTGGAAACATACATGCAATGGAGATAACAGAAAGAACTTGTTACACTTTAGAAAAAATACTGTAACACTGAATATAGGGAACGCAAAAGCCTTTAGAATGTGCATTTAGTGACCGTATGCAAACACTATGCGAAAGCGTAACTTTTATTTTTTGCCCTTTTTCTTGAGTTTTCATTGAAATGTGTTTTACAGCAGAACAAACCCTATTTTGCAAGGGATCAGCTACACCAATGTTGCCACAGGCCTGAAAAAACGTTAACAAACTCTTGTTCAGAAACCGTAATACTCAGTGAAACATATCTGGCATGTAATAAACATTTTTTTTTGTCTGTTTCAAAGCTTTCTTAACTTTTCTTGTCTAAAATCTGTAACTCGTACCCAGCAGATCAAATGAGTCGAGCAAGGTGTTCCCTTCTACATTGGAGGTGTTTATCATTCCTCCTTAACCCCCCTGTAAATTCCAGACGACACAGTTATTCCAAACAAAAAGCAGCTGTTAAAGCCAAGGCAAAGGGGCGACAGGAGTAAGTGGGAGCTCGGCTAGGAGCGCAGCTGCCCTTAGGGGAACATGATAATGTGTGTGCTTTTTATACCACTGAGCCAAGAGTAGCAAAACTATCTTTGTAATTTATACCTAAAGGGAAAACATTTGAAAACCGTGCTCTTTCCTGCTTTCACTAATTGCAAGCATGACTAGCAAATAAAGTTATCCTGCACCCCAGCTACCTATAAACTGCTAGAATATATATTTCCTCTCGTGAAAGTCAACATCCACTGCAATCGGCATGCATACTTACCCTGAGCATTACAATATGCTTACACTTAGAAGAAAATTGCAAGGTTAAGACCTGCTCCGTCGCCTAAGCTGACGCCCTTTTAAAGGACATTCTGACAAAACGCTGGCAAAAATTACAAGCCAGGCATTATACATGTCAGTCCTTGATGCATATATTCATGCAGGCTGTAAAACAGCATGACAATTAGCCTGCTCGACTAGAACTATGTGACTGCCCTGAGAGGGGTATCAATAAAGCAGTGTGGCTGGAAAGAGCAGGCGTTTGAAGTGGAAAATGTTGTAACAAAATGTGCTACAAAGAACAGGCAATGGCTCCTCGGCAGTCCAGTAGGAGCAGTAAAAATGTGGTTATTTAAAAGTGCAAATCAGGTTTATTTTTCAAATATTGGAAACAGACATTCTCTTTGGCAGCGGCTGGGAGAAATGTGTCTTGGTATATTTCCTGAATGAACTCTAGAAGTATTCAACATTATTTAAAGATTTGATGCTGTAGTCCAAATTGTAATTAACATACTTGTTAGCGGCCTAGAATTCCCTCATTGCTGGGAGTATATTTAGCTAAATTATACAAGGGAAGAATATGTCATTCTTTCTTTGAAAGGGGCGAAAGGAGTGTAAGGTGTCAGACCCAGAATGAAGGAAGTGACTTTAGGCATGTCAAATCAAAAGGCATGGCACTTAAATTAGTTTATTTAGCACATTCCAGTTTCCTGGAAATCTGGCTCTTGGGTCAATGTTGTCACATTTCATGTCACTGTAGTAAAAAATGCTAATTAATTATGTAAATTAACCACACAATAAAAACTCCAGCATGGAGAACTTGTTTTCCCTGCCAAAGCTTCTTCTACACTCTCCTTCATGTTGACCAACACCATAATCTCCTGCAAAGTTCAGGGAATGAACATGTTGCTGCTTCAGTGAACAGCCATTTTTAGGTTGTTCCAAACCTCTTTCATTTAAGAACTATGGAGGCCACTGTGCTCTTGGAAACTTTTAGTACACCTGAAGATTTTTGTACCCTTTTCCTGATCTGTACTTCGACACAATCCTGCCACTGAGCTCTAAATTTCTCTTCATGGCTTAATGTTTGCTCTAATATGCATAATCAAGTAGCTATGAGACCTTATATATAGTGATGATCGAATATGCCCATATTCGAATTCGCGATATTTCGCGAATATTTCGTAAAATATTTGCGATATATTCGCAAATTCGAATATTCGTATTCGTCTTCATTTAATCGCCATCTTTTTTTTTATAAAATCGCGGATAATCGCATGGCAAAAAAATCGCAAAAACACTTTAACTTTCATGGCCGGGATGCTCAAGTCAATCAATGCGCAGGAAGAATAGCACGTGTGAAAGAAATCACATCGTTTAATAAAAATCGCATTACGAAAAATCGCAAAAAAAAAAAAAAGACAAGGGAGGGAAGTGGGGACGGGGGGTCGAGGAATGGATATAAAATGAAGCCTTGTTGAAAGTGAAACTAATGATTGGGGGTGAATGAGAATAAGAAGAGGAAAACACGACGACATATATTCGAATATGCGAATTTTCGAATATATACGCAATTCGCAGCATGTTCGTATTCGCAAGTTGACGATCGCGACTACCAAGCGCATAGAGTGCGAAAAAAATCGCATTACGGAAAAATCGCATAAAGGCAATATTTCAATTTTCAAGTCAATGCGCAGGCATGTCAGCAAGTGTTAGATATTCGCATCGCTGTCAAAAAAATCGCATTACGGAAAATCGCAAAAAAGGCAGGATTTTGGCTATGGCTTTGAAAAAGAGCCTTGATGCAAAACAACACCTTAAATGAATGAAACTCAGAGTCACTCAAACTTATTTATCAACACAAGTGAACTGAAGTTCTTGAACTTATTGTGTATCATCTAATTTAACCAACGCGAATATTCGCAATATCGAATTTATGGCATGATATTCGAAAAAATCGCGAAATCGCGAATATGCGATATTAGCGCGAAATATTCACATCGCGAATATTCGCGCCCAACACTACTTATATACACAATGGAATGTCTTTCTAAATCAGGTCCAATCAGTTGAATTTACCATAGGTGGACTCTAATCAAGATGTTCCGGCGGATCCGCCATGCCGCAAGTACCCGTGTGCTGCCGTGCTGCCGCTCCGTCCCCATTGACTATAATGGGGAAGGGGGCAGAGCTACGGCACAGCATGGCAGTGCACGGCAGAGATCGCCGGACTAAAAAGTCAGACCTGCAGTACTTTTAGTCTGACGATCTCTGGCCGTGCAGCACAGAGGTACTTGCGGAATGGCGGATCCAGCAGGCTGTTCACCGGCCGGAACAGCCTACCGGGTAGCCATGCCGCAAGTGTGAAAGTACCCTAAACTCAATGATGATAGTGCTAACAAACAGCATTTTTAAAAACATACTGCGTTTTCACATGTGTTATTCCTTTTAAAATAAAAAACTTTCTAAAATTGTCTCTTATTGGGGCAGATGGTGTTTATTGGTAAAAAACATTGTCTTGTTCTCTACAAGCATTCTAAAAATTCTGACTTAATGGGAGCATAGGCTTGCCAGTGTTTATACACCCACAGTAGTGTCAGGAGAAGCATCCAAAGTCGATTCGCATAAACTTCGTTCCAATACTGTATAGAGCAGGAGCTCGCAAGACTTCAGGTAATAACTTCCTAAATTAATTTGTACTGTAAAAAAACAAAGCTCCTGCTCAGTACAGTATTGGACACAGTTTTATGCGAATCGACTTCGGATGTTTCATTCGAATTTGATTCACTCATCCTTAGTGGCAACAGTAGTAGATGTAGCAGTAGCAGCACAGCATGAAACAGACAAGTTAGTAGATGTGCAGTCGTGTACTTGTATTAGTAGTAGTGGCAAGGTAGTAGATATGCGACTGTGTAGGGGTTATGTTAGTATCAGTAGGGGCAGTGGCGGATCCAGAGCCTGGTCTCGGGAGGGGCACTTCCCCGGGCAATTGGAACTTATGGGGCCCTTGTGTCCCTGCCCACCCTCAAGCCACACCCACACACAGCCCTACCCATATATCGCGCCCATACCTCTTACATTCAGTGACATCTCCTTTGATGTAGATGTTTTCTGTCCTTATCTTCTCCTTTCAAACCAGGCCACCATTTTTCTGTCATTTTCCATCTCTGCAGTTTAACAAAAAATAAATCTTAGTTTACTACATTTCCATCATCCTCCCATCTTCTGGACAAAACATCCCACTACCTCCAATACTGTGCCTCTGTGGTCCCCAATAGTGCCCACAATAATAGGTGCCTCTCCCCCCCATCATCATGTGCCAGTGACAACTGCCAATCCCCCCATGTGCCGTGCCAGTACCAAGTGCCAAAAGCCCCATGTGACAGTATGAAGTGCCTCTTCCCCCCCATCATGTGCCAGTAACAACTGCTAAACCCCCCATGTGCCAGTACCAAGTGCCAAACCCCACCATTTGCCAGTACCAAGTGCCAAACCCTCCATGTGCCAGTATGAAGTGCCAAACTCCTCATGTGCCAGTATGAAGTTCAAGTGCCAACCCCCCATGTGCCAGTATTAAGTTTAAGTGCCAGCCCCCCATGTGCCAGTATCAAGTTCAAGTGCCAACGCACATGTGACAGTATTAAGTGTATCCCCCTGGTGCCAGTATCAAGTGTCAAACCCCCCTCATTTGCCAGTATCAAGTGCCAACCACCCCCATGTGCCAGTATCAAGTGCCTCCCCCCATGTTCCAGTATCAAGTGCCAACCCCCCCCCATACACCAGTATCAAGTGCCTCCCCATCCTCATTTGCCAGTATCAAGTGCCAACCCCCCCATGTGCCTGTATCAAGTGCCAACCCCCCCCACCCCCATGTGCCTGTATCATGTGCCAGTATCATGTGCCTTTGTCATGTGCCAAACAACCCCCCCATGTGCCAGTAGTATCATGTGTCTGTGTCTGTATTATGTGCCAAACAATCCCCCCCATGTGCCATTTTCATGTGCCAAACAATCCCCCCACCCCGATGTGCCAAACTGCCGACATCCCCCCCATGCCCCTTATGTGCCAGTGGGTCCGGTCTTTAAAAAAAAACAAAAAAAAACAAGACACTAATACTTACCTCCATCCTTTACAGCGATGCGATGCAGACCTCTTCCGGCCTGTGTCCCGCGCTGTACAGCTCACAGATGGCGCGATGACGAGGCAAGCAGACAGCAACAGTGTCATGATTGGGCTGGCAATAAATATCCACTGTCAGCAATGGCAGATGTATTCCTTGGCCTCAGATGCTGGTGTGTAAAACTCTCCAGGATTCATGTCTCTTTTATTTTGACAAAGGTGATATTACATACACTTACAGAGGATAGGTTCGTCAAATTCAGTATGACAACGCCACCTGCCACACGGAAAACCCTCTCTGAAATGACTCTGGAGGCTGGACAAGACAGTACAGAGAAAGAGCAAACTGGGCCAGTTCCAGCACTGTCACAATATCCCTGCCCAAGCGTCCATGGGTTCACTGAATGGGGAAAGGCCACGGTCCAGATAGGACTGAACCTGGCTGTTCAGGCAGTACATATGAATTTGCTGATTTGCTGATTGCATGAAAAAACTGCTCCATCATGTTCATGAGACTGCTGCTGAGTTGGCTGCTGCAGATACTGCTTTGGCTTCTGCTATTTGTGGTAGCAAAGACGGAGGCAGGTGGGTGACTCAGAGGGGTTAGAGAGGGGCCTTCTGGTAAGACACGTAGACGGCAGGCATCTGCTCGCCAATAGCTGCGGCAAGCTATGTACACAGTGTATCATGATAATAGAGTGATTTGGTGTCCCTTACGGAAACAGAAAAAGATTCCCTCATTTTGCTTTGATAGTGAGCGTCTAAATGCATGACTATCCAGTAATTATCAGATTGCTTGATGCTAACGATACATCTGTCAGTACGTAAGCAAGTAAGCATACAGCTTTCCATGCTCGCTGACATGCCTTAGGAACCATTTTTTCCAGCTCCAATCCCCCACCACAATGATTTGTCACTATGGCCAGTGTTTTCATCATCATTATCAACCTTGACCTCCTCCACCTCCAAATCCTCCTCTTTCAGTAGTAGCTCCTCATCCTCCTCCACTTCCTGCTCCATGGGACTTTGCCCAAGTCAGTCCCCTGCAGCTAGAGGGCGGCCAGCATCAGCATTAATGTTTGCTCTAATATAAATCAGGGTGGTGACATTGTTGATGCCGCAGTTGTATCTACTAAAAAAACTGGTGGCCTCTTCTTTGATAAGCTGCCACTATCTAACCTCAAAGTAATACATGTTCCTTGCTTTGGTGTCTGGTGCATGATAAAATCATTCACCACTCTACGCTGCTCCTAAAGACACTCCAGCATATGCAGGATGGAATTCCAGCAAGTTGGAAAATCATGGATGAAACTGTGCAATGGCAGACTGTTCTGTCACTGCAAATCCAGGAGGAAGTTCCTTGCCAAATAAGAATAGCTGAAATGTGAGGACTGCCTCCTGGACATGACCATCATCTTCTGTAAGCTACGGTACTTTTTCAAAAAGCATTGCGCCACTAAATTTATCACGTGCACCGTGCAGGGAGCATATGTTATTTCCCCCAAATGCAGTACAGCCACCATGTTTCTGCCATTGTCGCTGACCACCTTTCCCAGTTGAAGTTGGCATGGAGACAGCCAGTTGGATATTTGCTGCTTGTTGCAGTTTGATATTAATCAATAAAATTATTATTTTATGTTAAACGTTCTATTCAGGCGTGAACCGAACTAATGATGACCATGCAAGGACACTCTACTGCATGTTGATGCAGCATGGTTGCCCCAAAGGAGACTGGATCTGGTGATGCCACTTCATGTGCTGCAATAGAGCTGTGGTGCCTATGTTTGTGTTGGACAATGGCGTATTTCTATCCTGCAGATCTTGCACACATTAGTGCTTTTGTCTGACGACACTATAGAGAAAAACTGCCAGATACGCGATACTCGCACAGAGCTAGTGGAAGCCCAGCTTGGCCTATGTCTTGCATGTTTTGAGTCTGCCTCCATAGTATCAGCGGTATCACCAGTTCCTGAAAGTTGACCATAGTAGTAGCAAATCTGGCCTTAACAGTTTTTGAGAGATTTTGGCTATATGTTGCCTCTGCTCTGTATTGCTGCTGCTGCCACTGCCTTTCTCCTCTGATATCACTTCTTCAGCATCCTGTACAACACACAATCATCATCATAGTCCTCAACCATCCAACACTTATCAGACTGTGGTGATGTCATTGTGGGCTTTTTGCCCCCTACAAAATTCCCTCCTCTGTGTTTGCTCTAAGTTCCACTGTCATCACAGCTACAACTGCCCCTACTGCTATCACCATGGTAACAATTGCCACTGCTAATGCAGTGTCCCACTCAGTGATGGTCGTGGGGCCCTAAATAATTTTAGTATGCCTATCTAATGTATTTCTATGTATTGCTGTAATTCCTCATAACAGTCTGTCAGTGTCATTACCTTTATTAACCCCTAGGTGGTGCTGGCACTATATATATATATATATATATATATATATATATATATATCTAGCATGTGCAAAGGCAGGGGAGAAGGAAGGAAGTTAGCTGGGAGAAGGAAGGAAGTTGATGGAGGTGTGGGACAGCACAAGTCCAGTATGTAGCTGTCACTTTGGCCCCTTGGCTATGGCCAAGCTGAGGGAGTGTGTACAAAATCCTCACAGCTACCTAGCACAGACCAGAGTTTCTTATGGATATAGAGTAAGTGTAGTGGAGGTAGAAGTAGCATTAGCTTATGAACTCCACAGCACCTGTGATCGGGAGAAGCCTTAAAGCACCTGGACGCAGCCGGACGACAAGGCTCAAAGTTGTCTATTACCACATGCCTCTATGGACATTGTGTACCAGAGTTTATGAAAGCATCCTGTACAAATAATGTAGCAGAGGATTTTGCCTGCTGTTAGGGAGAGTTATTTTATCCAGTACCTGGCTTCTAGACTGTGGAAATAGTGTAGATAGATATAAGAAAGAATCTCTCCTACCTTTTAGAAAGAAAACTCTGCAAGCTATTTCTGCCAAGCCTGTTACAAGGATTACAGCTGAGCTAATATTTGGATTATTACTTTTGCTAATTACAAATGAATTGTACTGACTACCCTTAGACAACAGATTAAGTAAAAAGTTCTGTTGTTTACAACCATTGACTTCTCATCCTTACTACCCCCTTCCTTTGCACCTAACGGTGCTGGCATCACGAACACCAGGGACCCTGCCTCCACAGCATCTTAAAACATTTCACCAAGGGCACCTCAACCACCACCTGGCCGGAGTCCCTGGACAACAGAGTGTGCCCCAAAGGAACTGGTGCTGTCCTTCCATTCACTGCACTCCGGCCCAGGGAGCGTTACAGAATAGTGAGTAAATAACTACTACCCCAATCGGCCCACCAACACTCACATATTGCCCCTGCTGCCCGGTCGCTGCACTAATACCACCACCACTAACACAACTATGCATTGAGTACCCGCCTCTTCCTGAAACTCCTCCTCATGGCAGTCCAAATACTGACTGTTCTCACACAAGTCATCAACAGGAAGACTGTCTTGGGTATCCTTCATAGCACACAGGGTGTTGTTGCTTCTTCTTAAAGGAAAAAGAAGGAACTCCACTAGGAGGGGGAAGTGAATACAGAGATGATGAAAGTGAAAGGCTTCTCTGGGGGCTGCAAGGAGGAGGAGGCACAGGAGAAATGCACTCAACTCTGGCACAAATTCAGACTCTGAGGTGACATCAACATCATCCTGATGTGACTGAGAAGATGAGGGAGCCATCCAGTCCACAATGTCATCTATTTTGTCCTCAATAATAATCTGGTGCCTACCAGAAGAGAGAACTGTGGCCTACTACTATTAGTAGTAGTGGCCAGACAGATGGTGCCAACTGTGATGCTATTGTTATTTGCACTACAATAACCATCCACATTATGACTCGTGGATGACAAGGTACGGGTCTTTAGTTTTCCACTCTGTTGTTTACCAGATATTTTATTATAAGGCCTCTTTAAACAATAACAAGTCACAGATTTGGTACACCAAATATTCAACAGCAAAACAATGCAGCACAATGCATTGAATGAAACTGTTATACAAACAGAGTACAATGGGATGAATTAAACTGTTATGCTAGTACAATACAATGTGTTGAATAAAACATACTAACAAAGTACTATGGGGCACATTTTTTATGGCCGGCGTTTTAGACGGCGGTGGTTCTGCCGAACTTATGTAGAGGTAGGATCCACCGCTGCTTCAAATGTAAGACAGCTTCCTAGCTGTCTTAAATTTTGATCATTTTCTACGCCTAAGACAGGCGTAGAAAATGGTAAATGAGATAGGACTACAGGCCCGTCCCCTTCCCCGCCCACCCAACGCCCACATTTTTAGATCTGGCATGAGTGGGGAAAGTTTTAAACAACAAAAAGATGGCAACTGGTTTCTGGAAAGAGAAAGATGCAATTGCACAGATTATCAAGCGTATGCTACTGGGGGTGCTTGGAATATGTGTATAAAAACATTTATGAAATGTATAAGCATAAGGTTTTTTTTTAAAAAAAGATTGGCTGCTGATGCACAGGAATAAATTATTGTTGTGCAGGTAATGTAGTATTTCTGTGATTGCCATGCATTACACAGAGCTTTCCACTTGCCAGCAGCTCCCATCTCTTCACTGTAAAACACACAAACAGAATGCTGACCCTTTGCTTTCCCTCTCTGATAAAACCCTGACTTCACTAGCTATTAATTTAATCTACCTAACTAAACATATCCCTAAACTATTCTTGCAACAACCTAATATGGCTGGCATGTGTCTGTAATTGGTATCTGCTAGATCACATGGAACACACATCCTCTCACATGGCAGGCTGAGCTCAGTGTGGTGTCTGTGCTTTACATATAACAGAGAGCTGAAAGACCTGGCAAAATCCTGCCCCCTGATTGACTTACCTGCTCTATGTAAGCCAGACAGGGTGGCTGTGGGCAAACCCCCTTTCTCCCCAGAGTCAAGTGATCCTCCTTCTTCATCCTCTTTGTCCTGCTCATCTTTACTTTATATGTTTAATGCATATATTTTGGGGGTTTTAGTCTTGCACTCCTGTCTGATTTGTGCGGGCTCACTCACTTTTGTTTTAGAGGACTATTTTCCTTTTTTATACATGTTGAAACATACTGACCTTCTTTGCATGGACATGTTTTTTACTGTCAATGTGTTATATAATTGCACGAAAAAATGAGTGACCCTTTTATACTGGATATATTACATGGATTTCTGCATTGATTACTTATAAAATGTGGTCTGATTGTTAGACAAAGGCCTAGAAGCCTTGAGATCATTCATTTTTTGGGGGAGAACGTAAGGCAGAAGTCTATGGCCACAGTGATCCAAAGTAAATTAAAGAGTGGTTGAAAAAGAGGATTCAAGTTTTTAAATGACTGTCCTGGCCTTTATCCTTTCAAGATGCTGTTGTGGCATTCCCTGAAGAGTGCTGATGAACAGAAACATATTTGTAGGGAAGAATAGTCTAAAAATCTTCCTTAAAGGTGTTATCCGACCCTTTGTAACTGATGACCTATCCTCTGCATAAGAAATCAGCATCTGATCGGTGGGGGTCCGACAACTGGAACCCCCAACGATCAGCTGTTTGAGAAAGTGAATGGGATTTAGAAGCACCTAGGCCTCGTGACCAATGATCATGACGTCAGTGGCCTATGGTAAACAGCGAAAAGACCGCAGCTCTCACAGGAGCTCCGGGGTCTTCTCAATTAGCTGATAAGCAAGCGTCCAAGGTGTTGTACCCCCACCAATCAGATGCTGATAGCTGATGACCTATCTAGAGTATAGGTCATCAGTTACAAAGAGTTGGATAACCCCTTTAACATGTGCCAATCTTATTTCCTGCTACAGAAATGTTTTGTTAAGGTGACTGCTGCTAAAGGGGCACTACAGATTACTAAATTCAAGGCTTCACTAACCTTTTCTCCCTGCAGAGTGGATGGACCTATAAGTTCTTGCCAGCTACCAACAGATTCATAGATCCAACTTGGAATAATTTTCTCTGATGGCAAAATCCACATGTAGTGCAGTGGGAAGATTCAACCTTGCTTCTGGTTAATGGCTTTTGGCATTTGATGCACATGTACAGTAAATTAGACATGACTGACTGTAATTATGTGCTAAATAATAATAAATTACTTTTAAGTACAGTTGTGCCTATCTTAGTTTGAATTTGGTTATGAACTCCAATTTCTCATGAAACACATTAAATCCAATATTGTGACATGCTAGCAAACCAATGATCTAATTCACATGTCAACCATTGGATGGCCACCTATAGACACATATAAGATAGACATTTCATGATACAATATCATGTTATACAATATCACAGAACCATGTTTTTTTTCCATAAAAGCTAGTAATCTCACTCCACACATCTCGGAATATGTTTAGCCAAGCAGAAAGGTAAAGAATAGAGATGAGCGAACACCTGGATGTTCGGGTTCGAGAGGTTCGGCCGAACTTCCGGAAAATGTCTGGGTTCGTGATCCGAACTCAACCCGAACTTCATCCCGAACCCGAACCCCATAGAAGTCAATGGGGACCCGAACTTTTGGGCACTAAAAAGGCTGTAAAAGACACCCAGAGGGATAATATACCGCAATAAACGCATTGCGATTACAACTTTGAGCTAACGATCACCATGGGAACGTCTCCTCCAGTAGAATGTACTGTCGGATGTGAGAATTAAGTTGAAATCGCAATGCGATTCTTATATATTTGCTTAATCGCATTGCGATTTCAACTTAGCATTGCTAAATAATTCCATCCATATCGTTAACTTACTGAGTCAGTAAGTTAACGAATATGGATGGAATTATTTAGCAATGCTAAGTTGAAACGGCAATGCGATTAAGCAGATATATAATAATCGCATTGCGATTTCAACTTAATTCTCACATCCGACAGTACATTCTACTGGAGGAGGCGTTCCCATGGTGATCGGTAGCTCAAAGTTGTAATCGCAATGCGATTAAGCAAATACATAAGAATCGCATTGCGATTCCAACTTTTTAGTACTCAACTTTTAAAACCGTACACCACTTTAAGTTCCAAAGTTGCAATCGCGTTCGAATAGAACTTAAAGCTGTCTCTTAGTCAGTTTTAGTATTGGTGTGCTGTAATAGAAGTTACATTCATACGCGAATATAACTTAGAGCAATACAGTCAACTTTACACTGTTAGTTTTATTATCGCGATAATACAACTATTCAAGAATCGTGTACATGCGTCTGTACGTGTGTGCGTTACCTCGGACACTATTCTATTTTGCCAGCCACAGCTGAAACCACTGATTTATGGTATTGCTATTTTGGCAATTGAATTTAACCCCAGAAAATAATCTATCCTTTGCCAGACAGCAGACAGTATTATACTTGTCTAACCAAAGCTGGAACACCAGATTTAGGGGATTGGTATTTGGGCAATTGTATTTAACCCCTTAATAAAATATAGAGATTTCTTTCCTGAGTTTCTAGGGGTGACAATTAGCACAGCCAAGCCCCTGATGTAGGATATAGCAAAAAAAAACTAGTATTGATGGATTGATGGACTTGGTGGCAGCTTCTTCTGGCGCACCACAAGTCACAAAATGGCCGCCGATCAACCCAGAAAATAAGTGACAGAAAAACGCTCTGTGCAGCCTAAAAACCAGCGAGCAAGTAACTAGCAGAAGTTCAATGATTCTCAGCTGTAAATTGATCCGTTCATTAGGTGCTGTTGCTGACTTTAACCTGCCTAATCTCGCCCTGACAGAAGCTGCGTCCTCTCCCTACACTAATCAGAGCAGTGTGACGTGCGGCGCTACGTGACTCCAGCTTAAATAGAGGCTGGGTCACATGCTGCACTTGGCCAATCACAGCCATGCCATTAGTAGGCATGGCTGTGATGGGCTCTTAGGGCAAGAAGTAAAACGCTAGCTGATTGGCTGCTGTGCAGCCCTTCAGAAAGCGGGAAGTAATCGACGAACACCGAACCCGAACCCGAACTTTTTTGAAAATGTCCGGGTTCGGGTCCGGGTCCCGGACACCCCAAAATTCGGTACGAACCCCAACTATTCTCGAACTGTTCGCTCAACACTAGTAAAGAAGAACACATCTGTACATCATTTTCTATAGACATATTTCCATAAGCAAATTAGAAAGCATTGGTTTAATGTGCTACTTTTTTGTAGAATCATAAGAAATCAGCAGTATTTTCATAATATTATTTTGAATGAAGCTATAAAGTATTCACGTTTGTAGTGTGATTACCAGATGTGCCCTGCAGACTTTCAAGGAATGAGGTTGTCTTGAAAAGTGAAAAAGAATCTTGCAGTAATCATCATTACTGCAGAATTACTAATCTTTTTCAACTGTATTGTTTCTCAGTCCATGTATACCCCTAAAATATACAGTACACGAAAGCAAAAATTATCGTAACTGTTGGAGACAGTGTGTGGAGACAGGTGGAGACTATACAAATGAGGGTATTCATGATTAGTGTTGAGCGCGAATATTCGAAAAGCAAATTTTTATAGCGATTATCGGCACTTCGTATTTTTAATATCTCGCTATATATTCGTAATCACGAATATTTGGATTTTTTTTACACAGTACACATCACAATGCACATTACAGTGAAGTGCCGATAATCGCATCACAATAAAAAATCGCGTTATGAATATTCGCGCTCCACTCACTGACAGTGAGTGGAGCGCTAATAATCGTAATGCGATTTTTTATTGCGATGCGAATATCGGCACTTCATTGATCCCTCCCTTCTTAGTTTGAAAACTGCACCACGCCCCTTTCTCACATGCGCATGCGATTTTTACATTGCGATTATCGCAATGAATGTTAGTAATCGAATATAGCGAATTTGCTAATATTTGACAAATATTCGCCAATATATTCGTCAAATATTGCGAAATCGAATAAAGCCAATGCCGCTTATCACTATTCATGATATACAATCATCTTCAAAATACTCTATATTCTACATTTCTTAGAATGGGAACTAAAAGATTGCTAAACCTAACCAGGGAGCAGGACCAGAGTGGCAAACAGCAGGTGACTATGATTCTTTCATTTCGTCAAATATGTTGTACTTTCTAATTGCACCATTTAATATTATATACAATGTAGTGGAAAACTGGAAAAAAAATTCCAAATGGGGTTGAATTGGAAAAAAAAAATACAATTCTTCCATAGTTTTATGGGTTATGTTTTTACGGTGTTCCCTATGCTATGAAACCAACCTGTTCCTTTTATTCTCTGGGTCAGGATGATTACAGTCATACCACATTTATACAGTTTTTCTTGTGTTTTAATACTTAAAAAAAAAAAACTTTGGAAAAATTACTTTTTATTCTTATCGAGTTGGGAGGTGAAGTGCCAAAAAACTAGAAATCAGCCTTTTCATTATTTTCCATTACAGTGTTCACTGTATATGATAAATACATTTCTATTTTTATAGTTCGGGCATTTTGACATTTGACCATGCCCGCTATGATGTTTTTTTTATTGATTATTTTATTATGGGAAAGGTACTTGAATAGGGTTGAGCGAACCCGAACTGTATAGTTCGGGTTCATAACGAATTTTGGGGTGTTCGTGACACAGACCTGAACCCGAACATTTACATAAAAGTTAGGGTTCGGTGTTTGGAGATTTCTATGGTGCATTTTAAAAGCCTGCAAAGCAGCCAATCAACAAGCGTCATACTACTTGCCCCAAGGGGCCATCACAGCCATGCCTACTATTGGCCGCACGTCACTCTGCTCTGATTAGTGTAGGGATAGGATGCAGCTGCTGTGAGGGCAAGATTAGGCAGAAAAAACTCAGCAAAAACACCTAATGAAGTGATCGATCTACAGCTGTGAATCATTAAACTTCTGCTAGTTAATTGCTCACTGGTTTTAAGCTGCCCAGAGCATTTTTCTGTCACTTTTTTCTGGGGTGATCGGCAGCCATTTTGTGTTGTGTGGTAAACTAGCACAAGCTCCCACCAATTCCATCAGTCCATCAATAGTATTTTTTTTTTTTGCTATATCCTACATCAGGGGCTTGGCTGTGCTTATTGTCACACCTAGAAACTCAGGATAGAAATTTCTATATTTTATTGAGGGGTGAAATTAAATTGCCAAAATAGCAATCCCCTAAATCTGGTGTTCCAGCTGTGGCTAGCCAAGTTTAATACTGTCTGCTGTCTGGCAAAGGATGGATTTTTTTCTGGGGTGAAATTCAATTGCCAAAATAGCAATCCCTTAAATCTGGTGTTCCAGCAGTGGCTGGCTAAGTTTAATACTGTCCGGCAAAGGATAGATTTTGTTCTGGGGTGAAATTTAATTGCCAAAATAGCAATCCCCTAAATCTGGTGTTCCAGCTGTGGCTGGCCAAGTTTAATACTGTCCGGCAAAGGATAGATTTTTTTCTGGGGTGAAATTCAATTGCCAAAATAGCAATACCATAAATCTGGTGTTCCAGCTGTGGCTGGCCAAGTTTAATAGTGTCCGGCAAAGGATAGTTTGTTTTCTGGGGTGAAATTCAATTGCCAAAATAGCAATACCGTAAATCAGTGGTTTCAGCTGTTGCTTGCCAAGTGTAAATCTGTCCGTAAAAAGGCATATTACACTCTAAATACAAGGCCTGATAAATAAATCCTCTTTATTTGAACAAGCTACCGTGCATCTCCAAGTGTATTTCTTTCCGTTAAAGGGTATATTACACTAAGTGTTAAACTACAAGTGCTGAAAGCATAATCATCTACATTTGCACACACTATTGTGCATCTCATAGTGTATTTCTGTCCGTAAAAGGGTATATTACACTCAAGGTGTAAATACAAGTGCTGATAGGGTCATCCTCAAAAACTGCACACACTACCGTGCATCTTCAAGTGTATTTCTTTCCGTATATTACACTAAGTGTTAAATTACAAGTGCTGAAAGCATAATCCTCTACATTTGCACACACTATTGTGCATCTCCAAGTGAATTTCTTTCCGTAAAAGGGTATATTACACTAAGTGTTTAAATACAAGGGCTGAAAGCATAATCCTCTACATTTGCACACACTATCGTGCATCTCCAAGTTGCTTGAAGTCTTGGTGGGAGACATTAAACTATTTTTACTGTCAAATGACCTCTCCTCTGTCTGGGTGTCAGGGGCCTACATAAATGATAATGGCCTGTTCCATTGCAAGTTGACCTGAGGCCTGTGTTGCTGTTACGGGACCCCTCTCCTCTTTGTGGGTGCCATGGCCCTGAGTCTGTGAATGAGGCCTGTGGCACTGCAGGCAGACATGAATCCTTTTTGGCTGTGATGAGAACTTCAACTCCCATAGCATTCCCACCTGACGCCACCCCAACCTCCTATTCCACCTCCTCCTCCTCCAAGTTGCCAATTGATATTGGTTAATTTTTATTTATTTTATTTTATTTTAATTCATTTCCCTATCCACATGTGTTTGCAGGGGATTTACCTACATTTTGCTGCCTTTTGCAGCCCTCTAGCCCTTTCCTGGGCTATTTTACATCCTTTTTAGTGCCGAAAAGTTCGGGTCCCCATTGACTTCAATGGGGTTCGGGTGCAGGGTGAAGTTCAGGTCGAGTTCGGATCCCGAACCCGAACATTTTCGTGAAGTTCGGCTAAACTTCTTGAACCCGAACATCCAGGTGTTCACTCAACTCTATACTTGAATTTTTATTATTTTTATATTTAGATATTTTTTATATTTTTAAAAAAAGTTCTACTTCTTTTTGCTTATTACTTTTTAAGCCTTCCTAGGGGGCCAAAATATGTGATTTTCTGATTTTTCTATGCTATATATATATATATATCTGTAACAGTATGGATTTCTTCATTGAGACTCATGCTATTCCAAACAATGAATGGCTCCCCTGATCACCATATGGGGGAGCCATTCTGGTCCTGTAAAAAGCCTCCTCAGATGCTGTGGTCACAAATGACCATGGTATCTGAGGAGTTAAATGTCTGCGATCGAGGCTGCCACCAATTGAAGACATTATCCCTTTATGTCTGCTGTGTAATACAGTGGAATGCTTAAAGACCCAACTTCTGCCGTATGTGTATGTCAGATGTTGTGAAATAGTTAATAGTCTAGGTAAATTGGTGACAGCTCCTAATACTGAGTGAAAATGCTCATTAAAGTATAATTCAACATTTTTACACTTTGGTATTGACTTCACTTTTTTTTGACTGTATATATTTTTACCGTACATGTATATTTGACTATATAGACTGTATATATTTTGACTATATATATATATATATATAAATATATATATAAAGCAACAGTGCCATATATACTGTAGCATACATTAGCAGACATTAACCATGTGTCACAACAGTAGAAAAGAAGAAAAAAGGCAGCACTCTGCAAACATGTGCTCAATGTTAAAGCTTTCTCTATGGATGCATTTTCAAGCGCATCAGTTTTTGGATGACACCATGGCTAGTGTGCTGTGTTTTTTCTGTTCTTCTACGGAAGTTGTTAAATTGTTGCCATTAGTCCTGTTTCAAAGGTAGAATGGAAGGTAAAGATCTTTACTTTACTATAGGATCTAATGATTAAAAAAAAATATGACTATGGAAAAATATCAAAGGTTACTTTTCTGCTTCTCAGTGAAAGCATTATGAGGTAAAATGATATTATAATCTGATCGGATGCCAAACGTAAAGCAGATAAATGGTTTTGCATGCACTGTGTTTGCCAAGTCTAACATGATGAATCAGTTTCCATTTAATCGCTGGATTCTAGAGCAGAAGAATATTATTCTGTTGTTTTCAGATTAATATAAAATGTATCAAACTCTTGCAGGTTGCCTTTGAAGTTTCTTAAGGTTTAGCATAGGGTAATAAAATTCACTAAGGGCCCAAGAACTAATTTATAGGCACATAATGCCAGGCCAAATTTTTATACTCCGCATTGCTTTGATATCTAATTAAATACTATACCTTATGACACTAGGAACCAAAGTATTAATTTATACTTATCATCAGGACTTTGTAACAGGGTTATACAAAAGATAAATCAGGTGGCACTCCGTGATTTCGATGGCGGTGCACGTGTCCAGGATCAGCATCCCACGTAAATCGAAGAAGAAGACTGGCACTCAATATCAATATATCAATGCAATCTCTTTTATTTTTTGTCACTCAGAGGACAAGTTAAAGTGACACGTTTCGAGTCTTTGTATGTGTGCATGTAGCTTAAGTCTGGATAATTTTTGTCTACACAGTGAGCATGGCCATTTTGTTAGAAGGAATCTCCTAATTACTAATATTACGAAATAAATCTGGTAACAGAACCGGCCATAGAGCCAGCTGTAGTATATAGTACCACCCATAGTACTGATTAGCTGATCTGGCAGGTTACACAGTTATAATTCCTCATTTCACTTCATAATTGTGCATGTTTGTCTTTCATCAGCTTTAGAAAGCTGGGTAGCATGTGGAGGTATGCTGAGACCAAACTACAGATCTATTATATACTCATGGTTGTCCTGATATTATATTCATGGACATAGTGTGTACAGAATGTATTTACCAAACATGGCCTCCAATACATCTCTGCAGAGGTTGTTACCCAGCCTTCCAAGATTGCTGTATTTCCAATTTGCCTAATTTTGTCACTAATTATGTCCCTTCATATAGCTAGTTAACTATGTGACAATACCAAAGTACACGTTTTTACTTTAACTAAAAAATGGTTAACTGCCTGAACCAAAAAAACGCTTAAAACACTTTTATTCAAAATATCAATAAAAAAGATGGCTGTCCACGAAAACTCTCTATCAGGGTGGGTATAAAGATTCAGGAGCATATATCAACGCTATATTACATGACTCCTAGATTCCCTATCCCACAAATAGTGTATGATTGTGCTAAATACCACCCACATGTAAGTGCCTCACTAAATAGTGTTTTAGCTTACTAAGCACTTGGAATAAGTCAGTATTTGATATGATGCAAATGGCACTTAGGTATAGGCCTAATATAGCTTAATATAACTACACTGTGTCTTTGCAAGGCTATAGGCACTTGTCCTACTTCTGCTGTGAATATAGACCTATAAGTTGGAGTTAGGACAGGATTGTTTGAGGACTCCACCTAATATGTGGGGGTTGTATTTAGCACAATCATACACTATTTGTGGGATAGGGAATCTAGGAGTCATGTAATATAGCGTTGATATATGCTCCTGAATCTTTATACCCAGGCTGACAGAGAGTTTTTGTGGACAGTCACTTATTATATTGATATTTTTAATAAAAGTTCTTTTAGAGTTTTTTTTGTTCAGGCAGTTAACTCTTTATATAGCTAGACCAACTTGCTGTTCAGGGATCCTTGAAAAGCTGGGTGACCAGACTGTAGAGCTGCATTGGTGACAATACATTATGTTGCCTGGTACCATATGATAGATTCACGTAATGTATCAGGGCAGTATTGTGTGTATTTCATAAAACCATTTTGTCCCCTCTCCACCTGGAAGACATTGTTACCCAGCTCTCCCAGACTTCAGAATGCCAGATCAGCTTATTTATGAATTGGTAAATCCCCAGTATTGCAGAATACGTAGCTGGATTTGCTAGCCAGCTGCCTGGAAAAGCTGAGTGAGAGTCCCAGTGACAAATCCTCTATACTGTAGAATAACTAGACAGATTTATTATTTAGGGAAAGCTGGGTAACGTATTATGTGGAACTGTAATAAGGTCTTCTAAATACTAAGTCTGCCTAAATAAATCTCCCTCCTCACTCCTAAATAGGGCTATACTGTAGCTTAGCAGATTTGCCTATCATGTTCCTGGGAAAGCTAAGTTACCACTTTGTGGAACTGTAATAGACCACATAATACTAACTCTACTAAGAAAAATCCCCCTTCTTACACCTAAATAGTACCATAGCTGTCAGTTTTGTCTTTCAAAGATCCACGACTTGTAATTTAGCTTTCCCACACTGATGGATACCAGATTGGCCTAGACCAGGGTTAAACAACCTCCGGCACTCCAGCTGTTGTGAAACTACAACTCCCAGCATGCATTTTTACTCTGCTCTTCTCAGAACTCTCATAGAAATGAATCGAGCATGCTGGGAATTGTAGTTTCACAACAGCGGGAGTGCCAGAGGTTGCTGATCCCTGGCCTAGAAAGACAGTGAGAAATTATTCCTGCCTGTATAAGCAAACTTGACATCCAGGCACCTGAGAAAGCTGGATAGCACTTTCTGTAGTGTCATTGCACTGGTACTGTCTAGTGTCCCCGCACACACACAAGATGAGGTTTTGTAAGAAGCTACTAAGTTTCCTGAGTGCCTATTGAAGTGTACTAGAGTGACACGCTCCCCTTTCCTTAACTTCCTGTGTGATATCCTGAGTTCTAAATAGTACATACATCCATGTTGTGCTGAACTGCAGGATTAATGTCCTGTGTTAGAACTATGCTGTTCTGTAGATATTCATATTCCACAATCATTTACTATAATAGAAATTGTAAACCATAGTCCTTTACACTGTGGGACGTATAGTCAGGAAAGGTTCTATGCTTTTTGGCACCTGTTCCAAAAAATTTAATTGCACCACCATGCCAAAATTGGAAAAGTGCAGCCTGTGGTGAAGTCTATTATTACTTATATATTTCCTGTTGTACAGTACATACGGTGCAACATTGTGTCCTTTTATGCAGAACTGTGCAAAGATTATCTTCACTATAAGTTCTCACCTAGCCTCATGAAGGGTGCATCCATGTTGTATAGCCCCTTGCAGAACAATTACACTTGCCATGCCTGTCATCATCATCTACTCCTTTCATTCATTCAATTTAAGGAAATGAATGTTAAGTGCATGTCACATGGTTGGTTGGCATTTGCTGAAATGCTTGAGTCCTGACAGCAATCCATTTCTTTCCTCACAAGTCTCTCTAGATTGATTTTTGGGGCAGAATTCAGTAGAAAATCAATGTATCCCTTACATGGTATGAACATATGTCATAGTGCTGTAGGCAGAATATATCTCCCTACATCACTCCCTGTCCCACAGGCAAATGTCCCTCACAAATGTTTACATATACTTGGGACAGTGTCTTAAGCTGGCCATAGATGAAAAGAACCCCTCCACGATGGACTGGATGATTGTTTTTAGCGATTTCACAAAAATTCGATTTGGTTGGTTCACTGAATTTTCTGAAAAACTTCTATTCGATCCGAATTTATTTGTGGCGAATCGCATTAAAAAACAGCTATTTCCTGGCTGCAGAGAAACATAGAAACATAGAATGTGTCGGCAGATAAGAACCATTTGGCCCATCTAGTCTGCCCAATATACTGAATACTATGAATAGCCCCTGGCCCTATCTTATATGAAGGATGGCCTTATGCCTATCCCATGCATGCTTAAACTCCTTCACTGTATTTGCAGCTACCACTTCTGCAGGAAGGCTATTCCATGCGTCCACAACTCTCTCAGTAAAGAAATACTTCCTGATATTACTTTTAAACCTTTGCCCCTCTAATTTAAAACTATGTCCTCTTGTAGCAGTTTTTCTTCTTTTAAATATTCTCTCCTCTTTTACCGTGATGATTCCCTTTATGTATTTAAAAGTTTCTATCATATCCCCTCTGTCTCTTCTTACTTCCAAGCTATACATGTTAAGGTCCTTAAACCTTTCCTGGTAAGTTTTGTCCTGCAATCCATGTACTAGTTTAGTAGCTCTTCTCTGAACTCTCTCCAAAGTTTCAATATCCTTCTGCAGATATGGTCTCCAGTACTGCACACAATACTCCAAATAAGGTCTCACTAGTGCTCTGTAGAGCGGCACAAGCACCTCCCTCTTTCTACTGTTAATGCCTCTCTCTATACACCCAAGCATTCTGCTGGCAATACCTGCTGCTCTATGATATTGTCTGCCCACCTTTAATTTGTCTGATATAATGACCCCTAAATCCCTTTCCTCAGATACTGAGGTTAGGACTGTATCACTGACTTTATATTCTGCTCTTGGGTTTTTACACCCCAGGTGCATTATCTTGCACTTATCGACATAAAATTTTAGTTGCCAGATTTTTGACCATTCCTCTAGTTTTCCTAAATCCTTTTCCATTTGGTGTATACCTCCAGGAACATCAACCCTGTTACAAATCTTTGTGTCATCAGCAAAAAGACACACCTTACCATTGAGGCCTTCTGCAATTTCGCTGATAAAGATATTAAACAATATGGGTCCCAGAACAGATCCCCACAGAGGTACCCCAACAGAGGTACCCCACTGGTAACAATACCATGGTCTGAATATACTCCATTGACTACAACCCTCTGTTTTCTGTCCTTCAGCCAGTGCCTAATCCATTCAACAATATGTGAGCCCAAGCTCAAAGACTGCAGTTTATTGATAAGCCTTCTATGTGGGACAGTATCAAAAGCCTTCCTAAAGTCCAGATAAGCGATGTCTACTGCACCTCCGCCATCTATTATTTTAGTTACCCAATCAAAAAAGTCAATAAGATTAGTTTGCAATGATCTCCCTGAAGTAAACCCATGCTGTTTTTTTATCAATCAACCCATGGGTTTTTAGATGTTCCACAATCCTCTCCTTGAGTATGGTTTCCATTAATTTCCCCACTATTGATGTCAGGCTTACTGGCCTATAGTTGCCTTATTCCTCTCTACTACCTTTCTTGTGAATTGGCACAACATTTGCTAACTTCCAATCTTCTGGGACGACACCTGTTACCAGTGATTGGTTAAATAAATCTGTTAATGGTTTTGCTAGTACACCTCTAAGCTCTTTTAATAGCTTTGGGTGTATCCCATCAGACCCCTGTGATTTATTTGTATTAATTTTAGACAGCTGACTTAGAACCTCTTCCTCTGTGAAGACACATGCATCAAAGGATTCATTAGTCTTCCTCCCTAACTGAGGTCCTTCTCCTTTATTTTCCTTTGTAAAAACTGAACAGAAGTATTCATTGAGGCAGTCAGCTAGTTCTTTATCCTCTTACATATACCTTCCTTCTTTTGTTTTTAATTTGGTAATTCCATGTTTTAATTTCCTTTTTTCATTTATGTATCTGAAGAATTTCTTATCACCTTTTTTTCACTGACTGAGCTAATTTCTCTTCTGCCTAAGCTTTACAAGCTCTTATAACTTGCTTGGCCTCTCTCTGCCTCATTTTATAGATTTCCCTGTCATCCTCGTTTTGGGTGTTTTTATACTTACTAAATGCCATCTTTTTGTTTTTAATGATTTTGGCCACTTCTGCTGAGTACCACAGTGGTCTCTTCCTTTTTTTGCTTTTACTGACAAACCTAATGCACTTTTCTGTTGCCTTCAAAAGTGCCACTTTTAAGTAGTCCCATTTCTCTTGGACTCCATTGAAATTGTTCCAGTCTAATAGGGACTCGTATACCACTGATGTCATTTTCGAAAAGTCTGTTTTCCGAAAATCTAAAACTTTTGTTTTTGTGTGGAGTGACTCAGTCACTATACTTATAGTAAACCACAGTGACTGGTGATCACTAGATCCTAAGCTTTCCCCTACAGTAATATCAGATACCAAATTGCCATTTGTGAATACCAAATCTAAAATGGCCTCCTTCTGGGTTGGCTCCTCAACTACTTGAGGTAGAGATAATCCCAGTAGGAAATTTAGAATGTCTGTACTTCTGGCAGAACTAGCTATTTTGGTTTTCCAGTTTATATCAGGAAGATTAAAGTCTCCCATAATGACAACTTCTCCTTTCAATGTCATTTTAGCCATTTCCTCAAGTAGTAGATGATCTAATTCCACTATACATCTAACACCACTATACAGAGAGACTGTATAGTGGTGTAGAACTCTGTGCCTTGCAGTAACACGCATAGGGAGTCTGCTGTGGTAGTGAAATAATACTGTGAGTCAGTATGACATGCAGATGACAGGCGTCGCTCTTAGAATCACTGCACACTTGAGTTATTTGGTCAGTTTTGGCCTTATAACTGCCCAAATAAGTGAAGTGTGAACTCAGCCTTACAGGTCGATGTTAGCGCCAAGAAGAAACGCACTTCTTTTACACTGTCGTCAGCTGATTCCACATAGATGTCTACAGAACCTGTTATTTTAAACGCTTATACAAGTAGAGCCCCCCGAGAGTGGAGATGGTGTTAGCAGTAAGTTTGTGTTGACGTCACTGATTATTTTGCCCTTCCTCTGATCCGTCAGAACAATTTCCCCCAAAAAAACGGATCCTGTCTGTTGAGCATCCTGCTTCATTCGGTCAGCAATCCATCAGTATTGCTAAAGCAAAAAAAAAAAAAAACAGGATCCAAAACAGAGATGACACGTGAATGGACTATTTGCATGTCTTCTGTGTTTTGTACCCACTCCTGCTTTTGGTAACCAAATGATAAGGCAAATTTGATGGGACCATACAGGCCTTACAGCTGCTACACAGACAGGATCCATTGTGCATCTCATTTTTCCTTCCTTCTGACAGATCAGAAGAAGGGTCGAATAAATGATGATGTCAAATGATGATGGCCCAATTACAGAATTATGAGGTGGCAGCCACATGAGGAGACCACAGAGTGGTGAAGTGGCAACAGCATGAGGAGACCACAGAGTGTTTAAGAGGCAGCAGCATGAGGAGACCACAGAGTGGACCAGTGACATAGTGTTGAGGTGGCAGAAGCATGAGGAGACCACAGAGTGGCCCAGTGACATAGTGTTGAGTTAGCATCAGCATGAGGAGACCAGAGAGTAGTGATTTGGCGGGAGCATGAGGAGACCTCAGAGTGGTGAAGTGGTAGCAGCATGAGGAGACCACAAAGTGGCCCAGTGACATAGTGTTGAGTTAGCATCAGCATGAAGAGACCACAGAGTAGTGATGTGGCAGAAGCATGAAGAGACCACAGAGTGGTGAAATGGAAGCAGCATGAGGAGACCACAGAGGGGGCAGTGACATAGTGTTGAGGTAGCAGTAGCATGAGGAGACCACAGAGTAGTGATGTGGTAGCAGCATGAGGAGACCACAGAGGGGGCAGTGACATAGTGGGGAGGTGGCAGCAGCATGAGGAGAATACAGAATGGTGATGTGGCAGCAGAATGGGGAGACCACAGAGTGGTGATATGACAGCAGCATGCGGAGACCACAGAGTGATATGGCAGCAGCATGAGGAGACAGTCAAAGATATCGCTTCGTGGTAGGGTCAGCCTGGCATGACTAAAGTCCTGCATCACGACTTAGTAAAGTTTCTCTTCTGGGTGCTGGGCCAGCTAATCAGCAGCAGGCTCTGAAAGAACTGCTTATGCTGATTAGTCAGACCAGCTCACTGCAGAGAAACAGAGCGCTTAGGCATGAATGGAGCCACAGCAACTGATGCTCTGGGTAAGGGGGAGGGGAGTGGAGCCCACTGGAGCACAAGGGGCTAGGGAAGCTGTGAGTGTGGAGCTGGAAAGCAGGGCCTGAGGACTCAGGACATGGGAGAGCCATTATATTGTAATTAGGGGGCAGGCCTATTTTCCACCTCGGAACCCCTTCCCCCACTGGCCCCATAGCAGCCCTCTATTGGAGGTATGCCACTGGAAGTGGTCAACTGACTACATAGGATGTCTCGATAGTAGTTCAGTTTGTCCTCCCTCTCAGCGGGTGTAGAAAAGGCTCCATTTTTGACCTGTAGCGAGGGTCTAACATGGTGGACATCCAGTAGTCATCCCTCTGCTGAATGGTGACAATTCGGCTGTCACTACGCAAACAAGTGAGCATGAATCGGGCCATTTGCACAAGTGACATGGAGGGATTCCCTGTCTCCATCTCCACTGCATACTACAACGGTGTGTCTGGGTGATCTGCCTCATCTTCCTCATCGCCCTGTAACTCCTCTGGCTGCTCCTGCTCCTCCTCTCCTGTCACCTGTGTAGAAAAACCACCCATTTCGCTACACATTGTTTGTGCTCCAGTATCCTCCTCCTCCTCCAGTTCATCCCCCAAAAGGCTCATGTAGCCGTGAGATCAAGGCGTCATGTCGCCAGTCCCCTGACCAGCCAGATTTACCAGCATCTGTTCCAGGATATGAAGCAGTAGAATGACGTTGCTCACCCCTGGGCCTGGCGACTGACAAATAACGTGGCATCCTCAAAGGGCCTGAGCAAACGGCAGGTGTCACGCATGAGCTGCCACTGGCTGACATCGAAGTTACACAGGGGAGTACTCCTGTCCGCTTGGATCATCAAGAAATCTTTTATGGCCTTACTTACTGATCCACTGATGAAGGGGTAGATACCAAAAAACCTCAAAACGCGTTTGGTTCTGGACCTGCGGTTCTTATATGACAAATGTGAAGTGGATCCCAGTTCTATCCGGATGATAACCAAGATAAAGGACAATCTCCATCAATTCTTTTTTCTCCAATAAGATGTGTTTAATAGCCAACATCCTTGAGATACTATTGTTGCAAGCACCAAACCTGGAGTAACTTGGAATAAAACATCCAGCACACCTCCCCCGCTCCCCCATAGTATGCAGCGGAGGTAGAGGTTCGCCCGGCACCCCAACACGTGGAACGCCAGACGCCGCTACAGTAACTACAGCGGAGACTCACTCCCGGTAGATCGCTCAGTATGGACATACAGAAGACTGTAAGTACAGTACAGAGCAACAGTAAGGACTGTAAAAAAGACAGCTAATACATTGTGGCACATGATAACTGATACAACGATATCTAACCACTGCATGTAATTTATTACCAATGATACAGTTATTTGCCGGCCGGCATACATATTAATCTATACTTTAGAACATTGAACATAAGAGTGGAACTATCAACTTATCTATATTGGATATCACTATAAATCGTAACTTATTTGATTTCCTAAGGGAACTGAACACTCTCCTTGCATGAAATATAGAGACTGTATTTTTGTGGGATTCTATCATACTGTACGTTTTATCCCTCATAGGAACCATCTTGGACTTATGAACCATTGATAGTGTTATTTTCAATATTGTACACATAATGTGTTCTTGACATTCGCTTTTAATAACATTTTCTTTATATTTCTTTACATACTTTCACATACTGTGGCAATGTGAATAGGAGGGGTGTAGCAAAGTCCCGGGGAAGCATGAAAAAGGGGCACCAGGAGCGTGTCACCAAGGGGCCCGGCCTTGGTGAAGTAAAGGCCCTAGTCTAGATATAGGTGGCCACTAAGTTAGTTGGTGGACACCAAGATAACTAGCTTAGCTGGCTCCAGCTAGTCCAGGGCGGGCTTTTACTGGGAACAGGCAATGTGCTGGGTGGGTGCCTGTTCCCCATGCTCCAGTCCGGGATTTTGGACAATGCCCATGTCCAGGGATGCTATTTAATCCTCTTGTTGGACATGGGTGGGGTCTCTCACTCTGGAGAGTGTGCAGACAGAGGCCTGCTGAGGCTCTGTCAGTGTGGTCTCAGCAAGGCAAGGCTGAGGGGCCAAGAGGCTATGCAATAGCCTGGACTTTGGGGCACTCGGTGATGCCCGGGAACAAGCGTTGAAAGGTCAGAGTCGGGAGGACTGCCAGACCACAACCCCCGTCTAAAGGTACTGCACTTGTTACAGCCTGAGGGCTGGAGTATTGTATGGCTGGGTTACGCCGCACCTGGTTCCATGTGTGAACGCTATCGTATAGCCGAGTTAGGGATATGATGTTTATTATGTTTAGGTAGAGCCCAGACGGGCAGGCTTTTGTTTTATGCCATGCGGTGTTTGAAGAGTGTCAAATAAATTGCACTGTTTGGACCTGAAACCCGGTGTTTGTGAAGATAATTCTGTGAGAATGACCCCCGAATAAGAGACGATCCCTTACAATACGTATATCTCTTTACACACTTTTATCTTTTTTAATTTTACCTTTATATTCCTTTACAACTTTAACAATAACATTTGTATATCATTTTTTTTTTTAAACTGATATCGATATTAATCATCCACATCACTTCAGCCCATATGACTAAAGTGGCGGTATAAATATTTCTACTGCATTTAGGAACCCCATTTACCCAGTGGGCCGTAAAGACCCACTGTCCTTGACTGTAGTTACAGCTCCACACATTGGCTCTGCCGTGCATTTTGGCAGACACCGACAGGCTCAAGGACTGGCCCCCCTTCTGTTCTACATATGTGTGCAAGGCTTGTACTGCCTTTTTGCAAATAAATGATGGCTTGGGATTCTCTACCTCAGCTCGGCACAAGCCATCAGTGCTCTGAAAGGTGCAGAATCAACCACTTGGAAATGGAGGGACTGCAGCACTAGCAACTTGGCCAGGAGCAGGTTCAGCTTCTGCGCAGTTGGATGAGTGCACGCATACTGTTGTCTCTTGGCAGTCTCTTCGGTGATCGATTGCAGATGGAATGACTGAGGAGGAGGAGGAGCAGGATCATCAGGACCCGCAGATGATGGGAAGGACAGACAGCTCCCTTTGGCTGAGGTGGTGGAGCCTTGACGGCATGTAATTTGGTGCGTGCCACTGGGTCATGCAGTGGTTGCTGCTGCAGGCTGGACCACCACATCGGAGTCACAGTTCTCCCAAGCCACATTATGGTGACGATGCATGTATTGATGCAGGGCCTTGGTGCCAACATTGGCACCCTGGTCATGCTTCACCTTCTTCCCACAAATTCAGCAAATGGCCATGTTCACCGTCTATGGTTGCATAACTAGAGATGAGCGAACACCTGGATGTTCGGGTTCGAGAAGTTCGGCCGAACTTCCCAAAAATGTTGAATGAAGTCAATGGGGACCCGAACTTTTAGGCACTAAAAAGGCTGTAAAATAGTCCAGGAACGGGCTAGAGGGCTGCCAAAGACAGCAAAATGTAGGTAAATCCCCTGCAAACAAATGTGGATAGGGAAATGAATTAAAATAAAATAAATAAAATTTAACCAATATCAATTGGAGACAGGTCCCACTGCAAGGAATCATGTGTCATATCACTCAACACTGGAGAAGACCACTTTCAGTTATTTCGGCCCCAGCACCCAGACAGAGGAGAGAGGTCCCACAGCAAGGAATCATGCGTCGTATCAACCACCACCGGAGAAGGCCACTCTCAGTTATTTCAGCCCAGCACCCAGACAGAGGAGAGAGGTCCCACAGCAAGGAATCATGCGTCATATCACCCACCACTGGAGAAGGCCACTTTCAGTTATTTCGGCCTAGCACCCAGACCGAGGATACAGGTCCCACAGCAAGGAATCATGCGTCATATCACCCACCACCGGAGAAGGCCACTCTCAGTTATTTCGGCCAGCACCCAGACCGAGGAGAGAGGTCCCACAGCAAGGAATCATGCGTCATATCACCCACCACTGGAGAAGGCCACTTTCAGTTATTTCGGCACAGCACCCAGACCGAGGATACAGGTTCCACAGCAAGGAATCATGCGTTATATCACCCACCACTGGAGAAGGCCACTTTCAGTGATTTCGGCCCCAGCACCCAGATAGAGGAGAGAGGTCCCACAGCAAGGAATCATGCGTCATATAACCCACCACTGGAGAAGGCCACTCTAAGTTATTTCAGCCTAGCACCCAGACAGAGGAGAGAGGTCCCACAGCAAGGAATCATGCATCATATCAACCACCACTGGAGAAGGCCACTTTCAGTTATTTAGGCCCAGCACCCAGACAGAGGAGAGAGGTCCCACAGCAAGGAATCATGCGTCATATCAACCACCACTGGAGAAGGACACTTTCAGTTATTTAGGCCCCAGCACCCAGACAGAGGAGAGAGGTCCCACAGCAAGGAATCATGCGTCATATCAACCACCACTGGAGAAGGACACTTTCAGTTATTTAGGCCCCACCACCCAGACAGAGGAGAGGTTCATTCAACTTTGGGTTGCACCGCAAGATCATGGTAAAGTTACAAAAATGAGGATTCAATAAAGAAGTGCCCCGGAGTACAAGAATACATGGTTGAGGGGGAGGCAGTTATAAATGTCTATTCTGCACAAGGGAGGGACAGGTCCTGTGGGATCCATGCCTGGTTCATTTTTATGAACGTCAGCTTGTCCACGTTGGCTGCGGACAGGCGGCTGCGTTTGTCAGTAATGACGCCCCCTGCCGTGCTGAATACACGTTCAGACAAAACGCTGGCCGCAGGGCAGGCCAGCACCTCCAAGGCATAAAATGCTAACTCTGGCCACGTGGACAATTTGGAGACCCAGAAGTTGAATGGGTCCGAACCATCAGTCAGTACGTGGAAGGGTGTGCAGACGTACTGTTCAACCATGTTAGTGAAATGCTGCCTCCTGCTAACACGTTCCGTATCAGGTGGTGGTTCAGTTAGCTTTGGCGTGGAGACAAAACTTTTCCACATTTCTGCCATGCTAACCCTGCCCTCATAGGAGCTGGCCGTGACACAGCTGCGTTGGCGACCTCTTGCTTCTCCTCTGCCTTCGCCTTGGGCTTCCACCTGTTCCCCTTTGACATTTGGGAATGCTCTCAGGAGCGCCTCTACCAGCGTGCGCTTGTACTCGCGCATCTTCCTATCATGCTCCAGTGCAGGAAGTAAGTGGGCACATTGTCTTTGTACCGGGGATCCAGCAGGGTGGCAACCCAGTAGTCCGCACACGTTAAAATGTGGGCAAATCTGCTGTCGTTGCGCAGGCACTGCAGCATGTAGTCGCTCATGTGTGCCAGGCTCCCCAGAGGTAAGGACAAGCTGTCCTCTGTGGGAGGCGTATCGTCATCGTCCTCTGTATCCCCCCAGCCACGCACCAGTGATGGGCCTGAGCTGTGTCGGGTGAACCTGCTTCATCCTCATCCTCCTCCACCTCCTCCTCATCCTCCTCATCCTCCAGTAGTGGGCCCTGGCTGGACACATTTGTACCTGGCCTCTGCTGTTGCAAAAAACCTCCCTCTGAGCCACTTCTAACAGACTGGCCTGAAAGTGCTAAAAATGACCCCTCATCCTCCTCCTCCTCCTGGGCCACCTCCTCTTCCATCATCGCCTTAAGCGTTTTCTCAAGGAGACATAGAAGTGGTATTGTAACGCTTATAACGGTGTCATCGCCACTGGCCATGTTGGTGGAGTACTCGAAACAGCGCAACAGGGCACACAGGTCTCGCATGGAGGCCCAATCATTGGTGGTGAAGTGGTGCTGTTCCACAGTGCGACTGACGCGTGCGTGCTGTAGCTGAAACTCCACTATGGCCTGCTGCTGCTCGCACAGTCTCTCCAGCATGTGCAAGGTGGAGTTCCACCTGGTGGGCACGTCGCATATGAGGCGGTGAGCGGGAAGGCCGAAGTTCCGCTGTAGCGCAGACAGGCGAGCAGCGGCAGGATGTGAACGCCGGAAGCGCGCACAGACGGCCCGCACTTTATGCAGCAGCTCTGACATGTCGGGGTAGTTGTGAATAAACTTCTGCACCACCAAATTCAGCACATGCGCCAGGCAAGGGATGTGTCAAACCGGCTAGTCCCAGAGCTGCGACGAGATTTCACCCATTATCGCACACCACCAGGCCGGGCTTGAGGCCCACCGGCAGAAACCACTCGTCAGTCTGTTGTTCAATACCCCGCCACAACTCCTGCGCGGTGTGGGGCCTGTCCCCCAAACATATGAGTTGCAGAATGGCCTGCTGACGTTTACCCCGGGCAGTGCTGAAGTTGGTGGTGAAGGTGTGTGGCTTACTGGATGAGCTTGTGGAAGCAGAGGAGGAGGAAGCCGAGTAGGAGAAGGAGGCTACAGGAGGCAAAGAATGATGCCCTGCGATCCTTGGCGGCGGAAGGACGTGCGCCAAGGAACTCTCCGCCTGCGGCCCAGCCGCCACTACATTTACCCAGTGTGCAGTTAGGGAGATATAGCGTCCCCGGCCGTGTTTACTGGTCCACGTATCTTGTGGTTAGGTGGACCTTGCCACAGATGGCGTTGCACAGTGCACACTTGATTTTATCGGATACTTGGTTGTGCAGGGAAGGCACGGCTGTCTTGGAGAAGTAGTGGCGGCTGGGATCAACATACTGTGGGACAGCCATGGACATCAGCTGTTTGAAGCTGTCTGTGTCCACCAGCCTGAATGACAGCATTTCAAAGGCCAGTAGTTTAGAAATGCAGGCCCAGGGCTCGAGGGTGGCTAGGTGGGAATTTACGCTTTCTCTCAAAGGTTTGTGATATGGAGAGCTGAACGCTGCCGTGTGACATGGTGGAGATGCTTGGTGATGCAGGTGGTGTTGTTGGTGGCACATCCTCTGTTTGGTGGGCGGCAGGTGCCAACATTCCTCCCGAGGCGGAGGAAGAGGCCGAGGCAGCAGCAGAAGAGGGAGCAGGGTGAGCCAGAGTGAGTTCCTTGCTTTTAAGGTGTTTACTCCACTGCAGTTCATGCTTTGCATGTAGATGCCTGGTCATGCAGGTTGTGCTAAGGTTCAGAACGTTAATGCCTCGCTTCAGGATCTGATGGCACAGCGTGCAAACCACTCGGGTCTTGTCGTCAGCACATTGTTTAAAGAAGTGCCATGCCAGGGAACTCCTTGAAGTTGCCTTTGGGGTGCTCGGTCCCTGGTGTCGGTGGCCAGTAGCAGGCGAACTCTCTTGGCGGCGGCTGGTCTGCTTTTGCCCCCTGCTCCCTCTTTTGCTACACTGTTGGCTCTGTCTCACCACTGCCTCTTCCTCTGAACTATGAAAGTCAGTGGCACGACCTTCATTCCATGTGGGGTCTAGGACCTCATCGTCCCCTGCATCGTCTTCCACACAGTCTTCCTCCCTGACCTCCTGTTCGGTCTGCACACTGCAGAAAGACGCAGCAGTTGGCACCTGTGTTTCGTCATCATCAGAGACGTGCGGACTCCGATGAGGTGGTATTCCCATGTCCTCATCATCAGGAAACATCAGTGGTTGTGCATCAGTGCATTCTATGTCTTCCACCACTGGGGAAGGGCTAGGTGGATTTCCTTGGGAAACCCTGCCAGCAGAGTCTTTAAACAGCATAAGAGACTGCTGCATAACTTGAGGCTCTGACAGTTTCCCTGATATGCATGGGGGTGATGTGACAGACTGATGGGCTTGGTTTTCAGGTGCCACCTGTGCGCTTTCTGCAGAAGACTGGGTGGGAGATAATGTTGTGAACGTGCTGGATCCACTGTCGGCCACCCAATTGACTAGCGCCTGTACCTGCTCAGGCCTTACCATCCTTAGAACGGCATTGGGCCCCACCAAATATCGCTGTAAATTCTGGCGGGTACTGGAACCTGAGGTAGTTGGTTCACTAGGACATGTGGCTGTGGCAGAATGGCCACGTCCTCTCCCAGCACCAGAGGGTACACTAACACTACCACGACCGCGTCCGCGTCCCTTACTAGATGTTTTCCTCATTGTTACCGTTCACCAAGCACCACAATAAGGAAAAAAATATTTGGCCCAATGTATTGATTTCAAATTTAGGCCTTTTTTTTACAGGCACCTAACACTATCTGACTATTTGTCTATGTAGCGTATTACACTAATCCAGGCACAGCAGTAACCACTGATTTAGGGGAATATCTCTTTTAGGGCTAGTATTTAGGCCCTGGATGAAAGGTATTCTTTTATGGACAGATTTACACTTGGCCTGCAACAGCTGGGACAAAAGATTCAGGGTATTGCTATTTTGGCAATTGAATGTCACCCCAGAACGAAATATATGTTTTTGCGGACACTATGAATCCTGGCCTGCAACAGCTGGGACACCAGATTCAGGGTATTGCTATTTTGGCAATTGAATGTCACCCCAGAACAAAATATATGTTTTGACGGACACTATGAATCCTGGCCTGCAACAGCTGGGACACCAGATTCAGGGTATTGCTATTTTGGCAATTGAATGTCACCCCAGAACAAAATATATGTTTTTATGGACACTATGAATCCTGGCCTGCAACAGCTGGGACACCAGATTCAGGGTATTGCTATTTTGGCAATTGAATGTCACCCCAGAACAAAATATATGTTTTGCAAGACACTATGAAACGTGGCCTGCAACAGCTGGGACACCAGATTCAGGGTATTGCTATTTTGCCAGATTAATTTCACCCCAGAACAAAATATATGTTTTAGCGGACACTTTGAAATCTGGCCTGCAACTGCTGGGACACCAGAATCAGGGTATTGCTATTTTGCCAGATTAATTTCACCCCAGAACAAAATATATGTTTTAGCAGACACTATGAAATCTGGCCTGCAACTGCTGGGACACCAGATTCAGGGTATTGCTATTTTGCCAGATTAATTTCACCCCAGAACAAAATATATGTTTTAGCGGACACTATGAAATCTGGCCTGCAACTGCTGGTACAGCAGATTCAGGGTATTGCTATTTTGCAAAAGTAATTTCACCCCAGAACAAAATATGTGTTTTGGCAGACACTATGAAATCTGGCCTGCAACTGCTGGGACACCAGATTCAGGGTATTGCTATTTTGCCAGATTAATTTCACCCCAGAACAAAATATATGTTTTAGCGGACACTATGAAATCTGGCCTGCAACTGCTGGGACACCAGAATCAGGGTATTGCTATTTTGCAAGATTAATTTCACCCCAGAACAAAATATATGTTTTGGCGGACACTATTCTATTTTGCCAGCCACAGCTGAAACCACTGATTTATGGTATTGCTATTTTGGCAATTGAATTTCACCCCAGAAAATAATCTATCCTTTGCCAGACAGCAGACAGTATTATACTTGTCTAGCCAAAGCTGGAACACCAGATTTAGGGGATTGGTATTTGGGCAATTGTATTTAACCCCTTAATAAAATATAGAAATTGGTATCCTGAGTTTCTAGGGGTTACAATTAGCACAGCCAAGCCCCTGATGTAGGATATAGCAAAAAAAAAAACTAGTATTGATGGATTGATGGACTTGGTGGCAGCTTCTTCTGGTGCACCACAAGTCACAAAATGGCCGCCAATCAACCCAGAAAATAAGTCACAGAAAAACGCTCTGTGCAGCCTAAAAACCAGCGGGCAAATAACTAGCAGAAGTTCAATGATACTCACCTGTAGATCGATCTGTTCATTAGGTGCTGTTGCTGACTTTGTAACTTCACCGCCGATCGGCACTTATGACATTTTTTTTCTTTATTTTTTCCTATTAATACACTGCCCCAAAAAAGTAAAACAATGTAAAATCAAGGAGAGGCGGCTAATAGGACGTACGTATCTATCCTATTAATACACCCAGTAAATGGCTGTAGTACAATGTATCCTTACCGCTAAACGGCAATTATGACATATATTTTTCCCTTTTTTTCCTATTAATAACCCCCCCCCCCCCAAAAAAAAAAAAAAAAAAAACAACAATGTAAAATTATTGCAGAACAGCTAACGGGATGAAAGTATCTTTCCTATTAATACACCCCATAATTGGCTATAGTAGCTTTACCGCTGAACTGCAATTATGACATATATTTTTTCCTATTTTTTCCTATTAATGCACCCCCCAACATAAAAAAAACTATGTAAAATCAACGCAGAACAGTTAATAGGACGTTCATATCTTTCCTATTAATACGCCACGTAAATGGCTGTATCACACAGAACTTGCACCCCAATCACAAGCAAGGTTTGCTGGTATTAGTGATGTATCATATAGATCTAAAAGCAGCAGTATAACACCAATTTGGACCCCCAATTAGTGCAGCAAGGCATAATAGGATTGCTCCTATTACCCAGGCTGTACACTCTCCTATTGCACCCTGTTCTCCTTTTATAGTGTAGATGATGCCTTCCTATCTTTTCCCTACACCTTGACTAATCTTTCCCTGAACTTGTAAATCATTTTTTCAGCACAATAAAGTCTTTTCTAGCACTGTCCCTAGTGCCTGCTGACTTCTCTCCCTGCACTAAGCACACTGGAGAATGGCAGAATCCAAGATGGCTGAGACTTTTTATAGGGCTGTGATATCAGAGGGGCTGGCTGCTGATTGGCTGCAGGCATGGCATTGTGGGTGATCCCTAGTTCCCAGAGTTCTTTACTTCATGTCCTAATACATGTAGCAGCCATTTTAGGAAAAAATGCAATTCGTTACCACAAAGCTTGAGGAAATTTAAATCTAATTTTTCCTAAAATTCGAATCAAATTCCACTTCGCCAACTTCGATTCACTCATCGATAATTGTTTTATGTTTTCAAGCATATTTGAGCAGATATTTCACAAAAAATTAATGATTTTGCCCATAGAAAAGCAAATCTTGGTAAAGAAGATATCTTTGCATTACCCCATATTCACTTATTTCAGGTAGTAGAGTAGTTTCTTTCTTCTGTCATATCTTGAACAAGTTAAATATGTCGACAGAGCTCAACAATTTTGGTAACAGAGACATCAAAATATTGGTAACTGTCACGGTGGCGCTAGTGAGATGGTGGCAGGCTTGGGCGCCACATCACTCACCTAGCTTGATGGCCGGTCCCGCTGGCTCATCTCTATGTCTTTTCAGGTAGCGAACAGTGCAGACCTGACATCCACCCACACCACTGTCCCTATATGAACAATCTATCCTAAATGGTGGCCCCCAACTGGGTGATGGTCCCTGACCTAAGTTCACAGTATCTGCTTTGGGGAGACAAAAAGGGGTGTCAAAATCATAGAATACCATCAGAATCAACGAACAAACAAATGGAGTAATATACCAAGCAGGGTCAAAACCAGGTGGTTATGTCAGAACCAGAAGTCAAAGGCAAAGTCACTAACAGGCAGAAGGTCAGGAGTAGAGATGAGCGAATTTTTTTAAAATTCGATTCGGCTGATTCGCCGAATTTCACAAAAAATTGACTTTGTAATGAATTAATTTGCCACAAAGCGGATTTTTTTGTAAGTAGCGTGTGCAATGACAGGGAAATTAACATAAAAAGAAAACATTGCATCAAACTTACCACGTCCATTTGCTCGCAACGGGCTGCCAGCCTCCATCTTGCTTGAAGATCTCAGCCGAAATCATGTATCATGATGTAATCTCGTGCCGCTCGGCCGAATTCTTCAAGCAAGATGGAGGCTGGTGGCCCTTCGCGTGCAAATGGAGGCGGTAAGTTTGAATTTCAGGATTAATCGATTTGCTGACGCAAAGCACAGGGAAATTCGGCTTCTAATAATTCCTGAAATTCTGATCGAATTCCACTTCGTGGGATTCAATTCGCTCATCTCTAGTCAGAAGTCCAGAAATCCACATGAAACACAAACTAAGCATGTGAGGTAAGAAAACCAAATCACAGGCCACTACCCTGACTTTAGGAGGCACATGATGCCGCTGCCGAACCTGATTGGCCCGGAGTCCTTGCTCCCTGATAGGCTGATCAGCTCCACTGTCAGCAGGGTTTGATAGACTAGTGCTGGTGGCGCAGTAATAGCTCAGCCAGACTCGTTGTAGGAATAAGGCCAGGTAAGTCAGTAAGGCACTCTGCCTTCTTTTCCAACTAAGAGTATTGCCTGAACCCTTGGGTCAGCTGCCAACTACACTAGAAGTCTAGTGGGTTCCCTGCAGCAAAGACCAGATCCCTGTATAGAGGTTAAAGGGTGAAAACCAGGCATAAGACCTCTAAGACAAACTAGTTAGTTGGTACAGTGGCCTGGGTCCACACCCACTGCCCATTACAGTACCTATTGTAAAATTATTTGATTTGTTATTAATAATCATTATGATTACCATGTTTCTTGGAGTGCAGAAGTGTAATGGGTAGAAATGAGCATATTGCTCAAAATTTGTTTTGATTTGGCTGAATTGGTTAACCAATTAGATTCATGTTTAAATAGATTTTACCTAAACTGAAAGTGCTCCAACTGACCTGAAAATTTGTATATGGCACTCCTCTGACTCATTTTTCTTTTTCTATCTTCCCCCCTCTCCCTCTCTATATATCCAAAATAGATGCAACTCAAATTTGTACAAAATATGGGTCGAAATAGATTAGTTCAGAATTGATTCACTCATCTCTATAAGTTGGGCATGAATCAGAAACTTAAAAAAAAAAAAAAAAAAAAACAGGCAAAATACTAGGTTCTTGGTACTTGGTACTGTACAGTGATTTATGCCAGTTCTCTGCAGTCCTTAACTGAACCAGAATTATTATTTTCTTATAGTTTGCCTACAGAAACATTCCTTGTTTTATTGTAGACAATAGACAGTGGGAGATTTCAAACTGAATATATAAACTGTTTGGGCAATATCCTGCTACCTTTTATTATTGTTATTATTATTTATTTAAAAATGCAATTTATTTTAAAGGGGGTATACATACATATATAATCTAGAACAATACAATGTGCATGAACTTACTAACAGACTGGTGTAGAGGGGGACCTGCTAACTAGAGCTTCCAATCTACCTCTATCAGTAAACTTATATTGCTCCATTACGTTTCTCAAATCATTGCACTAGTCACATGTGTCACCGGGCTGGGGCTCCTCTAAATTAATAAATGGTTGTTTCCAGTCTAATGTAGACCAAGCAAATTAAAAATACATAATAGAAATAGAGTAAGGAAACTTACCAGAAAACCTACCTATGAAATTTTCATGCATGTAACAAGGCTGCTACGATATCAGCTATTTGTGTTTTTTGTGCACATTAATACAATTGAATATAGTGTGCTGCACATGTATTACCAAAAAGAACATATCATATGTAGCGTAGTGGCACTGAAACTCCAATCTTCTTGAGAGAGCTGAACTGCAGTAAACTGAGACGCCCATTACCCTTAGGCCTCTTTCACACGGGCAAGTTTTCAGCGCGGGTGCAATGCATGACGTAAATGCATTGCACCCGCACTGAATCCTGACCCATTCACTTCAATGGGGCTGCGTACATGAGCGGGGATTTTCACGCATCACTTGTTGCATGAAAATCGCAGCATGCTCTATATTCAGCGTTTTTCACGCAACGCAGTCCCAATAGAAGTGAATGGGGCTGCGTGAAAATCGCAAGCATCCACAAGCAAGTACGGATGCAGTGCGATTTTCCCACAAGGTTGCTAAGAGACGATCGGGATGGGGACCCGATCTTTATTTTTTTCCTTTATGACATGGTTATAAGGGGAAATAATAATATTCTCAATACAGAATGCTTAATAAAATGTGGCTTAAAGGGTTAAAAATAAAAAAAATGAACTCACCTTATCCACTTGATCGCGTAGTTGCTATCTCATCTATCTTCTTCAATCTTAAGCTGCTGGCTAAAGGACTTGTGGTGACATCACATCACATGGTCCAATAACATGGTCCATCACCATGGTGATGGACCATGTGATTGGACCAGGTGATGAACGCAGTGACGTCACCACAGGTCCTTTAGCCTGCAGCTTATGATTGAAGAAGATAGAAGAGATCGCAACTACGCGATCAAGTGGATAAGGTGTGGGTACCAAATATGCCAATTTCTCCCACGCGCGTGCAAAACGCATTAAAACGCTTTGCACTTGCGTGGAAAAATCATGCATTTTTCCGCAACGCACCCGCATCCTATCTGGCCCCATTCCTTAACGCCCGTGTGAAAGAGGCCTTAGAATGGAGCTATGCTTCCAGATCCATTCAAAGTTCTAGTTCTGGTACCAGTGGCTGCAGGGAACAGCTGATCGGAGGGGTGTCGGGAGTCAGACCATGGTCAGACCCATCCTAAAGACAGGGCATCAGGGCAGCCTGGAAAACCTCTTTAATTTAGTTAACTTTTTTGTTTCAGTGGGCACCATTTCTTCATATTTGAAATACTTATTGGATAGGCAAAGTATTAGAAATAACATATTTGGTGGTCTGCACTGTAGTTTAGTTTTACAGTAACCTTGGTGGCATGGCAAAATGTAAGCAGGAATAAAACAGTAACGTAAAACTAATAATGTAGAAAACTGCCCATTGTTCACAGTTCTGTAACCAAAATTCCCAAAGCTTCAGGGTTTGTTTTTCCTGTATATTGCTGCATTTAGTTGATTAAACTCATGGAAACTTGCAGATGTTATTTTGCAGACAGGAGATGTTTTCCATCATTGGCACTTACTGAAAAGGAATCGCTGGGGAGCATCTTAAGACTGCTGTTTTGTGTTAGGCTGTAAATCAGAACAAGATCAGCAGTGCTGATTAATCTCTTTTAAGTGAAATTCATGTGATTGTGCCAAAGTACAATAAAAAATCTGACAACAGCAAATCAGAGCTTTCTTTTCACCTGCGGTATAAGGGCTTTTGTCATTTTATGTCTAAGCATGCAATAGGTAGCTAGTAAAAAGGTAGAGTATATCATTTTTTGTGGATTGATGATGTCATCAGTTGTATCTAGTTGATATTATGGATATAGTCACGGGGGCGTTAAGGTTGAGATCAATTACTTCCAGAAAAAAACACTAAAACTATCCACTTATGTTCAATTATACTTGCAGTGAGAAGCAACCATGCTGTTTTATGTTTGTTTGGGGGTTTCATTTTCATTCATTCATTTTATTATTATTTTTAAGAACCTTTAAGTTAAAAATGTCCACATGGCAATAATTGCAGCTGGCATTACTTTCTGTTGAAGCCAAAAAGCAAAATCAACACTATGCGTAATGGATTCAAAGACACATTCACTGAAATGTTGCATCTGGTTGGAACATCATTTTAAACATAAAAATGTGCAGTATGCTTAGTAGACAGTGTGAAGCATCTATCTTAACGTCACCATACATCTTTAATAGCAGTTGGCTGAATACTCATTCAACCACCAGCATTTTCTCCGTACCTCCCATACATATACATGCTTGGATTGGCTGGGTGTGCATGTGCTGTCAGTAGGAACAAGAAGAGAAAGCCATTTACACACTTCATATAATGCAATATCTGCTACTAATGCTAAGCTGCCAACTGAGGCAAGAAAGGATATCTGTAAAATGATTTGGACATTATACCAAAGAGAATAAGTTATTATTGGTAACACACTGGCAATGCTAGAATACTTATTTTCCTTGGAAACCATCTTTGAAACTGGAACACCATATTAATATAGACTAGAAAGCTAAAATATGGGTTAAACAAATCACGTAAAATCGATATAAAACATCCTGCAGGATATGATAGTAATTGTTGCGGATGTACATGGCTATATTTATAAAGTCACAGAAAATAATGCACTATAATAATAGATGCAAACATAACATATGGACTAAGTCCTCACTCTGATGATAAAATATGAGACTCTTATCCTACACATTCTGATCAAAACACGCTGGGTAGGTGGGCACAGATGTGTTTTGATCAAAATTTATTGACTAAGAGTCTTAGAGTGAGGGCTTAGTCCATATGTTATGTTTTATCTATTATTATAGTGCATTATTTTCTGTCACTTTAAAATATGGGTTACCCCAATATATTTTTGTCACGGACGTTCCTGTGACAGGTGGCAGGAGATTGGTGAACCCTGCAACACATGGTTTGATCTGACAGGTTTTCCTTGTGGATCAGTATGTGTCTGTGTTGTTTCTGGTAATGGCCACACCCCTTGCCTCAGGTGTTGCTAATGTGTACATTTAACCTTCCTTATTTATTGTTGCTTCTCCCACAATGCTGTGCAGTTTATAGTTTCAGTTGTGAATAGCTGGTGTGTGGATCTTGGAGGAGTTCCTGGTGCTTCCATAGCCCCTTTAAAGCTAAGTCTTTCCTTTCCCTTTTTGTATTATGTTTGGGTTATGTGTGTTGCATCTCGCTATTGTTTGTATGAGGCCTGAAGGAGATTCCTGAGATATCATTCCTTTTGGATGAACAGGTAGTGTCGTCCCTGCCATTAATACTAGGGTCCTATAGGGCTAGATAGGACTCTTGGTATTCCTGTGTATAAAACACACCTACCTCTGGGGTCTGTTCATACTGGAAGTCAGTCAGGATTTTGGTTAGGGTTTTACTAGGAGGTGTCCATCTTCCTTCCCTAGTTCTCAGGCCTGATTCCCTGTTCCCGCCTTCCCTCTTATGCTCGGTGTGGCGTTTCCTTCCCCCACCGAAGAGTGACAATTGCTTAGAAATTACTGTCATCTGTGCAGTTGTTGCCTATGTGTATACCTATGTATAGGTAGCAGCACATTTACATCATTCATCTATTGATATGCAGGGCTGGCAACTTTAGCACCAGGAGAGATAAGTGTTACCAGCAATAAGAAATTCCTTGCTGTTTCATTGTCACCTGCTTGCTAGTATTTTTTGTTTTAAAACTCTTTTTATTGTTTTCTGCAACATCCGCTGCACATCGTAATGATAAACATGACATAGTGATATAAAGGGTGCTTGTTCATTACACCAATAAGCAATCACAACATAAATGTGAACAGTAATACAGTACACTTCGGATCCACCTGGTTACTGGTTGCTATATTTCGAGGGTTATGCTAAGTAAAGTCTAAGAAGTTAACACGTGGTTACTATATCTACGCAGAGGATTTTATCACACTGCCACCAAATAGGTCCGCGAGGCAGTATCGAGGTGTAAAACCTACAAGGGTCATGCATACAAGAGAAAAAACAAAAACAAAATAAACAAGTACAAAACAAAGAACACTGGACGAAGAGAGGGGGGGGGAAGGACTAAGGGTAAACAGGGAGGGGGGGAGGGGTTATATTTTGCTGAGATATTGAAAATGCAAAGTGTTCCTGGTAAACACGCGAATCCATAATGAGTGCAGACACTCCCATCAGACAATGTGGACCTGCTCATCGGTCAGATAAAACTCATATCACGAAAAAGGGGGGGAATACTAATAGAGATCCTAGATGTTTTTAGGTCAGTCCCAGATTATATTGGCCCAAATTGGCGAAACTTTCGCCACGGGTTCCATATCGTTTCAAATTTCATCGGGGACCTAGAGTCCCAGTGCACTATCTGCTCAAGTCGACACAATTGGTCACATCTGTTAATCCAGTTAAGCTTTCCAGGGGGGACCTGTTGTTTCCAAAAGGAGGCAATGGAAAGTCTGGCTGCTGCTAATAGAATGGAACATAATATACGCTCATATTTACTTCCTCGAAAATCGGTAAAAAGTCCAAACAGACACAATTTAGGATCTGGTTGTACTTGAGAACCAATGACCTTCGACAAAGTCCCACAAACCATCTGCCAGAACGGAAGGATTTTATCACATTGCCACCAAATGTGGGCGTGTGTTCCCAATACCTTGTTGCATCTCCAGCACAGTGGGCTCGTAGTGGGAAACATGTGATGCAGCCTTTGGGGGGTGTAGTACCATCGGGTTAACACTTTATAACTGTTTTCTTGTAGTTTTACACATCTGGACACCTTAATCGCGGAGAGGAGAGCATGCTTTCTCTCTAATGAAGAGAGTTGGATTCCCAGTTCATTTTCCCATTGTGCAAAGAAGGGAGGTTCTGATATGGTCTTGGTTGCCAGCAACATTCCATATAGTTTAGAGATCTTCCCTTTGGGCTCTTTACACTGCAAAGCTAATTTCTCGAATGGAGTGTGAGTAATTTGTGCCGGCAAGGGCAACACAGCCTTCCTAATTTGTTGTACACAAAAGGTGATGTGTAGAGGTGAGGCCAACGACATCAGTGGGTGTTTCTGCATCTCTAACAGTGATGGGACATCTCCATCTGTTATAAATACAGATAGCGGAGAAGTGCATTTTTTTAACTGAACAATCGGGAAAAGTCAGGAGTGAGTTTAACACCTAAGAATGTGATGGAATGCGTTGTCCATTGGAAGGGTGTGTTTCTCATCAATGTCTCCAGGTCACGCTTTGGCAGCGACATGTGTAGCACTATTGACTTAGCTATATTGACCAAAAAGTTAGAGAGGTCAGAGTAGGTCTGTAGCAGAGACATGACAGCGGAGAAAGCGCCGACAGGGTTGGATATTAACAATAAGACATCATCAGCAAAAGCCGCAGTCTGATGGGTCATCGACCCTAGTGTTAGCCCAGAAATCTCTTTATGTTGGCGAAAGGATTGGAGAAGGGTCTCAATGACCAATACAAATAGCAACGGGGACAAGGGACAACCCTGTCTCGTGCCATTAGAAATGGTAAACATGGGAGACAGTGTGCCATTCACCAGAATCCTCGCGGTTGGGGCATTATACATCGCCATGACAGAGTCTATAAAAGAAACAGGGATTCGAATTTAGCTAGTGTCCTTACCATGAACAACCAATCCACCCTGTCAAACGCCTTCTCCGCGTCCATGCTCAAAATCGTCAACGGGATATTTTGTGTCTTGGCCCATTGCATAAGATGTACAATCCGTATAATATTGTTCTTCCCTTCCCTAGTGGGGATAAACCCCACCTGTTCTGGAGAAATTAGGTCTGGCAAAAGGATTTCAGTCGGTTAGCCAACATTTTCGCATATATTTTTAAATCATTGTTAAGCAGAGAGATGGGTCTGTAGCTGCCGCACAGGGAATGGTCTTTACCTGGCTTAGGAATCACAGTAATTTGAGCCGCCAGCATGTCTCTTGTAAAAGACGCACCCTCTCTAGCTGCATTACAGACATTGAGTAAATAGGGAGATAAAGTGTCCTCAAAAGTCGAGTAGTAAGCAACCGGGAGTCCATCTGGGCCAGGGCTCTTGTGAGGTGGAGATGTTTTTATCGCCTCATGGAGCTCATCCATCGTAAAAGCCGAGTTCAACAGTGCTACACCTGAGGGGCAAAGACGTGGCATATGAAGGGTATCTAACCAAGCATCTATTGTCGTGATTCTCTCCTTAGTCTGATCTGGGGAAAGAGGTTCTCGTAAGTTATATAGCTGAGTATAAAACTGACAGAATTGTTCCGCTATCAACTCCGTTTTATTAACCTGTTGTGCCGCAGATGTTTGTATGTGCGAGATATAAGACATGGCTTTCTTCTTTTTAGTTTGAGACAGAAGCAATTTGGATGCTTTATTACCGTGTGCATAATATTTGCTTTGGGTAGCGAGAAATAACTTAGCCGTATTAGCATTTAATATATTTTTCATCTCCGATCTCAAGGTGTCCAGCTGTGCCAGGATGTCTCCAGTGAAAAGAGATTTGTGTTGGCTTTCCAGTTTAGCGATTCTAGACGCCAAATCAGCTATTTTTTTCTGTCTCTGTTTTTTATATGAGACCCCAACGCTATCAAATGTCCCCGTATTACCGTTTTATGGGCATCCCACAACAGTATAGGTGAGATTCCTTCCGTATCATTTAAAGTAAAGTACTCGACTAGGGAGCTAGTGAGTTTCGGTGTAGTGGTGCTGTTCAAGAGCGTCTCATTCAGCCGCCACCTAAACTCGCCCTTGGGCAAATCGATCATGGTATAGTGGAGAGAGATAGGTGCATGGTCTGATAATAGAATAGGGCCGATACTAGAGGACGTGCAATTTTGTAATGTTTGGGCATCCGTAAACACATAATCCAAACGCTGGTATGAATTATGAGCAGACGAATAGAATGTATAGTCTCTCTCTCCCGCGTGCATCATGCCAGCCAGCCAGCCAGCCATTGCTAGCAATAGCTGATTTAATTTTAAGTAAAGAAGCTTTAGGAACAGCTGACATGCAAGAAGAGGAGTCTAAGTCCGGGTTTAGGACGACATTGAGATCCCCTCCTACGAACACTACCCCTTCAGCATATGAACCGAATTTAGCAAAAGTCTCGACTAACCAGTCAGCTTGAGCTGAATTCGGGCCATAGATATTCCCAAAGGTATATTTCTGGGATCCAATCAAGCCTTTGACAAAAAGATAACGTCCATCCGTATCACATAAAGTGTCCTGGCAAACAAAAGGCATACTCTTATGTATAGCTATGCTAACCCCTCTAGATGCTGAAGAAACGGAGGGACTGTGGAACCACTGATTGAATAACATATGCGACAACCGAGGAACATGTGACTTACGGAAGTGGGTTTCCTGCAGCAATACTACATGGACTTTCGACTTGTGCAGATAGTGGCAGATTTGGGAACGTTTATTGGGTGCATTTAACCCCTTGACGTTAAATGAGCAAATATGTAGGTCTGTCATGTCTGATGAGACTTACCGGGTGCGTCCATGTATTCACATGACCCCAAGGAACAATCCGCTTCAACACAGTGGGGAGGAAGGAAAGAGCCGGGGAAGAGGGTACAGGTGGGGGTAAATACTGCGAAAAAGGAAAACAAAAACAAAGGCATAAAGGCGAGAAATGACCTAATATCAGCCAAAATCAATCTGGGCAAAGATACTATAAGGCTCGCACACTTTACAAACATAACAGGGGAGTGGGGTCAACCAGACAGAACGATCAACCTTCTGAGCGTAGCTCCTGGGCTGGAGCTGTAACACAGAGTGAGAAAGAGAGGTCTCTCTGGCTCCTAACAATGCCGGTGAGAACTATCTTGAAACAAAACCCATATAAGGGAAAGAGCCTGGAGAGCAAGTAGGGGTTAAGAGCGTAACAAGGCAAGGATACCTGACGGTATGAGAACAACCTTACAGGGAGAGGCATAAAAGAGGTAAACATAGAAGAGCGAGAGAGGTAAGCCAACTAACGCCAATTAGAGTCAGGAAGAAAGGGGGAAAAGTGAAGAAGACGACAGGTAAGAAGTGCAACCACCTGAGCGATGGGTTTAGCTAAATCACTTCCGTTCCTTATTGTAGTCAGGCTATCACTGGTAATAGAAGCGGACATCTTACACTGCACAGTTTAACTACACTTGCTAGAATTTTTTGAGGCAGTTGCTATACAGCTTCCTTACACATTAATCTGGTATATTTTATCAGTTTGACTTAGCCTGGTTAATATACACCAAAGCTTGACGTTGGGTAGCCACCGATCTGACCGGAAACCCACATAAATCTCACCAAAAATAATCAATCCGGACATATATATAAAATAATGCTTTATTGATATTATAAAAGTAGAGTAAAATCCTCACTACAAAATACAAAATAATACATATAAATACGGTTGGTAGTGTAGATACCACGCAGGAAAAACCCCACACAGGAGATAATGCACCAATATGTAAATCGATTGTATAACAAAGTGCATGGTACATGAGGACCACTGGTACAATTCAATGTGTCAATACATATGGTGAGCAAATGTAAAACACATTGTGCCCAAATCACATATATAGTCAGAAGTAGACTATTTTTGGTTAGCCTGGTTAATGTAGGGAGAAGTTTTGGATTAGTGTTTCTAAGAAATTTACAGAGTCTATGCTTCTAGGGTGGGTATAGCAAAAGCTATGTGCATTTGTTTCCAGATTCTTTTATCTTAGTCTAGTTTATTGGTATTGTATCAGTGTATCCTGATACCTGAGGTTCAACTGTCATTCTTTGTTGCTAGCATAGTAGGGATTGTTATTGATTCTTTTTTCTGTTTGCTATTTGATTTGTCTTGTCTTTCTTGCTTGATAATGTCTGTTGCTGTACCTGAGAAATAGTGCTTGTTTTTTCCTGAGTTGCTTGAGTTTTTAATGGACTAGTTAAACATTTTAAATTGATTTACTGATGTAGGGGAGCCTTGGGTAATTGTTTAGAATCGTTGCTTGATTTAATTAAGTAACAATATTCTAAGCACCAGTTATTACCAATCATTAGGAGATAGGAATGTATTACCACATATGTTTACCACATATTTTCTGTTTATATAATACCTTAATATATCTAAAGCCAGGATGGTAATGCACAGCAATACTTTCGTACACAAATGTCAGCAGTTCTTTGGCATCATTTCCAGAAATGCTTTCCATATTTTGGGATGTGATCCATGTTATGAAGTATAAAAAATAAAGGCGACTTGAGCTGTAGGCATATTATCTGATGCTGGTTATTTTAGACATTATATATTCAAACCATGAACGCATAGTTGTTTCATTTCACAAAGAGAAAGCATGTACAATACAATAACATGAAAGGCTATGTATTCCTTCATAATCAAATTGGTTTTATTTTCTCAATATATGAAACAAGAAATGAAACACATTTGAAAAATGGTTTTGATTAAAAACTATGTTTTGTGTCTACAGCTCATATATAATCTTATAGCTTTCCATGATAAAAGATAAGTATAATGATAAAACATGTAGTATAATCCTCCTGTCATAACCCCCCAAACCGTTTCATACTTATTGCCAAACTACCAAAGGTATGTAATCAAAAATAGGGGCAGATGCAAGGGAATAAGACTGCTGGATCAGACTACAGCGGGTTTGTTTGTAGTCTGTTTCCATGAAAATGCCTATGTCTTTAAGACCATTTACAAAGGTAAAAATAAAAGACAATATCAAACAACTATATCGCCCATGCTAAAAAGTTACTGTTTCCTCACACGTAAAGGTGTTGTGCAGGGTATACATATCGTCAGGCTAGGTCATTAATATCTGATTGGCGGGGGTCCAAAACCTGGCAACCCCGCCAATAAGCTGTTTGATGAGGTGGCAGCACTTCATGTCATCTCATCTCGAACAGTGGCGTAGTGAAATTACAAGTACTAGCTCCATTCAAGTGAATGGAGTGAGTACTTGTATTACACTGCACCGCCGAAACTTCAGAGACCATGGACTATATAATGACCAGGAGTAATGTAATAACCCCCACCGATCAGATTTTGATGACCTATTCTGACGATTGATCATCAATGTGTATAGCCTGCACAACCCATTTAATAACTGGTTGAATAAAACAGATAATTGCATGCAAGCACATTTTTTAAAGTCTTTGACATTACAAACTCTTACAGTGTATTGAAAGCAGTCACCACAAAGTTTCACCACAAATGCGATGTCACAATCCAATGAGATTTCTGAATAGAAAGAATATTCATCAATATGAGTCGTAAAAGCATCACAAATCCATTTCTAAGGCTCTGGGAATCCATTAATCATAGCAAGAGCCATTTTATTCAGAACAACAATATTTTAAACAGATTAAATCTGAAACCCATCCACAAAATTTTGAAGTATCCCAGGAGAAAATCTGAACAAATATTACTGTACATCTAAACAAATTTATCACCCTTGCACAATAAAAAATAGCATGGTCAAAGGCTGGTTTCATTTATTGAAGGTAGAAAACACTGCTAATCAATGCTCTTCTCACATTTGCAAATTAAAATGTTATATTATGATAAAACCTGCTTAGAAAACCTGCTTAGAAAACCTGCTCTCTTTTGAATCCAGAGGAAAAAAAACAGGCTGGTGTATTTGAGTTTCATTTACAGCATACTTATATAAGTAGATATATATATAACGCGAGGTTGGTCGTGACGCGTGGTTGATTAAGTGTGTGGTTGTGTAAGTGTGACTTAAGATTAAGTGACTTCAGATTTAGGGACTTCAGTGGGGGACTGAAATTCGTCAGTTCTTGTAAATAGATTATATTATATTGTATTTTTTTTTTGTGGTGTAATCCCCATTAGTATGTCTTGCACAATTGACAATGCCATCCAGTGCACATCTTGCATGATGTATGCAGTCCTGGAACAGCCGTTTGAGGGTGCATATCAAAATGTGAGCAAATTACCCGTTTGGAATCGCACATCGAGTCTCTAAACGGGCATATTGCAACACTGAGAGCCACTGACAATTTGCAAAAGAGTTTGCTGCTCACCGAGCAAGCAGTCTTTGGGGTAGATGTGGGGGAGGGTGACAGAAAGGAGGCTGAGGAAAGTGAGGTAGCTAGCTGGGTGACAGTAAGAAAGTGGGGTAGAGGGAAGAGTGCCAGGGAGGCTAGCCCTGATCTGACACACCCCAACAAGTTTGCAGCTCAGGGACAGCACCGCTGCAGCCAGACACTTCCTCTGCCGGTCAGGGGAATGTCAGCGACTCAGCTCCAGTAAGCAGGGGACCAGGAGAGCAGGGCAGGCCAGACAGGTGCTGGTAGTGGGAGACTCAATTATTAGGGGAACAGATAGGGCGATCTGTCACAAAGATCGTGATCGCCGAACAGTGTGCTGTCTTCCTGGCGCTAGAGTTCGACACATCGCAGATCGGGTTGACAGATTACTGGGAGGGGCTGGAGAAGATCCAGCGATCATGGTCCATATCGGAACCAATGACAAAGTTAGAGGAAGGTGGAGCGTCCTTAAGAATGATTTCAGGGATTTAGGTCAAAAGCTTAGGGCAAGGACCTCAAAGGTAGTATTTTCCGAAATACTGCCTGTACCACGGGCCACACAAGAGAGGCAGCGGGAGATTAGAGAGGTTAACAAGTGGCTCAAGAACTGGTGTAGGAAGCAGGGTTTTGGGTTCATGGAGAACTGGGCCGACTTTGCTATCGGCTACAGGCTCTATCGTAGGGACGGGCTGCACCTCAATGGGGAAGGGGCAGCCGTGTTGGGGAGAAAGATGGCTAGAAGGTTGGAGGAGTGTTTACACTAGGGACTGGGGGGGGAGGGAAATTACATTACAGGAGGGGAAGATAGAGACCGGGGGCAAGGTAGTGGGACTGGGGGAGAAATGGAAGGAGGGACTAGAAAAGTTCAGAAGGAAAGGTGTAGGGCAAAAAATATGCATAAACCTCTCAAATGTATGTATACTAATGCCAGAAGCCTGACTAATAAAACTGGGGAACTGGAATTAGTGATGTGTGAGGAGGATTATGACATACTGGGAATAACTGAGACATGGCTGGATGATAGCTATGACTGGGCTGTTAATGTACAAGGTTACAATCTGTTCAGAAAGGATCGTCAAAACCGGAGAGGGGGAGGGGTCTGCCTTTACATAAAGTCCTGTCTAAAGCCCACACTCCGGGAAGAGGGACACGAAAATGTGGAGTCATTGTGGGTGGAGATAAATGGAGCCAAAAACAATAATAAATTACTAATAGGAGTTTACTATAAACCACCTAATATACCAGAGTCCGCAGAAAATCTATTACTAAACGAGATAAACAAGGCGGCAAACCATAATGAGGTGGTTATTATGGGGGACTTCAACTACCCAGATATAGACTGGGAAACTGAAACCTGTACATCCAATAAAGGAAACAGGTTCTTGGCAATAGCCAAAGACAATTTCCTTTCCCAAATGGTTCAGGACCCAACTAGAGGGACGGCCATACTGGACTTAGTATTAACCAATAGACCTGATAGAACAACAGACGTGCAGGTCGGGGGACACCTGGGAAATAGTGACCATAAAGTAATAACCTTCCAATTATCCTTCAAACGAGAGTTTCTACAGGGAGGAACAAGAATACCGGACTTCAAAAAAGCAAAATTTAGCCAACTAAGAGAGGCCTTAGGCCCAATTAACTGGGACATAGTCCTCAAAAATAAAAATACAACCACAAAATGGGAGATTTTTAAAAGCATTGTAACATCAAATTGTGATCAATGCATACCTTATAGAAATAAAAGGCTAAGAAATAAGAAGAAACCAATGTGGATAAATAGAACCGTTAAAAAAGCAATAAATGAAAAAAAGAAATCATATAAATCACTAAAACAGGAGGGGAGCCAGGAAGCACTGGTAAACTATAAGGATAAAAATAGAATATGTAAAAAACTAAAAAAACTGCCAAACTAGAGACCGAGAGATTAATTGCCAAAGAGAGCAAAACTAACCTTAAAATGTTTTTCAATTATATAAATGGTAAAAAATATAAACCTGAAGGAGCCGGCCCTCTACATAGCAATGAGGGGGGAGTTGCAGAAAGCGATGAGGATAAAGCCAAGCTATTAAATATTTTCTTCACCACTGTTTTCACTGAGGAAAATAAACTGTCAGATGAAATGCAAAATGTAAAAGTAAATTCCCCTTTAAAAGTGCCCTGTCTGACCCAGGAAGAAGTACAGCAGCGACTTAAAAAGATTAAAATAGACAAATCGCCAGGACCGGATGGCATACACCCCCGTATCCTAAGGGAATTAAGTGATGTCCTAGCCAGACCCTTATTTTTGATATTCACGGACTCCATACTGACAGGGAATGTTCCACCAGACTGGCGTATAGAAAATGTGGTGCCAATATTCAAAAAGGGTCCAAAAACAGAGCCTGGAAATTATAGGCCGGTAAGTTTAACATCTGTTGTGGGTAAACTGTTTGAAGGTTTTTTAAGAGATGCTATCTTGGAGTATCTCAATGAAAATAAGCAAATTACACCATATCAGCATGGCTTCATGAGGGATCGGTCATGTCAAACTAATTTAATCAGTTTCTATGAGGAGGTAAGTTCTAGACTTGACAGCGGCGAATCAATGGATGTCGTATATCTGGACTTCTCCAAAGCATTTGACGCTGTACCACATTAAAGGTTAGTATATAAAATGAGAACACTTGGACTAGGAGAAAATATCTGTATGTGGGTAAGTAACTGGCTCAGTAATAGAAAACAGAGGGTGGTTATTAATGGTACACACTCAGATTGGGTCACGGTCACTAGTGGGGTACCTCAGGGTTCAGTATTGGGCCCTATTCTCTACAATATATTTATTGATGATCTTGTAGAAGGCTTGCACAGTAATATATCAATTTTTGCAGATGACACTAAACTGTGTAAAGTAATTAACACTAAAGAGGACAGTTTTCTGCTACAGAGGGATCTGGATAGATTGGGGGCTTGGGCAGAGAAATGGCAGATGAGGTTTAACACTGACAAATGTAAAGTTATGCACGTGGGAAGGAATAATGCAAGTCACCCGTACATACTAAATGGTAAAACACTCAGTAACACTGACATGGAAAAGGATCTAGGAATTTTAATAAATTACAAATTAAGCTGTAAAAACCAGTGTCAGGCAGCTGCTGCTAAGGCCAATAAGATAATGGGTTGCATCAAAAGGGGCATAGATGCCCGTGAGGAAAATATAGTCTTACCACTTTATAAATCACTAGTCAGACCACACATGGAGTACTGTGTACAGTTCTGGGCTCCCGTGAACAAGGCAGACATAGCAGAGCTAGAGAGGGTTCAGAGGAGGGCAACTAAAGTAATAACTGGAATGGGGCAACTACAGTACCCTGAAAGGGTATCAAAATTAGGGTTATTCACTCTAGAAAAAAGACGACTGAGGGGAGATCTAATAACTATGTATAAATATATCAGGGGTCAGTACAAAGATCTCTCCCATCATCTATTTATCCCCAGGACTGTGACTGTGACGAGGGGACATCCTCTGCGTCTGGAGGAAAGAAGGTTTGTACACAAACATAGAAAAGGGTTCTTCACGGTAAGAGCAGTAAGACTTTGGAACTCTCTGCCTGAGGAGGTGGTGATGGTGAGTACAATAAAGGAATTCAAGAGGGGCCTGGATGTATTTCTCGAGCGTAATAATATTTCAGGCTATAGCTACTAGAGAGGGTTCGTTGATCCAGGGAGTTATTCTGACTGCCTGATTAGAGTCGGGAAGGAATTTTTTCCCCTTAAGTGGGGAAAATTGGCTCTACCTCACAGGGGTTTTTTGCCTTCCTCTGGATCAACTTGCAGGAAACAGGTCGAACTGGATGGACAAATGTCTTTTTTCGGCCTTATATACTATGTTACTATGTTACTATGTTAGAATAATCAAAAACCCTTCAGTGTGACAAGGGATTACTGGACAGTGACAATTTAAAGATGTATAATCTTGCTATGGTGAATAATATATAATTATATAATAATAACAACAAAATAAAAATAATCCTTTATTTCTGTAGGACCAACACATTCCCCAACACTTTACAGTCAGAGGGAACATACACAAACAGAATTATACATTACATAGCAACCAAGTCAACAAAACAAGAGTTAGGGTCCTGTTCACAAGAGCTTACAATCAGGGTCGTAACTACTATAGCAGCAGACCATACGACTTCTATGGGGCCCAGGGCATGAGGGGGCCCAGTCTTAGTTGGGATTATCTCCTTTTTTATTAGGGGGGGAAACTTGGCCAGGACTCTACCCTCTAAAGCAGGGATGTCAAACTCGTGGCCCTCCAGCTGTTGCAAAACTACAACTCCCATCATGCCTGGACATCCTACAGCAATCAAGGCATGCTGGAAGTTGTAGTTTTGCAACAGCTGGAGGGCCACGAGCTTGACATCCGTGCTCTAAAGGAACAACTTTTAGCAAATGAGGCAGTGGAAAAATGGCCCAAGGGTTATTGAAAAGAGTTTAGGCAGAAACCCTCCTGTCCTGTGTGGGGGGCCTGGTTTGATCCTTGCAATGGGGCCCTTACTTCTCTATCTAGTCACTGCTTACATCTATGAAAAAAAAGGATCATGGTCATGGATCTGCAAAAACACTTCCGTTACAATAATACAACAGCATTCATCCGTCATAAACGGATCCGGTTGTATCATGTCTTCTATAGCTATGACGGATCCGTCTTGAACACCATTGAAAGTCAAAGGGGGATGGATCCGTTTTCTATTATGCCAGATTGTGTCAGAGAAAACAGATCCGTCCCCATTAACTTACATTGTGTGCTGTTGGGCTCCGCTTCCTCAGACGGCTGCAGGGAGCGTTTTGGTGTCCGCCTCCAGAGCGGAATGGTGACTGAACGGAGGCAAACTGAGGCATTCTGAGCATATCCTTTTCCATTCAGAATGCATTTGGGCAAACACTGATCCGTTTTGGACCACTTTTGAGAGCCCTAAACGGATTTTACAAATGGAAAGCCAAAACGCTAGTGTAAAAGTAGCTAACGACCGCAATTCTAGCATCCGATATTATCGCCATTTATTAAAGTTGCACTTGCAAATAGTTGCAGAGATTGTAGTTGTCGGTAAAATATGCTAACATTTCAGTAGTTAGATGAGTCGGTGAATACTGTAATCACATACAAATATGCATGCAACTTTGAAAAACAAAAACAATGTTTGATGCAAAGTTGCATGAAGGTTAGTGCTATTCCAAAGCACTGAACAATTTTCAAAGCCACAGGATGTTTACTGAAGGTTCTGCACATATATGATGTTGCACAGTCCATGTTAGTGTTTTCTGTTCCTTGTCAGGGTGGCACCATGTCTCACTCATCAAAATAAAACCTGTCAGGGAAGTGGTTAATTTATTATACATGTCCAACTTTTTTCCCCCAATAGCTTGATACAACTAAACAACAGTATACTTTGGAAATTTACATCCTGTATCAAAACAATGTTTATTCTCCCAATAGTAATTCAAATTTATTCTTTCAAATTGTACTTTGCACTATTTAAACTTTAAAGGACTCTGAGCTGCCTATTGCAGTATTGCTAAACAAACCTATCACTCACTGAAATTTAAACAACATATGCTGTCCAAAACTAACATATTTGAGGTATAATATATTATTATAATGGAATATAGATGGCTCTACTGGTTCCTCAGAGTGGTAGAGGTGCAGAGGCTGCTATGTTCTGACTCACCCAGTCAGTTTGAAAAAGTATGGAAAGTGAAGAAGTAAGCAGACACACTCTTATTTGGGGTCCAAGACTTGTCTGTATTAATTGGGGATATTTAAGCAGCAAATAGATTAAAATGTATAGGTATATGAAGTATAGGGTGGTGTAAGAAACAAAGTATTGGTGAAAAATTGGGGGGGGGGGGATGTTAACCCTTTAACCACCTCCCGACTGCCTAACGCAGGGATGCGTCCTGCGGGCGGCCGGGATGTTCCTCCTTGACGCGTCGGTGCGTCATCTCGCGAGATGCGAGATTTGCAGTGAACGCGTATGCGCGGACACGCGTGTTCACTGCAGGAGGCGGGGAAGAAGTTATTGTACAGCCTGCCAGCGCTGATCGTTTGCTGGCAGGCTGTACATTTAAAAATAAAAGTGATCAAAATGGAAAAAAAAAATATTTACATAAAAATGTAATATTAAACTTTGTGGCTTGCTGCCTGCTCCTCTGGTGGGCCTTTTGCGTTGGACCACCAGAGGAGCAGGCACCTATGTAAGTTGCACCAAACACCACCCCCCCTGTCACTGATTAACCCCTGATCACCCAATATTAACTCCATGATTACCCCCCTGCCATTGATCACCCCCCTGTAAGGCTCCATTCAGACGTCCGTATGTGTTTTGCGGATCCGCAAAACACGGACGCCAGCAATGTGCTTTCCGTATTTTGCGGATCCGCACATTGCCAGAACTATATAGAAAATGCCTTCTCTTGTCCGCCTTTTCAAATCCGAGTGGGACAAAGTCTGTCCCCATAGAATTGAATGGATCCGCAATTCCGTTCCGCAGAATTTTGCGGAACAGAATTGTGGACGTGTGAATGAGGCCTAATGGTCCCTTAGCGATCACAGCTTTACAAGCACTCCTATGTCTTTTCAGCTCTTTTTTTTTTTTTTGCTCATTTTTTGGCAGAGATTTTTTTATCCACATTGATCGATGCGAATGAAGAAATCGGTGCCGTTCATCTTTTTTTTCAGCCTGGAGGCTGAACGGAAAAAAAAAATCTCATTACCCGTATGCTCAATATAAGGAGAATAGCAGAAACTCCTAATGCTGGCCATACATGTAATGATTGCAGTGACCTTAAAATGCCAGGGCAGTACAAACACTCCACAAGTGAACCCATTTTAGAAAGTAGACACCCCAAGGTATTCACTGAGGAGCATAGTAAGTTCATGGAAGTTTTTATTTTTTGTCACAAGTTAGCGTAAAATAAAAAATTTTGAAAAAAAAAAATCAATTTCCGCTAACTTGTGACAAAAGATAAAAACTTCCATGAACTCACTATTCCCATCAGCGAATACCTTGTGTTGTCTAATTTCCGAAATGGGGTCATTTGTGAGGTGTTTCTACTGTCTGGGCATTGTAGTACTTCAGGAAACATGACAGGTGCTCAGAAAGTCAAAGTGCGGAAATTCACTTTTTTGTACCATAGTTTGTAAACACTATAACTTTTACCCAAACCAATAAATATACACGTATTGCATAACAACGTATAAAGACATGTAGAACAATACATTTAGAGAAAAATGTATATATAAATGTAGTGTTATTTAAAAAAATTTACAACAGAAAGCGAAAAATGTAGTTTTTTTGCAAAAATTTCGTTCATTTTTTGTTAATATCAAAAAAAGTTAAAATGTCAGCAACAATGAAATACCACCAAATGAAAGCTCTAATAGTGAGAAGAAAAGGAGGTAAAATTCATTAGGGTGGTAAGTTGTATGACCGAGCAATAAACCGTGAAAGTAGTGTAGTGCAGAATTGTAAAAAGAGGTCTGGTCATTAAGGGGGTTTAAGCTAGGGGGGCTGAAGTGGTTAAAAGTGGTAGGTGTTGGGTAGGTATATTAGATGGCTTGTACGTAGAGTGAATAAGGAAAAAAATGATAATAGAGTGTTCACAAAAATAGAAATAGGAAAAAAAAGGTCAAGTGTTCATAAAAATAAAAATAAATAAAAAGAGTCATTCAGTTTCCATAAAAAATTGCAAGCGTAATCTCAGTAATAAAATATCCAGGTAGTGGCAATATAAAATACCATGGGTATAAAATATAATCTGGGAAATGTACTTCTAATGAGGTATATTGTAAATTGCAATTCAGGTTTGTCAACGTGACCAGTTTTGTGATTTTGCAAAAAGAGAGTGGGGTGTTCTTTGGCCTCGGTGCGGCATCCCGCATTGTCTCTGGCTTAGAGTTCACTTACCCACCGCTCTGGGATGTTGCCTGGATGGGTCATCCGTCTGTGCGTCTCACGGTCTTTTGGTGCGCTGGACGGCGTCCCTCGTGGCTCTTGTGTTTCGTGCGCACGCTTTTTCCGTGACGTTCTATAGAGGTTTCGTGGTCACGTGATCGCGATCTTTCATCTTGCCGCTGATATCATATTCAAATGGAGCACTTCGTAGGGAATTGATTCTTCCGATTCAAAGTAGATTTCGCTTGGAAAATAGTATCCTCCACAGGCTTAAACGCGTTTCGGGACTTGACCCTTCATCAGTAAGCAGAGGATTAATTGAGAGGTTAATTGTTAATTGGTTGAAGTTAACTCTTTAGAGTAGGAGACGACGTAGGAGAAGACAGTCTTCTGGTATATATATATATGGTGGAAATAGATGTGAAGGCTCAATGGTTAAGAGACCTCTCTAATATTTTTGGTATAGTTTCATTTTATGAATACTATGTATAAGGTGTATATTGGAATATTATCTTTGCAGAGAGATCCTGCAACAAGTAGAAATGTGACTATGGCAGAGAGATTTCCAAATATATGCACCGGTCCGTAAATCAAAAGAACCAGTGGATATGGAATCTCTCCAAAGTATCCGGTGACACGTTTGTCCCATGATACTTTCAGGGGACGTCACCATAGCTTTAGTTATTCAGTTATGAGAGGTGTTTTGATGGTTCCACCGGTTGGTGAATCAAAAGATTCGGTGGTTGAGAGAACTCTCTGATATTTTTTATGAAAATTTTTTTTTTTTTTTATATATATAAAAATTGTAGTTGTTATTTTTTGTTGTATTCCAGTCTGTGAATACCATGTAGATCGGTATACTAAGATGTAATAACCACAGGGAGATTTTCCAATGTGCACACTCCTAGATTCTATTCTGGACATTTTGTGTATGTGGTTCCCACCTCTCCAGTCTTTTTTTATTTTCTCTAATGCTGCATATTTTAATCCGGTGGGGTCTTTGTTATGGACTAATTTGAAGTGATTTGACACAGTGTGTTTTTCATAGCTTTTTTTAATGTTAGCAATATGTTCGGATATCTCTTTTTTAAGTGATCTTTTGGTCCGGCCTATGTACAGTTTCTGGCATGGGCATTCCAGGGCATAAATGACCTCAGTAGAGCTGCATGTCAAAAACTCTTTAATTTCTTGTTTATGAGAATTTGTTTTAGATGTGATGTGGGTAGTTTTCTTTTGAAATGATGTGGTTAGAGAGTTGTTGCATATGCCACATCTGAAGAAGCCTGTAATGTCTGCCCATTCTTGATTGTTGGGGAGTGTTTAGTATTGTGTTTGATGGTTGGTGCGATTTTCAGGGTAAGTTAGGGGCTTTGGTGAATGTAATCTGAGGAAAGTCTGAGATCATGGGTCCTAGTATTTTATCTTGTTTTATGTGGTACCAATGGTTGTTTATGATTTTTCTGATTTTTTAATATTGGGGATTATATGGGAGTATTATTCTGAATGTCATGTCTTTTTGTGATTGTTTCTTATCTGTTTTAGTGAAGAACTCTTTCCTATTCATCTTTTTTATTTGTTCAAGTGATAAGTCGATAAGGGAAATTGGATATTTTTGTCTTCAAATTGTTTTTTCATTTTTTAAGATTCTTGTTCAAAGTGAGATTCCAAAGTACAATTTCTTTTTATTCTGTGGAATTGCCCCTGTGGTATGTTGGTAAGCCAGGATGGCAAGTGGCAACTGTCAAATTGGATGTAGCCATTTTTGGCTGTTGGTTTTTGATATGTAGTGCATATGAGTTTATCATTGTCTACGGATATTTGCAGGTCCAGAAATTCTATTGTTGATGTACTAATGGTTGGTGTAAATGTTAAGTTATATGGATTTGTATTTATCTCTCTTAGGAACAATTGTAGGTTGTTTATGTTGTCCTGCCATATGAAGATTACATCGTCTATATATCGTTGCCAGAGCAACAGATCCGTCTCCAGTCTTGATGTGATAGTTTCTTCCTCCCACTGTGAATTCTAGTGAAAGTAATTATGATTTAGTATAAACTCTATGCTTTCTGTAATGAATTTGATTTGTTCAGATGGCTTTTGTTAGTTGTTTATGAATAGCTTCGGTACCTTGTTGATGGTTAATACTGGTGTATATTGATTGTACATCCAATGTTCCTATGTGCCAATGCGGTTAAAATTTTAGTTTTTCTACTGTGTTTATAACTTGAGTAGTGTCTTTGATATATGATTGTAATAACCACAGGGAGATTTTCCAATGTGCACACTGGTCCGTATGTCAAAAGATCCAGTGAGTATGGGGTCTCCCTGAGTGTTCGGTAATATATCTGTTATATGGTAAATCGCCCTGGTGTCCCCTTGGCATACAGCCGCCCCTCCGAAACATCTGCTGAAAAAACATACCCATAGAAAAAATAATCTATCACCACAAGATGTATGAAATATCAAGAGGACTCCATAACCACTGGGTCTATTGACCTATGGACCAGTGGAAGCATTAGAGTACCCACTGATCATCTCCATATCTTCCCATATACCACCACACCATCACTAAAAAGACTCCCCACATACTAACAAAACAGCAAAATTATGGGGATAACCTTTTGAAATATTACACTACCAGTCGACACTCAGAGAAACTCCTTACCAACTGAGCCTTTTTTCTTACGGACCAGTATACACACTGTAGAACCCCTCTGTAAACATAATATCTTAATAAAAATATCCTACGATACAGGATAACATCACACAGGTCCTTTACCCAATGGAGCAACTAAACTGCGGTTACACCCCCTTGAAATACCATAGAACAGATATATTACCGAACACTCAGGGAGACCCCATACTCACTGGGTCTTTTGACTTACGGACCAGTGTGCACATTGGGAAATCTCCCTGTGGTTATTACATCTTAGTAAACCGATCTACATGGTATTCACAGACTGGAATACAACAACAAAAAATGAATATAAAATTTTTTTTTTGAGTTTTCTCAATCACCGAATCTTTTGATTCACCAAACGGTGAAACCATCAAAACACCTCTCGTAATTGAATAACTAAAGCTATGGTGACGTCCCCTAAAAGTATCATGGGACAAGCGTGTCACCGGATACTTTGGAGAGATTCCATATCCACTGGGTCTTTTGATTTACGGACCGGTGCATATCTTTGAAAATCTCTCTGCCAATGTCACATTTCTACCTGTTGCAGGATCTCTCTACAAAGATAGTATTCCAATATACACCTTATACATAGTATTCATAAAATGAAACTATACCAAAAATATTAGAGAGATCTCTTAACCATTGAGCCTTCACATCTATTTACACCATATATATACCAGAAGACAGTCTTCTCCTACATAGTCTCCTACTCTAAAGAGTTAACTTCAACCAATTAACAATTAAAATAATAAATTACCATCACACAATAAAACACCCCCCAAACAGTAGTAATCCTCTGCTTACTGATGAAGGGCCAAGTCCCGAAACGCGTTTAAGCCTGTGGAGGATACTATTTTCCAAGCGAAATCTACTTTGAATCGGAAGAATCAATTCCCTACGAATGGCTCCATTTGAACACGATATCAGCGGCAAGACGAAAGATCGAGATCTCGTGACCACGAAACCTCTATAGAACGTCGTGGAAAAAGCGTGCGCACGAAACACAAGAGCCACAAGGGATGCCGTCCAGTGCACCAAAAGACTGCGAGACGCACAGACGGAGGATCCATCCAGGCAACATCCCAGAGCAGTGGGTAAGTGAACTCTAAGCTAGAGACAGTGCGGGACGCCGTGCCGAGACCAAAGAGCACCCCACTCTCTTTTTGCAAAATCACAAAACTGGTCACATTGACAAACCTGAATTGCAATTTGCAATATACCTCATTATAAGTATATTTCCCAGATTATATTTTATACCCATGGTATTTTATATTGCCACTACCTGGATATTTTATTGCTGAGATTACGCATGCAATTTTTTATGGAAATTGAATGACTTTTTTTTATTTTTATTTTTATGAACACTTGACCATTTTTTTCCTATTTCTATTTTTATGAACACCTTATTATCATTTTTTTCCTTATTCACTCTACGTACAAGCCATCTAATATACCTACCAAACACCTACCACTTTTAAAGGGTTTACATCCCCCCCCCCCAATTTTTCACCAATACTTTGTTTCTTACACCACCCTATGCTTCAGTTGGAGCACTCTGTTACTACTGGAGATGAGCCCACCAATAAAGATATCTTTACTGCTGTGCAACACTGCAGCAGCCCATTACATAATCTTAATACACATACGGGCAGTCTGCAGGAAAATGTCTCCCTCATCAGGCAAGACCTCAGGCAGGTGAATGAGAGGATCAAAGAGGTGGAAGACATAGTGAGCATTATTGAGGATCAGCTACCCCCAGTCAAGAGGGATCTCGGCAGAATTATACATAATGTGTCTTTATTAATGTCCAAAATTGACGTAGAAATAATCTCAGGCTGATTGGGGTCCCTGAAAAAGCTGAGGGATCTAATACAGTGGTGTTTTTTTGAAGATTCGCTGACCCTTAAATTCAGCAAGGACTTTTTGTCTCGTGTGTTTGCCATTGAAAGAGCACATAGGGTGCCATTCCGCGCTCCGCCACCAGGGGCCCCCCTCGTCCAGTCCTGATGAAGCTGCTGCACTTCAGGGACAGATATACTATCCTCAAGAAGGCCAGGGATCATCCTGATCTCCTAATCAATGGAAATAAAATATCTATCTTTTTGGATTTTTCTGCTGAGGTCCAGCGCAGAAGTGTGAAATTCCAAGATTCGAAACGCTGCATATGGGACTTTCAGATTCCCTATTCTATGCTCTACCCTGCTAAACTGTGGGTGGTAGTGTATGGAGAAGTTTTCATATTTGAAACACCGTTGGATGCGGCGCAATGGTTGGAAACCAACGAACGCTCCCTTAAAGCTTCGGCGATTACAGGCTGAATGCGTCTCCTACAATTACGTGGGACTTTTGCGGATCCCGCTCATTCGCAGGGCGCATCCAATAAGTGCAATATATTGTTTCTTTTCCCTTGTTTCTGTGGTTTCTCTCTTTAGTATTAGACTTTTTAGACCTCTGATAGAACTGTAATAATACTTACTATTGGTTCACAATAGGTAGTATACTTTAACTAGAGTGTATACGTCTGTTTTATGCCACTCGGTTGAGACGACGTGTTTTTTTTTATACTACATCATTTTTTATATGTTGCAGACTGTACTGCCTAGGAGGCAGGTTAGAGAAGCAACCTTGCTTAATGTTTATTTGCCCCATATATACAGGAATGTTTTTTGCCCCATATATTTTTTTTTGGTTACATTCTTTATGGAATGCATTTCTGGAAAATGACTTTATGTTTAAACTGTTTATATGAGTTTAGGGATTGGGTGGGTTTAGCGGTGAGATGGATAAATGGCTGGTGAACGTGTGCGGACATGGAGGAAGGAACTCTGGGAAGGCGGGATCACCCATAATGCCATGCATGCAGCCAATCAACAGCCAGACAGCCTTGTGATGTCACAGCCCTCTAAATAGCCTCAGCCATCTTGGATTCTGCCATTTTCCAGTGTACTTAGTGCAGTAAGAGATGCCAGCAGGCGCTAGAGACAGTGCTAGAAAAAAACTTAATTGTGCTAAAAAAATTATTTACAAGTTCATGGAAAGATTATTCAAGGTGTAGGGAAAGGATAGGGAGGAATCACTCCACAGCATATATGTTGAACAGGGTTCAGTAGGGAAGGTTACAGCCTGGGTAATAGGAACAATCCGATTATACCTTGCTGCATTGACTGGGGCCCCAAATTGCCATTATACAGCTCTGTAATTCCAGCAAACCGTTCTTATTATTGGGGTGCAAGTGCTGTTTCATACAGCCATTAACAGGGTTTATTACAAGGAAATATTTCTGTCTTATTTGCCCTTGTGCAGTGCAGTTATATGTTTTTGGCATTTTTTGGCTTGTATCAGTGGGAAAAATGACTTATTAGCCATTGTGTGGTGAAGTGCGAAAATTTGTGGAAATTTTGTGTATGAAGTGCATGTATTAGTGGCAAAAGAAAAATATATTTCCTGGTTAGCGGTGCAGTTATACATTCTAAACCCTTTTGTGGCATGTATAAGTGGAAAAAAGAAAAATATATTTGCCGTTCAGTGGTGCAGTTATATATTCTAAAGCCTTTTGTGTCATGTATAAGTGGAAAAAAATAAGGGCCTATTTGCCATTCAGCGGTGCAGTTATATGTTCTAAAGCCCTTTTTGGCATATATTAGTAGCAAAATAAAAATATATTTGCCGTTCAGCAGTGCCGTTTTATATTCTAAAGCCTTTCGTGTCGTGTATAAAGTGGATAAAAGAAAAATATATTTTCCGTTCAGCAGTGCAGTTATATATTCTAAAGCCTTTTGTGGAGTGTATAAGTGGAAAAAAGAAAAATATATTTGCAGTTCAAACGTGAAGTTCTGAAGCCCTTTTTGACATGTATTAGTGGCAAAAATATATATATACATAGTAACATAGTAACATAGTATATAAGGCCGAAAAAAGACATTTGTCCATCCAGTTCGACCTGTTTCCTGCAAGTTGATCCAGAGGAAGGCAAAAAACCCCTGTGAGGTAGAGCCAATTTTCCCCACTTAAGGGGAAAAAATTCCTTCCCGACTCCAATCAGGCAGTCAGAATAACTCCCTGGATCAACGACCCATCTTTAGTAGTTATAGCCTGAAATATTATTACGCTCCAGAAATACATCCAGGCCCCTCTTGAATTCCTTTATTGTACTCACCATCACCACCTCCTCAGGCAGAGAGTTCCATAGTCTTACTGCTCTTACCGTGAAGAACCCTTTTCTATGTTTGTGTACGAACCTTCTTTCCTCCAGGCGCAGAGGATGTCCCCTCGTCACAGTCACAGTCCTGGGGATAAATAGATGATGGGAGAGATCTTTGTACTGACCCCTGATATATTTATACATAGTTATTAGATCTCCCCTCAGTCGTCTTTTTCTAGAGTGAATAACCCTAATTTTGATACCCTTTCGGGGTACTGTAGTTGCCCCATTCCAGTTATTACTTTAGTTGCCCTCCTCTGAACCCTCTCTAGCTCTGCTATGTCTGCCTTGTTCATGGGAGCCCAGAACTGTACACAGTACTCCATGTGTGGTCTGACTAGTGATTTATAAAGTGGTAAGACTATATTTTCATCACGGGCATCTATGCCCCTTTTGATGCAACCCATTATCTTATTGGCCTTAGCAGCAGCTGCCTGACACTGGTTTTTACAGCTTAGTTTGTTATTTATTAAAATTCCTAGATCCTTTTCAATGTCAGTGTTACTGAGTGTTTTACCATTTAGTATGTACGGGTGACTTGCATTATTCCTTCCCATGTGCATAACTTTACATTTGTCAGTGTTAAACCTCATCTGCCATTTCTCTGCCCAAGCCCCCAATCTATCCAGATCCCTCTGTAGCAGAAAACAGTCCTCTTTAGTGTTAATTACTTTACACAGTTTAGTGTCATCTGCAAAAATTGATATATTACTGTGCAAGCCTTCTACAAGATCATTAATAAATATATTGAAGAGAATAGGGCCCAATACTGAACCCTGAGGTACCCCACTAGTGACCGTGACCCAATCTGAGTGTGTACCGTTAATAACCACCCTCTGTTTTCTATTACTGAGCCAGTTACTTACCCACATACAGATATTTTCTCCTAGTCCAAGTGTTCTCATTTTATATACTAACCTTTTATGTGGTACAGCGTCAAATGCTTTGGAGAAGTCCAGATATACGACATCCATTGATTCGCCGCTGTCAAGTCTAGAACTTACCTCCTCATAGAAACTGATTAAATTAGTTTGACATGACCGATCCCTCATGAAGCCATGCTGATATGGTGTAATTTGTTTATTTTCATTGAGATACTCCAAGATAGCATCTCTTACAAAACCTTCAAACAGTTTACCCACAACAGATGTTAAACTTACCGGCCTATAATTTCCAGGCTCTGTTTTTGGACCCTTTTTGAATATTGGCACCACATTTGCTATACGCCAGTCTGGTGGAACATTCCCTGTCAGTATGGAGTCCGTGAATATCAAAAATAAGGGTCTGGCTATTTTCCGTATGTTCTAAAGCTCTTTTTGGCTAGTATTAGTGTGGGGGGAAAAAAGGGCTTATTAGCCGCTGTGTGTTGAAGTGAGAAAATTACAGCCCTTTTTGGTGTGTATTAGTGGCAAAAAAAAAAAATTGCCGTTCAGCAGTGCAGTTATATGTTCAAAAGCACTTTTTGTCATGTGTTAGTGGCAAAAGTAAAATATATTTGCCGTTCAGCGGTGCAGTTATATGTTCTAAAGCCCTTTTGTGGAGTGTATAAGTGGGAAAAATAAAAATATATTTGCCATTAAATGGTACAGTTATATGCTCTAAAGCTCTTTTTGGCATGCATTAGTGGCAAAAAAATATATATTTGCCGTTCAGCGGATATGTTCTAAAGCCCTTTTTTGGCGTGTATTAGTAGGGAATAAGAAAAAGGGCTTATTAGCCGTTGTGTGTTGAAGTGGGAAAATTATAGTCCTGTTTGGTGTGTATTAGTGTCAAAAAAAAAAATTGCTGTTTAGCTGTGAAGTTCCATTGTACTACAGCCATTTACAGGGTGTATTAAAAGGATAGATACTTGTACTTGGAACAAACTTTTGCTTTATTATGTACTTCGTATACAATGCAGGTGTATCGTTGTATGAATCTTGACATGGCAACAATGTAACTTTTGATTAAAAAAAAAGGATAGATACATACATCCTATTAGCCGTTCTGCAGTGAATTGTGATTGTTATATTTATTTTTTGGGGGTGTATTAATAGGAAACAGAATACGGGAAAATTGATGGGTGCTTGTAGACTTTCTTCTGTATGAACCGAATTACATCGATTAGCCATTCATCATTGGTGAAATGTTTTTGTAAAACAGCCTTTTTTGGGAAAGTTGATGGGTGATTGTAGACTTTCTTCTGTATGAACTGAATTATGTTAATTAGCCATTCAGTGGTGAAATTTGTTTGTGATACAGCTTTTTTGGGGGAAAATTGGTTGGTTGCTATAACTCTGGTCAAGGACAATATGTATCCTTTATGGGCCACTGGGTAAATGTGGTTCCTGCCCAGTCACACCAGCAACTTGGCCAGGTGACGCCGCTTCCGCCTCCATGTACTCACGCTGTTGGTCCTGAGACAATGTCCGCTTCTCCCTCCTCATCCTCCACCGTGTCCTCAGCCTCCACAGCAGGGACAATTCACAGTGCCCCTCCAGCATACCATATGTGCAGGGCATGATGGTGTCACACTGTTCTGCATCTCGTTTGCCTGGGCAGGTCTGACTGGGGGGGGCCCTCTGCACTCACGTTCCTCTGCCATGGCTGCTGTGACAGGGTGGGGGGGTAGGAGCAGTTCCAACTCCATCAGAAGCAACTTGAGTCTAGATTTGCTAATGAGCAGCTTTCTTCACCCGCCTAATGAAAAAACTAATTAGCAGCAGCAGCTAGACCTGGAGCAGGATCTGAATCAGCAGGTAGTGGAATACTTGGACAGTACCCTACCACCACACCTTGAAGATCCGTTGGACTACTGGTCAGCCAAACTGGATTTGTGGCCGCAACTAGCAGAGTTTGCCCTGCCCGGCCATTAGTGTGGCATCAGAGCGGGTGTTTAGTGCGGCGGAGGCCATAGTTACCCCAAGAAGAACTCGCCAAAATGTGGAGAGACTGACCTTTGTCAAGATGAATCAGGTGTGAATCATCCATGATTTCCACCCACCAATGCCTGCTGCATCAGACTAGATCATCTATGGTGCTACACCAACACTTTGACAAAAGTTACCTGCCTCAGCTCCTATTCTGATGCTGCTACCTGCCTGATGCTACACATCTGATGCCAAGTGCTCCTTTTTTCACCCACCATCTTCAGCTGGTACTCATATTAACACCGACCTACTCACTCTGTCACCGGGTCACTCTGTAGTCTCCTGATGCTGCTGCCACCTCCTCACTATGTCACCTTGCCACTCTGTGGTCTCCTGATGCTGCTGCCACCTCCACACTAGGTCACCTTGCCACTATGTGGTCTCCTGATGCTGTTGCTACCTCAACACTATGTCACCTTGCCACTCTGTGGCCTCCTGATGATGCTGCTGCCACCTCCAAACTCTGTCATTGTGCTGTCATTGGGCCACTCTGTGGTCTCACTCCTGTTTTTTTGGGATTAGCAATACTAAAAATTCGGCGAACCGGCCGAATTGAATTTTTGAAAAATTCGCTCATATAAGCCTGCAGTGATATGCCTGTCAGAGATGCATCTGGTTCCCAACACTACTCACTTGCTACACAAATCGTGGGTGGGCCACTCATATCACTCGACACTCTCCACGCATTCTAGGGGGGATGAGTGTTCTTATACACAAAATTATGCCATTTACATGTCACTTGTCTCTTATAGATTCTATGGGTAGATATGTGTGCCTATATTGTACCTGTTACCACTTCTCCTTTCTACTTGTCTTGCTATATATCCCCCCCCCCCCTTACAACCTGCGAAAGACCCAACTCTCCCTGATTCACATAGACCGATTTCCCTGTTAATATCTGATGTTAAGATTCTGGTGAAGGTCCTGGCGAACAGGCTACAAGCCGTAATCTCGACCATTGTACATAGTGATCAAGCTGGTTTTATGCCTGATAAATCTACTTCAATTAACCTTCGATGGCTATTTCTTAATATCCATAGACGGTCGGAATTGGCAGGAAGTCAGGCTATACTATCCCTTGATAAGTATATCAGGCAATTCAGACGGCACTCCAAAATTTTGCTTAGTGGATTTTTATTTGTTTAACCGGACATGGTGGCACATGTCAAACTTAGAACTGTAGTGACCTGACCGGTCACTCGCACTTCCTGTGTGTACCAATTAGCCTGATGAAGGGCATCCTTTTTGCCCGAAACGTTGCTTCATGTACCACCATGTCCGGTTAAACAAATAAAAATCCACTAAGCAAAATTTTGGAGTGCCATCTGAATTGCCTGATATACTTATCATAGTTCCCGAGAGGTGGAGCTAGGAACATACCTGACGTGCACCCATCACCAGTCAGCAACAGATTGAGTGCTGTGATCACCTCCAGTTTCGTATACTATCCCTTGATGCCACCAAAGCCTTCGATAGTGTTGAATGGCACTACCTATGGGAGGTATTAAGAGTCATGGGTGGTACATCTGAAGCCTTTGAGTCGGTGAGTAGTACCCGTCAGGGATTCCCATTATCCCCTCTTCTATTCGCCATTGCAATTAAGCCACTTGCAATAGAATTGTGGGGTTCCCAATGTGAGTCAGAGAGGAAAGCGTCTCCCTATATGCGGATGGCATGCTCATATATGTGGGGGATGTGGAGGGGTCGTTAGGCCCATTAATGTCCCTTATACAAGACTTTGGAGATCGGTCTGGTCTTCGTATAAACTGGGATAAGTCCATTCTGTTTCCGTTGGACCCGGCCCCCGCTGAACTCTTCCTCCTGTACACATGTTTGCAGGTTGCTCACAGTTTCAAGTACTTAGGAATTGTGGTCTCATCAAATATTGGGCACTACATCAAAAATAATGTGGACCCACTCCTAAACAACATGTCTGAAAAAATCAGTGCGTGGTGTAAACTCCCAATGTCTGAAATAGGTAGAAGTAACCTCCATAAAATGATACTTATGCCGAAACTTATGTTTGTCTTACATAACTCTCCTGTTTGGATCCCACAGCGGATCTTTTTTAGAATACAAGGTTTATTCAGAAGAATGATTTGGCACAAAAAAAGGGCCAGGATTCGCTTGGATACTCTACAAAGAGGGAAGTATTCAGGGGATCTCTCTATTCCTAATCCATGGTTATATTTTATTTCCTCTCAGCTGCAGCAATTGAGTGGTTGGGGGAGGACCTCTGGGGACAATGCATCTGCAGAGCTGTAGCCCACATTATAGAAAATGTATCCCCTATATCCTTACTACAACATAGTGGTCTCTCTGATAAGTTGGCGGGATACCCTATACTTAATTTGATATGTAAGGTTTGACATACATGCTGTGACTTGCTGTCTATACGGGGCTTCACCCAGATCACTCTTCTATGGAGAAATCCCTAGTTGCCTGAAATGTTTTGCCTAGAGGAGTTCTCTCCATGGGAACGGAAGGATGTGGTGTTCCTATATGAACTGCAAAGAGATGGTGTGTTTAAATCTTTTGAAAATTTCAGGAATGAGTTTGCCCTTCCTCATACAGCCTTTTTAAAATTTTTGCAATTACATAGTAACATGGTTACATACAGTACATAGTAACATAGTATATAAGGCCGAAAAAAGACATTTGTCCACCCAGTTCGGTCTGTTATCCTGCAAGTTGATCCAGAGGAAGGCAAAAAAAGAAGCCAATTTTCCACACTTAAGGGGAAAAAATTCCTTCCCGATTCCAATCAAGCAATCAGATAACTCCTTGGATCAACGACCCATCTCCAGTAGCTATAGCCTGTAAAATTATTACATTCCAGAAATACATCCAGGCCCCTCTTGAACTCTTTTAGGTTACTTTCACACTGGCGTTAAACTTTTCCGGCATTGAGTTCCATCCTCGGGGCTCAATACCGGAAAAAAACGCTTCAGTTATATTCCAATGCATTCTGAAAGGAGAGAAATCCATTCAGTATGCACCAGGAATTTGTCTTCAGTTCAGTCACTGAACGGCGTTTTGGCCTGAGATAATACCGCAGCATGCTGCGGTATTATCTCCATCCAAAATTCCAGAACACATGCCGGAATGCCGGATCCGGCATTATTTTCCATTGCAGTACATTAGTGCCAGATGCATTAAAAATACCGCAATGATGGATCCAGCATTTCAGTCTGCGCATGCGCAGACCTTTAAAAATGTGGGGAAAAAAAATACCGGATCCATTTTGCCAGATTGCAATGCATTTTTCTGACTGATCATTTTTTTTCTGAAAAATGCCTGATCAGTCAGAAAGAATGACATGCGTTTGCATACAGTTTGCCTGATCAGGTAGGCAGTTCAGGCAACAGAACTGGCTGCTGGAATCCAACAACGCAAGTGTGAAAGTACCCTTAGTGAACTCACCATCACCACATCCTCAGGCAGAGAGTTCCATAGACTTACTGCTCTGACCATAAAGAATCCTCTTCTATGTTTGTGTAGTGTACAAATCTTTTTCCTTCAGATGCAGAGGATGTCCCCTTGTCACAGTCACAGTCCTGGAGACAAATAGATGATGGGAAAGATCTCTGTACTGACCCCTGATATACTTATACATAGTAATTCATAGTGTTGAACGCGAGTATTCGAATAGCGTTTTTTTTTTTTGCGAATATTGGCACTTCCCAACTTTGCAAATATTGCAAATATAGCGCTATATATTCGCTATTTCGAATATTCGTTTTTGTTTTTTTAAGTTGATAATCCCTGTTGCTCTCTGGTTGTCTTCCTACTTCCCAAAAGCCGCTCTTACCTATCTGGAGGATTCTTGGCTCCCTGCCCACTCCAGTCAATGTCCGTTGCCGCTTCTGCCGACTTCCTGTGTGCATGAAAACGCCTCCATGCTAAAATGTACTGTCGGATGTGAGAGTCACGATCTCACAAATTTAACTAAGTTGTAATCGCAATGCGATTAATATAACCTGAATTACTCAATGAATTGCGAATTCAACTTAGAGCTGGGTTTCTAATGGTTGTATTGCTAGAATATAACGAATATCACGAATATAGCACCATATTCTCAATCTTCGTTATATTCTTGCATTCCAACCATTAGGAACCCAGCTGTAAATTGAATTCGCAATGCGAGCATATGTTCGCTTTGCAAATTCAACTTAGAGCTGAGTTCCTAATGGTTGTTGCTAGAATATAACGAAGATTGAGAATATAGTGCTATATTTGTGATATTCTTTATATTCTAGCAATACAACCATTAGGAACCCAGCTGTAAGTTGAATTCGCAATGCGAACATATGCTCGCATTGCGAATTCAACTTACAGCTGGGTTCCTAATGGTTGTATTGCTAGAATATAACGGAGATTGAGAATATAGTGCTATATTCGTGATATTCGTTATCTTCGTCAATTCTAGCAATACAGATTACAACCATTAGGAACTCAGTTTAATTTGCAATGCGAATATAAATTCGCGTAACATTCGCAGTATATAGAATAATGACGAATATTTGATTTCGACGAATATATGACGAATATTCTCATTCCAGTTATTACTTTAGTTGAACTCCTCTGAACCCTCTCCAGCTCTGCTATGTCTGCCTTGTTCACAGGAGACCAGAACTGTACACAGTTATCCATGTGTGGTCTGACCAGTGATTTGTAAAGTGGTAGGACTATGTTCTCATCACGGGCATCTATGCCCCTTTTGATGCAACCCATTATCTTATTGGCCTTGGCAGCAGCTGCCTGACACTAGTTTTTACAGCTTAGTTTGCGGTTCACTAAAATTCTTAGGTCGTTTTCCATGTCAGTGTTACCCAGTGTTTTACCATTTAGTATGTACGGATGACTTGCATTATTCCTTCCTAGAGGCATAACCTTATATTTGTCAGTGTTAAACATCATCTGCAAGTTCTCTGCCCAAACCTGCAATCTATCCAGATCCATCTGTAGCAGTACACTGTCCTCTTCCGTGTCAATTGCTTTACACAGTTTAGTTTTCATCTGCAAATATTGATATTTTACTGTGCAAGCCTTCTACAAGATCACTAATTAGCATATTGAAGAGGATAGGGCCCAGTACTTACCCCTGAGGGACTCCACTAGTGACAGTGACCCAATCTGAGTGTGTACCATTAATAACCACCCTCTGTTTTCTATTACTGAGCCAGTTACTTACCCACATACATACATTTTCTCCCAATCCGAGCATTCTCATTTTATATACTAACCTATGCGGTACAGTGTCACTTCGGAGAAGTCCAGATATATGACATCCATTGATTCGCTGCTGTCAAGTCTAGAACTTACCTCCTCATAGACGCCATGCTGATACGGCGTTATTTGCTTATTTTCATTGAGGTGCTCCAAGAGAGCATATCTTAGAAAACCTTCAAACAGTTTACCAACGAGGGATATTAAACTTACCGGCCTATAGTTTCCGGGCTCTGTTTTTGGACCCTTTTTGAATATTGGCACCACATTTACTATGCGCCAATCCTGTGAAACACTCCCTGTCAGTATAGAGTCCTTAAACATCAGAAATAAGGGTCTGGCTATGATATTACTTACTTCTCTTAGGATACGGGGAGGTATGCCATCTGGTCCTGGTGATTTGTCTATTTTAATCTTATTAAGACGCTGCTGTACTATTTCCTGGGTCAGACAGGGTACTTTTAATGGGAAATTTGCTTTTACATTTTGCATTTCTTCTGACAGTTTATTTTCTTCAGTGAATACAGTGGAGAAAAAATTATTTAATAGCTTTGCTTTCTCCTCATCGCTCTCTGCAACTCCCCCCTCATCACTCTGTAAAGGGCCGACACCTTCAGATTTATACTTTTGCCATTTATATAATTGAAGAACATTTTGCTCTCTTTGGCAATTAATCTCTCGGCCTCTAGTTTGACCGCTTTTATTTGTTTTTTACATATTCTATTTTTTCTTTATAGTTTTTCAATGCTTTCTCGCTACCCTCTCATTTTAGTGATTTAAATGCTTTTTTTTTGTCATTTATTGCTTTTTTTAGGCCACTTTCACACGAGTTTTCCGCACGGGTGCAATGCATGACATGAATACATAGCACGCGCACTGAATCCTGACCCATTCATTTCAATAGGTCTGTTTACATGAGCGTTGTTTTTCACGCATCACTTCTGCATTTGCGTAAAAATCGCATGTTCTATATTCTGCGTTTTTCACGCAGCTCTGGCCCCATAAAAGTGTATTGGACTGTGTGAAAAACGCATTGCATCCGCAAACAAGTTTTTCACTGATGATTGTCAGGAGATGTTGTTTGTAAACCTTCAGTTTTTTATCACGCGCATGAAAAACGCATCAAAACACATTGTACCCGCGCGGAAAAAATGTAACAACTGAACACAATCACAGGAAAAACTGAATGGCTTTGCCTGCGAAATAGCGCCGTTTTCACTGAATGCATTCGCAACACATCCGGACCTAATCCGGACACGCCCGTGTGAAAGAGGCCTTACAGTTCTATTTCTCCATAGGTACAGGCAAAATCTATGTCGCTTACATGTACAACAGTCCCATGGCTGCAACAGATTCTCACCTGTGGCTCCTCGAGTGGACTAATATCGTCCATATACAGGAATCTGTTCATGAAATCTGTGAGGCATGACTCCTTGGTGGTCAAAAAAAATGGGAGGGGGGGTTGGTTATATATCAGAGGATCAATGGAAAGCCGTACTGGCACTAACACCTCAGTCTGCGCGGGCCAGCATATGTCCCAATTACTGTTCAAGATTGGGGTTAGCAATGATGCTTTCTGCCCTAAATGTAGGGAGAGTCCTGCATCCCTGATGCACATGTTCTGGGAGTGTACGGAGCTTCAGAATTTCTGGACAACCTGTGCTAACCTGTATTAAAGATGCTTAGAAAATTGTGGTCCCGCCTGGTCCGAGGACATGTGTGTTGGGACTGTTAGACATTACAAATCGCAATTCGCGCCTGGGGGTGCAGCGTTTGCTCTTCCAGGCCAGAAAATTAATTGCTAAATACTGGCTTCGTCTGGAAAAAGGAGTATATATTAAAAGGCAGTGCTTGGCCAAGTTCACAAAAATCTGGGGCAAATGGGTATCTTATAGGATCAATGCGGCATAGTTTGGCTTATGATTGCCTTGGTTGTGATGGGAGGAGTGGCCTCAGAGCTGCGCGTGGTTTCTGAGTTTGCACATACGAGACCGGGATTGGGAATGATAACTATCGTGGGAAATCTGGGGTGGAGGAGTTGAGAGATAAGTTTATTATGGAACGTGAAGGGGCTAAGACCTTATCTAGGGTGACAGTTCCATCTTTTTCAACGTTCTGACACACGCTACCTATACAAGTGTTATAGTACCCGTCTCATCGCTGGGAGGTGGGGTTTGGGAGGGGGGGTCTGTTTATTTTATTTTGTGTTACATCTGAAAAGGTATATTTTTGTTTCTTTTGCTTTCACTATTGAAATATGGATATCAGTTATGGAAAAAGTCTTGACAATTTTCTAAATGCCAAATTTAATTGCCTATGCTCATGTCTTTTTTTCTTTTTCTCTTTTTTTTTTTTCTTTATCTTGAATACTTGTTTAATAAAAAATATCTGATTTAAAAAAAGAAATGTTTTCCAATAATGTTTTTCTTGGATCCTCTCCACTACTAATGGGTATTTCACTATATTTTGGACAATTATGCTATATCATTATTGCATTTCATAGGTATATAACAAATATATTTTAATATAGTTATTAAAATGTGTAACTTGATATTGCCCTTATATCTGGACACTAATCCTATAAGTAGTTGATAGTACATTTTTCTAAACCCAAAGGTATTTTATTAAAGTACATACATTTATAGGCTACAGTACTGTACTATAACTTCCTATGCAATTCCTTATATGGATGGGAGAAATTTCCATTTGTTGTACAGTATTTAAGCTACATGTTCTCAGTTTTCTAAATTAAAAGTTCTGAACACCTAATATTCCAGTAAGTAGTGTTAGGCGCAAATATTTGAATCACGACTTTTAATCGTGAATTTCGCTTTTAGAATTCGCAAAGATTTAGAATATAGAGCTATATATTCGTTTTCACAAATATTCTAGATTTTTTTCATCTGAACCCATGATCCCTCCCTGCTTCTTGCTTGTGGGCCAATGAGATGGCTGTAATGTCTTTGTCTGAGCTTAGCAACATCTCCAGCAAACAATATGAAAGTTGCCTACCCCTTACTATATAAAAAAACTCCCCAGCAGGCATTTTCTGCAGTTTTTTTTTCAGTTCTGAGAGACAGCAGTGTTATTGCTATGCTCTGTGCTTTGCTGTGTCACATTACATTAGATAGTTAGTTAGCTTATTATATACATTCACCTAAAGAATTATTAGGGAAAACCATACTAATACGGTGTTGGACCCCCTTTTGCCTTCAGAACTGCCTTAATTCTATGTGGCATTGATTCAACAAGGTGCTGATAGCATTCTTTAGAAATGTTGGCCCATATTGATAGGATAGCATCTTGCACTTGATAGAGATTTGAGGGATGCACATCCAGGGCACGATGCTCCCGTTCCACCACATCCCAAAGATGCTCTATTGGGTTGAGATCTGGTGACTGTGGGGGCCATTTTAGTACAGTGAACTTATTGTCATGTTCAAGAAACCAATTTGAAATGATTCGAGCTTTGTGACATAGTGCATTATCCTGCTGAAAGTAGCCATCAGAGGATGGGTACATGGTGGTCATGAAGGGATGGACATGATAAGAAAAACTGCTCAGGTAGCCCGTGGCATTTAAATGATGCCCAATTGGCACTAAGGGGCCTAAAATGTGCTCAGAAAACATCCCCCACACCATTACACCACCACCACCAGCCTGGACAGTGGTACCAAGGCGTGATGGATACATGTTCTCATTCTGTTTACGCCAAATTCGGACTTTACCATTTGAATATCTCAACAGAAATCGAGACTCATCAGACCAGGCAACATTTTTCCAGTCTTCAACAGTCCAATTTTGGTGAGCTCGTGCAAATTGTAGCCTCTTTTTCCTATTTGTAGTGGAGATGAGTGGTACCCGGTGGGGTCTTCTGCTGTTGTAGCCCATCCGCCTCAATGTTGTGCATGTTGTGGCTTACAAATGCTTTGCTGCATACCTCGGTTGTAACGAGTGGTTATTTTAGTCAACGTTGCTCTTCTATCAGCTTGAATCAGTCGGCCCATTCTCCTCTGACCTCTAGCATCCACAAGGCATTTTCGCCCACAGGGCTGCCGCATTCTGGATGTTTTTCTCTTTTCACACCATTCTTTGTAAACCCTAGAAATGGTTGTGCGTGAAAATCCCATTAACTGAGTAGATTGTGAAATACTCAGACCGGCCCTTCTGACACCAACAACCATGCCACGCTCAAAATTGCTTAAATCACCTTTTTTTTCCCATTCTGACATTCAGTTTGGAGTTCAGGAGATTGTCTTGAACAGGACCACACCCCTAAATGCATTGAAGCAACTGGCATGTGATTGGTTGACTAGATAATTGCATTAATGAGAAATAGAACAGGTGTTTCTAATAATTCTTTAGGTGAGTGTATATAATACAGATAGTTAGTGGGAGATAGTTAGTGTAGGTTAGATTGTGATACCATACAACCATCATTGTTTATTCCAACACGGCACCACCTGTTACCTCGCATAATATTAACATGCACCTGTGCAGTATAGGGTATTTGCCCTTTTTGGACGGGAGTTGTAAGGAAACCAGGCTGGAAGAATCGCATCATCTGCACGGTACTAATGCAAAAAATATAAAAACATAGTAATAAACCACATTATGAGCCATCAACACCAGAACAAAGACAACAAAAGGCCTGATATTATATACGCTGCATTTGCAGATTGCCGCTAATATTGATACACATACATTAATTATTTTCTCTGATTCCTGATGACCTGTAGGAACCCTTGTATTGTCTGAAGATCCAGAAAGTCTGAAGATCCAGAAAGATTCTTGAAAGAAATCTTTCTGTGATCTCCACCTCGTCATGGTCTTGTGACCTTTTCAATGGCAAATGCTTGAAAGGTGTTAGTTTTTCGAGCGTGGAAGTGAATAAAATGTTTTGCCGCATTTGAAACATTCAAAGCTGCAGGGTTTGTGATATAATTTAGGTGTTCTAAAATAATATTTTTGAATTTGCGTATGGTACTCCCCATATGCATTAAATCACATTCCATGCATCGAATTATGTACACCACAGCCACAGTATTGCAATTTATGTAACTTTTGATACAAAAAGTAGTAGAGTGATCAGCATTCTGGAAACTTTTAGTTACAGTAACATAATTACAAGTTTTGCAAGGGTTGCTGCCACATTTAGTGAAAACTTTGTAACTCAACCACATGCTCTCTGGATTTTTTCTGTCATTATTTAATGTGAATAATAATGGCGAAAGGGAGCTGGACAAAGTAGGAGCCCTTCTTGAAACAATACGACACCCAAATTTGAGGGCGTTGTAGAGAATATCATCGTCATACAAAATTGGTAAACAACCATTTACTATGTTCCGTACGTTGTCAAATTGCCTACTATAAGTTAACACCAGTGTAGGCAAATTATTCAGCTCTTCATCCTCCATATCCACCACTTGCGTTGCCTTCTGCCATCAGTCCCGCTTCCACTGCAATCACCACAAGATTTATATTTTTTCAGATTCCGTTTGGTTGTCCCACCATCAATACTATTATTTTTATTTGTATTTTTTTTTAAAATATTTATATATCCAAATATAAATCTTGTGGCTGTGGTGTACATAATTTGATGCGTGGAATGTGATTTAATATGTCATGATGAAGGATCCATATGACTAAAGATCCGAAACGCGTCACAGTACGTTGTCTGTCCTGGTGTGCATAAGATTTTATCAAGCTTCAATAAAGATACACTCGTTTTGGAGTACTCTTTTTTGTCTACAAGGCGTTACCGCTCACCAGAGGAGCAGCTTCCGAGTCACGAGTAAGTAGCGTATCAGAGCTGTCTATTCAACCCTGTTTTATGTGGAATGTGATTTAATGTATGATGAAAAAAAATGAAAAAACCCCAGTAAGGCCAAACGAGGCTGGCCACTAGGTGGTTAAACCACATGGTAAACAACATAAATCAAAACAAAAAAAAAATCTACGGCAGAATTGCTGTGTTTTTTATGCTGTCACACAAAAGAATTTCTAAAAGTTATACATTACACTAGATGCACCTCAAAATGATGCCGTTAACAAATACAACTTGGCCTACAAAAAAACAAGCTCTCAAACCATTAAGTCAATAGAAAAATAAACTAATTATGGCTTCTGAAATAGAGAGATGAAAAATCAAACTTTGTAATATATCTTATCAGAGATAAAATGCCTTGGTCTACAGTTAACAGTTGTTTTCTTTCTCCTGCATTGTCAAAACTATTTTTCTCTCTAAAGTTTGTGAGAAAAGCTGTTTTTGAGACCAAGGGCTGCCTGCTCCATCCCCTATGAAAAAGGAATGGGATATAGGAAAGCACTGTATATATCAGCAGCTCTACCTTCTATCCGTAATATGGAAAGCTGCTCACCTTATAGGCCCACCCCAAGGCCTGCAAAAATTGCAATGAAAATATCTAATAACTCAGGGGCATACTCATTTTTGAACACCCAAAAAACTGTTTATTCAGTATCCCTTAAAAATTAAAGTAAAATATCAAATTTCATAAGAATTCATAAACATTAAAATTCATATATAGAACCACCATTGAGATCAAATATTGGCCAAGCGGTCAAGCCGCGGTGAGAGCGGTGAAGAGGGGTAAGCGCCTACCAGGCGGCAACTTCATTTTATAAGAACAGATATGAACATTATGGTCAACTGGGCGCATTACCATTAGGCGCATGCACATCTGTGAGCTCGTTGGCATATAAACTGGTATATCTAAAACTGGGACCCACTTGGCCCAGTACACAGGAACATTCAGGTGATTTTTAGCGCCTTCGAAAATCTGGTGGACTGGGCGCTCCAATGAATTGAGTCACTGACATTTTGAATGATGTTGATGAATTGAGCTATTTTATATATATAATTGTTTGCCATCAAACGCGATAGATACATATTGGCCAATATTTGATCTCAATGGTGGTTGTATATATGAATTTTAATGTTTATGAATTATTATGAAATTTGATATTTTACTTTAATTTTTAAGGGATACTAAATAAACTGTTTTTTGGGTGTTCAAAAATAAGTGTGCCCCTGAGTTATTAGATATTTTCATTGGATGTAGGAAAGCGCAAATACAAACCAGGCAACACAGACATTCATCAATAGTAAGTGTTGTATGTAACCTTAAGTGCTTTATTCACATCACAACTGCTCAGTACATCTCTATATTATCTTGGGTGCTTTTGAGTGATTCTGGGTGAGTGAGAGACAGGAAGCAGAATTTCCAAGGGCATTGCCAGGATCTCCTTTGCTGTTGACAGTCTCTTTCCTCATCTTCTTCATTCAGCCCGTGATAGTTTATTTCAACCACCTCTCGTCACTGCAGAGTTTGCCACACACAGACATCTTAGGTTCCACACTTTTCTGCCAGGTCCTCTATAGAAAGATGGACTATTGTCAGGATAAGTCTGATTGCAGTCTACATCTGGAGAAAGTCTACATATCATATAAAAACACGAACTATAATCATATACATTCATATTACATCAGTAATACTAGTCATGTATTCTAGGCAAAAAAGTCACTAAAAGTATCAAGAATTGAATTGAATTTGTCATTACTCATCTTGCTAAAGATATACATACAATGAGAGAGTACAGTTGGTCTAAAGGCCACAACCCAGAAACTGCTATTATTCACGTCCTTCATGAGCTGTAGAACTTGTAAGAGCAGCAGAATACAATGAACTTACATTCTTATCGATCACACATTTCCTTAAAATCTTTCAAGAATCCCTTTTCCTGCAGCTAAACTAACCAAAGTCTTTACTATCCATATACTGTGTTTCTAGCCCACAGGCCTCCACGTCCAGTGAAACAGCTTCATCAGAAACTCAGCAGCCAGAGGAAAATATATCTCAGTAGAACATCAATCTACTACTTTATTGTAGCAATAGCACTACACCTAACAATAAATCAACACTGCTCCAGTTTTATGTGGTTATTTCTGTATGTCCAAAGGATACATTTTATATTTTATGCATATACTGTATACATTTGTTTTGGTTAAAATTGTGTTACGAAATGTCGATGTGGCACAGCCAACACAGAAGAACATGTCTCAAATCTAATTATAGTACACACAACTTATCTCCCACTAAATAAAATAGTTCTGATCTTGTGGTTTTGGCAGTCTTTTTTCCTGGTGAACATTGTGTTCACTCTCTGTTATGTTAAGCAGATAACAAGGCTGTTTTGTCCACTTGTGCGTCCATTCTTCATTGCTTTCATGAATGTACAGTATCTTTGATCATACCTCATTCAGTCACACACTGTTATGTAACTGTAAAAAAGAGTGACATCCAAATAGTAATGGCATTCACCATAAAAAAAAGTATTTACAGCAAACTATCCCCCATGCTGTGGAAAGTATTGCTGTACCTCAGAGTAATAAGCATTGATCCCATATTTTCAAATCAAAGAATGACATAAAAAGGGGAGATTTATCAAACTGTAAAATAATAAAACAAGTTTGTTAAATTACATGTAAACTATATTGTGCCAAATTTATCACATTATTCACTCTAAAAAGAAGGAATCACTCCAAAATAGAAATCTGCAGTGAAAAGTTGGCATGCTTAAATTAATAAAGTGGACTGTAACATTTATTAATGTGTCATTATGTGAGGGATCTAATAGGGACTAGAGATGAGCGAATTTCTTAAAAATCCGATTCAGCTGGTTTGCCGAATTTCACAAAAAAATTCGCTTTGTGACATTTTTTTGTAAGTAGCAGGTGCAATGACAGGGAGCTGCGATAGCGCTTCCCCCGTCATTGTACCCCTCAGAGACCACGTTCATACATGATCGCGGCATCTGAGTGTACAAACAGTGTGAAATTAATATTAAAAAAAAACATTACTTCAAACTTACCGCGTCCATTTGCTTGCAACAGGCCAGCTGACACCATTTTGCTTGAAGATCTCGGTCGAAATCGCGCGTGGCGCGAGATTACATCATCACGCCGGCCGGTGTAATGATGTAATCTCGCGCCACACGGGATTTCGGCCAAGATCTTTAAGCAAGATGGAGGCTGGCAGCTCTTGGCGCCCAAATGGAGGCGGTAAGTTTGAATTTCAGGATTAATCGATGGTGCTGACACAAAGCACGAGGAAATTCGGCTTCTAGGCAAATCGAATAATTCCTGAAATTCGGATTGAATTTCACTTCATAGGATTTGATTCGCTCATCTCTAATAGGGACAGTGAGGTTATCTTGTCCAGTAAAAGCTACACAGCTGATCCTCTTCTCTATTATTCTTGAGGCTTCAAATCGTGGGTAAGAAGGACAACACACTTTGTCCCACCACAGTTAAAATGTCTGGCAGGGATAATCTTATGGGTAATATCTATATGTCTGAATATTAGACGCTTTGTTTATCTAGGGATATTCTTAAGTTTTTTAGATAAATATACCCCAGACAAGCGTAATCTCATAAAAAGTCACACAATATAAGCAAAATTGCAACTTTTTATTAGAGTTGACAATATTCACTACTTCCTGTGCTTCTCTGACAAACTGCCATAAACATGTGGCAAATGTTGCAAAATGTTGCAAATCTGCACTGCATCTGATTTTTATGCTCTGTATGACATTTGGTAAATTTGGTCTCAACTTTCGTCACTTTCATCTTCAGCTCTAAGGGGATCATTTATGACCAGATATACGCCACTTTTGTATATGCGACTTATTCCCCACTCACCCCAGGTCTAAAAAAAAATAGGTGTGGAGCGAGCGGGGAAGGGGACGGGCCAGCAGGCACATTAATCAATTTCTACACCTGGTTTAGGCGTTGAAAATGGTCTAAATGTAAGACAGCAAGGACTGATGTCATATTCTCATCGATGTTAGATGATGTGGAAAACAAGGAAATGCAGAAGGAGGGCCTGCAGTAAATTTCAGGCTAGAAAAGCAATAATTTGCATATTGTGCCTCTACCTATCCAGCCAAACCCCATACCAGCAACAGACCCTGCTTAAAGGTCCATTAAAGGTGCCACGTGGCCATTAACAATGAAGACCGACTATACAGTGCGATCTTCATTATTAAATGAAAGGCAGCTGCAGGCTAATTGGCCACACGGTTCTTCTTCGCAGCATGGCCGCAACCAGCCCGCAGCACAGCTGCTCCTTGTGGCTGTACCCCTAGGCAGAGTAGCCTGGGTATACCTCATTCATAACATTTTTTGGCAAATTAATTTAGAACTAATCAAATTTCTTGGAAAACTTTGATGAAGTTACCGAATCAAATTTTTCAAAACTTTGTTTATCTCTATTTATAAAACATTCATTGTCATTTTACCTAAAACATTCATTGTCATTTTACCTAGTCTAAAGGAATCACTTGTAGATCAGTGTCTACTTTATTATAATGAGATTCTATTGAGATCAAATAACTTAAATGTGTCACATAATTAATGCAGCTCTGTGAAATCCTCATCTGATTCTTCAAAATGTAAAAAATAAATGATAAAGTCCACCTACCAAGAACCCACACTCACCCCACACTACCTTCAAGGCTATATCCTCCTCTACAGTGTATCTAAAATGAAAGATAAACCAACTCTGCAGTAGTCTTTGTGTGTTGACCAGGCTGGAAATGGCCACCACGCAAATGTGTTGGACCACAGTGGCACTATTTTAAACTGCATACACTTGAATATAATGGTGAGATATGAATCTGTCAGCTCCCACCATTCACTCAGAGACCAGTGGTGTGGCAGAGTCAAATGCAACGGTGACCTCATGGTGCCTGCTGCACCTAGTTGCCAGACAAACTGGAGAAGTTGTGCATGGAGAGATCTGTAACCATTCATCATGGGAATGAGCATTTATTTTAACATTATTATAGGGGCACAATATTGTGTTGGAGGCACATAAGGGGACTTTAGAAGTGGCATTCAGTTCTGAACATAGGCCCACACCTCTCACTCTCTATGCCAGGCATCCTCAAACTGTAACCCTCCAGCTGTTGTAAAACTACAACTCCCACAATGCCCTACTGTAGGCTGATACCTGTAGGCTGTTCGGGCATGCTGGGAGTTGTAGTTTTGCAACAGCTGGAGGGCCGCAGTTTGAGGATGCCTGCTCTATACCAGCACTCCAGCTGTTGGGAAACTACAACTCCCATCAGGCATACTTCTAAGAACTCTCATTGAAATGAATGGAGCATGCTGGCAATTGTAGTTTCACAACAGCTGGTGTGCCGAAGGTTGCTGATCCCTGCTCTATACAATGAACACAGCACCTATGCAATGTTCAGAATCGGTTCCTTGCTGCAGCCATGGTATATACTGATAGTTTGTGAAAGGGTTTATTTATTTTATGCACTTGTATAGCGCTGCTATATTCCAAAGCGCTTTACAGACATTAACATCAAGCTGTCCCCAATGGGGCTCTCAATGTAAGTTCCCTATCAGAGTGTGTTTGGAGGAAACCCACGGAGAGAAAATACAAACTCCATGAAGATGTTATTCTTGGTCGGATTGAAACCTAGGACCCCAGTGCTGCAAGGCACCAGTGCTAACCACTGAGCCACCGTGCTGCCCGTTGCAGCAGAGACACCATTTCTAAGAGCAAAAGAGATAAAAAAGCAAAATTCACTTTAAAACTTGGTCTCAACTGTCAGGATTTTCATAATGCCTCTTTCTGGATTTATTGTTGTTAAGATCCTTATATATTAGGATAGAGTAGGCTAAACTGTATAAAGTAAATATATATGTGTATCCATATTATGCATATACTGCTGTCAGACTTATCTAGCAACCACCCAGTGGTCCGCACTGCATCTATTTCAGTAGGCATTAGTTATGCTTGTTATCAGCCCACAGTTCTTTGTGTATAGCTGCTGCCCATAGCTCTCGTCTGCCAACATACTGTTTTGGCCATCCATTGGATAACTAGGTTTTATTGCTCCTCCTGCAGCAGACTATTTTCTTTTTCTTCCTGTGTCCCTCTGTACGCTACTCCCAGCATTGTCTTAGGGCTCATACACACGACTGTTATTTATTTCCCCGCATCCAATTAGCATTTTTTGTGGATCGGATGCGGACCCATTCACTTCAATGGGGCTGCAAAACATGCAGACAGCACACCGTATACTGTCTGCATCTGTATGTCTGTTTCGCGGCACCACCAAAAAATATAATGTGTTCTATTCTTCTCCATATTACGGACAAGGACAGGACAGTTCTGAAGAGGGCAGTACGTTCCATTCCGCAAAATGCAGAATGAACACGGCTGGTGTCTGTGTTTTGTGGATCCACAATTTGCGGATCGCAAAAACGTTTACGGCATTGTGCATGAGCCCTCACTGGGAGCTGTCAGCAGTGCTCCGCCCCTTCTCCTGCTGCCTCACAACACTGATTGGGGCAGGCAGTAGCTGCTGTCATAGCAGAGCAGGAAAGAGGTAAGTTGCAGTATAGTTAGAGAGTGACTTCACTGTTTAATTGTATCCAGTGTCTGTAATGTTTGTATATGCATGTGTAAAGTTCATACAATAGTGTGTATATACATATGCAGTAGCGTATCTATCACGAGGCAAACAAGGCATTTGCCTAGGGCGGCACTTGCCAATAGGGCGGCAAAATGCCTTGTTTGCTCATCGGATCTGAGTTTTCACGATCTCAGTAAGATCGTGAAAAGTCAAATCCGATGGTGTATTCTAACCCCCAGGCGTTCCCATGGTGACGGGGACGCTTTCCTGGGGGTTAGAATATACAGGGTAACTAACATCTCTCCTCCCAGTGGCATGACCTGCTCCCTCCACCGCCCCACCTGCACCTGATTGTAGAGTGACTGATGTGCCCATTACATCAAGAGTCTTCGCCTCTTCCTACCTACCATAAGGCACTCCATTCTAGTGAGGGCCACACCCCCAGCTCCTCTCTGCAGGTGACTTTCTCTCCGCCAGGACCTGCCCACAACCAGTACGGAGGCCGGCTCCTCGGCGCTGATGGTAGCAGCGGCTGTTGCGTTCTCATGCGGGGCAAGACGGTAATTATCACCGGGGCTAACTGCAGCATAGGGCAGCCGCAGGGGAGCTGCTCAGGCTGCAGGCTCGGGTCATCCTGGCGTGTCGGGACTCGGAGGGGGTGGAGGAGGGGGCCCAGGAGCTGCAGGAGGAGACCGGGGACAGCGGGGATGTGGTGGTGAAGGCGAAGCAGCTGGACCTGAGCTCCTTGAAGTCCATGCGGCGCTTTTGCCAGGAGGTGGTGAGGTTGAGTGTCCTGATGTAGTATGTACAGTGCCCTATGCATGCAGTATGTGTGTACAGTGCCCTGTGTGTGCGTGCGGTATGTGTGTGTGTACAGCGCCCTGTGTGTGTGTGTACAGTGCCCTGTGTGTGTGTACAGTGCCCTGTGTGTGTGTGTGTGTGTGTACGGCACCCTGTGTGTGTGTACAGCACCCTGTGTGTGTGTGTACAGCACCCTGTGTGTGTGTGTACAGCACCCTGTGTGTGTGTACAGTGCCCTGAGATAAGCGCTCATTTAAAGTTAAAGTTACAGATTACAGTTAATAAATGGATAATCCTGTGAGCGGCGGGGAGGGAGATCTGTGGATGGCACTGTCATGGGTGGGGGATCTGTGGATTACACTGTCATGGGGAGGGGATCTGTGGATGGTACTGTCATGGGTGGGGGATCTGTGGATGGCACTGTCATGGGTGGGGGATCTGTGGATACCACTGTCATGGGGGGGATCTGTGCATGGCACTGTCATGGGGGGTCGGATCTGTGAATGGCACTGTCATGGGGGGTATCTGTGGATGGCACTGTGATGGGGGGGATCTGTGGATGGCACTGTCATGGGGGGTATCTGTGGATGGCACTGTCATGGGGGGGATCTGTGAATGGCACTGTCATGGGGGGGGATCTGTGGATGGCACTGTCATGGTGGGGGGATCTGTGGATGGCACTGTCATGGTGGGGGGATCTGTGGATGGTACTGTCATGGTGGGGGGATCTGTGGATGGTACTGTTATGGGGAGGGGATCTGTGGATGGCACTGTCATGGGTCTAACAGGAAAGGGTGGAGCCTAAAGAGGAAAGGGTGGGGTTTACAGAGGAAGGGGGTTTGGCCTTGACAGTAAGGGGTGGGTCAAATTTATATTAAGGGGGTGCCCGAGTTTAGTCTCGCCTAGGGGAGCACAAAACCAAGATACACCACTGTACATATGTATATACAAGTGTACAGTTTATAAACATGTATACAGTGTATATACAGTATACATGTATACAGTGTGTAAATACATGTATACAGCATGTATATACATGTCTACATAGTGTGTATATACAGTACATGTGTATACATAGACATAACTACCATAGCGGCAGACCATGTGACTGCTATGGGGCCCAGGGCAAGAGAGGGCCCAGATGGGATCATCCCCTCTTCTACTAGGGGTGAAAACTTGGTCAGGACTCTACCCTCTTACCCTGGGTTCAGACCTGAGTGTTCTTGAAACGCGCGTTTTTGTCGCGCGTATTTTAGCGCGTTTTTGCAAATAGGAAACGCGCGTTCGTATGCGCGTTCTTGTGATTGACTACTGTGGTGTGAATCACAAAACGCGTGACAAACGCCCCAAAAAAAGCTCAAGTACTTGTTTATGCATCGGGTGTTTTACAGCGTGTTCAAACGCGCTGTAAAAAGCTCAAGTGAGAACCAGGGCCATAGGAAAGTATTGGTTTTCATGTGTTGAGCGTTTCATGTGTTGAGCAAACGAGGCAGTGGAAGAAATTGCTCAAGGGTCATTGAAAGGTGCTTTGGCAGAAACCCTTCTGTCCTGTGTGGAGGGCCTGGTTTGATCCTTGCTATGGAGCCCTTTCTTCTCTATGTACACCACTGTGTATAATGAATACACATATGTACTGTGTGTATATACATGTGTACAGAGTGTGTATATACAGTACATGTGTATAATATATACACATGTGTACAGTGTGCATATACATGTGTACAGTGTGTATATACACGTGTACAGAGTATGTATATATTGTACACGTGTACAGAGTGTATATATATTGTACCTGTGTGCAGAGTGTGAATATCCAGTACATGTCTATAATGTATACACATGTTTACAGTGTGTATATACATGTGCAAAGAGTATATATATTCATGTGTACAGTGTGTATCTACATGTGTACAGTGTGTATATACAGTACATGGGTATAATGTATACACATGTGTACAGTGTACATATGCATGTGTACAGTATGTATATACATGTGTACAGAGTGAATATACATGTGTACAGAGTGTGTGTATACAGTACATGTGTGTAATGTATACACATGTGTACAGTGTGCATATGCATGTGTACAGTGTGTATATACATGTGTAAAGAGTGTGTATATACATGTGTACAGTGTGTATATACATGTGTACAGAGTGTGTATACACATGTATACAGTGTGTATATACATGTGTACAGAGTGTATATAAACATGTATACTGTGTGTATATACATGTGTATAAAGTGTGTATCTACATGTGTACAGAGTGTGTATATACATGTATACAGTTTTTTATATACATGTGTTCAGAGGATGTGTAGTGATTAAGCAGACCTCCAAACTGAGCCATGTGTGCCAAATCCCCAGCTTGGTGCCAATATGTTTCTAATAAAGAGAAGGTCCCCATATGGTTGTAGCTCCTCACCCTGTTATTGGGCCGAGTGCCAAAGATATGTAGGTCCAAAGCCACAGGCCAGCTCCTAAATGAAGGGTTCACCCCTTTTTTTCATACCTTTCTGCGTAGCAGTGGTTATGGGCAATCACATGATCCCTTATAGTGTATTGTTGCCAATTCCCCCCTGGAGCAAAATCAGTGTGCTGGAACCCTTGACAATTATCTTATAACACTGGGGGAGCCACTGGAATATGAACCATTTTGTAAGCTAGTGGTGCATGGTTCCTACTAAATTTAATGGGAGACTATTATCACAATAAGAAATCGCTTTCCGATGTCCGTATGATTAATCAAGGCTTATGTACAGGGGAGTGCCCTGAGTAAGTTTATTAAAGGGGTTCTCCAATGAAAACAATTATGGCATATCACTAAGATACACCATAGTTGTCAGATAGGTGCTGGTCCCATCCAGGGGCAGATTGGGAACTTAAAGTGGCCCTGGAAAAAAACCTAAAGTGGCCCCATGTTGTAGGTAGGTTCAAACTGACAGAAGATAGGCCAAACAATTAGGCGAGTACAACCTTAGTAGGTGGGGTCTGCAATACTGTAGATTACCATCCCAGCAGAACCAAAATACCACAGGACAGCACAAAATACTGCTGCCCTCACCACAGTATTCAACTGTATCACCACCTTGAGGACAGTAACACAGTTGAGTTCAGGAGGGCACCTGTGGCCGTTGATCATCAGATCATTGTGTACCTGGCTTGCAGCCATCAAGAGGGCTTGAGTGGCCCCCTGGGCATCGGCCCACCGGGAAATTTCCCTGTAGGGTAGTTTGGCCAATCCGCCCCTGGTCCCACCTCTGGGTTCCACTTCTGTCTCCAGAACAGGGCCCCGAAATTGTAGGGAGAGCAGTCATGCATGCACAGCAACCATCCATTCCCAGCTATGGGAGTTCCAAAAATAGCTAAGCACTGGCTCGGCTATTTCCAGCAGTCCCATAGTGGTGAGCGGAAAGGTGGCAGCAATTGCGCACCTTGCTCTCTATTTACTTTTATGGGACTTATGAAAATAGCTGTGTTTGCTCACTTGGCTATATACGGAAGTCCCATAGCAATAAATAGAGAGGTTCTATGAATATGTCACAAGCTCTCCTTCACTTAGAGGGCCCTTTTCTATAGATAGGATTGGGTCCCTGAGTTGGAACCCTCACCTATGTGACATTTATGGTATATCCTAGTGATATGCCACAAATGTTGAGATTGGACAACCCCTTTAAGTGGCTGCATTGTACATGCCACAGTTACACAATATCAATGCTTAGGTTTGGCATTCATAATGAAAAATATTCAATTCTTGAGTGTTTCATGGATATGGCCTTGACTTTTATTACATAGGAAAACAGTTGTTTATTTTAAGATTAAGTTAAGGGTTGAGATATAGAAAGCTGTTTTATTGAGATACCCCCAACAAACCTACCTAGCTGCATATTTAACACCCTTTTAACTCCCAACAGGAAACTCGTCTCATAGCTTGGTTGCCTTCAGACTGCTGTTTACAAAGTTGTAAAAGTAGCACTTAGTGAAAATACCAGATGGTTCCTGGTTTGAATATTTGTTTAGAGTCCTAAAGTTAGCCACAAAATACTTGCTGGCTGTAGTAAAAATAATTTTAGAAGAAAAATATACAGAATGCTGGTAAAAACACCCTATAAACCGGTCACTTGTAATGACGGCCCTACATTTCCTTTCCACGTACAGGGAACCTGACCATGATGTGAAAATAATGACAGAAACGTTTTGTTGGTAATAAAATGTCATTACATGGCTAATCCTGCTTGTAATTATGCAAGTGGGGCTTTAATCTGCTATTGCTAATTGTGCCGGGTTTTAGAAAGCCTTGTGGCACAGAGCTATCAACCTGGCTTACCTGCTGGTATTCCACTAAGCATAGACGTATATCAAGAAACCCATAAAATGCTAAAACAATGTAAAATGTTTCCAGTTCTGCACATTAAATATTCATTATGTAAATGTACTGTTTCCTGACTCTAAGCTATAACGTACAGTATAGCTAATTATGGTCAGCATGCTATCTACTGCGAGATATGGGACACCTGTGCTCAGACCAGACTCCTGAAAGTTCCTTATCAGAGTAAAAATGCATACTGGAAGCAATATTTAGAGTCTTAGGATGGCCATACACATTAGACAGAAGACAGTGGTGAGCGATCATACACATTTTAGTCCATATTGCCCATTAAGGCTGCCATACACATTTAATTGCGGTCGGCAGAACTATCATTCAACCAGCAGCTATCTCTCCCGACAAATTCATAAATATTGATAGCTGGCTCATCCAAACATGTATGTATATTCAAAGGGGAGTGGGAAAAAAGCTGTTGCCAGGCACTTTTTGCATCTGCATATCTCCTAAGAGAACAGAGGAATATGACAAAAATATTCACTTCACCAGATCCATCTCTCACTGGATATCATCTGGAGGAGGAGACTTGTGAGCTTCCCACCCACATTAGACTGTCAGCCGAACCATGGGTTTGGCCAAAATGCGTTAATGGAGGGCCTTCACAGTTGTTGAAACTAGCCGTACATGTTCAATGAAAGTGAGCAATGGACAAAAGATTTTTTTGGGAATGTTCTTTCAAAGCAGGATCTTTCTCCTTAATATTAGACCAAAATTTCAAATAGAAAATCACTGAAAATGGTTCACTACAATGGTAAATGCAATTGAAAATATTTGGCTAAACCCTCACGCTAATATTTAAATGAGACTTTCGCCAATATATTCTTATATCAAGAACATACCGGAGCCCACGCACCCCGTATTGCATTTACCATTGTAGTGCACCATTTTCAGTGATTTTCCGTTTTTTATAGCCCCATCCGCACATTTGTCTTGCATGTGGTCCGTTGCGGGCATTCTCCATTGTATGCATTTTTGACTGGGGATTGCTGTTAGCAACGGATCACATGGGCAGGATTTGCTCCCCCGGGTAGAAATGCGCAACAGCATTTGGGGTCTTGAGCATTTTGCCTTTTAGACCATTTTATTCTGTGATTTTTTTCAACATTTCCAACACATCCAACTTCTTTTCAGACAATGATGGTCTGTTTTTGGTCAACTAAAACTATTGTTTATTATTACATTTTACCCGACCAATGGTCATTTTGGTTTAAATCATCAATTTAGAGTACATTACTTTTAGTTGGCCATTATAGATGAGCGAACCAATTCTACATGGATCAAATTCATTACTTATTTCCCGAAACATGAATTTTGGCAAATCTGACACTTTTGTGATTTGTCCTGTGTGAATCGCTGAAAATGGAGATCATCCTATTATAAATCAGAAGACAGAGACAAGGGGATTTACCACCAAAAGATATAGTTTTGGACCCTTTTTTAAATGTTAAAAAGCAGAAAAAAGTCCATCAGTGCAGTGTGTTTTCAAACAGGCTACCATCCATATACTGGATCCACAGCCATATATGTGGCTGTCACTTTGATATTTCTAACGATATCTTGGTATTAAAGAGCTTGAAATGGGTTGTATACAGTCCTAGGAGATGTCAGAGTGTCATACATAACTTTTCAGGACAATTGTGGCAGGGATTGCATTGTAGCATACCTTGGAACTGTGCCTTTTTACTGTTGTATGCACTACTTCTCCCATCTTACTTCAGTAAAGGAAGACTTTATTTATTACAACTTGCGGCTTGGTTATTGACTTTACCATACATCAGCCAGTCCTTTGCATCCACCCTATCTTTCACCCTGAAAACCATATTTTCATGGGAACCCCACATACCACCAGGAAGGAGTTCCAACTTCAGGGTGTGCCCCGAGGGAAAAAAGGTGCACCCTCCAGTCACTTCACAGCTCTAGGGAGTGCTAGAGTAGAGATTTACACCATGATCTGTGAGTACTATTACCACCCTCAATGCCACAACTACCACTCCTATCTTTATGCACTCCCACCCACTAACACCATCAGGAAAGCGTCTGATGGGCTCTAAATTTATTCTGCAGCAGCAGAACGACCCCAATGGCATCTTTAGCATAAAGAAGAACAAGGAGCTTTGGAAGTGATGATGTGGCCCAACAGAACCCTGATCTCAACATCATTGAGTTTGTCTGGGATTACATGAAGAGACAGAATGATCTGACCAAGCCTACATCCACAGAAGATCTGTAGTTAGGTTTCCAAGATGTTTGGAACAACCTCCCTGCTGAGTTCCTTCAAAAGCTGTGCAAAAGTCTACATAGAAGATTTTATTCTGTTTTGAAGGCAACAAATGGTCACACCAGATAGATTTAATTTTCTTTTCTGTATTCACTTTGCATTCTGTTAATTGATTTAAAAAAGCTATTAACACTTCTATTTTTGAAAGCATTCGTACTTTGTAGTATTTTTCCCACTGTAAGAGGGTGCAAGGTATCATATGCGATGGCAGGTACGTGTCACCGAGGTTGCTGGTCTCGGTGAGGTGAGAGCCGGGGTTTTTGTCTGCAGCAGCTTATGCTGCTAGACTTTGTTACTTAGTTTGGCTGCAAAGCTAATCCGGGCCGGCTCTTACTGGGAGTAGGTAAAGTGTAGGGTGGGTGCCTACTACCCACGGTCCAGTCCTGGTTTTGGGCTGGATATAAAACACAGCCAGCAGCTGTGTCTGGGTGGTGATTATCCTGGAGCCTGCTAACAGGACTGTGAGGTTCTCTGTGCTGGAGGACGGAGCTCAGCAAGGTGGTGTTTCCCTGCAACCTGAAGGTGGAATCGCCTGCGGCTGGGCCGACTGCTAGGTGTGAACCCGCACCTAAACCACCCAGGTGACTGGACCCTGTGTTGGCCTGTTTTTGTTTTGCCACGTTATTTCCGTTGTGTGTGAACTGTCACCAAAGAGACTGTTTTTCATTTATGGTGTGCAAGTGTGAATAAAACACTGTTTGTTGCACAATCTGGACTCCTTGTTTTGCCTCTAAACTGCACCCGCACCGCTGTCTACCAGAGCGACTCCCCACATTTGGTGGAGGATGCGGGCATGCGCAGTGAGGCTGGCGTGAACGCCCGAAGTTTTGTTTTTCTAAAGTGCATGGAATATATTAAGCCAGCAAAGCTGCAAGCAGGAGTTTCTGGCAACATGGAGGCTGCTGTGAAGGCTCTCATAGAGGCTAACGTGCAGCAGCGGGAGACTAACCAGCTACTGCTACAACATGTGATGGCGTTACAGGCGGCAGGAGCGTCCCACCACGTCCATGATGCCCGGAAGCGGTCCGTGCGGCGATCCCAAAAATGACCCCGCAGACGGCGTTGAGGCGTACCTGGCGGTTTTGAGAAGGTCGCCGTGAGGGAAAAGTTACCCGTGACCAGTGGGCTGAGGTGGTCGCTCCTTTCCTGGCTTCCGGACCCCAGCAGGTGTTTTTCGACTTGTCGGACGATCAAGCGGCAGATTATGACACCGTGAAAGGAGAGATCCTCGCCAGACTGGGCGTGAACGTGCTGGTCCGCGCCCAAAGAGTCCACCAGTGGGACTTTAAAACGACTGAACCCGCTAGGCCGCAGTACTACGATCTGCTGCACAGGCTGCAAAAGTGGCTGCAGCCCGATCTACTAAGTCCCACTGCCATGCTGGATCGACTGTTGGCGGACATCTTTTGGAGGGCCCTGCCTTATCCCCTCCAGCACTGGATCGGCCAGGTATCGCCCACCAATGCCCTGGAGATGGTCGACCTGGTGGAGCGCTACGAGGCCACCAGAAACCTGCAGGGGACTCTTGCGGGGAAGGGGTCAGTCAAACCCCGGAGGCCTCTGCCCCAGTTCCGGCGTCCGGCGACAGAGCGGCCTGCACGGTATATACCCCCTGCGAGTCCGCCTCCCGTGGTATGCTGGAGGTGTCAGGAGCCAGGCCACATCAGGGCCGACTGTCCGCATCGGGATGAGCCGATGGATATGAACTACGAGGGTCGTCACTCCCTGTATGCACGGAAGCTGTGCGCAACTGGCACCCGTGAGGTGCAGGACCATAACCACCTGTGTCAGGTAGAGGTGGGAGACTCTCTGGCGGTGGCTCTGCTGGACTCCGGGAGTTTAGTCTCCCTGGTAAGGGCTGCCCTTGTACGGCCTGCGGAGTATACTGGCCGTAAAGTCGGGGTCCTGTGCATCCATGGAGACCTGAAAGACTACCCCACTGCACTAGTGACTTTGTCCACCGCGGCTGGTAGGTGGACCCACGAGGTGGCTGTCGCTACTAAACTCCCACACGAACTGATACTTGGGAGGGACTTCCCGGTTTTCCGGCGCTGTGGCCGGTAATAAAGGTATCTGAGGGACCCGAGACAGGGGTGACCCTAGTGGAGTGGCCTGATACCACTGGAAGGCCAGAACCCTGGGAGCCCGAGTCTGAAGGGCCGGCGGTAGGGGTGACCACTGCTCCAGCGGTAGAGGGGAGACAACCCCACTGAGTGTAATGGTGGGAGACACGGAGGACTTGCCACCGGGACCTGAGTTGGCAGACCTCAATGTCTCCGGGAAAATTTTGAGACCGCACAACACCGGGACCAAACCCTAACCAGGGCCTGGGAGAATGTGCTGGAAATTGATGGGAAACCCCAGAAACCAGGGGCTGAATTAATGTTCCCACGATTTATTGTTCTGCAGGATATGTTGTATCGGGTGAACCAAATCCGAGGCGAACCTGTTGAACAGTTGGTGGTGCCCACAGCGTATCGCAAGCTTGTCATGGAGCTTGCCCACCAACATGTTCTTGGGGGACACCTGGGGTGGCAGAAAACCCAGGACCGCATACTGCAGCGATTTTATTGGCCCAGTGTGTTCAAGGAGGTAGAGAATTATTGTAAGTCCTGTCCGACCTGTCAGATAACTAGCCCCCAGCCACATTTCCGTAGTCCTCTGGTACCTCTGCCAATCATTGAAGTACCGTTTGAGCGAATCGCTATGGATTTAATTGGGCCTGTACCAAAGTCTGCCAGGGCCACCAACACATTCTGGTAGTTCTCGACTATGCCACTCGGTATCCGGAGGCGGTGCCTCTGCGACATACCTCAGCTAAGCTCATTGCCAAAGAGTTAATGGAGATGTTTTCCCGTGTGGGCCTGCCAAAAGAGGTTCTGACAGACCAAGGGACCCCTTTTATGTCCAAAGTAATGAGGGAACTGTGTAAATTGTTGCGTATAAAGCAGTTACGGACGTCCGTTTACCATCCGCAAACAGACGGTCTTGTGGAGAGGTTTAACCAAACTCTAAAAAATATGTTAAAGAGGGTGGTGTCTAGAGATGGGAAGGACTGGGATCTGCTTCTGCCCTATCTCATGTTCGCAGTGCGAGAGGTGCCCCAGGCCTCTACTGGGTTCTCGCCCTTCGAACTGCTTTATGGCAGACACCCTCGGGGCCTGTTGGATATCGCCAAGGAAGCATGGGAACAACAGCCTGTCCCCCACAAAAGTGTCATTGAGTATGTCGCCCAGATGCAGGAACGGATGGAAAGGGTGTTGCCCTTGGTCCGGGGAGCATATGGAGGCAGCGCAACAAGCCCAGAGTAGGGTGTACAACCGTCAGGCTCGGGTACGGGACTTCAATCCGGGAGATCGGGTTTTGGTTCTGGTACCCACCCTTGACAGCAAATTCCTAGCTAGGTGGCAGGGCCCCTATGAGGTGATCGAGAAGGTAGGGAAGTGAATTACAAGGTACACCAGCCAGGGCGGCGCAAGCCGGAGCATGTGTACCACGTGAATTTACTTAAGCCGTGGAAAGATAGGGACGCGGCCGGCGACCACAGCCCCGGCCAGGGCTTCTAGGTGAAAGGGTCCAGCCCCACAGTTCGAGGCCTGTGAAGCCGTAACCACGGTAAAATTGCAGACAGCCTGTCTTCCAAACAAGTTCAGGAAGTCAGGGAGTTCCTCAGTCGGAACACGGATGTGTTCTCGGACCTCCCTGGCCGCACGTCTCTCATCCGACATGACATCGTCACTGAGCCTCAGGCCAAGGTCGGTTAAAACCATACCGGGTACCCGAGGCTCGCGGCGGGCCATCGCGGAGGAAGTGCAGTTAATGTTGAAGCTCGATGTCATTGAGGAGTCGAAAAGTGAGTGGGCCAGTCCCATAGTCCTAATACCCAAGCCGGATGGGACGTTGCGGTTCTGCAACGACTTTCGCAAGTTAAATGAAGTATCCAAGTTTGTAGCGTATCCCATGCCCCGAGTAGACGAGCTTGTTGAAAGTTTAGGACAAGCCCGTTATTTTTCTGTGCTGGACCTCACTAAAGGGTACTGGCAGGTACCCTTAACGGAGTCGGCTAAGGAAAAACCGCATTTGTTACCCGCAGGGCCTGTATCACTACAAGGTGTTACCCTTTGGCCTGCATGGCGCCCCGCCACTTTCCAAGGTTAATGGACATAGTGCTGCGACCACATCGTCGGTGCGCCTCGGCCTACTTAGATGATGTAGTCATCCACAGCACCGACTGGGAAAGCCATTTACCCAAGGTGCAGGCGGTAGTGGATGCCCTGAGGAAAGCCGGACTGACCGCTAACCCAAAGAAGTGCTCCATAGGGTTAGAGGAGACAAAATATCTGGGATATGTTATTGGGCGGGAAGTCCTCAAACCTCAGGTAACTAAGGTAGAGGCCATTCGCAACTGGCCCCGACCGGTCACCACCAGGCAGGTAAAGTCGTTCCTGGGGATTGTAGGATACTACATGAGGTTTGTGCCCCACTTTGCCAAAATAGCAGCGCCATTGACAGACCTGTTGAAGGGGCGAAAGTCTGGGAGGGTTAGCTGGAGTGAGAAGGAGGAGGAGGCTTTCTCCGCGTTGAAGTCGGCCCTGTGTGGGTCCCCGGTTTTGGTGACACCCGACTTCAACAAGGAGTTTGTCGTACAGACCGACGCCTCGGAGGTAGGCCTCGGTGCGGTACTGTCGCAGGAGGTCAACGGGGAAGAACATCCCGTTGTCTTCCTGAGCCGTAAGCTCAGCCCCGCCGAGTCCAGATATAGTATAGTGGAGAGGGAGTGCCTGGCTATCAAGTGGGCACTCGAAAGTCTCCGCTACTACCTGTTAGGGAGGAGGTTCCGTCTGGTGACCGACCATTCCCCCTCAAATGGATGAGTCAGGCCAAGGAGAGGAATGCTCGGGTCACCAGGTGGTTCCTATCGCTTCAAAATTTCAAATTCTCCGTGGAACACAGGGCAGGCCGCTTGCAGGGCAACGCAGATGCCCTGTCCCGCGTCCACTGCCTCACGTGTGTTCACCCCTCAGGGTTGAACAAAGGGGGTGTGTAAGAGGGTGCAAGGTATCATATGCGATGGCAGGTACGTGTCACCGAGGTTGCTGGCCTCGGTGAGGTGAGAGCCGGGGTTTTTGTCTGCAGCAGCTTATGCTGCTAGACTTTGTTACTTAGTTTGGCTGCAAAGCTAATCCGGGCCGGCTCTTACTGGGAGTAGGTAAAGTGTAGGGTGGGTGCCTACTACCCACGGTCCAGTCCTGGTTTTGGGCTGGATATAAAACACAGCCAGCAGCTGTGTCTGGGTGGTGATTATCCTGGAGCCTGCTAACAGGACTGTGAGGTTCTCTGTGCTGGAGGACGGAGCTCAGCAAGGTGGTGTTTCCCTGCAACCTGAAGGTGGAATCGCCTGCGGCTGGGCCGACTGCTAGGTGTGAACCCGCACCTAAACCACCCAGGTGACTGGACCCTGTGTTGGCCTGTTTTTGTTTTGCCACGTTATTTCCGTTGTGTGTGAACTGTCACCAAAGAGACTGTTTTTCATTTATGGTGTGCAAGTGTGAATAAAACACTGTTTGTTGCACAATCTGGACTCCTTGTTTTGCCTCTAAACTGCACCCGCACCGCTGTCTACCAGAGCGACTCCCCACACCACACATGGCCAAAACTTTTGTACAGTACTATATATTTATGTGTATAGAGACCCATATGATTGTTTCACCTTAATTACATTATCCATGTGTTTTCCCTTTAAATCGCATCTCTTATTCCTGATGTCATAATGATTGCATTGCACTGATTGGTTTATGTTTTACTATAGAGGGTATTTAAGATTTCGTGTAACATTTGTTATGTAGCATAGCCCTGATTGAGCCATCTACTGTCTGTGCTTTTAACTCAAAACAATAAAGCGCTGCATTTTTTGGATCGATGTGGTGCTGGAAGATTTTTGTGTTATTTGTTCTGTAGATAGTGTATATCCCAGAGATGGGACCAGCATCTATCAGGCATCTATTGTTCATTCCATACATGTCTAAGATGGGAAAACTCATTTAGTTCATAACACAAGCCCTTTTAGCGATTTGGGGCAGATAAAGTAGGAAGAGAAAGAGCAATTATAACAGAAGCTATAGGCATTTAAGGTATATGGGTCACTTCCATGGATTTAATCAAAACACTTGACTGTATATCACATGCACTTTGATTATGTTTAACAGGTATTTTGCATTGTATGAATATTGTAGTCAAATTCAGTTCATAGCTGGTCTACAAATAGGTGGGAATAACTGTGAAGAAGCTCCACTAAATGTGTCAGACCACAAGTAAATAGGGATAAGTTGTGTTTGTTTCAATGTTTGGATTAGTGTTGTATATTGTAAAGAGGGCGTGCTTGACAATAAATTATTAATTGTTCAAATGTATACATAGGCAAACCACAATTTACATTATAGTATGACCAAAGGCTTTTTAGAAGCAGTGCATTTAATTCTGTATTTATTTTTATAGTTGATGTTTATATACGTGATTTTAACATGTTTATATTGTCAAATGAATGGTAGTTTGTATATTCTAATTTAGAGACCTATCCATGTAGAGACCTCAAACTAGTACGAACATATACCATTGCTAGACATTTAGGGGGAAATTTATTAAATCTGCACAGGCCTCTACATAAGTTTGGCCCTCCCTCCAGCAGGCCATGCGACAGACATAACTCTACACCAGCAAGTGTACATTTAAGCCATTTTCCACACCAAAAACTGGCATGGAAAATGACAAATGAGCTAAGTCTGTTGGTCCACCCGCCTCTCCATGCCAAGCTGCCTTTTCTCAATACTTCGGAAAACTGGCATGAAAGGGGAAAAGTCGCAGATTTGCCACAAAAATGCCATGTGACAAAGTTTGAGACTTTAAAATGCCATTATTGTGGTGTATATCAGTTAATATGTTTCATAAAGCTCTCAGATAATTAACAAGATAAGCTTTATCATTTTTAATGCGTAATGAATGTGTTCACATTGAAACTGTATTTTATAATGTTAGTGCAAATTGCTGTCCCCTGCTATTTGGAAGGGGAGCCGCCTGTGGCCAAGTTTTCACCTTGCCTCATGATCTGTGCGCCTCTATCTATCTATAAAGAATTAGAGCATCACTCTAGTATGAGATGAAAAAACGTTTATTTACAATATTTCTAGAGCCTGTATTATAACCTGAGTCACAAACAGATATTGCTTCCAAACTTGGACATGTGCTTTAGACAAGGAATGTAACTGTTGCCTTTTCTAAACAGTATGACCTGGGTAAGGGAGGAGCCAATTAACCAGTGCTCCTCAGATGATCTTGAGAGTATAATAAGCAATTCTGTGACCAGTGGAACCCCAAACATATCCCAGGAGCCTCCTATTGTACGTGAACTAATAAAGAAGCTTTGTGGTCGGTGTATGGGAAGAGTTTGAATTATGCTACATGCACACAACCGTATGTGTTTTGCAGTCCACAAATTGCGAATCCGCAAAAAAAAGTGGATGACGTTCCATATAGCATCCTTTTTTTTTTTTTTTTTGCGGATTCGTTTTTTTTGTGGATCCATTGTAATAATGCCTATCCGCAAAAAAGACAAGAATAGGACATGCTCTATTTTTTTTGCGGGGCTACAGAATGGACATAAGGATGCGGATAGTACACGGTGTGCTGTCAGCATTTTTTGCGGACCCATTGAAATGAATAGGCCCTCATCCTATCTGCAAAAAAAGATTGCGGATCTGCAAAACACGGACACCGGCCATGTGCACATGGCCTGCACTATAATATGCGGACCCATTTTGCGGACGTGTGAATGGACTCTTAGACTGTTTATTTTGGGCATAATAGGTATTTAAACAAGTTTTACCTCGCTACCCAGGATACAAAAGGAATTTTCCACAGATTTTAAGGTGAAATGTTACAGGTTCATAATTGAACGAAAAGCAGGAGTCCAGAGAGGCTGATATTTGGAGACTTCTGGCAGAAAGGGCTATTTTTAAAGAAATAAATATTCTTAGAAACTATTTTTTTTCACAATTTGTGGCTGTTTATATTTTTCACACAGTTTTGTAGATGGAAAAATAATTATATTCTGTCAAAATATGGTGATGAAAAAAATTGTATTTTTTCAAAAGTTTTTTTTTTTCAATGGTTTTCATTTTAACCCCTCATGGATCGGGCTCATTTTCACCTTAAGGACCAGTCACTAATTTTAAAACGCTTTTACTTATCCAGGCCATTCTGAGATTGTTTTTTGTCACATATTGTACTTTATGACACTGGTAAAATGGAGTAAAAAATAATAATTTTTATTTATAAAAAAATACCAAATTTACCAAAACTTTTGAAAAATTAGCAAATTTCCAAGTTTCAATTTCTCTACTTCTATAATACATAGTAATACCTCCAAAATTGTTATTAATTTACATTCCCCATATGTCTACTTCATGTTTGGATCATTTTTGGAATGCCATTTTATTTTTTGGGGACGTTACAAGGCTTAGAAGTTTAGAAGCAAATATTGGCTTACATAATAGAAACCACCCAAAAATGACTCCATTCTAGAAACTACACCCCTCAAGGTATTCAAAACTGATTTTACTAACTTTTTTTTAACCCTTTAGGCTGGGTTCACATGAGCGTGTCCGGATTAGGTCCGGATGCGTTCAGTGAAAACTGTGCGATTTCACAGGCAAGCCATTCAGTTTTGTCTGTGATTATGTTCAGTTGTTCAGTTTTTTCCGCGCGGGTGCAATGCGTTTTGATGCGTTTTTCACGCGCGTGATAAAAAACTGAAGGTTTACAAACAATATCTCCTAGCAACCATCAGTGAAAAACGCAGCGCACTTGCTTGCGGATGCAATGCGTTTTTCACGCAGCCCCATTCACTTCTATGTGAAAAACGCAGAATATAGAACATGCTGCGATTTTCACGCAACGCACAAGTGATGCGTGAAAAAAAACGCTCATGTACACAGACCCATTAAAATGAATGGGTCAGGATTCAGTGCGGATGCAATGCGTCCTCCTCACGCATTGTACCCGTGTGGAAAACTCGCCCGTGTGAAAGGGGCCTTAGGTGTTCCACAAGAGTTAATGGCAAATGGAGATAACATTTCAGAATTTCCATTTTTTTGGCAAATTTTCATTTTTTAATGCATTTTTTCAAGTAACAAAGCAAGGGTAACCACCAAACAAAACTCAATATTTATTGCCTTGATTCTGTTATTTGCAGAAACACCCCATATGTGGTCATAAAATTCTGTATGGCCAAACGGCAGGGCATAAAAGGAAGGGAACGCCATATGGTTTCTGGAAGGCAGATTTTGATGGACTGTTTTATTTACACCATGTCCCATTTGAAGCCCCCCTGATTCACCCATGGAGTAGAAATTCCAAAAAAGTGACTCCATCTAAGAAAGTACACCCCTCAAGGTATTCAAAACTGATTTTACAAACTTTGTTAACCCTTTGGGTGTTCCACAAGAGTTGATGGCAAATAGAGATGAAATTTCAGAATTTCGATTTTTTTTTTTTTTGCCAAAGTTTCCATTTTAATCCAATTTTTCCAGTAACAAAGCAAGGGTTAACAGCCAAACAAAACTCAAGATTTATTGCCCTGATTTTGTAGTTTGCAGAAACACCAAATATGTGGTCTGCTGTATGGCCAAACGACAGGGCACAGAAGGAAGGGAAAGCCATAAGGTTTTTGGAAGGCAGATTTTGCTGGACTTGTTTATTTACACCATGTCCCATTTGAAGCCCCCCTGATGCACTCCTACAGTAGAAACTCCCAAACAATTTTATAGAGCAGGTTCTTACGGACGCAGCAATACCTAATATGTCTACTTTTTAAAAAATGTTTTACTTTAACACAATAACATCATTTTAGGGGAAGAAAATATGTTTTAGTGTCTCCATAGTCTGAGAGCTATATTTTTTTTTACTTTTTGGGCGATTGTCTCATGTAGGGACTCATTTTTTGTGGGATGAGGTGCCGATTTGATTGGTACCATTTTGGCGTACATACGACTTTTTTGATCACTTCTATTACCTTTTTTGGGAAGTAAGGTGAGCAAAATTTAAATTTCATCATAGTTTTTTTTTTTATGGCTTTCACTGTGTGGGGAAAGTAACATGACTGTTTCATAGATCAGGTCATTACAGACGCGGCGATATCAAACATGTGTAGTGCATTTTATTTTTTGTATTTTTAATCAGTGATAAATGTTTTTTTTATTTTTACATTTTCTTGACCCAGACCCACTTGGTTATTGAAGATCTAATGGGTCTGATGTCTGTATAATACAATACAGTACACTATATAGTGGGGGGAGTAAGCAGGCAGCTCGTTCCAATCACTGCCTGATCACTTTTCTTCCGATCACCTGTGTCCTTAAGTACTGGGACATCAGGGTGCACCTTTATGCCCTGTGTCCGTAACGGGTTAAAGTGAAAAAAAAATATAATAAAACTCTATATAAATTTGGTATAGCCATAATCATAGTGAGCAGCAGAATAAGGTTATCATGTTATTTACAGCGCACAGAGAACACTCTAAAAGCGAAACCTAAAAGCAATGGCAGAAATTAGCTTCTTTTTCCATTTCACTACATAGAATTTTTTCCAAATTTTTCAATACAAATATAGCTTATCAGTAATACAGAGTATTTATATTAGGGTTTCATGCAGTCATATAAAGTTTCTGCATAAAGCCGCATAAATGGTATTTATAAGGTGATCCATAGAGTTGTTTTTATATCGTTTTTGATAATGACAACATTTACTAACTAAACAGGGAACATTTGGAGCAACTAGCCTGAGAACATAGCTCTCCTGCCATGCCATACACTACAGTTTGGTACGTGTTCTAACATTAATAATAATTTAGATATTTTAATTATTTAGTTCACACACTGTTGGTAGGTTAATGTATATTTGTATTGTTTGACATGAATTAATAAGAAAGAAGACCTCCATTACATGACATATTCAGGAAATGTCAATCATCTATTAACACAATCTAAATATCTTCGATGTGTAAAAATGAAAGTGAAGCATGCACTCTGCATTCATTACGTGTCTAATACATTTATTTGTCTTTGATTTATATCAAATTCCTCTACAATAATGGGGCTTTCATTTTCCAGGAAACTATAACAGACTCAGTGGAACCATACTTGCACTGGGAATGAAACCACTCAAATATCTGATTCTAAACAGTGGTTAGAAGCAATAAAATAATCATTATTCCCTTTCCAAATATACACTGCAAACATTAGAAAGAAAAGCATGACTGATCTAAACGAAATATTACTAGTTGCCTTATTCTGATGGCAACCAATGACAAGGCAGTATTGCGTGTATTTCAGGCAATACTTTGGCTTCATATGGACAATATATGCTAATAGCAAGAGTTTTATATTGTAAGACCCGCAAACAAATTAATGTATTGTTGGCCAGAACCCACTGAGAATTGCCAAACTCTACAGTAATGTGTGAGGGAGAGCTCCCGAGTCTTTTGTTACAGATGATGGCAGAGGAGAGAAGGATCAGGTGAAATTAATATTTTTGCCCTCATCTTTTGTACTCCTAGGTCAGGCATCCTCAAACTGCTGATACCTGTAGGCAGTTCGGGCATGCTAGGAGTTGTAGTTTTGCAACAGCTGGAGGACCGCAGTTTGAGGATGCCTGTCCTAGGTGATAAGCTAAAGCCAGAAGTGTCTGGCAGTGTCTTTCTCCTGTCTCCCCATAGAATACATAATGGATTGGGGCACATCGAAACTCGAATGTTCAAGTACAGAGAAAAATATGAACATATTCCATTACTTAATCTATTTATTCCAACAGAGTTTCATGACAGTGACAGAAAACTGGTAGTCAGAAGCAATATTTCGGACCTATTGGTCCTTCCTCAGACTTGGCTAAGTAGTAAGAAGTTTATGGCAACTCCATCCAGACAGGTGCTTATAAGGCTAGGATTGCTGGAGGATGGAAGTAAAAACGGTGCACGTATATTGCAACTCATATATTGCTGTGACCAAATCTCACCCAGTTAAGCCAGTACTCTCTGCTCTGCACTGATGAGAGGCAATCACCCTGAAACAGCTGTCTGCAGATAAGGTGCTGGCTTATCTAGTATCCGAGTTATGTCTTGAGGCCTATTTAAAGGGTCGAACATTGACTTACAGGATAGTTGCCTTACAGTTGCCTGGTGACATTTGAGACAGAGCTTGTTAAGAGCTCATTTGCATCCCTTTTTTCCCAGAATTCCAGAGGAACATCTATGGCCTATGTTTCCTCATGCCGACTAAGGGTCTCTCTTCCCAAGGAGAGATAGTACCCCCACATTCAGATCTCAACAGTCACAAAAAAAACTGTAGGTTTAAATTTCTTTGAAGAAATTGAGGAGGTTTGGACTTCTGGCAACTCACATGTTGTGGCACTTTGCAAGTCACAGTGCAACCCAATTCATTGCCAATATGCTACCATGTACAGTACAGTAGAGTCACAATGCTTAGATCTTTGGCTGCACAACATGAGTCTCAGCCAAAGTTGCCCTATAGTCCCAGCCTAAATAGTAAGTTAAGGGTGCCTTCACACACAGCAGATTTTGTGGCAGAAAATTCTTCAACTGAAAATAAGTTCCATTAACCTTAATGGGGCTTGCAAAAGTCCATGTGTGTGCTGCAGCATTTAAATGAATAGAACTGAATTTCAGTTGCAGAATTTCTGCCGTGTGTGAAGGCACCCTAAAGAGGTTGCCTGTTTTAGAAGTATCTTCTTAAGGTATTGTTAATAGAAAGAGGGGTCATTCCCTCACAATCCACATCTAGATGCACTCACATTTAGTAAATGTGGAACATTGTATTAATTTTGTGAACTGTAACTTGGGTATTATTTTTTAATATACCAATGGACCATCAGTAGCGTACAACATAGACACTAAGATTGGCATTGAAACTCATGCTCTTCTTATTCTAAGGTCATTTTGGGCATTTGTCAGAATTTAATTAAATAATACAATTTCTTTTTTTTTTTCGTTTTCAGAAACTGAACTCTACAATACAACTAAGAAACAATGAGTTAAACATAACCGGAAGCCAGGAGACTGAATCCCAACCAGTTGGTTTAATGATTCAACAGTAGACAACATAAGACAACTATTTTCAGTATATTTTAATTGAAGGAATGTGAGAGTTTACACTTTTTTTTTTGTAACTTTTAAAGCTTGTTCATAGATTGGTAGCTGGTCACCAGTTATAAAGTAAAGATATGCTGTGAAAAATATGTTTTTAACAATCTTGGCAGGAAATAGGGATGAACCGTCTAATTGCTCATCAAAATGTAACATTGCACAAGTTGACTGCAAATCAGATTCAAATACCACATAATTCAAGAGATGAGTGAGGGAATCATAAAAGTAAGTATTGTGAGTAATCACTTCTCAGACAAAGACACATTTACAAAACAACAGAATCAATTATCCTCAACCCAATCACAACTTCTGAGACTGCAACAAATAATCATTACTTGTTTCTCTGAAGCATGGACTTAAAGAGGTTGTCTCAGCTGAGACATGGGTGGCATGTTGCTAGAATATGCCACGAATGTCAGATAGGTGTGGGTCCCACCTCTGAGACCAGCACCTATCTCTAGAATAGAGCTTTCAAAGTGAACAACCGCCCTTCATTCAGTTCTATGGGACTACTGAAAATAGCCGAACAGGCGCACATGGACGGTGCGCTCTCACTTTTGGGGGCCAGTTCTGGAGAAAGTATATTTAGGTTTTGTGAACGGTGACATACAGAAGTGTGGTTACAGTGCTAACAATATCCATTGGTCAGAAGGGCCTCTGTACACATCTGAAGAGTTATGAAGAAGCTTTGATATGGTTGACAAGGAACCAGGCATATAAGGCACTTTCTTGTCAAAAACTGCTTTTCAGGAACACAATGGCCCACATTTAGTAGGCTACTTGGTCTCACTTTAAGTTGCTGCTGTGGCTTTGATGCTGTGCCTGTGGGTTGGTGGGGCCCAGTGTCAAGGGGGCTCAGTCTGAAAGCAGTGGTGCTGTTAGGCTGCTGGGTCTTACCGCCTGAGGGTGCTGTGTGTTGGCGGTGGCGATTGCCACGTGGTGCTGCGCCAAATTAGAGTAGGTCCCATTTAAAAGAGGCAACCCTGACATGGTGAGAGCTTATGCATTTTAATCAAAATGTATACAAATGGCGTAGTGTACATTGAGTGGATGATTGCATTGTATACTAGTAATTATGCTGAAAAGCAATGTAAATTGTGCTGAGAAGCAACAAACCAATGCAGAGCTTGTGGATGTACGATCCATGTTTTGTTCTCTGTTTGGAATATTATCTGATCCCAGAGTGGAAGACATCAGCAAGACCCTAAAGATATTTGATCATAGGGGTCCCTGCAGAGAGTTTGAAAGGGGGAACCCTGATCAAAGAAGATTCTGACTGGCCTGACTCTGTACCTCAGCCACCGAGTTTTTCATGTGAACATAGGTTGGCCAGTTCGAGCATGCATCTTTAAGCCTCATGAACATGTGCCACCTATTCCGTGCATTGGGGACCACAAATTATGGGCCCCAATGCACAGGAACCGTCTGTGTGGCTGGTGAAGACAAATGCAGACCTATTCAACATTAAGTTGGCTTAGTGTTACTCATAAAAATGCACACAAAAATGTGCATACTGAGGCACTTTAAAAGGGATTGTTCACATCTGGGAGCTTTTTAGACAGACACCGCCTAACACTCACACTGTTAAGGTAACCAAACTTAACTGATCCCTGATGCTGGGTTCTGCATCCTTCACTTCCCCCATAAAGAGATAGCCCTCAGGTCTCCCCATTCCAACATCCTGTTTAATGTGGGTCACATGACTGCTGCAGCCAATGACTGGCTGCAGTGGTGACATGTCCCCCATGCATCATGTCACTGGGATCAGGTAAATGTAATTCCCTCCGCAGGTCCGACCATGCTATGAGGCAGGGTTGACCAACCTGGGGCTCTCCAGCTGTTGCAAAACTACAACTCCCAGCATGCCCACAGCTATCAGCCTACAGCAGGGGATGGTGGGAGTTGTAGTTTTTACAAAAGCTGGAGAGCCACAGGTTGGCTAGCCCTGTTATGAGTTTGTCCTAAAAGCCCCTATGGGTGAACGACCCCTTTAAGCCATGCCACCTTGTTGGATGAGACATAAAAATGTTAGAAAGTATCTAAAACACTTGATAAATGCAGTGCAAAGAATGTACACCAGTACAAAAAGTGCCAAAACTGGCCCAAGTAAAGCTGCCCGAGTGTATTAAAATAATAAATAGACCAAATATTGTTTGCTGGAAATACTTTTTTTTATAAAATGTTTAGAACCATTCTTTTCTAACATGTAACCTTGTGAAAAAGCATCTCTCAGAACTTTTATAATCTATCGAAAACTTCGTCTTGTGACAGTGATTAAGATTTTGGAAGTAATGAGTATCTGTTGGGAGTGAGAACAGAGTGGCAAGGGTCAGTGACGACAGCTAGTTAGTCTGTTGGTGTTCCCAAACTCTGTTTATACATTGTTAGATGTGACTGGAAAGAAAATGTGTTTTGTCCTGTTAACAGCATTTTTACCATGCTTGTAGAGAAGTTTGTGACTCTGGAGAAACCCGCATTACAATTTATATTCACTGCCATAGGACAACATCTTTGCATGAAATGGAAAGGATATTTTAAAAGTGGATTTTGTTTAATGTATTTCTTATCATAAACTTCAATCTGAAGATCTGGTGGATTTTATTAATTGTCATGCAATTAGCAAAAACTACAGCTAAATTCCACATTTGCACTGTTCTGTCCTCCTTATGTGAGAGGGGCACAAGTTGAGAAGCAGCTAAACTACATCGTAACAATTCATCGACTCACGAGCAGGGTCCAACTTCAACTTTTATTGCAGGTATAAGTGAAACTAAGTAACAGAAAAATATTGTGCTTACTGTAGTACACCAGCTTGTAGCAATACATTATAACACAGGTTTAGGCTAAATGCAAACCCACTTCTCCAACCCACTTCTCCAACCCCAACGGCTCTCCTGCCCTACAGGTCAAAGAACCGTTCTTCTGACATCTGCTTTTCCAATCAAATTTTTCCTAAACTTCAGATCGAATTCTACTTTGGATGCTTCAATTCGATCAACACTCACAGCAATAAGAGGAAGGATGTGTAGCCATAGACATATGCACATGGAAGTTGCTTACCTATCTGTGACGAACATGGTCTCTAACTAATAACTATGGAGTAGATAATACCAGCAGGAGATATTCAAAATACAACAATATGCATTAACATTAGAGATGAGCAAATTTTTCAAAAAATGGCTATTTCCTGGCTTCAGAGTAACACGCATAGGGAGTCTACTCTGGTAGTGAAATTTTACTGTAAGTCCGTATGACATGCAGATGACAGACGTCGCTCTTAGAATTACTGCACACTTCACTTATTTGGGCAGTCACGGGGCTAAAACTGGCCAAATAACTCTGCCTTACAGGTCAATGTTATTGTCAAGAAGAAGCGCATTCCTTTTACACCGTCGTCAGCTGATTCCACATAGATGTCAGCAGAACCTGTTCTATTAAACGCTTATACAAGTAGAGCCCCACGAGGAGTGGAGAGGGTGTTAGCAGTAAGTTTGTGTTGACGTCACTGATTATTTTGCCCTTTCTCTGATCTGTCAGAACAAAACCCCCAATAAATAAATCCTGTCTGTTGAGTATCCGCCTTCACTCAGTCAGCACTTTGTCAGTAATCCATCAGTATTGCTAATGCAAAAAAAACAGGAGTGGATCCAAAACAGAAATGACACGTGAATGGAATATTTGCATGTATTCTGTGTTTTGTACCCACTCCTGCTTTTGGCTATCAAATCACAAGCCAATTCTGATGGGGCCATACAGGCCTTACAGCTGCTACACAGACAGGATCCATTGTGCGTCTCATTTTTTCTTCCTTCTGACAGATCAGAAGAAGGGTCAAATAAATGATGATGTCAGCCAGGCCAAAAGGCATAATAGTGGCCCAGTCATGAAGTGTGGAGGTGTTAGCAGCATGAGGAGACCACAGAGTGACCCGATGACATAGTGTGGAGGCGGCAGCAGCATGAGGAGACCACAGAGTAGCCCTATGACATAGTGGGAAGGTGGAAGCAGCATCAGGAGGCCACAGAGTGGCACAATGACAGTGTGGATGTGGCAGCAGCAGCATCAGGAGGCCACAGAGTGGCACAATGACAGAGTGTGGAGGTGGCAGCAGCAGCATCAGGAGGAGGCCACAGAGTAGCACAATGACAGTGTGGAGGTGATGACAGCATCAGGAGGCCACAGCATGGCAAGGTGACATAGTGTGGAGGTGGGTGGCAATACCAATATCCGCTGAAGATGTTGGGTGAAAGAAGGAGCACTTGGCATCAGATGTGTGGCATCAGGTGGGTGGCAGCATTAGAATAGTAGCTGAGGCAGGTAGCCAGAAGAAACCGGTCTCTTTTGTCAAAATGTTGGCGTGGCACCATGGATGATCTAGTCTGGTGCATCAGGCATGGTTGGGTGGAAATCGGCGAATATCTTTTTCTTTTGCCACTAATACACTGCAAAAAGGGCGTTACCACATATAACTACACCACTGAACTGCAAAAAGGCCCTTATTTTTTTCCACTTTTCCACTAAACTAGGCTTTTCAACATATAAGTGGAACACTGAACGGCAAATATAGCTTTATTTTGCTACTAATACACAGCAAACAAGACTTTAGAATATATAACTGCACCGCTGAACCGCAATTTGGCCCTAATTTTTTCCCCTTTTCCACTCCACTTTTACAACATATCAGTGCAACGCTGAATAGCGAATATCTTTTTCTTTTGCCACTAATACTCGGCAAACTGGGCTTTAGAATATATCACTGCACCGCTGAACGGCTATTTGGCCCTAAATTTTTTTGTACTTGTACACAACACAAAAGGCTTTTCAACAGATAAGTTCAATGCTGAACGGCAAATATATTTTTATTTTGTCACTAATACATGACAAACTGGGCTTTAGAATATATCACTGCACAGCTGAACGGCAAGGCAATTAGGCCCTAATTTTTTTCAACTTTTACACAACGCAAAAGGCTTTTCAACAGATAAGTGCAATGCGGAGCGGCGAATATATTTTTATTTCGCCACTAATACACAGCAAATTGAGCTTTAGAATATATCACTGCATTGCTGAACGACAATTAGGCCCTAATTATTCCCTAAATATTTCCTTGTAATAAACCCTGTGAATGGCTGTATCAAACAGCACTTGCACCCCAATAACAAGAACCGTTTGCTGGAATGACAAAGCTGTATAATGGCAATGTAATTCGCTATGTAGTATTTGCTACATTAACTGGTATTTAGGGATCATTGATATTACCTGTGGCTAGTTATCGGTCCCACAGTAATAATGCGAATTGAGATAGCTGACATTTAATGATTGAAAATATATAAATAAATAATAACTGGTGCCGATTATGAGTATTGTTGTAATACTACAAACTATCTAATTTCGGCTATGGTAACTGACATTTAAGTATGGATAATACTGACTGTGGGCAATTGTCAGTCCTGCTGAAATACCACCCGGTATGTAATATCCGCTATTAGGGTCCCTACTTTGAGATTATCATCCTGTGAGAGTGACAGCTGGCTCCGCCCTGGGGAGTGGCCAATTGTTGGGCGCTCCTTTCTCCGTGGCAGAACCAGCTGAATGTCAGGGTCGATTGTAATGGGCGGGGTTTTTCCTGCTTAAATCAAGGGGTTTCGGCAACCGCCTTACGGCCGCAATAGTGACGAATGCGCTGCAACATGTAGAGGTGGCGGGCGCGCTTGTGTGTTTGTCTGTTCGCAGTGATGACAATCTTCTAACTACAATGAAGTATAGGGCCCATGATGAGGTTCATTTAGAAACCAGAAACTCATTGAGCCGGATGTTAGTTAGAACAGATCGAATGAATAGATTGCAGGCAGCTACAATGTTTCTTTTAAGTCAGTGGTGAGGGATATGTAGCGAGACACAGACGTATCTGGTGTTTACAATATAGATAGAGGGCTTTAGTGGTGCAATCCTGAAAGCATGAATAAAGGCAACCCTATGTCTATACCCTCACTTTGGATATTGATTACTTTAAGGACAATTTGGTGGGCAAAGCCAAAGTTGCCTACTCTGGGAGCGGGGATCTTATTTATGTTGTTCTTATATTTCTTACATATCCTAGTAGTAAAAAGGTAATGATGTGCGTCGCACCCAGTTTTTAAGTGAGTTAATAAAATAAAGTTTATTTGTTTTTGTTTTAGCGTCCTCTAGCTTGTAAACTGAATCAACTTTTTCCTGAAATTCGGATCGAATTCCACTTCGTCAGCTTCGATTTGCACATCTCTAATTAACATATAAATAAATTATAAAATGCTAGATAGAAATATGGACATACCAAAGATGCTACCATAGGCTTGGATGAGGAGGATTACTTCAGATGCTGCTAGTTTTGCAGGTACTGAGAGAAAAAAAAGCTCCTACACTCACCAATTAAAATTAATGAGCATACAATAAGCATCACCATTACAGTACATTTTTGCCACAGAATGTGTCCAATTGCACATATTTTTTTTCCAATACTACAATGTGAGTTTAGGCATCTGCTCCCATGAGAGATCATTTTTGGCCTGCTTGTTCAGAACAAGTCATTGCTTCTTCTGATATTACCATGTGTGCATTAATATCAGCAAATATCTTCCACCAAAAGGGACAATTTTGACCATTTTTATTTTAAAAAGCATAACAAATCAGAAAGTACAGTGTGTTATTATAGGCTGTTTGCTATCACAGGCAACCATCTATTTACCCATAGCCATATATATTGCTGTCACTGCTGCCATTAGTAATGCAGTCTTTGCATTAAAGAGCTTGAAATGGTTGGTTACAATCCAAGAAGACCTCAGAGTCTTAGAGACTTTTTAAGGCAATGTGAGCATTTCAAACCAATTTCTTAGACTTGGAGCTGAAATGAATTTCAATAAATTTGCTCATCCCTAGTTTCTTCTCCCAGGGAAACCCTTCTTATAATTCTATTTACTGGAAGAGATTTGATACACAGATTTTGGCATGTTGTGTAACCTGTATTGCAGTTCATAGATTATTGTAAATGGCAAAATCATTGGCCACAAATGCAAAAGACTAACAACAGCCATCAAGAGAGTCATCACAACAGCTGTTTTTTGGGCTACGTCTTTGTATTCTTTCATGTATTTTTTTTAAATTCAGTTCTAAAACTAAAATGAAAAGTACATGAAAAGAAAACCTTAATATTGTTTGTGTGCGATATATAAGCATTAAAATTGCAAAATTCTTCTCTCATGCTACATAACCCATTAATGACCAATGACATACTGTATACATTATGATGTGGTGTTAGTTAACGCATCTTGATGTAAACAGTACGTCATGAAATCAAAGTGTCACTGCAAGTACACTTGCTGTGACACCGGCATGAAAACGGGTGTCATGGACAGCAGAGCTGTCCGGGCACCCAGCAGGGGACCAATCAGCATGCTCCCTGCCTTTGAATCGCTGCGATTGGTCAGTCAGATTTGACTGACCAAACGCAGCGTTCAGCAGTGCAGCTCCAATCTCCTCAGTGAGTGTTGAGGATATCAGGGCTGCGCTGCTGTGTTGATTACCCCCCAATTCAGGATGGCCAAGCAGGACCCCCCACCCCTCCACACCCCGACAATCTTTAGGGATGGCTGAGCGGGACCCCCCACCCCCACAATCTTTCAATCTTTCAGGATTGCCGAGCGGTACTAGATTGTCAGCTGTAACATACCGCTGACAATCTACTGTTATGGCCGACATCAGTGCTGGCACTGATGTCAGCCGTTAAACCCCTTCCATGCCGCAGTCTGTAGGGACCGATGCATGGGAGGGGTTAAGAGGAAGTAAGCTCCCTTCCCCATCGGGCGCTGTGCTGCTGTGGCAGCATCCCAATTGTGTTAACAGAGGGAGGGAGCTCCCTCCTTCCCCTCCCATCGGGCCACTGCTCTGCTGTGGCAGCATCTTGATGGTTACCATGGCAACTGGATGCCTTACACAGGCATCCAGGATTGCTATGGTGTGTAAGCCTGACAGGGTCTTACCAGAGGCAGGAGTCTGATCAGGCTTACTGTGAATGAAAATACACAGCAGTGCACTATACAGTGTACATTATTTTTTTGTTTTAAAAAATGCTATTACTGTGTAAAACTTAAATAAATAAGAAAAAGTACACATATTAGGTATTCCCACGTCTGTAATGACCTGCTTTATAAAATTATCACATGACCTAAACCCTCAGGTGAACACCGTAAAAAAAATTAAATAAAAACAGTGCCAAAAAAGATATTGTTTGTCACCTACCATCACAAAAAGTGCAACACCAAGCGATCAAAAGGGTGTATGCTCCCCAAAATAGTACCAATCAAACCGTCACCTCATCCCACAAAAAATGGGACCCTAGCTAAGATATCAGCCAAAAAATAAGACTCTCAGACTATAGAGACACTAAAAACATTATTTTTTTTGTTTCAAAAATGCTATTATTGTTTAAAACTTAAATAAATAAGAAAAAGTATACATATTAGTTATTGCCACGTCTATAACGACCTGCTCTATAAAAATATCACATGCCGTAAAAATAACCAATTTTTTGGTCACCTTGCCCCAGAAAGTGTAATAATGAATGATCAAAAAATCATATGTGCCCAAAAATGGTAGCAATAAAAACATCAACTATTCCTTAAAAAAAACGAGCCCCTTCACAAGATGATCGAGAGAAAAATAAAAAAATATGGCATTTAGAAAATGGAGACACAAAAACATAATAAAAAAAAATGCTTTATGTTTAACTGAAACAAACAAAGAAAGTAGACATATTTGATATAACCGCATCCGTAACAACCTGCACAATAAAAATAGCACATGATCTAACCTGTCAGATGAACTTTTTTTAAAACAAAAAATAAAAACGGAGTCAAAACTTCCATTCTTTGGTTACCTTGCCTCACCAAAAACATAATATAGAGAGATTAAAAATCATATGTACCCCAAAATAGTACTAATAAAACTGTCACCTTATCCCGTAGTTTCCAAAATGCGGTCACTTTTTGATTGTTTCTACTGTAGGGTCCAATAGGGTCCATCAGGGGGGCTTCAAATGGGACATGTTATCTAAAAACCAGTCCAGCAAATTCTGCCTTTCAAAAACCATACAGCACTCCTTTTATTCTGCACCCTGCCAGACGCCCATACAGTAGTTAAACACCACATGTGGGATGTTTCTGTAAACCGCAGAATCAGGGTAATAAATATTGAGTTTTGTTTTGTGAAATTAAGAAATTTCATCTCCATTTTCCTTTAATTCTTGTGCAATACCTAAATGGTTAGCAACGTTTGTAAAATTTGTTTGGGTAACTTGAGGGGTGTAGTTTCGAAAATGGGATAATTTATTGGGGTTTTCACTATGTAAGCCCCACAAAGTGACTTCAGATCTGAACTGGTCCTTAAAAAGTGGGTTTTGGAAATGTTCTTAAAAATTTTAAGAATTGCTTCTAAAATTCTAAGCCTTCTAACGTCCTAAAAAAATAAAATTACATTTACAAAATGGTGCCCACATAAAGTGGACATATTGAGAATGTTAAGTAATAAATATTTTATGAGGTATCACTTCCTGTTTTAAAAGCAGAGAAATTGTGGATTTTTCTAAATTTTTGGTAAATTTGGGATTTTTTAATAAATAAAGGTGAAATATATTGACTCAAATTTATGACTGTCGTGAAGTACAATGTGTCACGAGAAAACAATCTCAGGATGGCTTGGATAAGTAAAAGTGTTCCAAACTTATTACCACATAAAGTGATACATGTGAGATTTTCAAAAATAAGCCTGGTCACGAAGGTGCAAAATGGCCCGGTCATTAAGGGATTAATCAGGCCCTTTAGCAGAACATAATATTTTGTATTTTCCTAGTATTTCAGTAAGTTTTAATATCTAGATTACGTTTTTCAGTTGTGTCTACCTATCTATATAACAACAGTTTGTGGTTCTCTTTGGTCATTACAGTGGCTTAGGTTTGTGAATGGATGCTCACAAAAAAATCTAAAAATCTTGGAAGCTAATAATTGCATACAAACTGTTATAGTAGACATTTGTGAAGGTTCTGGAATGGTTGGATCATTATCTGTGGGTCAGTTATAATATCACTCTTCATCTGATGTGGAGTGGAGTATTTTGGTATATCTTGTAGCTATAATTGTGCCATGCTCTGAATTACACAGACCTTTTCTAAAGTAAGCAATACCATCAGAATGATTACTAATTGTAAAACATGTGCAGTCCTCCTACAGGAGTGTGGTTTTACATCTTGTGTCAGAGCAGTCAAACTTTCCCAGATCTTATAGTATGTGCATAATGTAAGGAAAGAAAATATTCAGACATGGTGCTCAGACTGATAAATGACCTGCCTCATGTAAGATCTAGGCATCAATATTTACTATAAGGTAATATCTATTATTCTATAATTCTATGATCACTCCAAATGATCCTTGTTCTATTTCACTCATCAAATAAAACATTTCATTCAGTATGTATGCAATATAGTTTACTTTTCGAATCATGTATTTAACCCCTTGGGAAATCTTCTGTAAGCATGCTCAAGGGGCTTAGCGGGTGCTATAACCGATGGATGACAGCTGTGTTATATAGCAGACAACTGCTGGCAATAGTCAATAGATGCAGACAACTGCAATCATGTAAATATTTGACCTCTCATATGCTGTGGTCAATAGAGACTATGGCATCTAAATGATCATTTGTGAGACCAAACAGTAAACCAACACCTTTCACAATAAGATTGCTGGTGCTGATCAGCTGTTATGGCAGCCGAGGGCTTCCTTTTGATCCCTGCCATAGGCAGAACATATAAGAACATTGTAATTTTACCAAAGACTGCAGTCGTAAAATTATTTGTTTCTAAATGTCTGTTTATTTTTTTAAATTAATAAAACATAACAACCATTATATATATTTGATATCACTGTAATCATACAAAATAAAGGTAATTTTTACTGGATAGTGGATGCAGTAAACACGAAACCCATAAAACCAAGGAACCCCATGGAACCAGAGAATAGATGTCATTGCGTTCTAGGTTTATAGCCAGCCCTCCATGAATGTATTCAGTAGATTTCAGGATTTTAGCATTAGCCTTTACCCCTTTATACAGCATTTTCACGTCCACTGTAAACTGTACCCATTTCCTGGAAGGAACCAGAACAATTAGAAATTTATACAAAAAAATATTAATAATAGTAATAAGTAATAAGTAACCATTTTAGTTCCTTAATTAACTATGTTGGAATGGCACCTATTCTGCATGGCATGACCTAAATAACATGGGGATTAATTGCTTAGAAGAGAGTGTAAACTGTGAAAGTTTAGTTGCCTGATACTGGCACATACCTTACACACTCATTTATCTGTCTGACATGAACGTAAACAGATTGAAGGGCTTAGGTAGGAAATCTCTGACACACTGACTAACATTTATTGTATATTCTACACATCTTTATGTGACGTTATATAAAAGTTGTAAAAACCACTTCATCAAATCATATTCATCCAAGGCATATATGAAACAACGATTCCTTGTCCATTTAATTCTGTGCATTAACCTATTTATAGCATTATAATTATTATTTCTAGTGGCTATAGAAATATTGGGGGGGATTTATCAAGCTGCTGTAAAGTAGAAATGACTTAGTTGCCCATATCTACCAATCTACCAATCAGATTTCACCTTTCATTTTCCAAAGAAGCTGTGAAAAATGAAAGTATATACACATATGTATATAGATAGATATTTTACAGTTTACAAATTTACAGGCTCCACCACCCACCATGGCTCTCCCATTGCTGATTGACAGCTTACTTCCTGCAGAATAAAGGTGCATTCACACGACCATATGTATTCTACGGTCTGCAAAATGTAGATCTGCAAAAAAACAGATGATGTCAGTTTGGAACCTTTTTTTTTTTTTCCAGCCTCACTGTAACAATGTCTAAATGTCTATTTTTGTCTGCAAAACGGAGAAGAATAATGTTTGTTTTTTTTTTTTTTGCAGGGCTGTGACATGGACATATGGATGTGTGACTGGCAACTTTTGGCCCAGGGGGCAAGTAACACCCAGAGGCCCACTGAGCCCCCCTCTACTTCCTGATTCGCTGTCACAAGAGGCTGGGCGGGAGCTGCGGGAGGAGAGCACAGCCTCCTTTGACAGCATTGACAGCTTGTCACAGGAGGCTGAGCATTGCGGAGAGGATAGATGTTGGCCACTCACATCGCTCATAGCCCCCCTCCTTATGTGCCAGTAGCCCCTCCCCTTATGTGCCAGTAGCCTCCCCTTATGTGCCAGTAGCTGTCCCCCTTATGTGCCAGTAGCCATCCCCCTTATGTGCCAGTAGCCCTCCTTATGTGCCAGTAGCACCCCCTTATGTTCCAGTAGCCCCCCTTATGTGCCAGTAGCACCCCCTTATGTGCCAGTAGCACCCTCTTATGTGCCAGTAGCCCCCCTTATGTGCCAGTAGCCCCCCTAATGTGCCAGTAGTCCCCCCCTTATGTGCCAGTAGTCCCCCCTTATGTGTCAGTAGCCCCACTTATGTGCCAGTAGCCCCACTTATGTGCCAGTAGCCCCACTTATGTGCCAGTAGCCCCACTTATGTGCCATTACCCCTCCTTATGTGCCAGTAGTCCCCCTTATGTGCCTGTAGTTCACCCTTATGTGCCAGTAGTCCCCCCTTATGTGCCAGTAGTCCGCCCTTATGTGCCAGTAGTTTCTCTATGTGCCAGTAGACCCCCCTATGTGTCAGTAGTCTCCACCTCCCCACCTTATCATGTGCCAGTAGAATCCCCCCCCCTCACTTTATCATGTGCCAGTAGAATCGCCCCTCAGTTTATCATGTGCCAGTAGAATCCCCCCTCACCTTATCATGTGCCAGTAGAATACCCCCCCTCATCTTATGTGCCAGTAGCCCCCAAAAAAACAAAAAACAAACATACAAAAAACACTTATTCTTACCTCCATCGATGCGATGCAGGCTCCCTGCTCTGCCGCAGCACAGCCATCTGTATCGCCATCCTGAGGACGGCGATACAGATGACTATGGAGATGAACGCTTCCACAGTGGAAGCGTTCATCTCCCTGTGACCTGCCGCCGGCCGCCCCCACTTGTCACCAGGGCTACGGCAGGGCACATGCACACCCCAAAGGCCAGCCCTGGGTGACAATACAGAGGGGCCCGGGGGGCAATTGCCCCCCTGCCCCCCGGCCCAGTCCGCCCCTGATGTGGACAGTACAAGGTGTGCTCTCTGCATTTTTTGCGGCCCCATTGAAATGAATGGGTCCGCAATCCCCAACTGATCAGCATAAAATGGGAATCGTATGGAAAGCAAAAATACAGTTGTGTGAAAGGGGCCTAATAGAGAGAAAGCTGTTAATCAGCGGCAGGAAGGCATGGAAAGCATGCAGCTCATGAATACCAAAAACTCTGGGCTTGTGTGTCCGATGCAAGAGCTGTAAGTGAAGCCTTAAATTTCCAAAAAGTACCCCACAGGCACCTAGAGTAGATACAACCCTGAAGTCTGTCTTATGTAGTGAAATGTATGGTGACACATTCCCTTTAAATCCTAATGAAATTAAAAAGTGTACAGCAGAAGATGATTTAGAAAACTATATAAGAGTTGATGAAAGTATAAGCATACTTCTATGTAAGTGGACCACTTTTCACTAAGCATATGAAACCCAAATAAGTGGCATAATGTAAGAAGGGATAGTGCAAAAGGGCATAGTACTTAGAGCATTGCTCAGATTCACCGCCACAGCTGACAAAATATTCATGCTGTCAGTCTACTCGACATAGTTATTAAGTCCTGCAATAAAAGTTCTAATGGAGAGATCGTTAGACATATGTTAAAACTTCTGATGGAAGTCAGATAAAAACTGTAGACTAAATGAAAATATGATTTTATCTGAACAGTCTTAAACATTTTCAGGACCATTTGTAGCTATGCCCAGTTGTAGGTGGTTGGCAGTCGACCAAGAAAGCTTTCCAAGTGTAAAAAAGATTGAAGGAAGCTGGAGTTTTTACATTTCACGTATGTGTACACATTATATTGAATGGGCTCTAGCAAAGGCAATGATCCTCAACCAGTGGCTCTCCATCTGTTGCAAAATTACAGCTCCCTGCAGCTATCAGGAGATGATGGGAGTTGTAGTTGTGCAACATCTGGACAGCCACAGTTGGACTTTGGTTTTAATGTTGTCTCCGTACAGCATTAAAATGTATTGCCTCCGTGTAGGCAAAATTCCTTTCAGCCGAAGTCATGCGAGACTTCAGTGATTGAATTCCGTAACCACTTCTGTGTCTTTAAAAACATTTCAAATTCAGAATCCGAAGTCGGGTTTGGTACCGAGTTACCAGGCGGTACCAAACCCGACTTCAGATTCTGAATTTGAAATGTTTTCAAAGATTGCACGATTTCGGCTGCAACAAATTTTGCCTACCCAAAGGCAATGCATTTTAACGCTGTAAGGAGAGAGCATTTAAACCAAAGGGTTTGAACAAATCGACTTCAGATCTCTGATCCGAAGCTCGATTCTCACAAAACTAATTGTAACAAAAACTTAAGGCCTCATGCACATGGCCATTGCCCGGCCGTGGCTGTATTGTGGCCCGCAAACAGCGTGTCTGCAATATGCAGGCACCAGCTGTGTGCACCCGCATCATGGATGCGGACACATTCATTTGAATGGGTCCGCAATCTAAAAGCAGCGGTGCGGAACGGAGGCACAGAACCCCAGAAAAGCACTACGGAGTGCTTCCGTGGTGTTTCTGTCCGTGCCTCTGCACTGCAAAAAGATAGAACATGTTCTATTTTTTATAGTGCGGATGGATCACGGACCCATTCAAGTTGAATCGGTCTCGATCCGTCCCGGCCACCACACGGATGTTGCCCATGAATTGGAGACCGCAAATTGCGGTCCCCAATGCACGGAACAGAATGGCCGCACAATGGCCGTGTGCATGAGGCCTAACTGTGAGGCAGTTTTTCTGAGGCCACAAAATCCACAGCATTTACTGTAGCAGCAAAGTGGAGGACATTTCACAGATCAAAACATAACTTGACATGCTGTGCAGAGTTTATTAAACCACAGCACTTCACTTGTGATTGTTTGTATCTTGTGTGGATTTCAAGTTTCAACCATGGTAAAGCAGAGGGTGAAATCTGCTGCAAATCCACAGCATTTCCACTCTGAAATCTACGCTATTTGGTGCAGATATTTTCCCCTGCAATTTTTGCAAATGTGTGGCCGTATCCTGAAAAAGGAACTGCAACCTCTCCTGACATGTCTGGTTTAGTAACTGCTTGCACGCCGCAACCTCCCCTCTTGTAATAATAAATCTGGAGCATCTATTCTTATGTTAGTATGTTTGTGTCGTTCCTTAATTATTCCTCTTAGAAGTTATGAATACATTTCTAGCAGTGAGATTAGTGCTGAGCGAAGTTTAGAAAAATTTTATTCGCTTTGTGACTAATTACTTCACCGCGAAACACATTTCTTTGCAAGTAGCGGGTGCAATGACGGTGATTGTGCCACAACCTGTCATTGAACCCCTCAGATGCCGCATTTACCACTGATCGCGTCATCTGAGAAAAAGGGCTTATGCACACGACCGTATGTATTTTGCGGTCTGCAAAAAACGGATCCACAAAAAATATGGATGACATCCGTTATATGGACAATAATAGGACATGTTCTATTCTTTTGCGGAACGGAAATACGGACATATGGAAAGGGAATACACACGGTTAAACTTCCATTTTTTTTTTGCGGAGCCAGTGAAACGAATAGTTCCGCATATGGTCTGCAAAAAAAACAACGGAACGGACACAGAAATAAAATACTTTCATGTGTATGAGCCCTAATAGTAAGGGTTTTCAGGGTTTAATCCGATGAAAAAAAATAGTCACCTAATTGAGCGCGAATAGGCTGCCATGGCCATCTTGATTGAAGACACCATGCAAAATCTGGTGGTGATGGTGGTGTGTGGTGACGTCATACGTCACTGTGCACAAGATTTCGTATGGGATCTTCAATAAAGATCGCAGCCTCTTCACGATCGAATGGATGAGTATGTTGCTGTTTTTTAACCCCATTTCAGGGGAAATTGATTCATTACCACAAAGCATGAGGAAATTTTCCTGATATTCGGATTGAAGTCCACTTAGAATACTTAGATTCACTCAACCCTATCTGAGACCCCCGCCGATCGCTAGAACAAAGAGAGACAATTGCTCACACAGCGTGCTGTCTCTTCCCAAACAGAAGATGGGCTCAGTAGAAAGTCTCCCAGTCTATCTCGATTCTGTTTCCTGCATCAAGCGCTATGTGAGCGCTTTTCTCTCCTCATTCCAGAGATCAGTGGGAGTCTCAACATTTTTAATCATAATTATTTTTATACACCAGTAAGGTACAGATTTAGCATTGAATTTGATTAAAATATTGTACAGCTTCAAATATTTCTCAATATTGCAGATGTTTTTAGGCGGTATTTACACTATATTATTATCATTTCTGTAAAATTACATAAAAAGAAATAAAATATTGTATTATCGTTTTTTTATTTTATTATTATAAATATACTTAAAAGCTGCAACAAAACGTGTGGCACAAACTGTTGCAAACCCAGAACAAAAACAGCACATGTGAATACACAAACTCTTCACTAAAGCAAATATAACAACTTGGCTAAGTAAAGTTACTATCCGGTAACCTTCCACACTGATGATACTCTATCAGTGTTGGCGGTTTTCATCTGTCATCGCATAATAATAATGTATGACCTCTGACAATTAGAGCCCTTATGTGTCTTCTTAGACCTATGTCATGTTTGGATCAACAGAATACAAATAGTAGGTATCAGATCCTCTGACTGATGATTGCTTTGTCTTCTAGTAAAGGCTTTTTATTTACTGGTGGTACAGGTAAATGCTAATTGGGAACAAAAGCAATGTTTATCTCAGAAGACTAACCTTAAAGAAGAAGAATCAAGTATGTCAACACTTGATGTGGGGCTAGATTCAAATGTCAAAACATGATACCATGCCAAAGGGGTCAAGCCGAGCTCCTAAGAGAAAATACAAGGAATTCCTAGGCCGTCTTAATGTGCTGACGACAAGCAAGCACTGATTATTCTAAGATTTCACGTTATTAAATAGTTCTCGTGAACTGACCTCATAACCATGTAATGTCTGTACACACGTATATGTTTTAATGTGTCCATGGCAAAATAGGAGAAGCTATTTTATGCTCATCTGCTATAATTTATGACAATGATGCCCGAGAAGAATATTAAGATTATGAGTCATGTTTGGTGAAGGATGAATTTTAGGATAAGATCTGTGTAACCATGGTAGTCAAATCAACAAAACAGGACAGACTTAGTCAAGTGTAAAGGTATAAAACAATCTATTATCAACAATACACGGGGCATTTTCTGTAAGGACGGCTTATAAAAGTAATAAAGCATTTTGTTATTTTTAAATACTATAATTAACCAGCCTATACATAGCACACTAAAATGAATGAATTTCTAATAAAAAGTGAAAATATTAGTATAAAAATAAATACCAGTTTTGATTTAAAGGGAATCCGGGCATTTTTTGTAAGGACTGTTTATACAAGTAGTAAAGCATTTTTTTAAAATACTAAATTTATAATAAAAAATTAAAATATTAGAATAAAATAGAATTTAATACAAATTATGATTTAAAGGAATTGTCTGGAACAGTTAATAATGCTAGAAGAAGAAAGGGGATCCTATAAAATAACAAAATATACTACTCACCAAGAAAATTACATGCTGCTCCAATGCTGGTGCTCCGGTGCTCTCATCCCTCTCTGTTGCTGCAGTGACATATACAAAGAATTTTGGGCCTATAGTCATAGCATTGGCTGTTCCACCACGCAAACATATAATATTTGTGCAAACAATCACACAGCTCTTCATTATATTTCAATACATATTGATACCAATACATTATACTACATTATACATTTCAGCCCCCCTTCCCCCCAGAAGAACCCAGTGAACGAAACATGCGTTGGGGTGGAAGTGTCTGTGTTGATTGGAAATTTTGCCTTTACATGGTAATCTGTGTTTTTTGGGTTTGTTTTTATGTACGGTACTATTGTCCATTTGTGATATATACAACTAGGGGTCTCCACAGAGTGCTTATATTATAGTTGTACTAGGACAACTATTCAATTGTATTTGAATTTTGCAAATCTTGTATCCAACCAGATTCTATCCGTTATTTTGGGATTGTGTGTTCTCACCTTTTTAACATGTTTTGTGCCAAATGTATTATCTAATATGTACTAATACAGAATTGACATGTTTTGCGATAATGTAGTGCAGTGACATTGTATGAGTATTATGCCTTTAGTGATCATGGTGCAACTATCCACACTGCAGCTAAACATTGTCCACTGACTGGCTGCTGCAGTCAATTGCCGGTGGTTGCATCATCATCACTGTTTTATAGAAAGAACCAGAAGGAGCTGAAATGGAAGAGCTGGAGTGGAAGGGGTTTTCCAAGTGAGTAGTACTTATTATGTTGTTTTACAGCATCCACTTTCTTTTTCTCATGATTTTACATGTTCTGGACAACTCCTGCAATAACTTACAAAATAAAGCAAACTGATTCAAAACCTTTTTTGCAGCGCTGAGATATGGCTTATTCACATATCAGTGTTTGGTAAGTGATTTTCATCAGTTATTAAAAATAAAGATACAGCAAAAATTCGTTTCTTCTTATTTGCTCATTTATTATAGGAAGTAGTAAGGTCATATGCGGCAATACGTGTGAACGTTTTCGGCTATAGAAAGCCTTCCTCAGACACTGTGCCGCAGTGTTTTTAAGGATGTAGAGAAAAGTCACACCAGTCGGTTGCTGGGCAAAAAGCTCCCAATGTTTGTCTGGTGTGACTCTTCTCTACATCTTTACAACCACTGCGGCACAGTGTCTGAGGAAGGCTTTCTATAGCCGAAAACGTTCACACGTATTGCCGCATATGACCTTACTACTTCCTATAATAAAAGAGCAAATAAGAAGAAACAAATTTTTGCTGTATCTTTATTTTTGCTGATTACCTGGGGTGGGAACCCTATATACAGCAGCCTCTAGCTGAGTGTGAACAAATCTTCAATGTAGCTTCCCAACAGAGCCAAAACTAGTTGTGGATCAAAAACAAAAAATAGGTGTAAATCTTTCCATTATACATTATCTCTGTGTAGATTCTCATGGGCTTAGTTAACAATCACTGTTGGAGATCACTGACCAAATCCTGACCAAAACAATGACGTGTAGTAGGCCTAACTGGAAATCTGACATAAAGTTGTAAGAAAAGGAACATTTATTTCACTGTCTTCATTCATTATTGAAATAAGTGGCAGTCTGAAATGACATGATTTCAGCAATGTGGTCTACATCTATGAGATATCACAAAATCATTTTGATTGAGTTTTCTCATTTATAGTCCTGTACAACGACACTAAAGGGATCTTTTGGTTTAGAACGCCACTCTTTGGGTACCTTTACTAGGGTATTCTATGTTACTGAGGACAGACACTTATTTGGGACCTATATCAATTAGCAGCTACAAAGACCGTCTGATTATAAAGCAGCCCATTGATCTCAATAGGAACCATGTACTGCTTTATTTCCCCTGTAGGGGTACTGCAGGAGAATTGAACATTTGCTACCAGAATCCTCTGCAGATTACAGCACATTATCTTATTTTTTTATCGAAACCATTTTAACAAAAAGGTGATGTAAAAACAGACACAACTCATTTAACTTATAATGGATTTGAATTAGGTATTTTCTAGAAATATTAATAAAAGATTATAGTAATGCTATTACTGTAGAAATTCTGGTTAGAAATAAAGCAGATTCAACACTTTAAAGTCTTTAAATATAGAAAATATAAGTCATACCCAGAGGAGGAAAAATAAAGGATTCAGTGGTTGTAGTCACTACTGGGCCTTGATGCCTTTTAGGGCCCCAAACCAACCCTGCTACATAAGAAAATACAAACATTACAAATAGCACATGGTAGGTAGTAGGGCCTGTTAGGGATTTTACTTTGGAGTCTTGATACTTCAAATTACTTCTCTGGTCCTAAGCCTAGTGCAGGGACCCAGAAAGGAGTCGACAATGGGACGTATAGTCCATGAGCCTCTTTCGATAGGTGCTAAAAAACTTCCTCAATCAATGTTGCAGTTACCACAGCAGGTTGTGGGTCTTGCATCCGAATGGCCAGTACTTCTTAAAGCGTGGTGTGTGCCGGAGGCAATTAACCCTTTTTACAAGCAGTAAAGTGTTAATGCCATACATTAGTGATACCTTACTTACTGTCTGAATTCAGTGCACAGTCTTGGTGGTTCTAGACCTTCTATGTCCTTCTCTTCTCTTTCCCTTAAGGGTATCCTCTAGTTGAGTTACTCTGACAGATTTCGGCCTACTTTGCAGGAGTTCACACATAAAAATTTAGTCTCTTGCTCTGTTCAGAAAAGACTCTCTAGCTAACTAGCAGATGGCTACAGTCCATTACCCTGGGAACCTAACCTGCCAGTTAGTTAGCCATCTGTGTCTATATATTGTCATTAGGTATAAATAGTGCACAAAGAAATGCATGCTCTAACAACAAATCACAACATCTGACTCCATAACAACAAATGAACCCTTTGCAGTGATCCTCTGAAGCACTGCACTAGCATCTAAGGTGGCCCAATGGCACCAGTATCATAGATGGGATATAGTAGGCGAGAGTCTCTGCCACAAATGTTGCAGTGGTACTCAATTATTTGGTTTCTTATAGTCTGCATAACACACATTTATTTTGTACATAGCTGAACATTATGCAATGTTCTAGATAAGGCAGTAAAAAGAAACCATAAACTTATTACATTTTCCATTTCATATCCCACCTAAGTAAACATCTCGAAGGATTATGTATCTGGCTTATTAGTCATAAAAGTCTGTAGTGATTCTGGAATTTTACGAACAAGAACCACTTTCTCCGAGAATTCTTTCTTACTTGGTAGATTTTGTACTGTGATGAAATGAATATTTTGACTTGTACTTTCTTGCTATTGAAGCCTTCAAAGAAACTGTGGTTGGTGACTGGAAATGGTTGTCTGCAGCTTGGCCTCCATTACTTCTTCACTTTCAGCTACATATTCAAGAATGCACTTGATTTTTTCCCCCCTTCATTACAGGACCACCAACACAGTTTTGAGCCTCCTGGTGACCCCATGTGAAATCATCTTGTCCTTAAGTATAATAATCTCTACTTGTGCATATCTAATCCTATAATAAGATGGTTTTTGCTCAAATAACTTTATTTTCATTGTTTTTAAAATGAAGTGTGCTAACTTAAAAGAAGTGATGATTTAAAAGGCCACACAATTGTAAAATTAAATGAATACAGCAAATATTTAAAATTATAAAAACACAAGTATGAGCCTGCCCATAATAAATTGTATGACCAAAATATTCCTGCACCTAGAGAGCATGGTATATTGAAAAGATTCAAGTAGAGTACAAACCAAGTTTTTAGATTTTCCTGACTGCGAACATAATAAGACATGATAACCCAGTATCTAATGTAATAATGGATCAATTTTCAGTATTTTGATGTTTTAAGTCAGTAAATTGAAATACTCTTCTTTATATCCAGAGGTGGCTACTGTTGTATTTAGCTCACAGAGGATTGCCTAGTCTGAACATATCAGTAGCACAATTCTGTCTCCTGTCTTAATAGCTTACTACGTGCATGAGTGCAGGTAAGCTGTCAGTCAACATCAGCCTCGAGTCATAGAAAATGAACTAGATTGGATCCAATAGTACCATTTTTTATGACAATTCTTGATCTGCACAGTTAAATGGCTTAGTATTGACTAAAACCTTATACAGAGTTGTCATCTAGAATTCTTCTTTTCTCTAAACAACCTAATCTAAAAAGCAAGGACAGACAATATTTTCAGACAAATTGGAAAACCATAATGAATGGTAAAAATTATAAGGAATACATGTCTATAGCTCAGTATACTGATAAGAATAAATTACTAGTAATAAAGGGGTTGTCCTACAAAACATATTTTACAATTTTCAAACCAACACCTGGATCCAAATACTTTTGTAATAGCATGTAATTAAAAATGTAGCATAGCTACTGAGTTTTTCAATAAAATATATCTGTATAGCGCCACCTGCTGTTTTTTTCCCCTGCTTACTGAGTTGGACGCACATGCTCAGTTTTATCCTTTAACTGTCTCCTGAGTTGTAATAGGGAGAGCATGGACATGGCCCCTTATCTGCAGCAGAAAAGACACTCCCCTTGAGCTGTCAGCTTGATATAAATCTGCCATAGTAATAAATCGGGAGAATTTTGGATCCACGTGAGATACAGGGCTGGTTCTAGCTTTATTTTCATGTACCATATGATGTCTGATTTTCATTTTTACATCAATCATGGGATAACCACGTTAACTAGCAACTGTAAAATTATAATAATTACCACCAGAATAACCTGCTTAAGAAACACCAGCTGCAAAAAACTAAAATCACAGACACATCTATTTTTATGGACATGAGAACAAAGTAGCTGGACTGTGCAGGAATTTCTGGACAGTTGGTAGCCCTGATTATGAATCTATAACCATGATCAATGAAAAGCATGTGGCTTATATGGCAAGTGAAAATAGCTGAGCATGGTCCCATTAATTAGCATCCCAGTCAACCAACTGCCCAAAAGTAGTAGTACCTGGAAACAAGTGCCTTGGACCATAGATTATGCAGATGCGGGAGCACCAGATATCATACTAGGTTATACCATTTTCACAGACACATCTTACCAACAAAGATATAGGCACTACAGACAAACCTGGTAACCTCTTTCAAGTGGGTACATACAACTCAGGGAGGAGTAATACATGGCAACCAATGCTGCCAGAACACAGCTCCCACAGAGAGGTGGATGACCCAGTGGCCCAACAGCACCCTCACTGCACGGCTAAGCCCCTTGGCTCTGGGAGATGCGAAATATGGAAACATCTAAGCGATTACCATTTGATCTGAATTCTTCTTCATAGTACTAAAAAGAATGCAGGGGAATCAATGCTTTACTATGGCAGCTGGGGGTCTGACAAAGCTCCTCAGGTCTGCTATAAGCATTTGACTATTACTTGATTAAATTACTTGTTCCATAAAGACCTATACTTATTTTTTGCTGCTGTATTTCTACTGACCTGTAGAATTAAGTTAGAATAAAGTTAACTTGTTATTTTTACTCATAATAAACCATAATAAATTATTTTTTCTATCTCCCCTGAATTTTTTTTTTAAAAACTTATCAATAAATTATGCATGCCAAAAATATGCCATTGAAAATCATCCAGCAAAAACATGCCCTCACACATACCAATGGAAAAATTAATTAAAGCTTGGTCTTTAGCATCCAAAAAAACACATTTGTGGAGTTAATAAAAGGTAAACTGTAACTGTCATACTTTTTTTTATTTGATAGTTTATTTGAGCTATGCATGCATACCTATATTTAGTCTGTCATGAATGCCCCCTAACTTTTTCAATTGGTCCCTTAACAGAGCATTGCTATGTCTTCTCTGTCTTCCCTTCAGTGTAAACAGAGGATAGAGGGAAGGTTCTCCACGCTGCATGCCTGTGTATAGATAGTGTCAAGCTTTAGAGTGAGGAAGCGTGTCACTCAGTAATCCAATCTGCTTGGCTGTCAGCAAGCTGCTGGCTAAAGCAAGTGTGTATGGGAAGTTATGGAAGACAGTTTTGGCCTCAGAGAGCTGGCAGAGGAGCCATCTTGAAAAGATTCTCATAATGCAAGGTTCAGAACAGTTGTAACTAAGGGGAAAGCTCAAGGAAAACAGTGTCATGTAAAGAAACTAAAGATTGCTTCATGTATAATGCTGGAGCAGCAGTAACATATGTTAAAAATAAATTTTTTGATGAAAACATGAAGGTTACATGAAGTTTATAGGCAGACATGTCGTAAGTTTTATTCTGGCGGCCTCTCGGCGTGGGCTGCCATGCTGCCGCCGGAACTCCTCCACGCCCCATTATAGTCAATGGGGCCGGAGCGGTAGTCTGGGGGCACAAGTTTACTAGCAGCAGGACGGATCCGACAGGCTGTTCACCCAACGGAACAGCCTGCCCATAATCTGTGCCACTAGTGTGAAAGTAGCCTAAGGTGGGTGAACAGCCTGTCAGATCCGTCCTGCCGCTAGTTCACGTGTGCCCCCGGACGTCCGCTCCGTCCCCATTGACTTTAATGGGGGTAGGGGCGGGGTTCCGACAGCAGTGCACCGCGAGAGGCAGCCGGACTAAAAGTACTGCATGTCGTACTTTTAGTCCGGCGGCCTCTCGCCGTGCCCTGCCACGCTACCAACCGAACTCCGCCTCCGCCCACATTATAGTCAATTGTTCATAGTTGCCCCCAGACTGGTAAACTGGTGGCCTGTAGTGAACTGGAAATATGCCTAGGGTCTGAATAATCAAATATGTAGCAAACTAAAATGCCAAATATTTCAAGATTTGGATTTGATCATCAGCATTAATCACAGCAAGCAATACATTTAATACTACAACTAATAAATTCTGAACAGGCACATATTGTAATAATATTCAAGTGACGCACATAACTAGGGTTAGTGATGTGTTGGTTCTATAAAATCACTCCTTAACGGATAAATGAGTCTCTGGAGGTTTCAGACTGACCTTACAATGTAACAATAAATTAATATATAAATATATATATATATATATATATATATATATATATATATGTTAACATGCACACACATTACAGATACTAATAGCTACAACTGAATTTGACGGCAACCTTAAATATTTATGAAATGTGTATTGCAAATATATACATCTGCACTTTTAATTTCATATCAGATTACTCCTCAAATCACTTAACTTCAACAGAAAACAGGGATCAGCAGGAAATTACCTTTGAGCACTTACATCTTTTCTTAATTCATGTGGAAAACAGAGGGAATGAATATACTAGGCTAGTTTCACACTAGCGTTAAAATCTCCTGGTAGAGTGTTCCGACAGAAAAACAGCCTGCCGGAGTTCATCATATACAGCATAGCCAAAAAGGGCCAGGGCACTGCCAGGCCCCCATTGACTATAATAGGACCCAGCAGGGATCCGACCTGTTTCTGGTATTAGTACTTGCAGCATTTTTTGTCCAGCCAAATTGCAGTACTAATGCTGGCAACAGGCCGTGCCAGGTCCCATTATAGTCAATGGGCTCCGCGCGGGGAGGCAGTATCTGGCTATGCCAGATACAATGAACTCCGGCAGGCTGTTCCTATGAAACTAGCCTAAAAGGTAAAGAGAACAAATAATCATTTTAAAAAAAAATTATTAGCTATACAAAATTCTGACACTTTTTGCAGAATTTTACTTTGTTGTACAGCATTGTATTGATCACAAATACAAAAGAACTTGGAGTTTATTCATGATTTTAGGCCAAAGGTGTACAACTTGCATTCCCAGCCCTGCTGAACAGAAACACAGCTGATAAATGCCACCACACTTTAAGCAACTGTCCAGTCATGATCTTTTGATACTATATGTATAAGACTAATCACGTTCCGACATGTCAACCGTCAGTAGGTAAGATAGAGAGTGATAATGTAGTTAGAGTGCATCACCGAGAGATTATCACTAAAATATAACTTTTAATTCAGCTTAGTAAAAAATAGTACAAATGATAGAGTCTCCAATCCGATTAGGGAGGGGAGTAGGCAGTGGAGGGAAATGGCTATCCCTAGTCTGTCCACTACACACTTACGTCCCTGCCTAAGAACGGAATAGCCGCCCCGATAGGGGCGATCCCGTGTCAGGAACCTCCTAGTGTCCCTAGTAAGGCCCTGACACAGAAAAGTACCCACCACCTAAATATAAGTGCAAGAAGTCAAAAAGCGTCTGTCAAACAGTCAAATGTAGTATATTTACTAAAACAGACTCAATAGATATCATATCATAGGAATCAAAGATGGCGGTTCCTTCCTGATATTCCAAAAAAATCCCAACGCGTTTCACTGCAACCATGCAATGGGTTGTAGATCATCAGGGGACCAACTTTACAACGATGGTGTCTCAAATTATCACAAGTACCATCCAACAAATGAATACGCTCAATTTGGTGGATCACAAATTCAGCGATCAACTTGCATTATTTAAAGACCAACATTAACATTCACATTCACTATCCCTCACACACACAAGATAAGTGTGAAATGTGACCGGCAGGGGAATAGTTAATGTGTATATCAATAGTGCTATAGGGCTATACTCTCATATTGCAGAATATGCCAAATGGAGTTAACTTCAACCCAGAGGGTAAAAGCTGGCAAATAGATCACCAATGCCTAATATAGCAATGCAATAACACGGCTAAAGATGTCTCGATAACATATATAAAACACTGGAATGATCTAAACCAGTATCAGACAATAGGTGCAGTAATTCAAGATTACTTCCCTTTTCTGAGTCAGCAACCAGATGAGAAGGCTGGCCAGAATAGATGTATAGGCTGCATCCTAATGTCTCCGTGCCGCTTGCAGTGATGTGCTGTGTTGGTAGTGCCGGGCATGAACGCTGACTGCCGCTGGGTTTAAATAGCGCGCACCTCTCTATACACCAGTTCCGGTCAGGTGATCAAGAATGGTCACATGATCGGCTCGACGCGATATGCTGCGTTCCACAAGCATTCATGGTGCGCTCCAGATGATTGCGTATGTATAGTGCGCCAGGGGCGGCAGGCAGTGACGTCAGCCTGCGTTCCACGGACGCCACACATGCGTTCCACCTGCTTAGATATTCAAAGGAAAGGGGGCACCAAACCTAGAATATTAGTTCTTTAACTAATGGAGACCAGTACAAAGGACAAAAAACTTAATGAGACAATGTAAGTATATAAATATGTCCACATTGAATCTCCACGATCAGAGAGAATATGAATGGGGGGAAAAAATCTATATCCTTGTATAGAGCGTCAAGGGACACCCAACTTGGATGTCCCAAAATGCTACACACAGTCCAGCAGATAGCGCAGGACTGTCATACCCCAATCTAGATAATAGAACAAAAGACCCAGTCACTTAAATAAAACATGTATAGTCGATTTGTTCATTGAGACCCAGGGGAGCCCGAGTCTCCAGCTTAAACGTCCAACGAGCTTCCTTCTGTTTTAGGATTTGATCTAAGTTTCCTCCTCTAATTGAGGGTCGCACAACTTCGATAGCAGAGAAGGAGATGTCCAATGTCTCATCCTTATGTTCAAGGCGGATATGTTTGGGGATAGGTTTATCCCGTTTATTGCGGATATCCCCAACATGTTCTAATATCCGAATCTTGAATTCTCTGCATGTTTTGCCAACATACATTTTACCGCACTTACATCTCATCAAATAAATGACTCCCTTCGTATTGCAATTTGCGAAGCCCCTTTGTCTATATGAAGTTAGGCCCCGTGCATCAGAGAAGGAATTGCCTAGCCTAATAAATTTACACGCCTTACAATGTCCACATCTAAAGCTCCCATTAGATCTATTGTGGAGCCAGCATTCTTTCTGGGGGGATTCAAAGTGACTTTGCACCACAAAATCTCGGATGTTACGCCCCCTTCTATACGTGATTGAGGGATATTCCGGGAGAAAGTCCCTCAAGTCCGGGTCCGGGTCGGATTTTAAAAGGGACCAATATCGATTAATTATTTCCCTTATCTGGTCTGAGGCCAGATCGTATGTTCCTATGATCCGTATGACATCATCTTCTCTCTTTTTTTGAATTTGCAGTAGGGTAGATCTCTCCTTACCCCTAGCATAATCTAAAGCCTGATTGAGGCAATAGTCAGGATATCCTCGTGCCTTAAATCTATCATATAGTTTGGCCGCTTCAAATTCAAAGTCTTCCTGAGAGGAGCAGTTCCGTCTAACCCTAAGGAACTGACCCTTAGGGATCCCTTTACGTAAGGGTTTTGGGTGGAAACTGCCCCATCGCAGGAGACTATTGCTCGCAGTCTTTTTGCGAAACAAGGTAGTTTTCAAGGACTGATTTTCATCTTTACTGATTAGAACGTCCAGAAAGGAGATAGATGATTCATGGATCTCCGATGTAAAGAAGAGACCTATTTGGTTGTGATTCAAGAGAGACATAAAGGTCAAAAATCCCTCCCTGGGGCCGGTCCAAAGCAACAAAATGTCATCAATGAACCGAACCCACAGGGGGATAAATTGGGTCCACTCCAACATCTCATCGGTGAAGACTATAGTGTCCTCCCACCAGCCCAGGAGCAGGGGCGGCTATTCCGTTCTTAGGCAGGGACGTAAGTGTGTAGTGGACAGACTAGGGATAGCCATTTCCCTCCACTGCCTACTCCCCTCCCTAATCGGATTGGAGACTCTATCATTTGTACTATTTTTTACTAAGCTGAATTAAAAGTTATATTTTAGTGATAATCTCTCGGTGATGGATACTATATGTATGTCAGTACCCACAGGGGATGATTACCTGCTACTTGTTTTTCTCAAATTTGGCCTCTTGGCTGCCTTTTAGGCCTATTCCTTTAGGGCAGAGCTGTGATCTGTGACTCCACTTAGCTACAGCACCTACATGGTGTCTGAGGTAGTCTAAGACACACTCCCAGTCTCATGATTGGTTTAGGCTGCTACTCTCTTCCTCTCCTGCAATTCTTCCTCTTTAGATTGGCTGCTGTGTATAAACACAAGTCTATCACAAGCTAACCTGGAAGTGAGTGCATGGAGAGCTGATTTCTATTACAAGGGCAGAATGATTAAAAAGTACAGATGCCTGACCCACCTGTAAGAAAGGGAGGATTATCAGGTAACTGTTGCACATCTACTGAGGCTTAGTGTGGGGAACCCGGAGGATGGCTTTAAGTTGAATAAAAATGTAAGGTTTCCTTACATTGCCAAGAAGAGGGGTTATGAGAGGTTCTGTGACATTATGATGTGGTTTGGAAAACAGAGGGTCAGGAGATAAGCATATCATAGCATGAGTTCTAAGTGCTATCCACACACTTCCTCTTCAGCTCATTAAATGAAAATACTTCACATGAAACAAAAATAAGTGTCATCTTTGACTAAAAATCATTTTTATGACCCAAATGCTTAATTTATCTGGGTAACAGGAAAGACTGTTATAGAAACATTCACTTGGTTGTACAACTTACTGTTTAGATAATTATGGACTTCTTTTAAAAAGTGCCAAATGCATTGCAATTTGTTTTATCTTCTATCTGAACCAAAATAGTACAAAGGGAAAATGAAAAGTAGTTGTGAAAGTGTTAGATTAGACTAAGTAGGGTGGGATATGGCTATTTATAACAGAGTTAGCTCAGTGGCTCTTAATGTGCAGTACTGCAGGTTGAGGGGGTACGCGGGACTGCTCTAGTATCCAGCAGAGTTTCCGATTGCTAGGGGTACTGAATATTTAACCATGGCAATGAACTTGAATGCTGCAGCATGGCACATAAGACAATGTCTCCCTGCCCCACTGGTTACTAAAGCCTACAGAAGCTAGGTCTGAAGCCTTAGAGGGGCTGGTGCAGGCAAAAGTTGGGGGGGGCACTAGGAGGGCATTGGTACTACTGAAGGTATTACTATAAGGGCATTTTTTTAACTGGCACACAAAAGGTGGCATTAATACTGCTAGAAAGCAGGATAAGGGGGCATTTAAACTATTATGGGGGCTTTGTTACTACTGAGGGCACTATTGTGGGAATCATTACTACCTGGGGGCACTTCAGGGGGCATTAGTACTACTGGGGGCACTTTAGGGGGACATATTTACTACTAGGCCACATCATGGAAGCGTTAATACTACTAGGAGTATTGTGGTGAGGTTTGTAACTATTGTGGGCATTGTGATGGACTTACTACTGGTGTACTATAGGTGACATTAGTACAGGCAGGCACTATTTCTTATGGAAGCATTATTACTATTGTGGGCATTATAATGGACTCTGCTACTACTGGGGCCAATAAAGGTGGAAATATTAATATTGGGGGGCATTATAGTGGGCACTGGGCTTTATTACTACTGTGGGGCTATGGGGATTACTATTGTGGGCCCAATGGGAGCATTATAACTTCTAGGGCATAATAGGGTATATTACTATTGGGGGCACTGTAGGGCACTATTACTACTTATTTGTTTAACATTTATCACTGTTCGCATCCTTGGTGGTACTCAGTTAAAACTTCTTGTCACTTGTCACCAGGGGGTACTTGAAGTGAAAAAGTTCAGAACCACTGCATTAGATTATTATACACAGAGATGGCGTGGTAAATTAACTCATTGAAACCTTATGCAAATGACCATATTTTGGATACATATCAGTTCCCTATGCTACAAATTCTTAAAGGGGTTGTCCAAGCCATTATTAATTTTTAAAATTCCACCCCCACCCTGCCGGATCTGTCAAGTGAAGCATACTTACCTTAACTCCCCATTGCTCAGTTCTGGCTCCTTTGATGTTTACCTATGGTGTACTTTAGGAACAGGAACCAAGCTTAGAGAAGCAGGTCAGTATACTTCATCTAACAAAATGGGGAAGGGGTAAACATATATATCGGCGTTTAGCATGGCACTACTGTTATCTTTGAAGGTTTTTGCACCTCAGTGTAAATCTGTATCATGAAATAAAGGTTTTTATACACAGGGGTCAATGGATCATCAGTGAAAGGTTTGTCTGGTGTCATACGGTACCCTTACAGAACTCAGAATAAAAGGGAACAAATACAATAACACACCAAATACCATATGGAAACATTCAGAAAAGTATACACTACCACAGAAATTTCAGGGGTGCAGTTTGCTCATTCTACAGTATGCCAGACCAACAGAGGAAATGTCTCTGTGAGGTCACGGTGTGAGTACAGGTAGGCTGAGGGTAAAATACACAGGTCTTGGTTACTCACAGTTTTGTCGTCTCTGGGCAGGCCTGCACCAGTTGAGTGGGAGAACAGCACTGGATTCTCCTGGGGCACGCTTTGTTTACAGGGGACACCAGCCAGGTGGTGTTTCGAGGTGCCCTTGATGGTAACTGGGTCTCGTGTGCTTTGGCGGCTGGGCCCCTGGATGATGTAAGGTCGTGACGCCAGTACTGTTACGGTACAACAATGATGACAGTGGAGGGATTGAAGAGTGAGACACAGGTTGAATCCAACTCACAACCTTTACTGAACGTTGGTTCCTGGTAACAGTTACATCCAAAAGTAGCACAGTCTCTCATATCAATGGAGGAAGAATATAGTAAGTCCACAGTTCACAGGCTTTTTATGTGTGCAGCTGCCTATCAGGCATACAGTGAATAAGTCAGTATTTCGGGTCCGCAGCTCTTGCCTGGCACTAATCCCAATTAAGGTGATTTGCAGATTCCTTAACTTCTACTTCAGTTTTTTCTAGCAGATGGCCTTTCTGCTTTTAGAATTTAAACTGCCGGAAGCTATATGTCCTACACCGAATACAAAGGTGCCTGGAAAGCCCTCTAAAATGGCTGATATACTCCTTTGTCTTTCTTGTATAAAATAATCCTTCCTCTTGTTACTTGTAAAACTTGTCACTGGTCACTCCGGGGGAATGAACTAAATAAGTGGATTTCACCTTTCCTTGCCTTGCCTGCTTCTTTGGCTCTTAGGATTTGGGTGCCTCCTTGTTTTCTATGGACCATGGGGCCCAAGAAAGCTGAGAGAGAGGGGCTCTCTCCTGCCCCCTCTCCTCTTCCCAGCTACAACATGGCTGAACTTCTTGACACTAGACTAAAGGCTCAAAGACTCCCCTGACTATGCCTGAGCTGGTCTATATATAGACAATGACACTATTCCCCCATCTACTGGTGAAACTAGTGTAGTGCAGCTAATCAGCCTGTGAATGAGGATCTTACCTGATAAATCACGTAAATGTATGACAAAGTATGACATGAGATAAGAGATGGCATAAAAATGCAATAAAACACTTTTGCAGTGCCCACGTACACTAGTGGGACACTGCAATTCATACAGAATACAGTCATGTAACTGAGGTCTGAGGATGCTTTTTTTTAGCATTTAGTTTATATGCTTTTGCTTTTAAATATTCAGTTGTATGTGAAACAAAAATAAAATGTGTGTGTGGGGGGGGGGAGGGGGGGGTTACTAAGCTAAATTCTGGCTCAGGCATACATGCCTTACACCACATTTACTGCATTTTATGTTTTATACACTATTTGTGTCTCACTAGATAAACTGTGGGGCTCAGAGGAAGGCTGTGAGTTATCTGGAAGGGGCATGGCTTAAATCAGATGTGCCAAAATGTTAGTGAAGTGTAAGACAACCAATAGGTGCTGTTAATTTAGGCAAACATGCCCATTCTCATGCTATCAATGTCTAGGATAGGAATACTTCACATGATTTTCAACAACTTTACATAATGGCTACCTAATATTAAAACATTTGTAAAGGTGAAGTTAACTTATTATACATTCTTAAACTGAAGAAGGTAAGAATTTAATCGATGTTTATTAATGCAGTCTTTTTGAAAGGCTGGATTTAAATTACCACATTCTTTATAATATACTGTATATTCTGTTTACTGTATAACAGGAAAAATGATGCCTCCATCTTTGTTATTTCATGCAGCTACCTAGTATATAAATATATATGGTTATCAATTAACCTCCATATTGGACTCGTTAATTAGTCATACAATGTATAACATTTAGGTCCAAGTTCATTCTACGCACATCCAAATGTACCATACTCCAGGGAGACCAATAAGAAGCAATTGAAGAATTTAACATCAGTCATTGACTGTTCCACTACTAGGAAAATGTGTTTACACATTTAAAAAAGAACTTCTTTTGACTTGACTTGATGGCCTTACCAAATGTTATGGATATTTATTGCATGAAAACAGTGTTGGCAAGAAGCATTACAATCAAGACTAAAATTGTATACAACATAGCTTTTTATCATTGCCAAAAATGACCACCCAGCATAGAGCACAGTTGCAAGAAAGTGAACCCTTCGGAATTACCTGGATTTCTGCATTGACTACTAGAATTGTGTTGTCTGATTGTTATCTAAGTCACAATTATACACAAACATAACCAAACTGAACTAAAAGCACACAACATTTATTGCGCACATTTTAGTAAATATCCACAGTACAGGGAAAAAAGTAAGTGAACCCTTGACTTTAATAAAGTATAGATCCCCCTTCAGCAGCAATTACTTCTATCAAACCTTTCCGTAGCTTCAAATAGCATTTCAATAGCAATCAACATTAAGAATGAACTTTGGACCATTCCTGTCTGCATTTAATCAGTTTATTTGGGATGCCTTGTGTCTTCTTCAGGTCAACCCAAAGAATCTCAATGGGGATATGGTCATGACTCTGATTTGGCAATTCCAAAATAGATTTTCTTTCTTAACAATTCTTTGCTTGATTTACTTTTGTGCTTTTTTGTCATGGGGGCAAATACTGTCTAATACTTAGACAGTGTGAACTTAGACGGCCTGAAATTGTGCCAGATTTATCATAGTGGCTGAATCTGAATGAGAACTGTGGCATATATTTAGACTGTCTAGTCTAACTTTGCACCACCTATTTGTTGATTCAGTGTACAGAACATAATAGGACTCAAATAGCACTAAATACAAAGGTTATATTTAGACTAATACCTTATTTTGCTATGATAATAACTCTTAGGCTATTAGCAGATATATTTTGATCAAAACACGTTTGAGCCCACCTACCCCTGCAATGTGACCTCAGTCTGGGAAAGAATCTACTGTATTTAATATTAAATAGAGTAGGTTCCTGCCTGGACTAAGGTCACCTCACCCAGGTAGGGGAGCTTAGATTTGTTTTGATCAAAATATATCTGCTCAGAACCTCAGAGTTATTTATCTTATCAAAATGAGATATTAGTCTATATATAACCTTCGTATTTAGTGCTATGTTAGTGCTGTTATGTTATGTTTTTTCTTTACATGTGACCATGCACATCCGCTTATTTATTTTCATATCAACAGGATGTTTTTTTCTTTTTCCTTCTGTGTCTTTTTTTCTTTGATTTAGTGCACAAGTAAAAATGTGGCAGAATTCTAGCATATTTTCAATAGTAAACCTGCCCCAATGTCGTGTTCCATCATTTGAGATCTTTTCCATTTAAGGTCATGGACTGCTGCCCTTACATTCTCCTGTTAGATATTTTGATATACTGTACTTTTTAAATCATTATTGTTTAAGTGAGAAAAAAGGAGGAACCCCATACAAGGACTGTGCGGTTAGAACCTCAATACAAAGCATCCAGCGTTTCAACAGAAGGGGGAGGGGTAAGTTCACAACCCCATACACCGTAGTATTACGAGTCTACCACAAGTGACACAATGCTGAAGTTACATAGTTAATTCCATCTGCCGAACATAATTAATCAGCTAATCAGCTATTTGCCGAATATTGTGGAACGATTTTTCCAACTCCCATTACTTGGCTATTGATTCCCAGATACTATGGATTAACTAAAACTGCATTTAATTTAGAATTTATCTACACTAATAAGTTATACTTCCATACCTACATACTCCTACTTGGAATTAGCTTAGTCTGAAGCACCATCTGAAGTACCATTTAAAATGATATGCTCATCTAGACTATGGATATGAATTAACAAATGGACTATGTGTATGGAACATTTCAATAATCAGTTGGATCACTACTGAATATCAAATACTATTAATCAGTCTTGTCTTTCCAGCCATCACTGTTGTTTGAAATGACATATGAACTGAAATGATATGGGATCAATATTGATTATTTGCTGAAAACCTTATGAATTGATATAATTGATTGATATAATGAATCAACTATATTGAACCTATAAATTGATACATTACATCATTATCGATTCTATAAATTGATGCACTGAATCAATACCGAGGGTATAACAATATCACTGACTAATATAATTATGTATGATATTTATTTACCATAATGGAGTACTAGTTTATAATGGGATCATGTATACATTTGCCTTATAATTGATTAATTCAACATTTTATAGCATATGTATTTTTATAGATTTTTTTATATTTTCTTTATTTTCCCTTTTAATTGATCTATTTTTATTTAGTGTTTAATAAATGAATAGTGCTGTATGCAAAACCAGTAAGAGTAATGTCTACCAGCCTTTTTTCTCATTTTTATAATACTTTACGGGAAAAAACGGATCCGCAAAAAATACAGATGACGTCCATGTGCATTCCGTTTTTTTCAGATTGGAACAGCTGGCCCCTGAAAGAACAGTACTATCCTTGTCCGTTATAAGGACAATAATAGGACATGTTCTATCTTTGAAAAGAATGGAAAAACGGATCCATTGAAATGAATGGTTCCGTATACAGTCCGTATATGGAACGGAAAAAACGGAACGTAAACAGAATAGAAAAATGTTTGTGTGCAAGAGGCCTTAGAAAGATATTGTCGTGTACTATATGATGTCTGATTTGAATTTTTTACATTAATCATGACATTACCCCTTTAAAAGAAAAGGGACACTGTCCAGCTGGAGGAGTTCACAATGTGTGAGGGCTCACTAACTTCTCCCGATAAAACTAGGGTAATTATTCTCAAAAGATGTGAGCAAGCTAATTTACTTATGTGAAAGCTCTATACATACCATGTGCTATTGTGTCACATTGATGAAAGCCTAGAAAATGATCTAAAGGATATTGTGAAACTCAAATATGTAACTCAGATTTATCATAATTTTTTTACCTTTTTTTTGCTAAAAAAACTAGGTTGTATCATAGTTAGGGAATATTATTCTCTAAAATAAATTCTTACAACACATTTACATACCTGACATGCTCTATATCGTATTTTTAAATGATACGTAAATAATTATATATTACTGTGTCTCTATGAGTCTGAATTCATATGGATTCATATGTGGTTTCTTCACTAAAAGCATTGTTTCTAGTGGACAACACCTCCAAATTACATTGCTCTGAGAAGCACTTTATAGCAACACATGGCTTATGGCTCCATGATACGCAGAAATAAAGGCTGTGCACGTGCTGTTCTGCCATGTGTATGAGACCTAAGGTCCATCCATGCTGTTTTGCCATCTAGTATTGTCCCTCATCAATCACCTCTTTTTGTCCCCACCACTCTGATTTTTACATTCTGATGCAATGAAGTGTCATCTATAATGATTAGAGATAAGCGAATTTTTTAAAAATTCGATTTGCGGGTTAGCCGATTATTTCAGGAAAAATTTGGTTCGATCCAAATATATTCATGGCGAAGTATGCAAAAAAATGGCTATTTCTTGGCTGCTGAGATACTTTAAAGTGGTGTAGAACACAGTGCCTTGCAGTAACACGCATAGGGAGTCTGCTTTGGTAGTGAAATAATACTGTGAGTCCATATGACATCATTCAGATGACATGCGTCGCTCTTAGAATTACTGCACACTTCACATATTTGGACAGTCACGGGACCAAAACGGACCAAATAACTCAAGTATGAACTCAGCCTTACAGGTCAATGTTAGTGTCAAGAAGAAGCACACTCCTTTTACACCGTCGTCAGCTGATTCCACATAGATGTAAACAGAACCTGTTCTATTAAACGCTTATAAAAGTAGAACCCCCCCGACAAAGTGGAGAGGGTGTCAGCAGTAAGTTTGTGTTGACGTCACTGATTTTATTGCCTTTCCTCGGATCCGTCACAACAATAACCCCCTAAAAAACGGATCCTATCTGTTGAGCATTTGCCTTCACGCAGTCAGCATTTGGTCAGTAATCCATCAGTATTGCTAATGCCCAAAAAAATAGGAGTGGATCCAAAACAGAGATGACACGTGAACCGAATATTTGAATGTCTTCTGTGTTTTGTACCCACTCCTGCTTTGGGCGACCAAATCACAAGCCAATTCTGATGGGACTATACAGGCCTCACAGCTGCTACACAGAGAGGATCCGTTGTGCATCTCATTTTTACTTCCTTCTGACAGATCAGAAGAAGGGGCAAATAAATGATGACGTCAGGCAAGCCAAAAAGGCAAAATAGTGGCCCAGTCATGATGTGGGGAGGGTGGGAACAGCATGAGAAGTCCACAGAGTGGCCCTATGACATAGTGGTGAGGTGAAAGCAGCATGAGGAGACCACAGAGTGGCCCAATGACAGAGTCTGGAGGTGGCGTCAGCATGAGGAGGCCACAGAGTGGCACAATGACAGAGTCTGGAGGTGGCAGCAGCATCAGGAGACCACAGAGTGGCAAGGTGACATAGTGTGGAGGTTGCGGCAGCATCAGGAGGCCACAGAGTGGCATGACGATGAGAGATTGCGAAGGTGGCAGAAGCACGACGAGGCCACAGAGTGGCACGATGACTAGAGATTGCGGAGGTGGCAGTAACATGAGGAGGCCACAGAGCAGCCGCTTTGTCTATTCATTTATAGGGAATATGGGACAGAACAGAAGGTTAAAATTTCTCAACTTTATAAATTGTTGCTTAAAACACCACTACGTAATTCGGCCAATACCGCAAAAGGGGGTGTACAATCACCCATATATTTTCTGAAAAAAAGGCAGTGTCATATTAAGAATTTCACCACTTAGTAATTTGGTCCATACCCCAAAAGAAGGTGTACAATAACCTATAAATTTGACCAAAAAGCCAGTTTCATATAGCAAATTTCACTACTAAGTAATTTGGTCCTTACCGCAAAATGATGTGTCCAATCACTCATAAATTTGACAAAAAAAAGCCCATTTCATAAAACAAATTTCACCACTACGTAATTCGGTCCATACAGCAAAAGGAAGTGTACAGTCACCCAAGAATTTGCCCCCAAAAAAGCCAATTTCATACTACAAATTTCACCACTACGTAATTCGGTCTATACAGCAAAAGTAGGTGTACAGTCACCCATAAATTTTCCCAAAAAAAGCCGGTTTCATATTACAAATTTCACCACTACGTAATTCCACCCATACCGCTAAAGGAGGTGTACAATCACCCATACATTTTCCTGAAAAAAAGCCAGTGTCACATTAAGAATTTCACCACTAAGTAATTTGGTCCATACCACAAAAGAAGGTGTACAATCACCCATGAATTTTCCCCAAAAAAGCCTGTTTCACAGAAAAATTACACCACTACGTAATTCGGTCCATACAGCAAAAGGAGGTGTACAGACACCCATGAAATTTCCCAAAAAAAGCCCACTTCACAGAAAAAATTTCATAGCAAAAATGCCTTTACCACATATAACTGCACCGCTGAATGGCAAATAGGCCTTTATTTTTTCAACTTTTACACTACACAAGGCTTATCAATAGATAAATGCAACGATGAACAGTGAATATAATTTTTTTCTTCCACTAATACACAGCAAACTGGGTTTTCGAATATATCACTGGACCGCTGAGCGCAAATTAGCCCTAATTTTTTCCCACTTTTACACAAAAAGCTTTCAACAGAGAAGTGCAACGCTGGACGGTGAATATATTTTTATATCGCCACTAATACACAGCAAACTAGGCTTCTGAATATATCACTGCACCGCAGAACATCAATTAGGCCCACATTTTCTTCTACTTTTACACATCAGGCTTTTCGACAGATATATGCAAAGCTGGACGGCGAATATATTTTTATTTCGCCACTAATACACGGCAAATTGGGCTTCACAATATATCACTGCACCACAGAACGTCAAATAGGCTCAAATTTTGTTCTACTTTTACACAACATACTTTTCAACAGAGAAGTACAACTCTGGACGGCGAAAATATTTTAATTTCCCCACTAATACACTGAAAACAGGGCTTCAGAACATATCACTGCACTGCAGAATGGCAATTAGTCCCAAATTTTGTTCTATTTTTACACAACAGGCTTTTCAACAGTGAAGTGCTTATATATTTTTATTTTTGTACTGAAAAAGGCCACTAAACGCTTTCAACACATATAACTGCAGAAGAGAGCTAAGAATATATTTTTATTTTTGTACTGAAATAGGCCACTAAACGCTTTCACCACAAATAACTGCAACAGTGAAGTGCGTATATATTTTTCTTCTTGTACTGAAATAGGTCACTTAATGCTTTCACCACAAATAACTGCAACAGTGAAGTGCGTATATATTTTTCTTTTTGTACTGAAATAGGCCACTAAACGCTTTCACCACAAATAACTGCAACAGTGAAGTGCGTATATATTTTTCTTTCTGTACTGAAATAGGCCATACAAACCATTAGAAAACGTGGTGTTAAACAGGCAGTATATGCTCAAACCCACATGCGGTTGTGCATATATATAGGGGAGCATATCCTGCACTTGTAGTCCGTTGCTTATGGCAATCAACAGCAAAAAAAAGGCATACAATGGAAGATGCCAGCAACAGACTACAAGTACCACAATAACCATCCTACATAAGGTGGGTGTGAAGAACAATCAAAGACTAAACAAAAGCAAAGACAGGTGCACTCTGTGATAATACTAAACCCTCACACTGATGTAAAATTGAGAGGTTAGTTCGACATATCCTACTAGGAGGACATGTCTTAAGCTCGAGCACCACGCCAAGGTCTCTCAATAGCCTGAGGCCCTATCACTCACCTACCTGTGCCGTATGGGCAATACCAGGGGCCAGTGGGCGGATTACAGGAGCAATAGTAATCCGCCCACTGGCCCCTGGTATTGCCCATACAGCATAGGTAGGTGAGTGATAGGGCCTTGGGCTACTTGAGAGACCTTGGCGCGGTGCCAGAGCTTAAGACATGTCCTCGAAGTAGGATATGTCGAACTAACCTCTCAATTTTACTGAAATAGGCTACTAAATGCTTTCACCACATATAACTACAGAAGTGAAATGCGTATATATTTTTCTTTTTGTAGTGAAATAGGCCAGTAAATGCTTTCGCCACAAATAACTGCAACAGTGAAGTGCGTATATATTTTTCTTTTTGCACTGAAATAGGCCACTAAACGCTTTCACCACAAATAACTGCAAAGGTGAAGTGCGTATGTAGTTTTTTTGTACTGAAATAGGCCACTTAAGGATTTTCAACATAGCACTTGCACCCCAATAACAAGAACAAATTGGTGGAATGACAGTGCTGTATAATGGCTATTTGGATCCCCAAATAATCTTTCCCTGCACTTGTAAAACGCTTTTCTAGCACTGTCCCTAGCGCCTTCTGACGTCTCTCCCTGCACTAAGATGCTGTGAAATTATTCCTCCCTATCCTTTCCCTGCACTATAAATAGTTTTTTTCAGGTTTTTTGTTTTAATAATAATGTTTTTGCTATTGCTGTCCCTCACATCTGTCCCTGCATTCAGAAAGCTGGAAAATGTCTGAAAACAAGATGGCTGCCGTATTTATAGGGCTGTGACATGACAGGGCTGGCTGGCTGCTTGTATGGCATTGTGGGTCATCCCTCCTTCCCAGAGTTCCTTGCCCCATGTCCTCACACGTGTAGCAGCCATTTTAGTAAAAACTGTGATTTTTTACCACGAAGTGTGAGGAAATTCGCATTCTATGAGAATTAAATTTTTTCTGAAATTCGTAACATATTCCACTTTAGCTTCGATTCGCTCATTCCTAAAGATGAGCGAACACCTGGAAGTTCGGGTTCGAGAAGTTCGGCCGAACTTCCCGAAAATGTTCGGGTTCGGGATCCGAACTCGACCCGAACTTTATCCAGAACCCGAACCCCATTGAAGTCAATGGGGACCCGAACTTTTAGGCACTAAAAAGGCTATAAAATAGTCCAGGAAAGGGCTAGAGGGCTGCAAAAGGCAGCAAAATGTAGGTAAATCCCCTGCAAACAAATGTGGATAGGGAAATGAATTAAAATAAAATAGAATAAATTAAAATTAACCAATATCAATTGGAGAGAGGTCCCACAGCAAGGAATCATGCGTCATATCACCCACCACTGGAGAAGGCCACTTTCAGTTATTTCGGCCCAGCACCCAGACCGAGGATACAGGTCCCACAGCAAAGAATCATGCGTCATATCACCCACCACTGGAGAAGGCCACTTTCAGTTATTTAGGCCCCAGCACCCAGACAGAGGAGAGAGGTCGCACAGCAAGGAATAAGGCGTCATATCACCCACCACTGGAGAAGGCCACTTTCAGTTATTTTGGCCCCAGCACCCAGACAGAGGAGAGGTTCATTCAACTTTGGGTTGCACCGCAAGATCATGGTGAAGTGAAAAAAATGAGGATTCAATAAAGAAGTGCCCCGGAGTACAAGAATACATGGTTTAGGGGGAGGCAGTTATAAATGTCTATTCTGCACAAGGGAGGCACAGGTCCTGTGGGATCCATGCCTGGTTCATTTTTATGAACATCAGCTTGTCCACATTGGCTGTGGACAGACGGCTACATTTGTTAGTATTGACGTCCCCTGCCGTGCGCAATACACGTTCAGACAAAACGCTGGCCGCCGGGCAGGCCAACACCTCCAAGGCATAAAATGCTAACTCTGGCCACGTGGACAATTTGGAGACCCAGAAGTTGAATGGGGCCGAACCATCAGTCAGTACGTGGAGGGGTGTGCAGACGTACTGTTCAACCATGTTAGTGAAATGCTGCCTCCTGCTAACACGCTCCGTATCAGGTGGTGGTGCAGTTAGCTGTGGCGTGGAGACAAAACTTTTCCACATTTCTGCCATGCTAACCCTGCCCTCAGAGGAGCTGGCCGTGACACAGCTGCGTTGGCGACCTCTTGCTCCTCCTCTGCCTTCGCCTTGGACATGTGACATTTGGGAATGCTCTCAGGAGCGCGTCTACCAGCGTGCGCTTGTACTCGCGCATCTTCCTATCACGCTCCAGTGCAGGACGTAAGGTGGGCAAGCTGTCCTCTGTGGGAGGCGTATCGTCATCATCCTCCGTATCCCCCCAGCCACGCACCAGTGATGGGCCTGAGCTGTGTCGGGTGCCACCCCGCTGTGAACCTGCTTCATCCTCATCCTCCTCCACCTCATCCTCCTCATCCTCCAGTAGTGGGCCCTGGCTGGCCCCATTTGTACCTGGCCTCTGCTGTTGCAAAATCCTACCTCTGAGCCACTTCTAACAGACTGGCCTGAAAGTGCTAAAAATGACCCCTCATCCTCCTCCTCCTCCTCCTGGGCCACCTTCTCTTCCATCATCGCCCTAAGCGTTTTCTCAAGGAGACATAGAAGTGGTATTGTAACACTGATAACAGTGTCATTGCCGCTGGCCATGTTGGTGGAGTACTCGAAACAGCGCAACAGGGCACACAGGTCTCGCATGAAGGCCCAATCATTGGTGGTGAAGTGGTGCTGCGACTGACGCGTGTGTGTGGTAGCTGAAACTCCACTATGGCCTGCTGCTGCTTGCACAGTCTCTCCAGCATGTGCAAGGTGGAGTTCCACCTGGTGGGCACGTCGCATATGAGGCGGTGAGCGGGAAGGCCGAAGTTCCGCTGTAGCGCAGACAGGCGAGCAGCGTCAGGATGTGAATGCTGGAAGCGCGCACAGACTGCCCGCACTTTATGCAGCAGCTCTGACATGTCGGGGTAGTTGTGAATGAACTTCTGCACCACCAGGCGAGGCCAGGCAAGGGATGTGCGTCGAGAGCTGCGACGAGATTTCGCCCATTATCGCACACCACCAGGCCGGGCTTGAGGCCCACCGGCAGAAACCACTCGTCGGTCTGTTGTTCAATACCCCGCCACAACTCCTGCGCGGTGTGGGGCCTGTCCCCCAAACATATGAGTTTCAGAATGGCCTGCTGACATTTACCCCGGGCTGTGCTGAAGTTGGTGGTGAAGGTGTGTGGCTGACTGGATGAGCTCGTGGAAGCAGAGAAGGGGGGAGCCGAGTAGGAGGAGGAGGCTACAGGAGGCAAAGAATGATGCCCTGCGATCCTTGGTGGCGGAAGGACGTGCGCCAAGGAATTCTCCGCCTGGGGCCCAGCCGCCACTACATTTACCCAGTGTGCAGTTAGGGAGATATAGCGTCCCTGGCCATGCTTACTGGTCCACGTATCTGTGGTTAGGTGGACCTTGCCACAGATGGCGTTGCGCAGTGCACACTTGATTTTATCGGATACTTGGTTGTGCAGGGAAGGCACGGCTGTCTTGGAGAAGTAGTGGCGGCTGGGAACAACATACTGTGGGACAGCCATGGAGATCAGCTGTTTGAAGCTGTCTGTGTCCACCAGCCTGAATGACAGCATTTCAAAGGCCAGTAGTTTAGAAATGCTGGCATTCAGGCCCAAGGCTCGAGGGTGGCTAGGAGGGAATTTACACTTTCTCTCAAAGTTTTGTGAGATGTACAGCTGAATGCTGCCGTGTGACATGGTGGAGATGCTTGGTGACGCAGGTGGTGGTGTCGGTGGCACATCCTCTGTTTGGTGGGCGGCAGGTGCCAACGTTCCTCCCGAGGTGGAGGAACAGGCCGAGGCAGCAGCAGAAGAGGGAGCAGGGGGAGCCTCAGTGAGTTCCTTGTTTTTAAGGTGTTTACTCCACTGCAGTTCATGCTTTGCATGTAGATGCCTGGTCATGCAGGTTGTGCTAAGGTTCAGAACGTTAATGCCTCGCTTCAGGATCTGATGGCACAGCGTGCAAACCACTCGGGTCTTGTTGTCAGCACATTGTTTAAAGAAGTGCCATGCCAGGGAACCCCTTGAAGCTGCCTTTGGGGTGCTCGGTCCCTGGTGGCGGTGGCCAGTAGCAGGCGAACTCTCTTGGCGGAGGCTGGTCTGCTTTTGCCCCCTGCTCCCTCTTTTGCTACGCTGTTGGCTCGGTCTCCCCACTGCCTCTTCCTCTGAACTATGAAAGTCAGTGGCACGACCTTCATTCCATGTGGGGTCTAGGTCCTTATCGTCCCCTGCATCGTCTTCCACACAGTCTTCCTCCCTGACCTCCTGTTCGGTCTGCACACTGCAGAAAGACGCAGCAGTTGGCACCTGTGTTTCGTCATCATCAGAGACGTGCGGACTCCGATGAGGTGGTATTCCCATGTCCTCATCATCAGGAAACATCAGTGGTTGTGCATCAGTGCATTCTATGTCTTCCACCACTGGGGAAGGGCTAGGTGGATTCCCTTGGGAAACCCTGCCAGCAGAGTCTTTAAACAGCATAAGAGACTGCTGCATAACTTGAGGCTCAGACAGTTTCCCTGATATGCATGGGGGTGATGGGACAGACTGATGGGCTTGGTTTTCAGGTGCCACCTGTGCGCTTTCTGCAGAAGACTGGGTGGGAGATAATGTTGTGAACGTGCTGGATCCACTGTCGGCCACCCAATTGACTAGCGCCTGTACCTGCTCAGGCCTTAACATCCTTAGAACGGCATTGGGCCCCACCAAATATCGCTGTAAATTCTGGCGGGTACTGGAACCTGAGGTAGTTGGTTCACTAGGAAGTGTGGCTGTGGCAGAATGGCCACGTCCTCTCCCAGCACCAAAGGGTACACTAACACAACCACGACCGCGTCCGCGTCCCTCACTAGATGTTTTCCTCATTGTTACCGTTCACCAAGCACCACAATAAGAAAAACAATATTTGGCCCAATGTATTGATTTCAAATTCAGGCCTTTTTTTTACAGGCACCTAACACTATCTGCCTATTTTTTTATGTAGCGTATTACACTAATCCAGGCACAGCAGTAACCAGTGATATAGGGGAATATCTCTTTTATGGCTAGTATTTAGGCCCTGGATGAAAGGTATCCTTTTATGGACAAATTTAAACTTGGCCTGCAACAGCTCGAACACCAGATTCAGGTTATTGCTATTTTGGCAATTGAATTTCACCCCAGAACAAAATATATGTTTTTGCGGACACTATGAAACTTGGCCAGCCACAGCTGAAACCACTGATTTATGGTATTGCTATTTTGGCAATTGAATTTCACCCCAGAACAAAATATATGTTTTTGCGGACACTATGAAACTTGGCCAGCCACAGCTGAAAAACAGATTTATGGTATTGCTATTTTGGCAATTGAATTTCACCCCAGGACAAAATATACCCTGTTACGGACAGATTTAAACTAGGCCTGCAACAGCTGGAACACCAGATTCAGGGTATTGCTATTTTGGCAATTGAATTTCATCCCAGAACAAAATATACCCTGTTACGGACAGATTTAAACTAGGACTGCAACAGCTGGAACACCAGATTCAGGGTATTGCTTTTTTGGCAATTGAATTTCACCCCAGAACAAAATATATGTTTTTGCGGACACTATGAAACTTGGCCAGCCAGAGCTGAAACCACTGATTTATGGTATTGCTATTTTGGCAATTGAATTTCACCCCAGAACAAAATATACCCTGTTACGGACAGATTTAACCTAGGCCTGCAACAGCTAGAACACCAGATTCAGGGTATTGCTATTTTGGCAATTGAATTTCACCCCAGAACAAAATATACCCTGTTACGGACAGATTTAAACTAGGCCTGCAATAGCTGGAACACCAGATTCAGGGTATTGCTATTTTGGCAATTGAATTTCACCCCAGAACAAAATATATCCTTTGCAGGACACTATGAAACTTGGCCAGCCACATCTGAAACCACTGATTTATGGTATTGCTATTTTGGCAATTGAATTTCACCCCAGAACAAAATATATGTTTTGGCAGACACTATTATACTTTGCCATTCACAGCTGTGACACCAGATTTATGGTATTGCTATTTTGGCAATTGAATTTCACCCCAGAACAAAATACATGTTTTTGGGGACACTATGAAACTTGGCCAGCCATAGCTGAAACCACTGATTTATGGTATTGCTCTTTTGGCAATTGAATTTCACCGCAGAACAAAAAATATGTTTTTATGGACACTATGAAACTTGGCCAGCCACAGCTGAAACCACTGATTTATGGTATTGCTATTTTGGCAATTGAATTTCACCCCAGAACAAAATACATGTTTTTGGGGACACTATGAAACTTGGCCAGCCACAGCTGAAACCACTGATTTATGGTATTGCTATTTTGGCAATTGAATTTCACCCCAGAACAAAATATATGTTTTTATGGACACTATGAAACTTGGCCAGCCACAGCTGAAACCACTGATTTATGGTATTGCTATTTTGGCAATTGAATTTCACCCCAGAACAAAATACATGTTTTTGGGGACACTATGAAACTTGGCCAGCCACAGCTGAAACCACTGATTTATGGTATTGCTCTTTTGGCAATTGAATTTCACCGCAGAACAAAATATATGTTTTTATGGACACTATGAAACTTGGCCAGCCACAGCTGAAACCACTGATTTATGGTATTGCTATTTTGGCAATTGAATTTCACCCCAGAACAAAATATACCCTGTTACGGACAGATTTTAACTAGGCCTGCAACAGCTGGAACACCCGATTCAGGGTATTGCTATTTTGGCAATTGAATTTCACCCAGAACAAAATATACCCTGTTACGGACAGATTTAACCTAGTTCTGCAAAAGCTGGAACACCAGATTCAGGGTATTGCTATTTTGGCAATTGAATTTCACCCCAGAACAAAATATATGTTTTGGCAGACACTATTATACTTTGCCATCCACAGCTGTGGCACCAGATTTATCAAACACAACAATAGCTGATCTCAGGGAGACCAGCTACAAAAAACACTGCGGAGCCTCACTTAAGAGTCTCAACACAGCAATCCGAAGTGCAAAGTTCCCTGGGAAACAGGAATATGCAAAACAAATGTGGAGCCCCAGTTATGGGTCTACAACACAATGAAAGCCAGATATCCCTCAAAGGAAGGAAAACCAAGCAAAGGGGTGTCTGGAGACACCCCTTTGCTTGGTTTTCCTTCCTTTGAGGGATATCTGGCTTTCATTGTGTTGTAGACCCATAACTGGGGCTCCACATTTGTTTTGCATGCACCAGATTTATGGTATTGCTATTTTGGCAATTGAATTTCACCCCAGAACAAAATATATGTTTTTGCGGACACTATGAAACTTGGCCAGCCACAGCTCAAACCACTGATTTATGGTATTGCTATTTTGGCAATTGAATTTCACCCCAGAACAAAATATATAATTTGCATGACACTATGAAACTTGGCCAGCCACAACTGAAACCACTGATTTATGGTATTGCTATTTTGGCAATTGAATTTCACCCCAGAACAAAATACATGTTTTTGGGGACACTATGAAACTTGGCCAGCCACAGCTGAAACCACTGATTTATGGTATTGCTCTTTTGGCAATTGAATTTCACCGCAGAACAAAATATATGTTTTTATGGACACTATAAAACTTGGCCAGCCACAGCTGAAACCACTGATTTATGGTATTGCTATTTTGGAAATTGAATTTCACCCCAGAACAAAATATACCCTGTTACGGACAGATTTTAACTAGGCCTGCAACAGCTGGAACACCAGATTCAGGGTATTGCTATTTTGGCAATTGAATTTCACCCCAGAACAAAATATACCCTGTTACGGACAGATTTAACCTAGTTCTGCAACAGCTGGAACACCAGATTCAGGGTATTGCTATTTTGGCAATTGAATTTAACCCCAGAACAAAATATATGTTTTTGCGGACACTATGAAACTTGGCCAGCCACAGCTCAAACCACTGATTTATGGTATTGCTATTTTGGCAATTGAATTTCACCCCAGAACAAAATATATAATTTGCATGACACTATGAAACTTGGCCAGCCACAACTGAAACCACTGATTTATGGTATTGCTATTTTGGCAATTGAATTTCACCCCAGAACAAAATACATGTTTTTGGGGACACTATGAAACTTGGCCAGCCACAGCTGAAACCACTGATTTATGGTATTGCTCTTTTGGCAATTGAATTTCACCGCAGAACAAAATATATGTTTTTATGGACACTATAAAACTTGGCCAGCCACAGCTGAAACCACTGATTTATGGTATTGCTATTTTGGAAATTGAATTTCACCCCAGAACAAAATATACCCTGTTACGGACAGATTTTAACTAGGCCTGCAACAGCTGGAACACCAGATTCAGGGTATTGCTATTTTGGCAATTGAATTTCACCCCAGAACAAAATATACCCTGTTACGGACAGATTTAACCTAGTTCTGCAACAGCTGGAACACCAAATTCAGGGTATTGCTATTTTGGCAATTGAATTTCACCCCAGAACAAAATATATGTTTTGGCAGACACTATTATACTTTGCCATCCACAGCTGTGGCACCAGATTTATGGTATTGCTATTTTGGCAATTTAATTTCACCCCAGAACAAAATATATGTTTTTGCGGACACTATGAAACTTGGCCAGCCACAGCTCAAACCACTGATTTATGGTATTGCTATTTTGGCAATTGAATTTCACCCCAGAACAACATATATTATTTGCAGGACACTATGAAACTTGGCCAGCCACAGCTGAAACCACTGATTTATGGTATTGCTATTTTGGCAATTAAATTTCACCACAGAAAATAATCTATCCTTTACCAGACAGCAGACAGTATTATACTTGGCTAGCCAAAGCTGGAACACTGAATTTAGGGGATTGGTATTTTGGCAATTGTATTTAACCCCTTAATAAAATATAGAAATTGCTATTCTGAGTTTCTAGGGGTGACAATTAGCACAGCCAAGCCCCTGATGTAGGATATAGCAAAAAAAAACTAGTATTGATGGATTGATGGACTTGGTGGCAGCTTGTTCTGGTGCACCACAAGTCACAAAATGGCCGCCGATCACCCCAGAAAATAAGTGACAGAAAAACGCTCTGTGCAGCCTAAAAACCAGTGAGCAAGCTGTAGTTCAATCATTCACAGCTGTAGATCGATCAGTTCATTAGGTGCTGTTGCTGACTTTTCCCTGCCTAATCTCGCCCTCACAGAAGCTGCGTCCTCTCCCTACACTAATCAGAGCAGTGTGACGTGCGGCGCTATGTGACTCCAGCTTAAATAGAGGCTGGGTCACATGCTGCACTTGGCCAATCACAGCCATGTCATTAGTAGGCATGGCTGTGATGGGCTCTTAGGGCAAAAAGTAAAACGCTAGCTGATTGGCTGCTGTGCAGCCCTTTAGAAAGCGGGAAGTAATCGCCGAACAACGGACCTGAACCCGAACTTTTTTGAAAATGTTCGGGTTCGGGTCCATGTCCCGAACACCCCAAAATTCGGTACGAACCCGTACTATGCTCGAACTGTTCGCTCAACACTACTCATTTCTAATAATAATCCCACATGACCACTGTGGCCATTCTGTTTAAAGAGCCTCTATCAGCATGATAAACCTTAATAAACTATGCATACTGCCTTAAAGAGTCATTCCACCTGGATGATGTCATGCCACCCGGAAGTGGAGGCGCCGGCAGCTTCAGAGACAGAGCAGGAATGCTTCCAGGTGGAATGACATCATCAGTGCCTGCATACTGAAAATCTGATCTGCTTGGCAAGCATCAGCAGATCTAGATGCCAAGATTGTTAGCTAGAGCACAGGCACAAAAAGACAGGACAAGATGTTTTGCCCTGTCAATCAAATGGGTAGCGGGTACTGTTGAGTGAACAGTTCGAGCATCGTTGGCGGCGGCCATTTTGGGACTTGTGGTGCTACAGCAAAAGCTGCCACAACGTCCATTAATCTCATGTAATAGTCAATTTTTTCATAGATATACTACATCAGGGGTTTGGCTGTGCTTGTGTCACCCATACTAACTGCAAAGATATTTAATATATCAGTGGTGAAACTGAAAGTAACCCACTTGGATAGCAAATCCCATGAATGTGCTGTTCCAGCTAGGCTAGCCAGTGCCACTACAGCCAATTCCAATACTGTCAGGCAGAAAATTATATATATTTTTTTTCATGTGCCAGAAATATAAATTAAAAAAAGCTTTCACCGTAATAATAAAATTATTATGGTGTTAGACCAGAAGAAGCACTCCTGTTGTAATTAATACTGTAAAAAGGCTTAGGCAATATTTCTCCCAGTGTGGGAAATTTATCTAGCAAAACTAGCATTTTAAAAATTCCGGTGTTCTGAAATACCAGCAGTCCTCTTGTAATTAATACCGCAAAAAGGAATTATATCGTCCAGTGTTGTAATTTTAGTGAAAAAAAGGCCAATTTAATCAATCTGGTGTTAGTTACACCAGAAACAGTTGGCCTCACGTTTTTACTCCTGTAAAAAGGAATTAATACCGGAAAAAGGCATTACATTGTCCAGTATTGTAATTTTGGTGAAAAAAAGGCCAATTTAATCAATCTGGTGTTAATACACCAGAAACAGTAGGCCTCACGTTTTTACTCCTGTAAAAAGGAATTAATACCGGAAAAAAGGCATTACATTGTCTTGTCGTCCAGCTGACGACAAGACCAGAGTGATTTTCACGCTGTGCCATCAGATCCTGAAGCGAGGCATTAACGTTCTTAACCTGAGCACCACCTGCATGATCAGGCATCTACATGCAAAGCATGAACTGCAGTGGAGTACACACCTTAAAAACAAGGAACCCGCTCAGGCTCCCCCTGCTCCCTCTACCGCTGCTGCCTCGGCTTCCGCCTCGAGAGGAATGTTGCCACCTGCCGAGCAGCAAACAGAGGATGTGCCACCGACACCACCACCGTCACCTAGCGTCTCCACTATTTCACACAGCAGCGTTCAGCTCTCCATCTCTCAAACCTTTGAGAGGAAGCGCAAATTCCCACCTAGTCACCCTCGAGCCCTTGGCCTGAATGCCAGCATTTCTAAACTACTGGCCTTTGAAATGCTGTCATTCCAGCTGGTGGACACAGACAGCTTCAAACAGCTGATGGCCATGGCTGTCCCCCAGTATGTGGTTCCCAGCTGCCACTACTTCTCCAAGACAGCCGTGCCTTCCCTGCACATGCAAGTGTCCGATAAAATCAAGTGTGCACTGCGCAACGCCATTTGTGGCAAGGTCCACCTAACCACAGATACGTGGACCAGTAAGCACGGCCAGGGACGCTATATCTCCCTAACTGCACACTGGGTAAATGTAGTGGTGGCTGGGCCCCAGGCGGAGAGTTTCTTGGCGCACGTCCTTCCGCCGCCAGTTGCCGGTCTCCAGTTCTGTCTTCAGCTGGGGGGTGGGTGAGTGAAGGACCTTCCGTGACGTCACTGGGTCACATGGGTCACATGGTCCAATCACATGCTTCCAATGGTGATGGAAGCATGTGAGTGGACCATGTGACCCATGTGACCCAGTGACGTCACGGAAGGTCCTTTACCCCCATCTGAAGACAGAACAGGAGACCGGCAGCTATGTGCTCAATTGGATGGGGTGAGTTACTTTTTTTTTATTTTTAACCCTCAATCACCCATTTTACTTTGCATTCTGTATTTAGAATGCTATTATTTTCCCTTAAAACCATGTTATAAGAGAAAATAATAAAGATCAGGTCCCCATCCTGATCGTCTCCTAGCTACCATGCGGGAAAATCGCATCGCATCCGCACTTGCTTGTGGATGCTTGCTATTTTTCCGCAGCCTCATTCACTTCTATGGGGCCTGCATTGCATAAAAAACGCAGAACATGCTGCGATTTTCACGCACCGCAAAAGTGATGCAGTAAAATCACCGCTCATGTACATAGCCCCATTGAAATGAATGGGTCGGGATTCAGTGCGGGTGCAATGCATTCACCTCACGCATTGCACCCGTGCGGAAATGACGCCCGTGTAAAAGGTTACTTAGTGCTACAGCCAGCCCTCAGGGCTCCAAGTAACTAATTTGCATAAAAACAAAGTCATTATTTCTCTGCAGCCCTTCAAGCTAAAAACAAAAGAAAGATATTTTAATCAACATGATCAACCAGTATGCCTGGTTTAATAGAATTGATCAGATGACAGAACTTTGCCTGATATTCCTCCATAATTCAGCATGTGCTGGAACATGCCCAAGAGATATAAGCTGAGAAACACTGAGGTATAGTATGGGCCCACAGTTGTCTATAGACATTGTTTTCCAGGTCCACGTAATTCAGGTGTGTAATAAAGGCATGTGCTTGGGCCCTATCCCAAGGACTATAATGTTAGTGTGGATAGAGCAGAGCTAGCATTATATGAGAAGTGAAAAAAATAGTTTTCATATTGTATAAAATTATACCACCTGCATTATGATTACTTGCAATTACACAGCAGGAAAGTTGGTTACGTTGCCATGAGTGTTTTTCTTAAATATAAAAATGTGATTGTCTAAGCAAAGTTTACACAGCTTGCAGAGGGCTAGAATTAAAATCCCTGCCGTTCTTCTTCCAGCTGATATCTGTTTTGCAAATCTTTCATTCAGCCTCTACAAATCTGTTTAAACGTACAAGACAGCCAAAACCCTGTAGAAACCAGCACTGTGGTCCATAACAAGCAAACCAATATGTTGAAGTTGTCTTTTCTGGCTGAAGTTTTATGTATGACCCTGACAGAAAACATCTATTAGTTGGTATTGTGTTAATGTAATGCTCGCATGAAAATATGGTTTAAAACAACCCTGGTCTCGCAATCTTACATGTAGACTATTGTATTTGGCTGCTTTAGCAATAGCTGCATTATTTTGTCTGCTCTTTTATTACTATTAACATTTTTGGTATTGACCGTAAAGATTAACTATTTACTGCTGAAAGCCTATACTGGTCAGTTTTAGGCCCCATTCAGACGTCCGTGGTGTGTTGCGGATCCGCAACACACCATGCCAGCACTCCCCATAGAGATGCCTATTCTTGTCCGCAGGCTGCGGACAAGAATAGGACATGCTCTATCTTTTGCGGAGCCACGGCCGGGCCGAAAGTCGGAAGTTAGGGGCCGCGGCTCGGATAATGCTGATGCAGATGCGGAAGCTGATGCTGATGCGGAGAGCACATAGTGTGCTCTCCTAATCACGTCCGACCCCATTCACAATGAATGGGTCCGCATCGATTCTGTAGAATTGCGGAATAGATGTGGACAAAATTGAGTACGTGTGAATGGGGCCTTATAGTGCTCTATGCACAGTGCCAATCACATGCAAGACGACCGTGCTCCAATAAACTTCCACCTTTGTTTCACCAAATGGACATGTCACTTTTATTTGCTTGCTTGACCGTCCTGCAATGAAAAGTGATCTAAGGCTGAAGAGGTTTTAACAGTAGAACATTTATTTATATTTATTCTCCTCTAGTGGGCAGTAGACTCCATTTTATGGGCCACTAAGGCCTAATTCACACGTCCGTAGTGTGTTTTGCGGAAACACGGATCCGCAAAACACGGCTGCAATGTGCATTCCGCATTTTGCGGACCGCACATTGTTGGCACTATATAGAGAATGCCTTTTCTTGTCCGCAATTGTGGACAAGAATAGGACATGTTCTATTTTTTTTACGGAAACGCGTATGCGGAAACACGGATGCGAAAATGCGGATGCGGACATCACATAGTGTGCTGTTCACATCCATTCCTGCCCCTTTGAAATGAATGGGTCTGCAACCCTTCCGCAAAATTGCGGATGGGATGCGGATCCATTTTGCGGACGTGTGAATTGGGCCTAAACCACTTCACAACAGGGAGTCTCAAAACCAGTAACCGTGATTACAAACTAATGAATGCCAGGGATTAGACCACTAAAACAAGTATCTTTCTGACTAAGGATGTCAAAAGTGGTTGGTCCAGTGGAGATATTTATTCTAGGATTTGTCCTAGAGTTTGATGAGACTAGTGACATTTAAACGCAAGTGACTTAGCAACAGTGAAGGGATTTTCAACAGGAAGTAGTGTTTCTCTGCATGTGGCTGCAGGTAGTGGAGTGAGAAAAGTCTGTCTAGAGAAGTTCCTGCCTTCGCAGAGCAAATTTTAGAATGCTGAAGGCCCCAAAATCCATGGATGTGGAGAAGCTAATTGTCCTAGTCCAGGAGAGGCCCTTCATTTGGGACACAAGGTCTGGGGAATATCGTGACCGCTACAAAAAAGATGCCTCATGGTTGGAAATTACTTAGGACTGGAGCTGTTTGCAAGTGTATGGGCCAAAACTAAAGATGAGAGTCACCAGAGTTTGGGTAAGTGGCCAATCTATACATGTGTGATCCTTGCTGTCCTCGCTAACATAGCAAATGTCATATGTTGCCCTCCCTAACATAGCATATGTCATATGTTGTCCTCCCTAGCATAGCACATGTCATACGTTGTCCTTCCTAGCATAGCACATGTCATGTAGTCCCCCCTAGCTTAGCACATGTCATATGTTGTCCTCGCTAGCATAGCACATGTCATATGTTGTCCTCCCTAGCATAGCACATGTCATACGTTGTTCTCACTAGCATAGCACATGTCATATGTTGTCCTTCCTAGCATAGCACATGTCATATGTTGTCCTCCCTAGGATATGTTTTTTTGGTAAATTTTCCTTTGTTGTATTTTTTCAAAAAGTGGATGAAGTTAAGAATCATTGGCGGAGCTTAAGCGACCAGTTCCGCAAAGAAATGCATCACCAAGGCCGCAGTGGGTCCAGCCCACCAAAGAAAAGGCCCTACATGTTTCGGGAACATCTCATGTTCCTGTGCGATGTCATGGAGCTGCGTCCGTAAGTTAATTCTAAACAATGACCACTACATGTTTATCAATATAGACTGTATGTCGACTATGTTGGTAATTTAATAAACAATTTGTAAATTAGAAATGTGATCGTTGCCGATAGCAACCAAGCCGATTCCTACCTTCATTTGCAAAAGTAGGTGACCAACATTACAAGTGGAATCTGATTATTTGCTATGGTCAGCTATGACACTTCTAATTTACCCAATGTTGCTACATGACCACATATGTAATATGTTGGTTAATGAATGTAGTACTATGTGCTAAATGTTGTTTGTTGATAATAGTAATATGTGACTTGACTATTTTTGTAAAAAAAAAAAAGTTTGCTCATCTTTTAATTTCCATGTTGTTATTTTTTAATGTGAAGAACAGAGGACAACCTAGGAGCAAACAGAAGTGGGCACTCTCTCTTCCTAACCTCCTCCAGAGAGTGGTAAAGAACCTTGCACTACAGTTGCCTCTGGTCCCGCAGCTTCTAGAGTGGATTTCAATTTGTAATTTTTTTTCTTCATTGTTTATTTTATTTGTAACCTTAGAAATAAGTGAAGTTGACGACTCTCTGTATAAATAAACAGATTTTTATTTTTGTGCAATTTTCTGTTTCTTTTCTTTATTATATTGTCATGGACATTCCTGTCACAGGTGGCAGGAGATTGGGGAGACTGGCAACACGTGGTTTGATCTGACATTTTCCGTTTGGATCAAATGATGTCTGTGTTGTTTCTGGTGCTTGCTACACCTTCTTACCCCAGGTGTGGCTATTAGGGTCATTTAACCTTCTCTATTTATAGTTGCTTCTCCCACAATGCTGTGTGGTTTATAGCGTCTGTTTGGACCTTTGGATAGATTGTGGTTGGATCTCGGTCTGAGTTCCTGGTGCTTCCATTGCTCCTTTGAAGTTAAGTCTTTCTTTTACCTTTTGAATTTTGTTTGGGTTCTGTGTTTTGCATTTCCCTATTGTTTGTATTACGCCTGAAGGAGACTCCTGTTCGTCCTTCCTTTTGGAGAAACAGGTAGTCTCGTCCCTGCCATTAGTACCAGGGTCCTATAGGGCTTGATAGGACTCTAGTATTTCCTGCGTATTAACTCACCTAGGTTTTCACTAGGAGGTGTCCATTTTTTTCCCTAGTTCTCAGGCCTGATTACCTGTTCCCCCCTTCCCTCCTACGCTTGGTGTAGTGTTTCCCTCCCACACTGAAGCGAGACATTTATATACAGTTCATAATGATATTTATGTAGAACAAACACATTGAACAGATTAATATTTTGAAACGTTTAAAATACATTAATATAACCAAAAGACACTTACAATATAAACATTGCTTTTCAAAAACTTACACACACAAATATAACATTTCTTAAAAACAATACAGATGGAGTTTATTGATATGACACATGTAATGATAGCGTTGAGGAATTATTAATGAGGCCAACTAACTTTATTAATGATGATGTTGACACTGGCATACATATAGTTCTAATTTTTGAACATTATAATAATTAGGTATTAGTACATATTTTATATACCGTGTTCTAAAGAATATATGTTAGCAAAATATGTAAGCTCGCAACCCACGTCAAGGGTCCTCATTATCTTGCGAGTCCCTAAATAAAAAATAAAAAAACTAACTAAAGAAACAACATCCAGGTTGTACAAAAATAATAAAAATAAATATCTGGCAATAATAACCTTCCACATGTCGAGTTCTGCTGCTGGAAAGGGACAGAACTGAGAGGGGACATAAAATAATCCAAAAATAACTCCCTCACTCTCAGTCCAGCAGATCCTGATCTTCCAAGGTGGAAAGGGTCTCTTTCAGATGCCGACCTATCCACTTGGGCAAATTCATCAGGTGTCGACTCACAGGTGCGTATGTAGTTGTCCAGCACTACACATGCTTTGATGATCATATTTACATTTTCAGGGGCCAGCTGTATGGCAGAAAGAAAAACACGCAATTTGCTAGAAAAAAAAATCCTTAACCTCTTTTTTCCTCATCGCGTTCCAAGAGCTATAACTTTTTTTTTTCCGCATATATAGCTTTATGATGGCTTTCTTTTTGCGGGACAAGTTGTAGTTTTTAATGGTACACATAACTTTCTGATTAACTTTTATTAACTCTTTCTGGGTGGGAGAGGGGAAAAACAGCAATATTGCCACTGTGTTTTTGCGTTATAAATTTTACGGAGTTCATTTTTCAGTAAAAATAACATAACATCTTTATTCTCTTGGTTAGTGTGATTACAGTGATACCAAATACATTTTTTTTTTTTACATTTTACTACTTTTTTGCAATAAAAGAATAAAAGAAAAAAATGCTTTTGCATCGCCGCTTCCCAAGACCCATAACTTTTTTCTTTTTCGTTCTATGGAGTTCTGTGAGACCTTGATTTTTGTGGGACGACTTGTATTTTATTATTGGTATCCTTTTGGAGTAAATGGTGCTTTTTAATCTCTTGTTATTATGTTTTTTCTGCAACTAAGACTAAATTAGCAATTCTTTTGCACCAGAGAGGTTCAGCCTGCTGGAAATTACTCTGTCAGCACTTTACATGTGGCAGTCACCATTACCCGTGGCATTTAAAGTGTTAAGCAGCCCAAATCGGCAACTTCTGCCAGTTTGGGCTGTTAGAGCAGGGCCGCGGCTCTCATGTGAGAGCTCGGTTTCCGCTCCCCGCTGCACGGGGGACCTGTGCAGCGCTTAGACTGGACTGCCATAAAAAAGCGGCGGCCCAGCCTAAGGCCCCTTAGAGACCGCCGTAAAAACACATGTGAGTGGTCACTAAAGGGTTAAACGAAAATTAAAAGTGCGCCTCTTTTCATCCAAACCTCGCCTAGGAAAGGGACGCATGAGGTTGGTAGAAAGGGCAAACCCCTCATCCCATACAGCCACATAAGGTGCAAGTGGACCAGAGGAGCCAGGAAGGTTTGCTGGCTGTGGTATGTCCAGTTGGTTGGACTGAAGCCATCGACCCATTCTGGAAGCCCTGAAGATGCGAGCATCTGCAGAACTTCCAAAGGACTCAATATCTACAATTATAAACCTGTAGTTTGTGTCAGCCAAGGCTAACAAAACTACAGAGGTGGGGCCCACCACATCTCCCAGATGTACTATCACAGTTAGCTCTTGTTAATCCCTTCCACCCTTGCATAGAAAATAGTCCTTTACACAGAGCACCAGCTATTCCACTAATAAAAAGCACTATGGAGTGTAATGTCCCCTCTCCACATTTTCTCATCCACACTCTAGAGTTAGCTAAAGCTATATATTTCTATGAATTTAGAAGTAGGGATAAATAAATGAAAGGTATCTGGATCGCTTTACCTGATTCATCTTGAGATCACTACTGAGAGGAGGAAGAGAACATGGAAGATACTGAGCAATGCATGTTAGTCAACCACTGAATGCCGGAGAAGGTGAACCAGAAGGATATACAGTAGGAGGATATTTATGGCCTGTGGAATATCAGTACAGGTCCCCTTACACTTTTACCATACAATGAAGCATATACTCGCTCATGGGTTCTAGCAAGGTCAGTATACAATATTTAGAACACACAAGAAACCTGTTCATGGAAAACCGAGTACAAAAAAGTGAATCATCGCATAAGTGTATGCCAAAGCACATAAGATAACAAAAGCACATGGAATGATAATTACCTAAAAAGCTCCAGATATTAGTAGAAGAATGTGCTGAGAGAACTAAATCGATGAATAAGCAGAGTGCCTAATATATAAACAAGTCAAATGACTAAATACTGTACAGATACATTGGCCTTTTATACAAATGAATCCTAATCATGATGTCACCTGCAAATGGGGCTTAGCATGGTAGATATTCAGCGTTAGGGAAGTATGCATCACTCATGTCCAAGTAAAGTCACTTACACAAATAATCTCGCTCATGCACATGACTTATATCACAGGATTATTCACTGAAACATACAGGTGCATGCATAGTTATATGAACCTAGTGTAAAGTGTGTCACCTAAAGAACAGCACATGTGCTAAAGGTTATTCAAAAATTGAAAGCAGATAATACATATAACTAGAAATGATTTATTGATTCTAAACTAATGAAATCCATTTAGAATGTTCCAAAAATTTGGATTCTGGCGAATCTGAAACTTACGCGGTTTGATTCGAACGAATTGTTCAAAATGGTGGCCGCCATTTTACAGATCAGAAGACAGCACAGCAAAACAAGGAAGATGAATAATAGTAGCACATGACCTCAGGTGGTGCCCTGGCCAACAGGCTTGCCCATAATGCATTGCAGTCAGCCTCAGCCAATATAAGATCCCAACCAGGAAATGCATGGGTTTTCTGAGGATATACATTGATATGATAGGACAACTTAGAGAGAGAGAGAGAGAGAGAAAAGGGAGATAAATATTGTTTTAAACACAGAGTATGGTTAGTTTAGTGACAGAAAAAGTTTAGTAAGACAATAGCTGGTTATGTTTAATTAATTGACAAGTTTTAGCTAGGGAAAGGACAGGGTACGTGTATTGAGATTGTCATTGAACTCTGTAATTTGTATACTCAATGTTGTATTAATGTGATTCATCCCAATCTACATCAAATTTCATGGTTCATAATCAGACAGAAATCTCCCACAATATTCTACCAATTTGTCCATCAGGTTCCATATTGTGCTGCTGTTGCCACTGCTACTACTTGTACACATTTCCCGCCTTGTCCATCATGTTCAATGCAAAAGAAAGTAAGAGCAGAACCTCCAAACTATGTATAAGGGGAGTTCAGGCACACACTACCATGGCTACAATGCAAAAGCAAACAAGGGTTACAAGTAGCAGCAAACTACTTTATGCACAGACACATGCAAACATTGAAAACATTAATAAATGTAAACGACTATACTTACTGTATGAAAATTAGAAGCTCTTTGCACATATTTTTGTTCAAGAATATGTCGGGCCCATCTACCAGCGACAAGGTGGCTTCTGTCAAACAGGACCTACACTAACAGTCTTGCCTCTCTTGGAGTTTTGGCCTGCAAAATGCAGAATGCAGCTATGGGATACTCTGATTAAAATCACTAGGCAGATGGGCAGGAGTGCACTTTGGGAAGCAACTCCCCCAAATGTACAATGCAAAAGAGAGCTAGAGCTTTTGCATTGCAGCCATGATAGCGTGCACCAGAACTCCCCTTATACATATTTTGGAGCTGCTGCGCTCTCTTTTGCATTGCACATTTGGTGAAGTAGCTTCCCCCATTTAGACTGTGCGCTCCCGCCCATCTGCCTAGTGCTTTTATTCAGGGGAAAATATAGCTGAATTCTACATTGCCCTGAATGTTGTAGTCAAAAGCACAAGAAAGGCAAGTCTACATTCCGTCTGTTAGAAGCCACCTTGTTGCTGGTAGATGGGCGCAACATATTCTTGATCAAATATATGCATATAGAGCTTCTAATTTTAATATTTGTGCATAAAGCAGTGTGCTGCTTCTTGTAGTCCTTCTCCGTCCTGTACTATACAGTACTGCTGTTTCTGCAACTTTGGGAGCCATAATTTTTATTCAGTTTGGTTATGTAAATAATTGTTGCACCTTTTCTTTGGTGATACAAGGAGCTTTATTTATCTGTCATTTTTATTTTAGAATTTTTAGTTTTTTTTATACCTGTAAAAATGTTAAAAATGGAAAAAGTTCAACTAATACGTTTTTTTTAATTTTGTCCCTTTCCCACAACAGTTATGGTCCATGGGGGGTTGGGCTACAAGCTATGGTGTGTCGTGTGGTGGAGTTTTTTTAAATATTTTTTATTTTCATTGTTATGTCTTTCATTTTTATTTCAAACTTTATGCTTCACACAAGTTAATACCAGACCTTTTATCTTTGCTGGTTTCTCCGGTAACTTGGGCTGATATATTAGCCTCAGTTGAGAGGTAATACAGTCCCCAGAGGTTCTACAATGTTGTAAAACCCTCACTGCAGAGTTGAGCAGGGCCTGCTAAGAACCAGTAACTTGTGCAGACACCTGGCCTCAGTGATCACATGATTGCTAGGAATGGAGCAGGAAGCAGCTGCAGTGAAAATCTAATCTGTATATACAGCACTGTGTACACATCCATGGAGAAGGCAGTGATGGTAAAAAAAAAAAAATACATCTCTGTCTTCTCTTTGGGGAGCCCTGCTGTCACTAACAATGGGCTTCCATCTCTGCAAGAACGTTTAAGAGCATTATTGCAGAGTTAGGCATGGAAACCAGAAGTATATGGTCAAAGTGCAGTCTAGAAGTTGTTAAAATAGCACAAAAACTTTTGCTAATACCCAAAACAGGGATAATTTTTGAACCGTTTGTTAAAAACAACAAGCCATTTCATCTCCTGATACCACCGTGTTTGTATAAACACTTTTAAGCATCTGCTCCCAACAAGTATAATTTTTTAACCGATTTTAATTTTTAAAAAGCTTAAATCCGGCAGTGCAGTGTGTTTTTCAACAGGCGGACTGTTACCACCAGCAAACATGCATTTACCTATACCATAGCTATATATGTCACTCACTTTAACTTTACTAATGTTGTCTTGGTGTTAAAATACTTGAAAGAGTTTTGTTACAGTTCAGGGCAATCTGAGTACTTTCAGTTCGGGTCAAATTTATTTTACATCCCAAATGAATCTGACAACTGATTCATCAGACCCAAAGCAAATTTCTAAAAAATTGACCATCTCTACTTAGAGTGTTAGTTGGCATGTAGTTAAAAGTACAAACATTAAATGGTATATCATTGGATTCACTTAAAGGGGTTATCCAAGTTATATTTATTGATGACCTATCCTCAGGATAGGTCATCAATATCAGATCGGCGGGGGTCCGACACCCGGCACCCCCGCCGATCAGCTGTTTGAAGAGAAGGCGAGCGCCGTGCCAGCGCTGCCTCCTCGTCATTGTTTACATGCTGGCCGTTGCATCTGCAGCGGTGAGCATGTGTAATTACACCCAAGCCGCTCCATTCATTTCAATGGGACGGCTCCTAAAAAAGTAGGAGTCGCTGTTTTAGACGCCCCCCCATTTTTACAAAGAGACGGCAAATTTTCTATACACTAAGCCCAATGCATGGCTACACTCTAGTCCTACCTCATCCAGGGTGTCACTGGTATCGCCATGATGTCCACTGGATCCAGAACAAGGTCCCTGTGGTGGGAAAAAAAGAATAATCACACTGCCCCTGTGAAACTACCAGCAGGGGGCGCTGTGCTGGCCTGTAAGACTGAGCCACGCCAATGTATAGCAGGGTAATCTAGGACATTTCCCCTAAGTTCTACCACCCAGTACTAATACAACCGACTAAATCATCAAAAAGATAAGTGTATGTGTGACTAACAATAGTAACAACACCAAATAAACTAACATATAGGACACACATATAAAATGGTACAGCATATTTATTAAATAATGAATATTGCAAAAGACATACCAAAACAATAATTATATAAGCAGCAGCAATGCAGGGTAGCGCTGTGACGAGCAGCTCATTTGCCGGAAAAGGGATAACCTGATCTACATGTGGGGGAACAAGCACTAAAGAAAGGGGCTATAATTGAGGAGTGCCTAGGAAAGGCAGACAATATACCGCAACCCCCACTAAGTGTGAACCTACTAGATAGTACAGGACCTGTTGCACTGTAGGCCAAACATGAAGGCCAAAATACAAATCCCCCCAAGTACATGACTAAGAACGGATGAAAGAGGAAAAACAACAGTATATAATAAACACATTACCTGAAGAACGTAGGACCACAAAAAGAATCGAACCTTAGACCAGCAAAGAGAACACCCCGACGCACGTTTCGCTCCGCTTTATCAAGGGGCGTATGGAATTATACCCACTGACCAACATATATATAGCCCAGGTAGTAGATGCCATGAGCAGTACACCTGTGCACGAGCCAATAGTTATAAACCGAATTTTGTGTGACAGGGGCTAAGCAAATCAGCGCAGGAAGCGTCATGACATCGGCCATCTTGTAACTTACCAGGGCTGAATAGACCGGTAGAACAAGCGTGACGTCAGCCGTTACGTGACTCAACAAGGCTGGATAAGCAAATAAGGCGCATAGGCAGTGATTGAACGCATCAAGCGACACAAAGATTGGCGAATCAGCGCAGGTCGCATCATCTCGCGATACACCGCGAAGATGACACAGGCCACAACCTGACACGCCAAGGGTAGTATGGGAGGTAAAGCGATTGAGCTAACGCTAATCGCGCATTCGCGCAAGACTACGCGAGATAGCGATACTCGCATATAGTGACAAAACGAGATCAAAAAGTATCTTGCGAAAAATAGAAGACAGCAAGACCGCGAAAAAAAAAAGTCAATCGCGATCTCGCGCCACATAGAGATGCGAAAATGTAAAAAATAGATAAAATCCTATCGAGGATTGCGGTACTGTTAGGCTATGTCATCACCCCAGACAAGAAAGGCTGTATACTTGGTAATGAGCGCCACTATAAGCACTCTATTGTCGCACACCGTACAGGGGGCCATACAGTCCACAACAATAGATATGCAAAATAAATATAGGTGGGGGACAAACCAATTAGTTTGCCAGAAGTAGTTTTATAAACATCATATAAACAAACTGACTGTTTGGCATCTACTACCTGGGCTATTTATATGTTGGTCAGTGGGTAGAATTCCATATGCCCCTTGATAAAGCAGAGCAAAACGCTCGTCGGGGTGCGCTCTTTGCTGGTCTAAGGTTCGATTCTTTTTGTGGTCCTACGCTCTTCAGGTAATGTGTTTATTATATACTGCTGTTTTTCCTCTTTCATCCGTTCTTAGTCATGTACTTGGGGTGATTTGTATTTTGGCCCTCAATGCCCACATTGTGGTCCCTCTCAGTAATTGGGACCTTGTGGCCACTTCAAAATAGTTATGTCCTCCTTGTGGCCCCTCACAGCAGTTATGCTCACCTTTGTTCCTGTCACAGTTGTTATGCCCAGATTTGTGCCCCCTCACAGTAGTTATGCCCCAGATATGTGCCTCCCTCACAGTAGTTATGCCAAATCATGTGCCCACTCACATTAGATATGCCCAGATATGTGCCCACTCATTGTATTTATACCCAGATATGTGCCCCTCACAGTAGATATGCCTAGATATGTGCCCCCTCACAGTAGTTATGGTCAGATTATTTGCCCCCTCACAGTAGTTATGCCAGATATGTGCCCCCTCACAGTAGTTATGTCCACATATGTGCCCCCTCACAGAAGTTATGCCCACATATGTGCCCCCTCACAGTATTTATGCCAGATTAGGCGCCCCCTCAGTAAAAATGCCGAATTTTGTGCCCCCCGCACCGGAGCTCAGAAGAACAGTGAAGCAGAAAGCAGAGAGGCCTCCCTGCTTCACTCTGGAGACAAACAGCCGGCAGTGACAAGAACTGCTGGTTGAGTGTATGCCCCCCCCCCCCTTGCTTCTGCGCTTCCCCTGCCTCTGCGCTCCCTCTTGTTTCTGCGCCCGGGGCGCATGTTATACATGTTTGATGACCGCACTGACAGGAGCCAGCATTGTTACTGTCCTTTATGCCGGGCCCCATCAGAGGACTCCCATTACATGTTACATTACATCTGCGACTGCCATCGTTACGCCCCTGCCAGCAAGGAAGCTTGGTTGAAGAAAACCACCAAAGGACCTGCGGCAATTTTTAACAACGTAATTTGACATATATGACATATGGTCCACGAATATTAATATTGTCTACTTTATCTATTTGTTATGTTTCTCCAATAAGAGTCCTGCTGCTCCATTTCTTCTGGGACAATATTTTGCACCATCTCAGCAGCCTACATGATATTCTTCTTGAGGCTATTAATGAGAAGTTGGAGTGCTCCTTGTTAGACACACACTACCCGATCTCCAAGAAAAGGGAAATTCATTAATGCGAGTCTTCAGTTCTCAGAGTAAGGACAAAAAGATTGTAGATAGAGTTGAGCGAACACCTGGATGTTCGGGTTTGAGAAGATTGGCAGAACTTCACAAAAATGTTCGGGTTCAGGATCTAAATTCGACCCGAACTTGACCCCGAACCCCATTGAACTCAATGGGGACCCGAAATTTTGGGCACTAAAAAGGCTGTAAAATAGACCAGGAAAGGGCTAGAGGGCTGCAAAAGACAGCAAAATGTAGGTAAATCCCACACAAACAAATGTGGATAGGGAAATGACTTAAAATCAAATCAAATAAATAAAAATTAACCAATATCAATTGGCAACTTGGAGGAGGAGGTGGAATAGGAGGTTGGGGTGGCGTCATGTGGGAATGCTATGGGTGTTAAAGTTCTCATCACAGCCAAAAAGGATTCATGTCTGCCTGCAGTGCCACAGGCCTCATTTCCAGACTTAGGGCCATGGCAACCATACATGGGAGTTGAAGTTCACATCACAGCCAAGAAGTATTCATGTATGCCAGCAGTGTCACAGGCCTCACTCACAGACTCAGGCCAATGGCAACTATACATGGGAGTTGAAGTTGTCATCACAGCCAAGAAGGAATCATGTCTGCCTGCAGGGCCACAGGCCTTATTCAAACATTCAGGCCCATGGGACCCACAAAGAGGAGAGTTAAAATCACGCCAAGACAGTATTTATTTCACCCAACAATGCCACAGGCCTCATTCACAGATTCAGACCCATGGCACCCACAAAGAGGAGAGTTGCAATCATGCCAAATCAGTATTGATTTCACCCAGCAGTGCCACAGGACTCATTTACTAATTCGGGAGGACCATGGCACCCGCAAAGAGGAGAGCGGTCGCATAACAGCAACACAGACCTTAGGTCAACCTGCAATGGAACAGGCCATTATCATTTATGTAGGCCGCTGACACCCACACAATGGGGCGGTCATTTGACAGTAAAAAGAGTTTAATGTCTCCAACCAATACAGCAGGCGATGAAACAAAATATAGGCCCCTGACAACCAGACAATGTAGAGGTCATTTGTCAGTACAAAGAGTTTAATATATTCCACCAATGCAGCAAACAATGAAACTAAATTTAGGCCCCTGACAACCAGACAATGTAGAGGTCATTTGACAGTAAAAAGAGTTTAATATCTCACACCAAGACAACAAGTGATTGAACGACATATAGGCCCCTGACACCCACACAATAGGGCAGTAATTTGACAGTAAAAAGAGTTAAATGTCCCCCACCAAGACAGCAAGTAAACAAAATATAGGCCCCTGACACCCACACAATGGGGTGGTCATTTGACAGTAAAAAGAGTTTAATGTCTCCCACCAATGCAGCAAACAATGAAACTAAATTTAGGCCCCTGACAACCAGACAATGTAGAGGTCATTTGACAGTAAAAAGAGTTTAATATCTCACACCAAGACAACAAGTGATTGAACGACATATAGGCCCCTGACACCCACACAATAGGGCAGTAATTTGACAGTAAAAAGAGTTAAATGTCCCCCACCAAGACAGCAAGTAAACGAAATATAGGCCCCTGACACGCACACAATGGTGCGGTCATTTGATAGTAAAAAGAGTTTGATATCTCCTACCAAGACAACAAATGATTAAACAACATATAGGCCCCTGACACCCAAACAATGGGGCAGTCATTTGACAGTAAAAAGAGTTAAATGTCTCCCACCAAGACAGCAAGCAAGTAAACAAAATATATGCCCCTGACACCCAGACAGAGTAGAGGTCATTCAACATCAAAAAGAGGATAATTTCACCCACCAAAGCAACAGGTGATTATCTGAAATGTAGGCCCCTGGCACCCAGACAGAGGAGAGAGGTCCCATAGCAGCAAAACAGGCATCATGTTACCCACCATTGGAACAGGCCACTTTCAGTAATTTAAGCCCCAGCACCCAGACAGAGGAGAGGTCATTTGACAGCAAAAAGAGGTTTATGTCACGCACCAAAGCAGCAGGCGATTAGCTGAAATGTAGACCCCTGGCACCCAGACAGAGGAGAGGTTAATTCAACTTGGTGTTGCCCCCAAAATAATGGTACAATTAAAAAAAAAGAGGATTCAATAAAGAAGTGCCCTGGAGTACAAGAATGTATGGTTGAGGGCGAGGCAGTTATAAATGTCTATTCTGCACAAGGGATGGACAGGTCCTGTGGGATCCATACCTGGTTAATTTTTATGAATGTCAGCTTGTCCACGTTGGCTGTGGACAGGTGGCTGCGTTTGTCTGTAATGACGCCCCCTGCCGTGCAAAATACACGTTCAGACAATACACTGGCCGCAGGGCAGGCCAGCACCTCCAAGGCATAAAAGGCTAGCTCTGGCCATGTGGACAATTTGGAGACCCAGAAGTTGAATGGGGCCGAACCATCAGTCCGTACGTGGAGGCGTGTGCACACGTACTGTTCCACCGTTTTCATAAAATGCTGCCTCCTGCTAACATGTTCCCTATCAGCTGGTGGTGCAGTTATCTGTGGCGCTGTGACAAAACTTTTCCACATCTCGGCCATGCTAACCCTGCCTTCAGAGGAGCTAGCCGTGACACAGCTAAGTGGGCGACCTCTTGATCCTCCTCTGCCTTTGCCTTGTGCTTCCACTTGTCCCCCCTGTCAGTTGGGAATGCTCTCAGGAGCGCTTCTACCAGCGTGTGTTTGTACTCATGCATTTTCCTATCATGCTCCAGTGCGGGAATTAAGGTGGGCATGTTGTCTTTGTACCAGGGATCCAGCAGTATGACGACCCAGTAGTCAGCACACGTTAAAATGTGGGCAACTTTGCTGTCGTTGCGCAGGCACTGCAGCATGCAGTCACTCATGTGTGTCAGGCTGCCCAGAGGTAATGACAAGCTGTCCGCTGTGGGAGGCGTATCGTCATCGTCCTCCGTTTCCCCCGAGCCACGCACCAGTGATGGGCTTGAGCTGCGTTGGGTGCCATCCCGCTGTGAACATGCTTCATCCTCATCCACCTCCTCCTCACCCTCGTCCTCCTCGTCCTCCAGTAGTGGGCCCTAGCTGGCCAAATTTGTACCTGGCCTCTGCTGTTGCAAAAGACCTCCCTCTGAGCCACTTCTAAAAGATTGGCCTGAAAGTGTAAGAAATGACCCCTCTTCCTCCTCCTGGGCCACATCCTAAGTGTTTTCTCAAGGAGACATAGAAGTGGTATTGTAATGCTGATAACGGCGTCACCGCCACTGGCCATGTTGGTGGAGAAACAGCGCAACAGGGCACACAGGTCTCGCATGGAGGCCCAGTCATTGGTGGTGAAGTGGTGCTGTTCCGCAGTGCGACTCACCCGTGTGTGCTGCAGCTGAAACTCCACTATGGCCTGCTGCTGCTCGCACAGTCTCTCCAGCATGTGCAAGGTGGAGTTCCACCTGGTGGGCACGTCGCAGTTACGCTGTAGCGCATACAGGCAAGCAGCGGCAGGATGAAAACGCCGGAAGTGCGCACAGACGGCCCGCACTTTATGCAGCAGCTCTGACATGTCGGGGTAGTTCTAAATATATTTCTGCACGACCAAATTCCGCACATGCGCCAGGCAAGTAATATGTGTCAAACCGGCTAGTCCCAGAGCTGCAACGAGATTTCGCCCATTATCGCACACCACCAGGCCGGGCTTGAGGCTCACCTGCAGCAACCACTCATCGGTCTGTTGTTCAATACCCCGCCACAACTCCTGCTCGGTGTGGGGCCTGTCCGCCAAACACATGAGTTTCAGAACGGCTTGCTGACGTTTACCCCGGGCTGTGCTGAAGTTGGTGGTGAAGGTCTGTGGCTGACCGTATGAGCAGGTGGAAGAAGAGGAGGAGGAAGCCGAGTAGGAGGAGGAGGCAACAGGAGGCAAAGAATGATGCCCTGCAATCCTTGGTGGCGGAAGGACGTGCGCCAAACAGCTCTCCGCCTAGGGCCCAGCCGCCACTACATTTACCCAGTGTGCAGTTAGGGAGATATAGCATCCCTGGCCGTGCTTACTGGTCCACGTATGTGTGATTAGGTGGACCTTGCCACAGATGGTCCACCTTGCCACAAATGGCGTTGCGTAGTGCACACTTCATTTTATCCAGTACTTGGTTGTGCAAGGAAGGCACGGCTCTCTTGGAAAAGTAGTGGTGGCTGGGAACGACGCACTGTGGGAAAGCCACTGCCATCAGCTTTTTAAAGCTGTCCGTGTCCACCAGCCTGAATGACAGCATGGAGGGGCCTTAATGCCTCGCTTCAGGCTCTGATGGCACAGCGTGCAAACCACTCGGGTCTTGACGTCAGCACATTGTGTGAAGAAGTGCCATGCCAGGGAACTCCTTGAAGCTGCCTTTGGTGTGCTCAGTCCCTGGTGGCAGTGGCCAGTAGCAGGTGAACTCTCTTGGCGACTGCTGTTCTGCTTTTGCACCCTGCTCTCTCTTTTGCTACGCTGTTGGCTCGGTCTCACTGCCTCTTCCTCTGAACTCTGAAAGTCAGTGGCACAACCTTCATTCCATGTGGGGTCTAGGACCTCATCGTCCCCTGCATCGTCTTCCACACAGTCTCTTCCTCCCTGACCTCCTGTTCGGTCTGCACACTGCAGAAAGACGCAGCAGTTGGCACCTGTTTTTCGTCATCATCAGAGACGTGCTGACTCTGCTGTGGTGGTATTCCCATGTCCGTATTAGGAAACATAAGTGGTTGTGCGTCAGTGCATTCTATGTCTTCCACTGCTGGGGAAGGCCTAGGTGGATGCCCTTGGGAAACCCTTCCTGCAGATTCTTCAAACAGCATAAGAGACTGCTCATAACTTGAGGCTCAGACAGGTTCCCTGATATGCATGGGGGTGATGTGACAGACTGATGGGCTTAGTTTTCAGGCGCCACCTGTACACTTTCTGCAGAAGACTGGGTGGGAGATAATGTAAACCTGCTGGATCCACTGTCGGCCACCCAATCATCTAGCCCCTGTACTTGCTCAGGCCTTACCATCCTTAGAACAGAATTAGGCCAGACCAAATTTCGCTGTAGATTCTGCAGGCTACTGGGACCTAAGGTAGTTGGTTCACTAGGACGTGTAGCTGTGGCAGAACGGCCAAGTCCTCTCCCAGCACCAGAGGTTCCACTAATAACACCACGACCATGTCTACGTCCCTTATTAGATGTTTTCCTCATTGTTACCATTCACCACAATAAGATAAAACTTATTTGGCCCAATGTATAGAGTTCAAATTAAGGCATTTTTTTACAGGCACCTAACACTATCTAGCTATCTATTTATGTACCGTATTACACTAAAACAGGCACAGCAGAAACCACAGATTTATGGGAATATCAATTTTAGGCCTAGTATTTTGGCCCTGGCTGAAAGGTATCCTTTTATGGACAGAATTACACTTGGAGATACACAGTAGCGTGTGCAAATATAGAGGATTTAGCTTTCAGCCCTTGTATTTAAACACTTAGTGTAATATACCCTTTTACGGACAGAAATACACTTGGAGATGCACAGTAGCGTGTGCAAATATAGAGGATTACGCTTTCAGCATTTGTATTTAGACACTTAGTGTAAGATACACTTTTGCAGACAGAAATACACTTGGTAATGCACAGCAGCGTGCGCAAATATAGAGGATTTATTTTTCAGGCCTTGTATTTAGACGCTGACACACTGAGTGTAATATACCCTATTACAGACAGAATTACACTTGGAGAGGAACAGCGGAAAGCACAGATGTTTAGGATTTGTATTTCAGGGTTTTTATTTAACCACAGAAAAAAATCTATTCTTTGATGGACAGTATTACACTTGGCCAGCCACAGCTGGAACCCCAGATTTAGGGAACTGGTATTTTGGCAATTGAATTTCACCCCTGAAAAAAATCTATCCTTTGACGGACAGTATTACACTTAGCCAGCCACAGCTGAAACCACTGATTTAGGGGATTGGTATTTTGGCAATTGAATTTCACCCCAGGAAAAAATCTATCCTTTGACGGACAGTATTACACTTGGACAGCCACAGCTGGAACAACAGATTTAGGGGATTGGTATTTTGGCAATTCAATTTCACCCCAGAAAAAAAATCTATCCTTTGACGGACAGTATTACACTTGGCTAGCCACAGATGGAACCCCGAATTTAGGGGATTGGCATTTTGGCAATTGAATTTCACCCCAGACAAAATATCTATCCTTTTACGGACAGTATTACACTTAGCCAGCCACAGCTGGAACCCCAGATTTAGGGGATTGGTATTTTGGCAATTGAATTTCACCCCAGACAAAAAATCTATCCGTTGACGGACAGTATTACACTTGGACAGCCACAGCTGGAACACCAGATTTAGGGGATTGGTATTTTGGCAATTGAATTCCACCCCTGAAAAAAAAATCTATCCTTTGACGGACAGTATTGAAACTTAGCCAGCCACACCTGGAACATTAAATTTAGAGGATTGGCATTTTGGCAATTGAATTTAACCCCAGAAAAAAATCTATCCTTTTACGGACAGTATTACACTTGGACAGCCACAGCTGAAACCCAACATTTAGGGGATTGGCAATTGAACTTCACCCCAGAAAATAAATCTATCCTTTGACAGACAGTATTACACTTGGCCAGCAACAGCTGAAACCACTGATTTAGAAGATTGGTATTTTGGCAATTGAATTTCACCCCTCAATAAAATATAGCCATTTCTATCCTGTGTTTCAAGGTGTGACAATAAGCGTAACCCCTGATATTGCAAAAAAAAGCGTACTATTGAACCCAAAAATGTATGTTGAACTTACCAAAAGATCACAAAATGGCCGCCGAATCACTACAGAAAAAAGTAACAGAAAAACGCTCTGGGCAGCCTAAAAACCAGTGAGCAATGAACTAACAGAAGTTGAATTATTCACAGCTGTAGATCGATCACTTCATTAAGTGGTTTTGCTGAGTTTTCCCTGCCTAATCTCGCCCTCAAAGAAGCTGCATCCTATCCCTACACTAATCAGAGCAGAGTGACGGGCGGCGCTACGTGACTCCAGCTTAAATAGAGGCTGGGTCACATGCTGCACTTTGCCAATCACAGCCATGCCAATAGTAGGGCAAGTAGTATGACGCTTGTTGATTGGCTGCTTTGCAGCCTATTCAAAAGCACCATAGAAATTGCTGAACACCGAACCCGAACTGTTACGTAAATGTTCGGGTCCGGGTCTGTGTCCCGAAAACCCCAAAATTCGGTACGAACCCGAACTGTACAGTTCAGGTTCGCTCAACGCTAATTGTAGATTTATATATACATGTTGACCAAGTGCTGTGCAGTGATAGTGCCATTACTGATTTGGATGTGCATGACTCATGGTATTTTTTGCTTTTATCTAGACATTTTAAAAGAAACCTGTCACCTGAAATACATAAGTTGTAACTCAATGGACCATTATCTACAGTAATACGGTACATGAGTAGTACTGCAGATATGGAGTCCAGAGAACTAATTTTATTATCCTAGTGCCCCTCATTCCCCTACTGTCAGAGCTCAGAGCTGCACTGAACTACATTGTCAGGACTGTTGTGTATATGCATGAGTCTTCCCCATTATGTTAACATAACACAGCAGTCTAGACTGTATATTTAACCCCTTCTACCTCGGACCAGTTTTCGCGCTTCTGCCCAGGTCATTTTTTGGAAATCTGACATGTGACACTTTATGTGGTAATAGCTTTGGAACGCTTTTATTTATCTAAGCCATTCTGAGATTGTTTTCTCGTGACACATTGTACTTCATGAGTTATAAATTTGAGTCAATACATTTCACCTTTATTTATGAAAAAATCCCAAATTTACCCAAAATTTAGAAAAATTAGCAATTTTCTAAATTTCAATTTCTCTGTTTTTAAAACAGAAAGTGATACCTCATAAAATATTTATTATTTAACATTCCCCATATGTCTACTTTATGTTGAAATCATTTTGTAAATGTCATTTTATTTTTTTATGACGTTAGAAGGCTTAGTTTAGAAGTAGATCTTGAAATGTTTAAGAAAATTTCCAAAATCCACTTTTTAAGGACCATTTCAGGTCTGAAGTCACTTTATGGGGCTTACATAGTAGAAATAAATGACCCCATTGTAGAAAATGCACCCCTCAAGTTACTCAAAACTGATTTTACAAACTTTGTTACCCTTTAGGTGTTCCACAAGAATTAAAGGAAAATGGATATTAAATTTCACTTTTTTAGCACATTTTCCATTTTAACAAATTTTTTCTTTAACATATCAAGGGTTAACAGCCAAACAAAACTCTAAATTTATTACCCTAATTCTGCGGTTTACAAAAACACCCCACATGTGGTCGTAAACTGATGTAAGGGCACACGGCAGGGTGCAGAAGAGAAGGAACGCCATATGGTTTTTGGAAGGCTGGACTGATTTTTAGATGACATGCCCCATTTGAAGCCCCCCGATGCACTCTTATAGTAGAAACTCCCAAAAAGTGACCCCATTTTGGAAACTAGGGAATAAGGTGCCAGTTTTATTGATACCATTTTTGGGTACATATGATTTTTCCCAGCAAAAATGCATACGGTGGAGGATGCCCACAGCGGACCACAAGTACCACAATAGACATCCTACACAAGATGGCAATTGTGTGGAAGTGATAAATAATATAACAATATAGCAATAACAAATGACAAGACAGCTGCACTGTACGGTCTTACTAAGCCCTCAAACTGATGTTAAAATTGAGAGATTAGTCGACATGTCCTGCAGTGGTGGACATGTCTTAAGCCTGAGTACCACGCCAAGGTTTCTCAAGTAGCTCTGGACCTAACACTCACCTACCTGTGCCGTATGGGCAGTACCAGGGGCACAGTGTTCATTTATTTAACCCCTTAAGGACCAGGCTCATTTTCACCTTAGGACCAGGCCATTTTTTGCAAATCTGACCAGTGTCACTTTATGTGGTGATAACTTTAAAATGCTTTTTTCTTATCTAGGCCATTCTGAGATTGTTTTTTCGTCACATATTGTACTTTATGACACTGGTAAAATTAAGTCGAAAAATTTCATTTTTATTTTAAAAAAAAATATCAAATTTACCAAAAATTTGGAAAAGTTTGCAATTTTCCAAGTTTCAATTTCTCTACTTCTATAATACATAGTAATACCGCCCAAAAAAGTTATTGATTTACATTCCCCATATGTCTACTTCATGTATCGATCATTTTGGGAATGCCATTTTATTTTTTGGGGACGTTACAAGGCTTAGAAGTTTAGAAGCAAATCTTGAAATTATAATAGAATATAATAGAAACCACCCAAAATTGACCCCATTCTAGAAACTACACCCCCAAGATATTCAAAACTGATATTACAAACATCATTAACCCTTTAGGTTTTCCACAAGAGTTAATGGCAAATGTAGATAAAATTTCAGAATTTCGATTTTTTGGGAAATTTTCCGTTTGAATCCATTTTTTCCAGTAACAAAGCAAGGGTTAACAGCCAAACAAAACTCAAATTTATTGCCCCGATTCTGTAGTTTGCAGAAACACCCCACATGTGGTCGTAAACTGCTGTATGGCCAAACGGCAGGGCGTAGAAGGAAAGGAACGCCATATGGTTTTTGGAAGGTGGATTTTGCTGGACTGGATTTTTGACACCATGTCCCATTCGAAGCCCCCCGATGCACCCCTAGAGTAGAATCTCCAAAAAAGTGACTCCATCTAAGAAACTACACCCCTTAAGGTATTCAAAACCGATTTTACAAACTTTGTTAACTCTTTAGGTGTTCCACAAGAGTTATTGGCAAATAGAGATGAAATTTCAGAATTTCTATTTTTTGTTACCTTGCCTCAAAAAAAGTGTAATATAGAGCAACCAAAAATCATATTTACCTTAAAATAATACAAACAAAACTGCCACCTTATCCAGTACTTTCCAAAATGGGGTCACTTTTTTGGAGTTTCTACTGTAGGGGTGCATCAGGGGGGCTTCAAATCGGACATGGTGTCAAATAACCAGTCCAGCAAAATCTGCCTTCCAAAAACCATATGGCGTTCCCTTCCTTCTACGCCCTGCCGTTTGGCCATACAGCAGTTTACGACCACATATGGGGTGTTTCTGCAAACTAGAGAATCGGGGCAATATATATTGAGTTTTGTTTGGCTGTTAACCCTTGCTTTGTTACTGGAAAAATTGATCAAAATGGAAAATTTGCAAAAAAATAGCTATTTTCGGACCGTTTTTATTTTTTATTATTTACATCGTTGAACTGACAGGTTAGATTGTGTGCTATTTCTATAGGGCAGGTTGCTACGGACGCGGCAATACAAAATATGGCTACTTTTTGTGGGGTTTTGTTTCAGTTTTACATAATACAGCATTTTTGAAAAAAATGATTTTTTAGTGTCTTCACATTCTAAAAGCCATATATTTTTTTTTATTTTTTGGGCGACTGTCTTATGTAGGGGCTCATTTTTTGCAGGATGAGATGTCGGTTTGATTGGAACTATCTTGGGGTGCATATGACATTTTGGTCACTTGCTATTACACTTTTTGTGATGTAAGGTGACAAAAATGGCTTTTGACACCGTATTATTTTTTTTTTTGTTGTGTTCACCTGAGGGGTTTGGTCATGTGTTTTTTTTATAGAGCAGGTTGCGACGGACGCGCCTATACCAAATATGTATACTTTTTATTTATTTAAGTTTTACACAATATTATCATTTTTTAAAACAAAACAAATCATGTTTTAGTGTCTCCATAGTCTGAGAGCCATATTTTTTTTATTTTTTGGGGGTGGGGTGATTGTCCTATGTGGGGTATCATTTTTTGAGGGATGAGATGACGGTTTGATTGGCACTATTTTTGGGTGCATATAACTTTTTGATCGCTTGCTATTACAGTTTTTGAGATGTGAGGTGACAAAAATGTTTTTTTTTTTACATTGTTTTTATTTAATTTTTTTAACAGTATTTACCTGAGGGGTTAGTAAATGTGATATTTTTATAGAGCAGGTTTTTACGGATGCGGCGATACATAATATGTATACTTTTTATTTATTTATTTTACCTTAACACAATAATCGCATTATAGAAAAAAAAATTATGTTTTAGTGTCTCCATAGTCTGAGAGCCATATTTTTTTATTTTTTTGGGCGATTGTCCTATGTAGGGACTCATTTTTTGCGGGATGAGATGTCGGTTTTATTGGTACTATTTTAGGAGGCATACGCCTTTTTGATCACTTGGTATTACAATTTTTGTGATGCAAGGTGACAAAAAAATGGCTTTTTTACACCATTTTTTGGGGGTTTTTTTTACGGTATTTGCGTGAGGGGTTAGGTCATGTGATATTTTTATAGAGGAGATTTTTACGGATGCGGTGATACCTAATATGTGTAGTGTATTTGATTTTTTTGATTTTTATTCAGTGATATGTATTTTTCTTATTTTTACTATTTTTTTTTTACCTTTTTGACATTTTTTTTTGACCCAGACCCACTTGGTTCTTGTAGATCCAGTGGATCTGGTGTCTATATAATACAGTAAGTACACTATATAGTGTACTTACTCTATTTTTTACTTTACAAAGTCTGAATAGGCTTTTGCCTTTAGCAAAAGCCTATTCATAGTTTTAATGCCATGGAGAGCAGGACACTTCTGAAAGCGTCCTGCTGCCATGGTAACCATCACCCGCTGCCATAACAGAGCTCCCTCCCTCTGCTATCCTATCCTGTCGGGGGGGCTGCAAAGGTACAGCAGCCCCCCGATGGGGGAGGGAGGGAGCTCCCTCCATGTTAACACCTTCTATACCGCGGTCCCTGTTCGCCTAAAGGGTTAGGTCAGGTGATATTTTTATAGAGATGGTTGTTACGGATGCGGCAATACCTTAAATTTATACTTTATTTTTATTTATTTCACTTTAACACAATAATAGAATATTTGAAAGAAAAAAAATTATGTTTTAGTGTCTCCATGTTCTGAGAGCTATATTTTGTTTATTTTTTATTTTTTTCTTCTGTAGGGTCTCATTTTTTGCGGGATGAGGTGACGGTTTTATTGTTACCATTTTGTTCGCCTTTTTGATCGCTTGGTGTGGCACTTTTTGTGATGTAAGGTGACAAAAACTGCTATTTTGACACTTTTTTTTAATGGTGTTTATCGGACGGGGTGGATCATGTGATATATTTATAGAGCCAGACGTTACGGACGCGGAAATACATAATATGTGTGTTTTTCATTCTTTTCTGTTTTTTTATTATGAAATCTGGGGAAAGAGAAATTTTTTCTTTTTTTTACTTGAAACTTTCTTTTTTATTAAAAACACTTTTTTAAACTTTTTTTAAACTTTATTTCTGTCCCACTTTGGGACTTGAACTTTTGTGGGTCTGATCCCCTCTGCAATGCTTTACAATACATCTGTATTGTAATGCATTGCCTGTTAGTGTATGACACTGAGTCTTACACTAACAGGTTGCCTAGGAGACCCAGCCTGAGGCTGGATCTAGTGGGCACCCGTAGAAGGCAGGAGCCGATGCCGTGAAAGGCATTGGGCAGCCTCTGCATGATATCGGGCTGCCTTTTCATGCATCGGGTCCCCGCCACAGCAGTGCGGGGACTCGATGCACTCCTTCACCAGCCGCAAACCACTACTTGGTCGCGGTCAGTGCTGACTGCGGCATAGAAGGGGTTAATCCGCTAGCATGTAAGCAGCGATGCAAGCAGATACAGCAGGGGCCCAGCTACCAGGGACAGCTGGACCCCTGCAGTGATTGGGCGCGCACCGCTCAGGTGCCCGCCTGATCACCATGACATACTATTACGCCAAAATGTGGGTAGTCACTGACTTCCATGACGTAACAGTACATCATCTGTTGGGGAGGAGTTAAGCACAGCTTTCAGAGCTGACAGCGTTGAAACTGGAGGCAGTAGTAAAATAAAAACTAGGGATGTGGACTCCCTATCTGCCATACCGGGCATGTATTAGTGTAGATCAGGCATGCTCAACCTGCGGCCCTCCAGCTGTTGCAAAACTACAACTCCCAGCATGCCTGAACAGCCTACAGCTATTAGCCTACAGCAGGGCATTGTGGGAGTTGTAGTTTTACAACAGCTGGAGGGCCGCAGGTTGAGCATGCCTGGTGTAGATAATAGTCCAAAATCGGGGTGACAGATTTCCTTTAAAGATTAGAAACAACATATGATTACTCAGGTTCTACAGGACATGGGAAAATAAGCAGTCTGAGAGCAGCCACTGGGGGATTAGAGAATAAATATGATGCCACTCAAAAAAAAAAAACATCCATTGTAAATACATTTTAAATGTCTTGTACAGCTTTTTGAACATTGTTCACTTATTTCTACTTGTTGAAAAACCATAATCACCTTCTCCCTGCCACCCAGTTTCAGCTCGTTGTGACCCTTCAGTGCCCCTGAAGCCAATTTTTGACCCCTGCATGGATGTGTCCCCAATCGGCACTTGACTTATTTGTGACTTGCCACTTGGGGTCACCTTATCACTAAGGTCAATCATTGGCTGAAGTGGCACACAAGAACCATTTTTCTGTCTGGACTTTTACAGGTCAGAGACCAGAAGAATGCTAAAGTGAAACAGGGAGCTGGAATAGAGCGGCAGGCAGGAGGTGAAAAATTTATCAGGAGGTGGAACACACTGCTAGTAAAAGCTAAAAATGTCCAAAAAGCTGGAAGCCCCTTTAAGGACTCACAAAATACCAACTTGCTCTCCAAACACCAATCTAACTGAAGCACTCCTAATTTTGGCTGGGTTCACACTTTTGTCTTTTGCAGTTCATCTTTCAGCTCTGCAACTGATATACAGTAAGTAAAATGAGAACTTGAGAAGGAACAAACTCATGATTAATTCTGTACAAAAAATAACAATCCAACTAGAGTTGACCTGTACTTGACCCGAACTTGACCCCGAACCCGAAGCCCATTGAAGTCAATGGGACCTGAACTTTGGGGCACTAAAATGGCTCTAAAAGAGTCATGGAAAGGGCTAGAGGGCTGCAAAGGGCAGCAAAATGTGGGTAAGAGCATGGCAAGTGCCCTGCAAACAAATGTGGATAGGGAAATGACTTAAAATAAAATAAATGGAGTAGGAGGTTGAGGAGGCGGTGGACGTGGCGGTGTAGGTGGATGTGGCGGTAATTTGGGTAGTCCACAAAACATTGTGGAATATATAAAATAAAACAAAGAGAAAGTGCGCTAGAGTATAACAATGGCTGTGTGAGGCCGGTATATATGTCTATTCTGCACAAGGTACGGACAAGTCCTGTGGGATCCATGCCTGGTTCATTTTAATGAACGTGAGCTTGTCCACATTGCCTGTGAACAGGCGGCTGCGCTTGTCTGTGATAACGCCCCCTGCCGTGCTAAATACACGTTCAGACAATACATTGGCTGCAGGGCAGGCCAGCACCTCCAAGACGTCAAGGGCAAGCTCAGGCCATGTGCTGGGTTTGGAGACCCAGAAGTAGAATGGGGCAGACCCATCAGTCAGTACGTGTAGGTGTATGCACACATACTGCTCCACCATGTTGCTGAAATGCTGCCTCCTGTTAAGACGTTGCAAATCAGCTGGTGGTGCTTGATGTTGTGGCGTGGTGACAAAGCTTTTCCATATTTCGGCCATGCTAACCCTGCCTTCTGAGGTGCTGGCGGTGCCCCGGCTGCGTTGGAGACATAGAAGTGGGATAATAACGCTAAGAACGGTGTCATCGGCACTGGCTATGTTGGTGGAGTAGTCAAAACAGCGCAACAAGGCGCACAGGTCTCGCATGGAGGCCCACTCAGTGGTGGTGAAGTGGTGCTGTTCCACAGAGCGACTCACCCATGCATGCTGCAGCTGAAACTCCATTTATGCCTGCTGCTGCTCACACAGTCTCTCCAGCATGTGCAAGGTGGAGTTCCACCTTGGGGGCACGTCGCCTATGAGTCAGTGAGCGGGAAGGCCGAAGTTACGCTGCAGCGCAGAGAGGCAAGCAGCAGCAGGGTGAGAACGCCGAAAGTGCGCACAGACGGCCTGCACTTTCTGCAGCAGCTCTGACATATCGGGGTATTTTTCCAGGAATTTCTGCACCACCAAATTCAACACATGCGCCAGGCAAGGGATGTGTGTCAAACCGGCTTGGCCCAGAGCTGATACGAGATTTTTCCCATTATCGCACACCACCAGGCTGGGCTTGAGGCTCAGTGGGACCAACCACCCATCGGTCTGTTGTTCCATGCCCATCCACAGCTCCTGCGCGGTGTGGGGTTTGTCCCCCAAAAAGATAAGTTTTAAAACTGCCTGCTGTCGTTTTCCCCTGGCTGTGCTGAAGTTGGAGGTGAAGGTGTTAGAGGAGGAAGAGGAGTAGGAGGAGGAGGCAACAGGAGGCAAAAAGAAATGCCCTGAAATCCTCGGTGGCCGAAGGATATGCGCCAAACAGCTATCCGCCTCAGGCCCAGCCGCCACTGCATTTACCCCGTGTGCTGTTAGGGAGATATACCGTCCCTGCCCATGCTTACTGGTCCATGTATCGGTAGTTATGTGGACCTTGCCACAGATGGCATTGTGCAGTACACACCTGGTTTTGTCCCCTACTTGTTTGTGCAGGGAAAGGATGGCTCGCCTGGAAAAGTAGTGGCGGCTGGGCACAATGTACTATGAGACAGCAAATCGCCATAAGGTTTTTAAAACTCTCCATCTCCACCAGATGGAATGACAGCATTTCAAAGGCCAGGAATTTTTAAATGCTGGCATTCAGGGCCAGGTATCGTGGGTGGGTAGGGGGGTACTTTCTCTTTCGCCCCATTCTTTGGAAGATGGACAGCTGAACGCTGCCATGGGACATTGTAGTGCTGCTTGTTGAAGGTGACGGAAGTGGGTGGCCGGTGCCACTGTCACTCCAGAGGTAAAGGAAGAGGCCGAGACTGCAGCAGAAGAGGGAGCAGGAGGAGCCTGAGACCTTTCTTGGTTTTGGAGGTGTTTATTCCACTGCAGCTCGTGCTTTGCACTTAGACGCCTGGTCATGCAGATTGTGCTCAGGTTTAGAACGTTTATGCCTCGCTTCAGGCTCTGATTGTACAACGTGAAAGCCACTCATGTCTTGTCATCTGCACATTGTCTGAAGAACTGCCATGCCAGGAACTTCTTGGAGCGGTCTTTGTTGTGCATGGTCCCTGCGTGCAGTGGGCAGTAGCAGGTGTTATGTCTAGAGGACAGCCGCTCTGCTTTTGCACCCTGCTCCCTCTTTTGCTGTGCTGGTGGCTCTGTGCGACCACCGCCTTTCCCTCCGAACTGCACAGGTCACTCGCATGACCTTGATTCCCTGTGGAATCTAGGACCTCATCGTCCTTCACATCATCTTCCAACCAGTCTTCCCTCCTGCCCTACTTGTCAGTTTACACACTACAGAAAGCCACAGGAGTTGACACCTGTGTTTCGTCATCATCAGAGACATGCTGCAGTGGTCTTCCCATGTCCTTATCCTCAAACATAAGTGGTTGGGCATCCGTGCACTCAATCTCTTCCACTTCTGGGAAAGGGCTAGGTGGGTGGCCCTGGGAAACCCTGCCAGAAGAGTCATCAAAAAGCATAAGAGACTGCTGCATGACTTGGGGCTCAGACTGCTTTGCTGATTTGCAAAGGGGTGGGGTGCTAGATAGATGCCCATGGCCTGCAAGTGCCAGCTCCGAGCTTTGAGCAATAGACCGGGTGGAAGACAATGTGAAGGTACTGGAGGCACTGTCAGCCACCCAATCTACTAGCGACTGTACTTGTTCTGGCCTCACCATTCGTAGAGCGGCATTCAGGCCTACTAAATAACTCTGAAGGCTCTGTCGTCTACGCGCACCTGAGGAAGGTGTTTCATTTGGGCGTGTAGCTGGCACAAATCGACCACGTCCTCTCCCTGCAACACTAACTCCACCAACACCAGCAGCACCTCGACCAGGGCCAGGTCCCTTATTTGACGCTCTCCTCATTTCTTGCAGTGACACACCAAAGTAACAGACGTTTTTACTAAATTTAGTTACCTATCAGCAATGCAGACAAGGGATTTTTGACCAGCAAAACTGGGTTAATGTGACCGACCAATGGAATAGACGATTTTTAGAAATTTAGGCCCCTGTCACCTATGCAGAGCAGGGGTTTATTCACGGCAAAACTGGGTTAATGTCACCCAAGAATGTAACAGAGGATTTTTAGAAATATAGGTCCCTGTCACCTATGCAGAGCAGGGGTTTGTATACGGCAAAACTGGGTTAATGTCACCCACCAATGGAACAGAAGATTTTTAGATATTTAGTTCCCTGTAACCTATGCAGAGCAGGGGTTTGTATACTGCAAAAATGGGTTAATGTCACCCACCAATGTAACAGAGGATTTTTTGAAATATAGGTCCCTGTCACCTATGCAGAGCAGGGGTTTGTATATGGCAAAAAAGGTAAAATGTCACCCAAGAATATAACAGAGGATTTTTAGAAATATATGTCCCTGTCACCAATGAAGAGCAGGGGTTTGTATACGGCAAAATTGGGTTAATGTCACCAACCAATATAACAGAGGATTTTTAGAAATATAGGTCCCTGTCACCTATGCAGTGCAGGGGTTTGTTTATGGCAAAAATGGTAAAATGTCACCCAAGAATGTAACAGATGACTTTTAGAAATATAGGTCCCTGTCACCTATGTAGAGCAGGGGTTTGTATACTGCAAAAAGGGGTTATTGTCACCCACCAATGTAACAGAGGATTTTTAGAAATATAGGTCCCTGTCACCTATGCAGAGCAAGGGTGTGTATACGGCAAAAATGGGTTAATGTCACCCACCAATGTCACAGAGGATTTTTAGAGATATAGGTCCCTGTTACCTATGCAGAGCAGGGGCTTGTATACGGCAAAAATGGGTTAATGTCACCCACCAATGTAACAGAGGATTTTTAGAAATATAGGTCTCTGTCACCTATGCAGAGCAGGGGTTTGTATACTGCAAAAATGGTTCAATGTGAACCACCAATTTAATAGACCAATTGTAGAAATTTATTTCCCTGTCACCTATGCAGAGCAGGGGTTTGTATACGGCAAAAATGGGTTAATGTCACCCAACAATGTAACAGAAGAATTTTTGAAAATTATTGCCCTGTCTGCGATGTAGAGCAGGGGTATAAAACAGCAAAAAATGGGTTAATGTCACCCATCAATGGAACAGACAAATTTTTAAAAATTATTGCCCTGTCTGCTATGCAGTGCAGGCCGCAAAGGTACTTTATGGCCCCAAAAAGGTGTTTTTTTCACACACAATTAAACAGATGGATTTAAGTGTATTTCTTTCACTGTTCACTGTCAGAAATGCAGCGCACACCGCAAATGTGCTATCTAGCACAAAAAGTGTGCTTTATTTAAACCAAAAATGTAAATGCAGTATTTAACGGGTTTTTTGGACTGTCAGAAATGCAGCGCAGGCCAAAAAATGTACTTTCTAGCAACAAAAAATGGGAATATGTCAACCGACAATGTAAGCAGTATTTAATGGTTTTATTTGATTGTCAGATATGTAGTGTCGGTGTCAGAAAGAGAAATAATCGCTTTAGGTCACAGAAATATGTGACAGACTAAAGTAATTGAATTATTTTCACTGCCAGATATGCACTGCATGCCGCAGGGATACTTGACCGCCAAAAAGAGGGAATTTGTCCCCCTAGAATCTAACAGATGTATTTAATGAATAGATTTTCCCTGTCAGATTTTCAGCAAAGGGGTAGTTCACAGAAAAAAGTGGGAATATGTACACCCCCCCCCCCCTCCCGTGGCCCTGAAGTCACAGACCGATTACCTATATTATTTTCCCTTCTCCTGGCACATATGCAGTGCAGGTGTCCTTAAAAATGGCTAGATGTCGCCCACTGAGCTACAAGAACAGGATTAAAGTAATGTTCCTGGCACACATGCAGTTGCAGGTGCACTGTACTTGCAAAAATGGTCACCGACGCTGACCTAACAAACAGACTGATTAAAGCTTATTTCTCTGTGGCACTGGGCTCATGGGTAAAAAAATGTAGCAGAGCACCCACAAAAATAATCGCTGTAGTTTGCAGATTTAACACCAAGTACACCAGACCAGAATTGTTTCCTAATCTCTCCATCACAGCAGCAGCATCCTATCCCTACACTAGTAAGAGCAGAGTGATGTGTGGCCCTATGTGACTCCAGCTTATATAGAGACTGGGTCATATGCTGCACTGGCCAATCACAGCCATGCCATTAGTAGGCATGGCTGTGAAGGCTTCTAAGAGCACACTAGTTAAACACTTGTTGATTGGCTGCCCTGCAGCCTTTCAACAAGCACCATTAAATCGCCAAACACCGAGCTCGAACCCGGGTTCGGGTCCGGGTACCAAAAACCCTAAAGTTCGGTACGAACCCGAACGTTACAGTTTGGGTTCGCTCAACCCTAAATGCAACATCAAATAGAAATGGCCAATAGAAATTAATTGGATTAGTCTTATCTTACATATCTCACTGTTAAAAAACATGTGTGAACCTATTCAATATATTTGGAATGGCATGAATCAGGTTAAACAAGCTTTGGAATGGAATTATTATTAATTTAGGATGTATAAATGCATAGGTAAGTTGACAATAAATTCTGAAGAGAACAAATATAATATTTATAAAAAAAATAATAATTAAGAGTATTTTAAGACAAAGAGTTTTGTCTAGGCCTAGAAATAGAAATTTTGACAATTATGAAGAGAAATAGTGGAGTTACAAAATCAATACAGTTAAGAATATATTGGTATCTTTCAGGACGCCTCTAGCAAATCTAAAATGAAAGCTAAATGAAATACAAAAGAAGAATTACATTATTAAATTATTATTAAAATTCTTACATCATTACGGCATCTTAAATCACACATGATACATTGCATGATCATACAAAATTGTGTTCTTTGAAAATGTGTGTATAGCCTATCAAGTGGGTAATTATCAAATCTAGGCCATTAGCTTAGAAGATGGTATAATAATGTGTCTATTTGGATCTAAGTATTCCGTTTCCAGGCATTATAATTACCATTCTAATGCAGATAACTTCCCCCACTACCCCAGAGCAGTGTTTATCCTCTCATATCCAGCTAACCAGAGACAGACAAGCCCAATCAGAATACAGATAACTTCCCCCACTACCCTAGAGCAGTGTGTATCCTCTCACATACAGCTAACCAGAGACAGACAAGCCCAATCAGAATACAGATAACCTCCCCCACTACCCTGGAGCAGTGTGTATCCTCTCACATACAGCTAACAAGAGACAAGCCCTGCAATTACATGAAATCAGTAAGCATTTGTTTTAGCCTCTTAATAGTCACATTAAAAGTTTTTTTAGGAACCATTTTGGGCATATATAGTGTATTAAATACATTTTATTATTTTATTTTTAGGGGGAAAGATAAAAAACAGCAATTTTTATATTATTTTGGGGAATATTTTTACTGCATTGACTGTATGGTAAAAATAATGTAATTTTATTATGTAAGGCACTACACTGATGATAATGTCACATTTATATATATTTTTACTATCTTTCTCTCATCCTGTCAGCTCTGCAAGCTGCTCCCTCATTCTCTTCCACACTGACAGGGGGGGGGGGGTGGCTGCTTTAGCTGCTCATATCTCTGAGATATGGGCTTTGTATTGTTTGAAAGATGACATCCCAAGCTTTCAGACAATACAAGAATGACAGCAATATGTTCAGTACAGGGGAAGATACAGAAATTGCGATGCAGCGAATGCAGCTGAAAGTGAAAGTAGAAGCAGGTTTTACCCGCAATTATTCCCGACTCGATTTCTAACAGTAATTTTTCCTCTATCATTCTGGTCTTGTATGAAAGCCTGGAATGTCAGCTTTCAAACAAGACTGGTTGCATGTTCCTAGCTGCTACCATTAAGGAAAAGGCAGCATCTAAGTCAGCCCTTCCCCCTGCACTTTCTGCCCAAGCCCAGGCACTCTGGGCTGTGGTCCTCCTCCCAGTGCTCTCCTTGTCTTGTTTATAACAGAGAGAAGACGGTCTGCACATGACAACAGTGTGAGAAGAGGCTGCTCAATGTGAAAGTGACACACATTTCTGGGAGTTATTATGAGGTGAAACTGAAAAAAATGTAAGAATGTAAGATGTAACACATGTCTTTCAACCAGGATCAAGTGCATAATATATCCCATTTGCAACATATATTATAAATTTCTGCTATACTTTGCAGACTTGCTACCCTATATAACTCTCCTTTACAAAAACTGTGCCAATTGTTATGTGCTAAGGGATCTAGGCAGTCATGTATTTGATGCTTAAAGTCTTGTCTGTAAAAGTAGACCTCTCATATGTCAGAATAGTTAGGTCAGTATATGAACCAGTCCTTGCACATAATGAAATGCTGTTTTTTATTTTATCTGAATCCTAAATTTAGGATGACATTTACAATAAACAGCTCCATTCTCTGTGACTGGTTGAACAAGCTTGTATTCAGTTTTACGTAGCTGTACATCCAGTGCTGGACTAGAGATCATCTAAAACAAGTTCGGCGTCCACCTCAATTAATATATAAATTGCCTGTTATGGATGTGTTTGCTACATTTCACAACCTTGCCCCCAAAAACACACTAGCTAGCTAGTGCTTAGCTAGTGCTATTAAGGCCGCGTGGGGTTTCAAATGAAATATACACACCAATAAAGCCAAAAACCACCCCACTAATTAATCAATAACTAAGATCTTTATTAGTACACATCAATATTGTTAGTATATTAAAATCAATCACAACAGCGGTATACGTATACAGAAAAAAGGAAGTTACATTGGTCCTGTAGTAAGTAGCTTTATATATCACATGGGCACCCAAACCTATCATCTAATCACATAAGGTACATATAAGCAAGTAAAGTGCATGGTGTAAACCAGAAAGCTAATATAAGTAACAGATATCCCGGGACAATAGGAAATAAAATGCAGCCATGCATGTAAACCACAAATAGAATCAAATATTACAAAGACAGAGCATAGCCCATAATGATTGTAAAAAACAGACCAGTGTGCCTCCAACATCGACGTACGTTTCGCTAATAAGCTTCCTGAGGGGATAACACATTGCTAGCTCCTAACCTATTTATACCCTGTTAATGATCTCTGAATTAAAATCAGGTGGGAATAAGAGGCTGTACCTTAACCCATTTGTGTCTATTTGATTACTTAGTTTGCGTTCCACTATGGAATGCCTTAATGCTCCACAAACCTAGTAATTCTCCTATACTTATATAAACATAACAATCACGGAAATTGTGGGATGAGCTAAAATATAACTTTTATTGATGTGTCAATAAAAACAGGGGAAGAGCAACATAACCTGAAAATCCCTAAAAAATATTAGGCAAGTGGGGTGGCACTGGACAAATGTGCTCAACAAAAAAAGTGGCATGCGAAAAACCACCATGTGTGTGATGTCCCACCCCCACTGTGTGACCAAATAGGGATAATGAAAAATGTGTCCCACTATCAAAATACCTCCATTAGCCTGGAATGGTTGTCCAGGTTCACCTATGGAGAGTTTAGATGGGATTCACATGGAAACTAATCATCCGCAGCTGAGAGCTAGGAAACACCAGTGTACATGAGAAAATTGACACTGCAATGTTCCACTTCTCTCTGACCAGCTGTGATAATTGATATGGGAGAGACAGGGAAGGGTGTAGATCAGCGTGCCTCAGTGTTCCGACACCTGATAGACAGTAACACGTGTGGATCCCACTATACTGTATAGTGAGTGGTTTGGCACCACCTATATGGATCTAAGCTGAGCTATCTCATTCAGAGCAACAGCATGACAGCATATCCGGCGCTGGTATGGCCATGAGGCGGCGGACGAAAGTGCTCTGATTTAAGGAGGAGGGCCCTCCCCCATTGATGATGCAGGAGTAGCGTTCCAGCCAATCACGAGTTGGAGGGGCGGGACGCCTGTGAACCTTCCACGTCACACTGGCTGGGACAGAGTAAGCGATGCCTGCATAAAAGTATGGTGTATATGTAAAAGGGATTACTTGACAAAAAACAGGCTTTAAAGAGCCTGTCATGCTGGATGGAATGTAAAGAAGGGATTTATATGCAAAGAATCGACGGTATACAGCAGCAACATGTTATATGAATGTAATTGTGCATGAAATAAGCACACACACACACAAAAAAAAAATCATCAGTCATCAATCACTATCGGTTACCATTGGCAACCGCGGGGGGGGAGAGAGAAAGGGAGGAACACATTCATAAAGTGCCAAATGTGTATGCAGTTTATAAGGTGCCAAGTGTGTACACAGGCTTGTTTATCCAGGTACAGGCGCATACATATGACCTTATGTACCTAGTTTGCTACAAAAGGAGAGGTCCTTATAATACTTAAGGAGGAACACCCACCAGCCGATACACACCAGGTGGCACACCATGTTTAGACGGGGGATGCATACAGCAAGTCAACACTCAATGATTACGTGATTACTGTCTCCCATTTGCGCAGCAGTCTATTCAATGAAGCTGAGGAAAGGTATATGGTCATTCAGTCCGTTAGGGCGAAGTGTCCCCAATTTAAAGGTCCATTGGGCCTCTTTCTGAAGGACCCTCTGATCCAGGTTGCCCCCTCTGGGAGAGGGTCTGACAACCTCTATCCCTTAAAAACAGATTGGTGTTGACATGACATGACATAGGAATGTCCGCGTTCTTTTTAATGTCGTTAATATGCTCCCCTATACGACGGCGAAACTCCCGAATCGTCTTCCCCACGTATTGGAGCCCACAGACACATGTGGCCAAATAGACCAGGCCAGAAGATCTGCAGTTAATGAATGACCGGATGATATATGATTTGGAAGTAACCGTACTGCTAAACTCAGGACCCCTTTTAATAGAATCGCAGGCTATGCAACCGCCACAGCGAAAAGTCCCTCTAGGGGGGTCTCCCATCCACGTCGAAGCGACTGGAGACTGAAAAAAGCTGTGGCAGAGGCGATCCTTGAGATTCTGACCCCTCCGAAATGTGATCGCCGGTGTGGGGCCTATCAAATGACCAACATCAGAGTCTATCTGTAGAATCCCCCAATGCTTAGTGATATCACGTATGGCAGCACTAGCCCCATCTAAGGTGGCAATAAGACGGACCGGCTCCTGGCTTTCACCTCGATCCCGAAGATTTAATAGTGCCTCACGGGTGCAGAATACCGAATGCTGATAGGCAGAGGGGAGTATGCCTCGGGGGTATCCACGATTGATGAACCTATTGGTCAGATCATCAGCCTTGGTCTGGAAATCTGAGAGGGAGGAGCAGTTGCGACACATACGGAGTAATTGTCCTTTCGGTATTCCTTTCTTCAAAGGATATGGATGGCAACTATCCCAGTGTAATAAAGTGTTCGTTGCCGTACTTTTCCGAAATAAGCTGGTATGGATTTTACCATCCTCCGTTTTTGAGATAGTAAGGTCAAGGAATGTTATTTGTGTTAAATTGATCTCTGAGGTGAAAAACAGACCACACTTGTTTACATTCTGGGCCTTCACAAAATCATTGAACTCCTGAACGGTCCCGTTCCAGAAGATCAATACATCATCGATGTATCTGACCCACATTGTGATGTGTCCTGCCCAGCCCAACATCTCGTTGCCAAATACTACTTCCCTCTCCCACCAGCCCAGGTATAGGTTGGCCTAAGACGGGGCACAGGGACTGCCCAAGGCCACACCACTGAGCTTATGGTAGAAGCGGCGATTGAATAAGAACACATTATGATGTAGGATAAATTCCAGCAGATCAATGACAAATTGGTTATGTGATGCAAATTCCCTTCCGCGCTCATTTAGGAAATACCGAACAGCCCTACACCTCTCCTCATGAGGGATGGAGCTATAGAGGGCCTCCACGTTGAGACTTGCAAGGAGGATATTATCCTCGACGCTTAGGCCATCCATTTTACTCATGATCTCCATGGAGTCCTTCACATAGGAGGGTAATGACAGAACAAATGGTAGCAGGATATTGTCCACATAGGTGCTAACCTGGTGGGAGAGGCTATTTGTTCCAGAAACAATTGGCCTACCCTTGAGCAGATGCTGGCCCTTACGCACCTTGGGCAAACTATAAAAGCAGGCAGTTTGGGGGTATTTAGGTAATAAAACATCCAATATACACCTGCTTATAAGATGCAAAGCATATGCTGAATTAAGAACCACATTAAGTTGTTTTAAATATTCCTCCATTGGGTTTCTAGACAAGATCTCATAACATTCCCTGTGGATGTCCATCCACATACTGATATACTGCTCTTGATCTAGCACCACAATGTTGCTCCCTTTATCATCCGGTTTTATGACAATAGAATTGTCATTTTCTAGGGAGAGGAGGCTTTCAAGTTCCTGCTTATTGAGATTATTGATGCCTCACCGTTTCCCCTCTAGTTGTGTCAATTCATCAATGACCACCTTAAGGAACACATCCAAAGGTGTGACATCATTGATGGGGGGTTCAAACGGGAATGTTGCGTCATGAGGGTGAAGGGTCCCTCACGGGGATCCTCTCACTTTCACTAAGGAGATCCGCCAGATCAACCGCGTCAATGCCTAGTTCTTCGCACTGACGCCTGTCATGGTGGGTGACATTTTTTTTCCATTTAAGGGCCCTAACAAATAGATTCAAATCCTTAACCCATCTAAATAGGTCAAAGGAATGAGTAGGGACAAATGACAGGCCTTTTTTAAGGAGGCTCACCTCCCCATCCGTGAGCACTCTATGTGACAGATTGATAACCTGCAACTCATCTGAGGGAGAGGTTGTGGAAGGGGGCCTGGAACTACACATGTTTATTGTTCCTTCCTCTCTCGCAGTAGGTATGAGGACAACGGAGGTCCCTGGCCTAAAAAGTTGGCTCTGGACTGTGCCCCCCCCCCCCTTGCCTCTACCTCTGCTGGGTTTGCCTCTGGTGTATCCCCTATGGTTTCTTGATGGCTGTGTATATGACATGGATCCTTGTGAGCCTTAAATATCTGTCTCTCCTTCCAATGAGGAGGGCTCAGTTTCCGCCTCAAGACCCTTCACTGATTTTGCCTTATAATCAAAAAGGCGTCCTTCACTAAAATCGGTCATATCTCTCATGTATTGCCCGTGTTTTTTCTATTTTAATTGGGCAGTATACCTCTGTACGGCCTGTTCTAGTTTCTGTTCTTTGCGTAGGAATTCAACATGAGATGAAATTTTTTTTGATGATTCAATCAGTTCCTGCAAGGCAGCAGTACTCTTTTCAAATAGGGACCTCTCCTCCTCTATGAGCAAGCCCATAAGACGGAGAGAGGACGCTATAGAAGTTGCCTCCCACTTTTAAATGAACTCAGGGGATCTCAGACGCGTACCTGGAAACAAAGGGATACGAAGACCTCTCGGAACAATCTTATTTTTCAGATATGTTTAGAGGGTCTGGATCTCCCACCAGCCTCTAATATTCTCCTTATAAGCGATTGTTAAATTTTTTTAAGGTGCCATTGATTGTTACCGTGTATTCATTCGCTAGGAGAGTGCCTTCTGAAAACACCAACCTATCCTCACTATCCCATGATTCTCTATTTATCCCTCCAGCGAGAAATCCTGCCATCCCTCAGAAATAGACGACAATATACATGGATTCACGGAAATAATAGATATTGAGGTAAAACGTCCCTAATAAAGTACACCCAGCGACTGAATACATTGTATCCCACAATACCCGTGATTGTACTTTATTAGGCACCATAAGCATCCCAAAAATGAATAAATAAATAAAAAGATCCCCCCAGATCGCACTCGGCTGTGGAACGCACACCGAAACTTCCGGCATGCGTTCCAAAGCAGAGCACAGTGAAGTATCGTGTGATCACGCCATCATCGATACGGTATGCCGTTCTGTGCGTGCCACCCTGGAACGCACTACAAAGAGCAGTATTTTTTACTTCCTAGAGATAAGGACTCATATTGAAACGATACAAATAACTCCACTATTGACAAGGAAAAAACTACATGCTATAGCAGACCATTCAAATTGCATCATAAATACAGTGATTAATGACAGTAAAAAAAATACATATATTATTTTTTTAAATAATCATGATTATTATTAGGGATGAGTGAATCGACTTCAGATAAAACATTTGAAGTAGATTCGCATAAAACTTAGTTTCAATACTGTATGGAGTGAGCGCTTCGTACTGTACAGTATTAGAATGTATTGGCTCCGATGAGGTACAGTACCACTTGGAACTGAACCCGAGTTCGGGAAATGTTTTTTTACAGTATAAGTAATATATATTATATAAGTAATAACTTCGGCTCAACAGAGTCAATACATTCTAATACTGTACCGAGCGCTCGCTCCGAACAGTTTTGAAACAAAGTTTTATGCAAATCGACTTCAGATATTTCATTCGAAGTCGATTCGCTCATCCCTGATTATTATTATTATTATTATTATTATTAATAGAGTTAAAATGAAAGTGACAACAGTGCAAAAGTGAAAGTGCTACATACAAGTGAACATGCAAATATAAATATAAAGTGAGAAAAAGTGAAGATCATGTGTATAAAGCATAATAAGTAATTTCACATAATTGATATATAAAAAATATAATATACAAGATATTCAATAATGAATAAATTAAGAATAAATGATTATAAATAGATCAATTGCAATTAATGTGAATCAACTAACCAATCATCTAAACAGATTATATATACCAAATAGATATCACGTATACAAAAACCAGGTGCTTATTACATATTAAAAAAAAGCATATTAATTAAAAAAAAAAAAATTTGTCATGCATAGCATAAATAAAATTTCCCCAGGAGATATGAAAAAGTCAACCATTAAGCGCATCCATGCCTATAAAATCCGAGAAAGAATGCAGTCGATGAATAATCATAACCGCCAAACAGCCAAATAACCCTAGATGAGATAAATAAAACCAGAGATTAAAATAAATATACAATATTTGAAACCAATTTAAAAGCAAAGTTTTGAAACCAGAAAAGATGATGAAATGGAAAAAAAAGAGAAAGGGAAGCAAAAGAAGAAAAAACGTAAAAAATTAACGCTGCTTATAGAAATGGAGCAAAGCTAAGATTATCATTGAGCCCACGGTGTGCAACTGTATTGAGTTGAAAAATCCATTTAGCCTCTTTCTGCGCTAACACACGTTTCCAATTACTTCCCCTCTTACTGACAAGAACCCTATTAATTCCCCTTACCTTGAGTAACGAACCGTTGCACTTATGATAAATTCACAACCTTGGAAGCATAATCAAATTTTTTGGACAGTGCAACACTGAGAAACCTTTAATATATGTCCAAGTATTATAATTACTGTGCTAACTAAAATGTTGATACAAGGGCATCATGTTAAGTCAAAATAAAAGGGAAGTCCAAGGAGGTCAGAGGATGTTGCAGACTAGTTGTTTGGACAGATTTAAAATACGTTTCTGGCTGGAATTTTCTGTGTTCAACCTCGAAATGTTCCCACAAAAATCGTATAAACAACCCATGAAATCACTGTTGTGTTGGGCTATGTGCCATGTAAAAGATTACTGCTCCTAGACAGACAATTACATATTAATTGTTTCCACCGAAGACAATTGCTAACCTGGTATTATGAAGATATATAAGATCATTACCAAGTAAATGAAAGTGGACCATGTGTAAAGCTGTCCATACAATTGTTGGCAGAATAAAAAATTATCCAAAGTATGGTAAAAACAAAAATGCTGTATACAATTTATTTATTTTTTTGGTTCATGACTTGAAGATTGAAGTTGCATGCCTAAATTGAAGCTACCAAATTGTTTTTCATCTTCTTGCTTTGATATACAGTAGTCCACATTCTACCAATCTTTCACATTTTGCTTTATTCATACCATTGAATTGTTAAAACATGCAAAAATCTATACCATTCTAATCACATGCATATTTTAAAAAGTATGTGAAGGTTCTCATTTATCCAGGTCATGGTATATCTGTAAAGAATAAATCAGGGCAACTGGACTTGCTGTAGATTTCTTGAAAACGTTTCACTCGTTCTTCCAACGAGCTTTCTCAATTCTGAGTGACTTGTACAAGAATTCTCTGGGAATAAATATGTAACTGAATCAACATCTGGCAATTAGGTCATTATACCCAGCATGGGGTCAAAGGTGTTGATTTCTAATTGGAGTCAGTAGGTGATAATGACCTCCCAGTGCAATAAAGACCTCCCAGTGCAATGAGGAATGCTCAGAACTGTATATCGGCGAAACAAAACAACAACTACATCAGCGTATGGCACAGCATAGAAGAGCCAAAACCTCTGGTAAAGATTCAGCCGTGTACTTACATCTAAAAGAAACAGGTCACACCTTTGAAGACAGTCAAGTACGTGTTTTGGATAAGGGGGCCAATTGGTACAAACGAGGTGTGAAGGAGGCCATCTACGTAAAAATGGAGAAGCCAAGCTTGAATAGAGGCCAGGGGGTTAGACATCTATTGTCTGCCACCTACAATGCTGTCTTGACACCTTTTTCTGGGAGGTCATTATCACCTACTGACTCAAATTAGGACTATTGAATCAACACTTTTGACCCCATGCTGGGTATAATGACCTAATTACCAGATGTTAATTCAGTTACATATTTATTCCCAGAGAATTCTTGTACAAGTCACTCAGAATTGAGAAAGCTCGTTGGAAGAACAAGTGGAACGTTTTCAAGAAATGTACAGCAAGTTCAGTTGCTTTGATTTATGCTTTACAGGTATATTTTATAACGGTATTTCCATTTTGACATTCATAGATTATATAGAATATGTGCTATAAATGTCCAATCAGTGCAGGCACAACGTAATTTGGCAGGTGGCTGCATCTTTCATGCTGCACCTAAAATCGTCATTTATAAACGAGATGTGCTGCCGACCATATGCAAAGTGAATGGGGGCTAAAAATCATAATAACAATCATTCCTACACCATTCATTTTTCCCTAGGCCTTGTAAAAGACCACTGAAACAAACGCCAATCAGTTTATAAATTGTTGATCAGTGCTCATTTTGTCATGGCACATGTCTTTATCATTAGGGATGAGTGAAAACTCACTGGGTTCTGGCAGTGAAGGAATTCCATTATGGATTTCGTTATAACGGAATATAACAGAATTTGATGATGGAATGCAAAACGGAAGCCTTTAAACCTTTATGCAGGATGGAAAAAAAAAGTCCTGCATAAATGAAACCTGAAAGATCCGTTATGCTGCCCATAGACTTCTATTATGACAGAATGCAAAATGGAATGCCTCTAAAAGGCTTCCATTTTGCATTCCGTAATCGAATTCCGTTATAACAGAATCCGTAACGGAATTCTTTCACTACCCGAACCCGGTGAGGTTCTTGTTCGCTCATCCCTAATTATCATCTTAGGATTCATTAAACAGATCTCCAATGATACTTTCACTTAGCACAATGCACCATCTATCACTTAGGAAAAAAATCATCACCATCAAATAGGGATTGTATTCAGCACTATACCGTATAACGCTGTGGCTGATAGAAGCATCACCTTTTTTATGCAAAACCATTTACCGCCACAATCCTATAGAGTTCAATCCTAAGTACTGATGAAGATGAAGACGGGAATAAAAAGGTTGTGAATCTTCACATAGTAGAGGAATAAGTGGGCAGCACTCACCACGGCTTTTTCTTTCTTTGTCCTTTATTTGTATCAAAAGTACATATAAAGCAAGTGGCTTGGTAGCAGTATTAGCCAGATCCACCCACAGCGGCGACGGCCGTTTCGCGCAAACTCTGCGCTTCTTCTGGCCACTACTTCTAAGCCGCTTGTTTTATATGTACTTTTGATACAAATAAAGGACAAAGAAAGAAAAAGCCGTGGTGAGTGAGGTTGTGAGTAAGCAGAAGAACAAATCGACAGAAAGTGAAATCTATGTTTCATGAATACCAAGCATACAGTACCTAATCCCCAAGGAGAAATGAGTAAAAAGTTGGTTAGAAACTACTATTTTTTTTACAACAGTCAACATACTGTATACTCATTTCTGGAGATACAGTAACAAAGCGAGAAGAAGCTGTTGCTAACTCTCATATAACACTTTTTAGGTCAGCACCGAAGATGGTGGCATTGTACCAAAATGTATACATTCTCCTGAATGTTTTATAGTTTGTCGATACATTTCAGTGCTGACAATCTGGAGATTCTATAATCACATAAATGCCATCAACGTAAGCTTCCCCAGTTGTCAGCCACTGAAACATTGCATTAACTCATCTATAAAATGAGTGATCAATCGTGAAACACATGGACAGGCCAGGTCCACCAGAGTAAGTACCAGCAGCCATTTTCTCTGGTTAACAGAGGGATACTCCGACCCCTGTTTATAACTTCCATGTGACCTAACTGGCCATACACAAAGGGGTTGTAATGGTATAGCAACCCCTTTAATAATAATGCTTTCAAACTCCATGCATTGTATATAATTACAACAACCATGTCTTTATTTGACAAACAAGCCAGTTTTGTGCATAAATATTTGACATTGCTGCCCTGATAAGAATAATAAGGGAAGTAAATGATTGTTACAGTTTTTATAATGTCATGAATGTTTTTTAAAATGTATGTACATGTAAGTAGTCTCTAACTCATTCGTTTTCAGTTTTATCCCTTTTACACATAATATATGTGTTCTTTCCATCTTTTAAGACTATAAGACCCTGGCAATGATCGATATGTCATTCTATCAACAGCTCTTTAGTTAGGCATGTTTACTAGACCAAATAATCCTTTCCTTGCACTGTGTTAAATTTATGTTACTTGCTAGAAAAATCCTGTGGGGGAATTTATCATAAGGGTAATATTTAAAGTCAGCTTTGCCTGAGTTTGCATTGGTGAACTTTGTGCCAAGTTTAACAAATGTTGCATGTTTGTTAAATTTGGTGTATCTTTAAACCTAACACTTTTGTCTAGACTAATCCAGTTTTTTATGCCACCCCTAACTGGAGTGAGTTTTTAACTTTTTTGTCAGTCATTGACAGGTGCAGCGCATGTGCCCTTGTCCATGCTGGAAAGACATGTGGAGGCTAAAGCACAATGCAGACAGCACTAGAGAGAATAAATGAGAAGCTCTCAAAAGAATCCCTTTAAACCACATATTACAACTAATCAGAGAGCAGTTAGCTATTAGAGGACCTTCTTACAACTATTACTAATGCTATTCCCCTACTCACAATGTGGAGGGTAGCGTATACCTGTTACTGAGTGCTATCAGATACTGATGCCCATATGTGACATTGCGATGCTACATGAAAATCATTGCAACAATACACTATAGGGACATCATGTGACTACTCATAACCACTGCTGCACAGAAAGGAAGCATACTGCAAGGTATGAAAAAGGGGTGAACTCTTCATTTAGGAGCTGGCCTGTGGCTTTGAACCTACATATCATTGGAATTCAACCCAATATCGGGGTCAGGAGTTACAACCATATGGAGACCTTCTCTTCCTTAGCTACAGATTGACTCCAAGCTGGGGATTTGGCACACATGGCACAGTTGGGGGGTCTGCTTAATCACTACACATCCTCTGTACACATGTATATACACACTACTGCATGCATGTACACACATACATATAGAAACAATACAGACACTAGACACAATTACACACTGAAGTCACTCTCTAACTATACTGTAACTTACCTCTATCCTGTAGCCTGTCCTCTGTTCTAATGTAACAAGTTGTGGCAAAAGAAAGATAGAGATTGGCGCTCTTAGGTTAAGTGGGTAAAATACATGCTCTTTTGGATGTTGTTCCTGGTAATGAATGTGCTTACCTATCGGGATTGCACTTGATTTGGTGCAATCCCAAAATAAGTCGAGGTCAATGAAGATCTATGGTTGGTGCTGCCTACTTTTGTCCTGTCACCTTGAGTGGGAGCCACACCACCACTCGGGTTTAGTGTAGAGGAAGAAGAGCTGTCAGTTTGGTTACGGTCAGATGTTTGGACAACATGGGGCGCACGTTCACACCAATCTTCAAACAAGTGATGGTTTATTTGGAGACAACGTGTTTCGGGGTTTGCATGACCCCTTTATCAAGTCTGGAATTGCAGCAAATAGAAAAATGCGCTGGATTTGTTCCAACTGATTTTCTGCTGATTTCGCTTTTAGAAGAGCAGCTGGGAGCCTGGTGCAGTTTGCTTGTATGAGTCCCACATGTGCATACAAGCAAACTGCACCAGGCTCCCAGCTGTTCTTCTAAAAGCGAAATCAGCAGAAAATCTGTTGGAACAAATCCAGCGCATTTCTCGATTTGCTACAATTCCAGACTTGATAAAGGGGTCATGCGAACCCCAAAACGCGTTGTCTCCAGATAAACCATCACTTGTTTGAAGATTGGTGTGAACGTGCGCCCCATGTTGTCCAAACATCTGACCGTAACCAAACGGACAGCGCTTCTTCCTCTGTTCTAATGGAAGTTTCTGCAGGCTTGGCAACTCTCATGCAAATTGCCATCCTTTGCTGTTTGGAAGGGCCACCGTCGAGGCAAAGTCCTCCCTTTGCTTCATGAACCATGCACCCTGGTCTGAATGGTGGAAACATCTGAGTGGTCTGTGCTATTCTGTTTCTGTAACACCTATACAAGTAGATGAGAGTTACAGAAATAGTGTAGCAAAGCAAGCTGCACTGTTTCTACATTTCACAAGTGATGGGAAAAAGCGTAGCTCACTCTTCTGTGTTGTTTCTGTAACTACCAGTCACTTGAATATGAGTTACAGAAACAACATAGCATAGCCTGATTGGCTGGTTTGGTGGTCCGAAGAGTGGCTGTCACATCCAGTCACAATGTGGTCTGGTGACCTTGTTTTAGAGACAGGTGTTGGTCCCAGAAGTCAGACCAGCATCGATCAGACATTTTCTATGGATATTCCATAAATGTTTGAGACGGGAAACCCCTTTAAGTAGCATTTAGAAATATTTACAAACTGGGACAACTGGCATATCTAACGTTTCATGTTTCTATTGAGACCAATCTCTGTCTTGATAACTTAGCCCTGTATCTAAATGTCAAGACAGAGCAGCTTGTTGGTGCCTTTCATGGGGCAAATATCTGGGACCAGCCAATGTGTTTTGACAAACCGACAATGCTAAATTAAAGTGTGCAGTATACCCTTTAGTGGGCATGATCACATTGGTTATTCAGTCTTCATAGTACCCTAAATAAGCTGCCATCTAAAGGAAAACTATCTTGCTGACAGGTTTTTTTGAAGGGAAAACCTGATTTAGGCCTCTTTCACACTTGCGTTCTGAGGATCTGGCAGGCACTTCCGTCCCGCTGGATCCGTCAGAACGCAAGTCGCCTGAAAGCATTAGAAGACTGATCAGGATCCTGATCAGTCTGCGAAATGCTTTGAGGTTACTATGGCAGCCAGGACGCTATTAAAGTCCTGGTTGCAATAGTAGTAGTGGGGAGCGGGGGAGCAGTATACTTACAGTCCGTGCGGCTCCCAGGGTGCTCCTGAATGACGTCAGAACGCCCAATGCGCATGGATCACGTGATCCATGCGATCACGTGATCCATGCGCATGGGGTGCCCTGACATCACTCTGGAGCCCCGAAGATGGAACTCTAGGACGGAAAGGAAAAAGGCATATGTAAAAGGGGCCTTAGAATGTCATGCATGCAGCACAAAGCACAATGCAGAATGTAAAGTGACAATTGGTGCACATACATATTATAGCTAAATAGCAAAACTTACAATTTTTAGAAACATAGAAATTCACACAGTTACCATTGAACGTAATCTAAGCTCATCTAGTTATAGCTACAAGAAAATTCTGTGTTTTTCTGTTGGGAAGCGAAAAAGGAGTTCCGCCCTGGGTCTGCCTACAAGATAAATAATTCACTGAAGCTGCCAGTATACAGTGGCAAATATACAAAAGTTTTTAAGACAAAGGTGTCTGGCTGTAGCATTCTGCTCTTTCTCCATTTATGGAAGGGTCAGAAGAGTTAGCAGCTGGCCAGAGGAGAATTTGACCAACAGTTTTGTCATGTGAATGGCCAGCTTCAGGTTTTGACAAGCACCAGATAAAATAAATATGCCAATATGCTGCATGGAGGAAAAGTTACATTAGGGTACGGTCACAAGGTCAGGTTTCTGCATGCAGTTTTTGAAGCCAGAACCAGGAGTGAATAAAAAAAGAAGAAGTCATATTTGTCCTTTACTTTCTCAATCTTTATGATCCACTCCTGATTTTGGTTTCGAAAACATCATCAGGAAACCTAACCATGTGGTCTTAACGTTAGAATCAATTAAATTATTCCTGAGCCATAAACGCTGCATTCAAAGCTTTCAAAATAAAAAATAAGCTTTATAAAAAAGGGTTTGTGTCAAGTTTGTAAGTTTCGCTCTTCCAATATCTATCTCTATGACAGTGTGCATCTAAATTCAGAAGAGTAATAAATAGACTAGGTCCCCTCCTGGATTAAGGTCACCTTGTCATGGTGGGAGGGCACAGATATTTTTTATTAACTATATTTGCTAAGAACCTCATATTTATCATACCAAACTACAGGCAAAGTTGCCATTTTATTTCAATTCATTGGAGCAATCTCAATAATGTTTGTCTTAATTAAAGGTTGTACTTTAATATTCACATTTAACACCTTTGTGACTAACCTGTTTTGCACCTTAGTGACAAGCAATTTTTTTATTATTTCTTTGTCGCTTTCCAAGTGTTAACAATGTAGCTGTATGAAGGAAAATTTTTACAGGACAAATTGCAGTTTTTCATGGCACCATTTGGGGTACATAGAACTCATTGATTAATAATCAATTACAATGTTTCTGAGGTATTAAAAAAACAGTACTACCACCATTGTTTTTTTACATTTTAAACTTTGCCACTTTCACTTTGCAGCATAAATAACATGACAACTTTTTTCTTGGGATCAGTACAATTATAGTGATAACAAATATATAGTTACCAAATATATTGTTTTTTTTTTGTACTTTTGCTTAATACAAAAATAAAGAAATGTTTTTGCATTTCCACATCCCAAGATCCATAACTTTTTTCATCTTCCTATTCAAAAATTTATTTTTGCAGAATGACTTGTAGCTTTTATTGGAAGCACTTTGGGGTGCATAAGACATTTAAAAAAACTTTTATTCCCTTATTTTGTGGCAGTTAAACAAAAAGCATCTTACATTTTTTAGTTGCTTTTTTAAATAAAAAAAACTATAAATAATGTCATAATAACGATTATTGTATAGTTTAGGTCGTTATGGATGCAGTGATACCAAATATTTGGAGAGTAGAGTTGAGAGAACACCTGGAAGTTAAGGTTCAATGGGTTCAGACGAACTTCGCCGCAAAGTTCGAGTTCGGGACCCTAACTTGACCCCGAACCCGAATCCCATTGAAGTCAAAGGGGACCTTAACTTTGGGGCACTAAAATGGCTCTAAAAAGTCCTGAAAAGGGCTAGAGGGCTGGAAATTGAATCAAAATGGGGGTACGGGTAGGGCAAGTGCCTTGCAAACAAATTTGGATAGGGAAATAACTTAAAATAACATAAAAATTAAAAATAAACATTCTAAAGCTGAGCAAAAGTGAGTGACAGTGGCACCTGCCACCCCGCAAACAGAGGATGTGGCAGCAACGCCACCACACCTTTCACCGACACCAAGCATTTCCACACTATGCCATGGAAGCGTTCAGCTGTCCATCTCCCAAATACTGGAGAGAAAGAGAAATAGAAAGAGGACGTACCCCCCTACCCACCCGCGATCCCTGGACCTAAATGCCAGGATTTCAAAATTCCTGGTCCTTTGAAATACTGTCATACTGTCTGGTGGAGATGGATGGAGACTTTTAAAAAACTTATGTCGGCCACTAGTTTTCCAGGTGAGCCATCCCTTCCCTGCACAACCAAATGGCGGACAAAATCAGGTGTGCACTGCGCAACGCCATCTGTGGCAAGGTCCACATAACCACCAATATATGGACCGGTAAGCACGGGAAAAGACGTTATATCTCCGTAACAGCACACTCGGTAAATATAGTTGTGGCTGGGCCAGAGGCGGATAGCAGTTTGGCGCATGTCCTTCCACCCCCGAGGATTGCAGGGCATTTCTCTTTGCCTCCTGTTGCCTCCTCCTCCGCTTCCTCCTCCTCTACCACCTCCTCATCCGCTCAGCGTAACACCTTTACCACCAACATCAGCACAGCCAAGGGGAAATGACAACAGGCGTTCTAAATCTCATCTGTTTGGGGGACAAACCCCACACTGCGCAGGAGCTGTGGCCTGGCATGGAACAACAGACCGATGAGTGGTTGGTGTCACTGATCCTCAAGCCCGGCCTGGTGGTGTGCGATAATGGCCGAAATCTTGTAGCAGCTCTGGGCCTAGCCGATTTAACACACATCCCTTGCCTGGCGCATGTGCTGAATTTGGTGGTGCAGAAATTCCTGAACACCTAGTAATATAGTAACATAGTATATAAGACCGAAAAAAGACATTTGTCCATCCAGTTCGGCCTGTTTTCAAGTTGATCCAGAGGAAGGCAAAAAAAAAACTGAGGCAGAAGCCAATTTTCCCCACTTAAGGGGAAAAAATTCCTTCCCGACTCCAATCAGGCAATCAGAATAACTCCCTGGATCAATGACCCCTCTCTAGTAGCTATAACCTGTATTATTATTACCTTCCAGAAATACATCCAGTCCCCTCTTGAATTCCTTTATTGTACTCACCATCACCACCTCCTCAGGCAGAGAGTTCCACAGTCTCACTGCTCTTACCGTGGAGAATCCTTTTCTATGTTTGTGTACAAACCTTCTTTCCTCCAGACGCAGAGGATGCCCCTCGTCACAGTCCTGGGGATAAATAGATGATGGGACAGATCTCTGTACTGACCCCTGATATATATATACATAGTTATTAGATCTCCCCTCAGTCGTCTTTTTTCTAAAGTGGATAACCCTAATTTTCATAACCTTTCAGGGTACTGTATTTGCCCCATTCCAGTTATTACTTTAGTTGCCCTCCTCTGAACCCTCTCCAGCTCTGCTATGTCTGCCTTGTTCACAGGAGCCCAGAACTGTACACAGTACTCCATGTGTTGTCTGACTAGTGATTTGTGAAGTGGTAGGACTATGTACTCATCACGGGCATCTATGCCGCTTTTGATGCAACCCAATATCTTATTGGCCTTGGCAGTAGCTGCCTGACACTGGTTTCTGCAGCTTAATTTGCTGCTCACTAAAATTCCTAGGTCCCTTTCCATGTCAGTGTTACCCAGTGTTTTACAATTTAGTATGTACAGGTGACATGTATTATTCCTTCCCAGGTGCATGCCCTTTCATTTGTCAGTGTTAAACCTCATCTGCCACTTCTCTGTCCAAGCCTCCAATCTATCCAGATCCCTCTGTAGCAGAAAACTGTCCTCTTCAGTGTTAATTACTTTACACAGTTTAATGTCATCTGCAAAAATTTATATTTTACTATGCAAGCCTTTTACAAGATCATTAATAAATATATTGAAGGGAATATGGCCCAATACTGACCCCTGAGGTACCCCACTAGTGACAGTGACCCAATCTGAGTGTGTACCGTTAATAACCACCCTCTGTTGTCTGTCACTCAGCCAGTTACTTACCCACTTAGACATTTTCTCCCAGTCCGAGCATCCTCATTTTATATACTAACCTTTTTTGAGGTACAGTGTCAAATGCTTTGGAGAAGACCAGATATACAACATCCATTGATTCGCACCTGTTAAGTCTAGAACTTACCTCCTCATAGAAACTGATTAAATTTGTTTGACATGACCGATCCCTCATGAAGCCATGCTGATATGGCGTTATCACCTGACAGTGAAAATCAATTCAGTTAATCCAGCTCTTAGATTCTGGTGGGACAAATGCACTTTCATTGGTGCTCAAGGACCCCTGCGGCCTGAGCTGTAGATGTGAGAGGCAAATAATTTTATAAAATTTGTCGGTTAGATTGTTGGGTAACATTTCCACGGTTATCAGGACTTTTTATTATAAATCGTAACAAAAACTATACAAGGAACATTTCAAAAAGAGAAAATTACCCGACCAGACACCCCCCCGCCCCTCACTCAAACCACACATTAATGCCCATTTACAAACTACCGTATTTACAAATTTACTTTTAACATAATTAAAAAACTATAAGTAAGATAAACTAAATAAACAAACAAAACTATACAAATGCCTTACCCTTAACTTATAAGGCCAGTCATATACAAGTGGCTCGGAGGGTGAGTTCATGCACCAACATAGGCCAGGTACACAATTGTCCAGCCAGGGCACAGTTCTGGAGGATAAGGAGGAGGAGGAGAAGAAACCGTGTTTACAGCAGGGTGGCACCCAAAGCAGCTCATGGCCATCACTTGAGGGTGGCTGGGGGGATATGGAGGACACAGATGATACACCTCCCACAGAGGACAGCTTGTCATTGCCTTTGGGCAGCCTGGCAAACATAAGCGACTACATGCTGCAGTGCCTGCGCAATGACTGCCGAGTTGCCCACATTCTAACTTGTGTAGATTACTGGGTGGCCACCCTGCTGGATCCCCATTACCAAGACAATGTGCCATTCTTTATTCCGTCACTAAAGCGTGATCGGAAGAAGCCAACGCTGTTAGACGTGCTGCTGATGGCATTCACACCTGACACCGGGGGCTCAGTGGAAGCACAAGGCTAAAGCAGAGGAGGAGGAGGAATAAGTCACCAACGCATCTGGGTCACCGCCCTCACCGCAGAAGGCAGGGTAAGCATGGCCGAAATGTGGAAAAGCTTTCTCACCACACCACAACAACCTGCACCACCAGCAGACATGGAACGTCTTAGCAAGAGGCAGCATTTCAGCAAAATGGTGGAATAGTATCTGTGCACACGCCTACACGTACTCACTGATGTGTCTGCCCAGGGTTGTAGCAAGGAAAGCGGCTGCTTTGGGAACCTGACCCAGAAGGGGCCCATCCAGGAGGAGGAGTACTAAAAGACTTTGTCAGGGCCCCCACAATATTATACAATTAAATTATATACAGTGGCAGTATAGACAGTGTAAAAAATGGATGGAACAGCTGCCGGGCCTGGTCTGAGAGAGCGATCTTTAGTAGCCACAGGAATGGGGGAGGCATGAAAGAAAGGGGTTGGGGAAAAAATTACTGGGGGAGGGGGGCCCCATTCAAAAATTTGCTGTTGGGCCCAGTCATTTCTAGCTACGCCACTGGGTCTGCCGCATTCTACTTCTGGGTCTCCAAATTGGGGACATGGCCTCAGCTTGACCTCTATGCCTTGGAGGTGCTGGACTGTCTGCAGCCGGTGTATTGTCTGGGCGTTATCACAGACAAGCGCAGCCGCCTGTCCACAGCCAACGTGGACAATCTCACGTTCATTAATAAGAACCAGGCATGGATCCCACAGGACTTGTTCGGACTTGTTGTCCCTGTCAGCTATGCAGAACAGCTGTCCCTGTCACCTATGGTAAAATGTCACCCAAGAATGTAACAGATGACTTTTAGAAATTTACCTCCCTGTCACCTATGCAGAGTAGGGGTTTGTATACGGCAAAAATGGTAAAAGGTCACCCACCAATGGAAGAAATGAAAATAGAAATGCCTGTCCCAGATTGTATGTGGTACAATCTTGGACGGCTGCTCCCAGATCCGTATAAATATGAAAAAAGGAGGGGCAGCTACAATTCAAAACTTAACTTTTACTCCAAATATGCATTAAAAAGAAAGGTCAGCCCCTACAGACATAAACCGGAGCCCACAGTACCAATTGAAATGTCAAGCAAAGTGGGTGGCATAAGGTTCCAAAGGGGACTATGGGGGATGATAAACTATCCCAGTTAATCCACCTTTTAGGAAAGATGAGTAGGGCTTAGGGGGTGCTTAAATGTATTGGTATTATTGGTATTCTTTTTTGTTTTGTTTGTCTTTTCCAGATGACTTTTGGAATCTCTGTATTAGCACTGGCGACAACCATCTTAATATACCCTTTATAGCCCTGTGTCCCCTGATGAGTCCAAGGGCAGGCTGATTTATAGCCAATGACGAAACGCGTAGGATCACTACCACACTAATTATCTGGGGTATTCCGCCTGGTCTATCCAGGTGAAGTTATCCTTCCCACTTCAGCCCTGGTTCCCTTTATAACTAGGGATTGACCAGGGTAACAAAAGAAGGGCGAGGTTCAAGTAACGGTGCCACTCCTTGCGGGGCTGGAGACCGTTGTAGGCATAGGGTTGAGTAGGCCAAGTAGGGCGTTTTAGGGTCAGCTTTTATTCCCACCCCTTATCTCCATAGGGGCTCTTGTGGTTTTTGATACATTTAAGCATCCCTCCGTCACCCCCTAAGCCCTACTCATCTTTCCTAAAAGGTGGATTAACTGGGATAGTTTATCATCCCCCATAGTCCCCTTTGGAACCTTATGCCCCACACTTTGCTTGACATTTCAATTGGTACTGTGGGTGCCGGTTTATGTCTGTAGGGGCTAAACTTTCTTTTTAATGCATATTTGGAGTAAAAGTTAAGTTTTAAATTGTAGCTGCCCCTCCTTTTTTCATATTTTCACCCACCAATGGAACAGATGATTTTTACAAATTTACCTCCCTGTCACCTATGCAAAGCAGGGGTTTGTATAAGGTAAACATGGTAAAATGTCACCCACCAATGTAACAGACAATTTTTAGAAATTAACCTCCCTGTCACCTAAGTAGAGCAGGTGTTTGTATACAGCAAAAACGGTAAAATGTCATCCAATAACGTAACAGATGATTTTTAGAAATTTACCTCCCTGTTACCTAAGAAGAGCAGGGGTTTGTATACAGCAAAAATGGTAAAATGTCACCCAATAATGTAACAGACGATTTTTACAAATTTACCTCCCTGTCATCTATGCAGAGCAGAGGTTTGTATACGGCAAAAATGGTAAAATGTCACCAACCATTGTAACAGACGATTTTTTGAAATTTACCTCCCTGTCCCCTATGCAGAGCAGGGGTTTATAGACGGCAAACATGGTAAAATGTTACCCACAAATGGAACAGACGATTTTTAGAAATTTACCTCCCTGTCACCTAAGCAGAGCAGGTGTTTGTATAGGGCAAAAATGGTAAAATCTCACCCAATAATGTAACAGACGATTTTTACAAATTTACCTCCCTGTTACCTATGCAGAGCAGGGGTTTGTATATGGCAAAAATGGTAAAATGTCACCCACCAATGAAACAGATGATTTTTACAAATGTACCTCCATGTCACCTATGCAGAGCAGGTGTTCGAATACGGCAAAAATGGTAAAATGTCACCCAAGAATGTAAAAGACGACTGTTAGAAATTTACGTCCCTGTCAGCTAAGCAGAGCAGGGGTTTGTATATGGCAAAAATGGTAAAATGTCACCCACCAATGGAACAGACAATTTTTACAAATTTACGTCCCTGTCACCTATGCAGCACAGGACTAGTGTTGAGCGCGAATATTCGAAAAGCGAATTTTCTTAGCGAATATCGGCACTTCGCTAATTCGCGAATATTTCGAATATAGCGCTATAAATTCGCTATTTCGAATATTCGTTTTTTTTTTTTTTTTTTTTAGTTATATTTTTTTCTTTCCTACTTCCCAAAAGTAGTTCTTACCTGTCCTGAGGATTCCTGGCTTCCTGGCTGCTCCAGTCAGTGCCCGTTGCCGCTTCTGCCGACTTCCGTGCTCATGTGGAGCGTCCCCATCCATGGGAGAATCTCCATATACTAAAATGTACTGTCGGATTTGAGGAATTACGTTGAAATCGCAATGCGATTAATTCAAGTTATATTAATCGCATTGCGATTACAACTTAGCACTGCTATCTTACATAGGCTAGAATTAACGAATATGGATTGGAATATAGCTATGCACTAGCAGTGCTAAGTTGAAATCGCAATGCGAATACTTTAAGTTAAATTAATCGCATTGCGATTTCAACTTAGCACTGCTGCTATATTCCATATTCGTTAACTTCGTTAATTCTAGCAAGCTGACCCATTATAAACCCAGCTCTAAGTTGAAATCGCAATGCGATTAATATAACTTGAATTAATCGCATTGCGATTTCAACGTAATTCCTCAAATCCGACAGTACATTTTAGAATATGGAGACGTTCCCATGGTGATGGGGACGCTCCATGAGCACAGAAGTTATGGTTGGCTTGGTAGAATTAGCGAATAGCGAATATGACGAATGTATTCGTCATATTCCTCAAAACGAAGATAACGAAGTATTCTACATCTTCGTTTTAGCTACCTATTCGTCTCGTCATCGTCAACTTCGCTATTCGCTAATTCTAGCAATCAAATAGGAAGGTTGACTTACCAGACAGTTGTAGTTAAATTGCTATGCGATTTTTTTTTTTTTAATACAATAATTATATTACTTGATAAAATTATTATAAGTATTCTATTTATTAAAAAAAAAAAAAAAAAAAAAATCGCATAGCGAATTTAACACAGCTGTCTCTGTAGTCAACCTGCCTATTTGATTGCTAGAATTAGCGAGGTTGACGAATAGGTAGCTAAAACGAAGATGTAGAATACTTCGTTATCTTCGTTTTGAGGAATAGACGAATACATTCGTCATATTCGTCATCCTCGCTAATTCTAGATATGAAACCAATAGGAAAGTAGCCTTAAGTACAAATCGCAATATGCGATTATTTAAATCGCATGTTAATCGCGATAACTAGAAAAAATGACGAATATTCGATTTCGACGAATATGAAACGAATATTCATTCGAATATTCGCGAATTTCGTCGAAATCGAATATGGCACCTGCCACTCATCACTACACAGGACGCTCATGTGCTATCTATCACAAAAACTGTAGCACAATGTAGATAAATGACTCGGGCAGACTGAACCCTTGTCAAGGTACCTCGATTGGTTGCTGCGCCCAGTTCTTAAAATGTCTCCAACCTACTTGCGGGACACTAAAGACTTCCTCATTGCCCTGGAGGACCTCCAGTGGCAGGATGGTTGGAGTCTAGTTTCATTGGATGTGGAGAGCCCTTACACCCGCTTCCCTCACGGTGAGGGTGTAGCGGCTCTTCTGGAGGTCTTAAGCAGCACGGATAAGAGTGATGTGTACCATGAATTTATAGAGGAGGCCCCTAATTTTGTTTTGGCCAACAACACATTCAGATTCAGCCTGTCTTGGTATAAACAGCTTCATGGTACGGCCATGGGTACGCCCGTGGCATGTACCTTTGCCAATCTCAGCAAATTTAAGGATAGATAAGTGTTTACCCCTAAGAACCCCTTTCTGCAATACATCCACAGTTTTGTTCGCTACAAGGATGATGTCTTCATAGTATGGAAGGAAACACAGACTCAGTGTTCTGAATTTGTGGCTTACTTAAATACTACCAATACCATGAATATGTTATTCACCCTCAATTTTGGAGGATTATCTCTTGAATTTCTAGATGTACGGGTGTCGGTGGTTGATGTTGATTTAATCACCGAGACTTTTCGCAAGCCTACTGCGTCCAATTCCCTTCTGCACCATGAAAGTTTTCATCCACGTAGCTTAAAAGAGGCCATTCCTTATGGCCAATTTATATGCCTCAGACGTATTAATAATACCGATACCGGCTTTGATCGACAAGCGTGTGAGCTAAAAACGAGACTTCTTCAGAGGGGTTACCTGCCCAAGGTGGTCGTGAGGGCTCATCTAAAAGCATCCTCTCATGTACGTAATGACCTTCTTTTTGACACCACTAAAAGGGACACATCAAAGAGTGATAGGTTTGTATTTTCTTTCAAACTCATTCCTCTTTCCGAGAGCATAAAACAAATCATTAACAGCAATTGGGATTTATTGAAGGCAGAATCTGGACTAGGGTCCATCCTGGACCAAAGACCTTCAATCACATTTAAAAGGACACACACCATAAAGGACAGTTTGGTCAGTAGCTCCTATAAGGAGACTCGGGTTGTTTCATCTTGGTTGCCACATAAAAAACCTATAGGCAATTTTCCTTGTGGAAATTGCTCCTTTTGCCGTTTCAATGGTCGAGAGAAAGAGCTTGTCCTATGTGGAGTCCGCCATAAGATATCCCAGTTTATAAATTGTAGAACTTAGTACGTAGTATACGTGGTGGGGTGCACCTGTGGCACTTTCTACATAGGCAAGACTATTAGACCACTTTTCGAAAGATTCAGTGAACATCTAAATTCAGTTAAGTCCGGTAAGGGCTGCCCTAGGCTCATGGAGCACATGCGTAATAATCATGACAGCAATGTAAGGTGTTTAAGTTTTGCGAGCATTGAGTTTGTTCCCCCACCTTTTCAGGGTGGGGACAGACATCGCCTCTTACTACAAAAGGAAGCTTGCTGGATTATAAGCACGGACGCGATGGGCCCTTTGGGGCTCAATGAGCGCAACGACTTGAATGACTTTGTTTGACTCTAGATATAGCGCCCCCCTATTTTTGTGGTTGTTTTTTGCCACATTAAGGCTAGCCTGTGCATTTGTAATTTGCCTTTCCTTGGCATTATATGCTTCTATCCCTGTGTAAGCCATGAGAATTTTATTGTAAGATTTTGGTTCTATTGTCCAAACCTGCATTTACTTTTGTTCCTTTCCTTATTCTGTTATTGTTTTTTGCAGCAGCGTCTTTGCTCCTCCTGGCATTCATACTGCGCATGCCTCAGGTTGAGCAGCGTCCCTGGTTGTTAGGTGACGTATGCTCCTGGGGCCATACATAGTGGCGCGCATTTTAAACGTCAGTAGTACAGCCGGAAGAAGCACAAGTGTGAGCGAAACGGCCGTCGCTGTTTGGCGTCCCGCATCTTGAAGGCGCCTGCCCATTGGCCCGTTGTGCTGTTCCATTTTGTGCTGTTCCACTGTGTTTTTTTGCAAACAACTACCGTATTTTCCGGCGTATAAGACGATTTTTTAACACCTGATGGTGGGGGTCGTCTTATACATCGGGTCGTTCTTCTTCACTGTGGCCGCCGGACTCTCCCTCTTCTGGTAATTTATGTCTGTGAGGCGCATTGCTTATGCTGCAGTATTTAACGGTTTTATTGGACTGTCAGATATGCAGTGCCTGTTGCAGACTGATGAAAAATCGCTTTAGGTCACAAAAATATGTGACATACTAATGTAATTGAATAATTTTCACTGCCAGGTATGCATTGCAGGCCGCAGGGGTATTTGATCGCCAAAAAAGGGAATTTGTTCTCCACTGAGCTACTAGAACAGAATTAAAGTAATGTCCCTGGAACACATGCAGTTCACATGCAGTTGCAAGTGCACTGCAGTTGCAAAAATGGCCGCTGACGCCCACCGAACTAGCAGATGGATTAAAAGTAATTTTTTAGTGTCACTGAGCTCAGGGCTAGGTACAAAAATGTCGCTGTAGTTTGAAGATTGAACACCAAGTACACCAAAATTCTTCTCTAATCTCTCCCTCACATCAGCATCATATCCCTACACTGAGAAGAGCAGAGTGACGTGCGGCGTTACTTGACTCCAGCCTATATAGAGGCTTGGTCACATGCTGCACTTGGCCAATCACAACCATGCCATTAGTAGGCATGGCTGTGATGGCTTCTAAGGGCAAAATAGTGAAATGCTTGTTAATTGGCTGCCCTGCAGCCCTAAAAAAAGTGCCAAGAAAACGGTGAACACCGAACCCGAACTTTTACGGAAATGTCCGGGTTCGGGTCCTGGTACCAAAAACCCTAAAGTTCGGTACGAACCCGAACTTTACAGTTAGGTTTGCTCAACCCTATTGGAGAGGTTACTATATTTCTATTTTTTCCATTTAAAATATATAAATAAACTGTTATTTAAGGAGGTTACCCAATCTTAGACAGCACTGTTTCAATCAAACTCCCATAGCAGTGAATAGGAGCTATGGAGATAACATAGCACTTTTTCTGTAGATTTATGGAAACAGTGTAGCTTGCTGTGCTACACTGTTTGCATAGAGGTCCCATTCACTGGACAGTGCTTACTCTGGGTTATAGCCATCTCGGACATGACAGGCTGAAAAAGGACAACCCCTTAAATTCTGATCTTTACCACCCATTAGTCCCATAAGGGGACTTTGACATTCTATTGTTTGATTGCTCCCAAAACACAATGTACTACTTATGTAGTAGAATGTATTATGCTTTCAGTTGAAAACTGATTACAGGCAATCTATAAGGCTGTGCCTCTGGCACGGGCTAATAGGCATGCACAGAAGGCAGGCCTCCGGGTCTTTATTAGACTTCTGGCTGCCATGTAAAAGCATTGGCACACCGCAATTTCCAATGGATGATAGAGGGAGCCCTCTCCCCTGGAAATGCTTAGATGCTGCTGTTGCTAATAATTGTGGCATCTAAGGGGTTAAATAGCTGATATTAGCGGTCTCTCTAATCCTAGAGCAGCTGCCCAGCAATTATTAGACAGCCAGACACCTGTTCCAACCACCACAGTTCAGCCATGCCAGAAATGGACTCATGGGCCAAACACTGATCCCTCACGGACATCTTCTCGGATGAACCACTCACCATTATGTCATGAATGCCATCAAAGACACAGACATGTGAAAGTGGCCTGTCATTAGGTTGATAAAAATGGCTGTTCCCTTGTGCATTTGAATGGAAATGTTTCAGCAGCAAATGTATTAGATTATGTTAGTTGTTTTAATACAGAAATAGTTCCTCCTTGCCAAATGGAAATGAAGCATGGTTAAGCTAATACTTACCTTAAAAATGTTTCTATGTTTATTTAGATCAAGCTACTGAAGCTAAATTGGTTAACCAAAGGAAATATTTCAATTGGTAGCCCCTAGGACAATATTTAAGTAACCTTGCTATAGTACATGGGGCTCAAAGCCCGAATCTTGTGAAATGAATACCTCTGCGTGAAACCTGAAATTTGCCTTTTCATTCTAAAGTGCAGTATCAAATTTAGAAATAATTTAATGTACTTCTAGGTCCATATAGCTTGCAGTACAGAAAGCATAGATTTAAGGGAAAATATATCCTGTACTATGAGAAGCCTAAGATGTTTTTAATTAGCTGGGCACATAAGGTACTCTTTGAATTAACATATACATTACACTTAGGCACACAAAGTCTAAAACTAAACATAGTTTAAAAAGATAATAGATACCATCAGCTAACGAAAAGTTACTCATGAAACTCCAATCTATTTTTGATTATGCAGCAGAAAATTTTACAATGACCTATGGTAATACTGTATGAAATTGTAACCCAGAATTATTAAAACACATACAGCAAAAATGTGCAATCTATATACAATAAAACCAGAATATGTTATTAAAGACTTAACCTAATGGTTGACCAAGAACGACTGAGCTAGTATATGGTTTGCAAGCCAACCAACAAACATTTCCAGAAATAATAGGTTCCATGCTTTTATCACACATTAGTCAACCCCTTCAGAGCCGACCTATTTTAGCCTTAAGGACCAAGCATTTTTTCCCATTTCTCATTCATATACATTTTATGGGAGGAAGGGTGAATAACAATATATTTGCAACATTTACCGGTACTTATTTATGTATTTATCAATTTTTTTATGCCATTCATTGTATAGCATAAATAACATTTTAATTGTATTCTACACTGTTCATTACAACAATGTCAAATATGTATACTATTTTTAATTTTTTTTCTGTCTACACATTTTCATGATGGCTTCTTTTTGCAAGATACATTTTAAAGGATTTTTTTGAATTTATTATTTTTCTAAATAACTTTTTTTGCCCTACTATGGGAATTAATATTTCAGTCTCCTGATTGCTTCAGTAATATATTGCAATTCTGGTATTGTATTGGAGAGTATTGTTGCTTGTCAGTTATTTAGTCAAATGCTTACAAATGGCAGGCATGCCTTAGGTACCCGACATTCGAATGGTTATATCACCTTGTATCAGAGGTAGATCTGATCCTACTTATTGTAGCAGACAGGGGCGAAACTACCATAGCGGCAGACCATGCGACTGCTATGGGGCCCAGGGCAAGAGGGGGCCCAGTTTTTGTTGGGATTAACTTCTTTTCTACTGGAGGTGAAAACTTAGTCAGGACTCTACCATCTAATCGAATAACTTTTAGCAAATAAATCAGTGAAAAAATGGCCCAAGGGTCATTGAAAAGGGTTTAGGCAGAAACCCTTCTGTCCTGTGTGGAGGGCCTGGTTTGATTCTTGCTATGGGCCCCCTACTTCTCTATGTACGCCACTGGTAGCAGGTTTCAGATATGGTGTCAGCCATCCACATAACATAACAGTATATTGTGATGTGCCACAACAGTTCAAACCACAATGTACAGTTATATCATGGTGCACCAAGGGGAGAAACTATGTCACCCTTTATTTTAAATAATGCATTTCAAAGTGAATGTGAATCCTTGAATATCATTGTGTTTGTTTGCTTTTTTACTAAAACTCAAAATCTTCTGCCTATACCAAAAGTGAAAAGATAACATTCTGGCTGCCTGCATTAATCACTGGAGGAATGTAGGAGCTCACTGGATAATCAATAACATAACAGTAAACAATAGTATACAATAAACCAACAAGGAGGCATGGTGGTAAGGGTGGGCATACACACAAAAAAGGACTTGTCATCTATCTTGACATGTATGTTTTAGTAACTACTTGCATTCCCCTTGTAATAACAATTCTGGAGCATCTATTTTTATGACTCTATTTTGTGCCATTCTTCTATTATTCCTGCTAGAAATGTATGAATAAAGGTATACTTTGGTTTTACAGTGTGTGTGTGTGTGGGGGGGGGGGGGGGATGTCCCTGCACAGTCTGTCAGCACTTTCTGGACAGTGCCAGGCTGTGAAGGGACACACCTCCAGTTTTTAACACCAAGTTGCACCTTTATTCGTGAACTACTTTCATGATTGAAGCAGGTGATTGGACCATGTGACCCAGTGACATTACTGAAGGTCCTTCACCCCCTTCCCGGCTGAAGACAGAACAGGAGCCCAGTAACTGGCAGCTGCGCAATCAAATGGAGGGGGTGAGTTAGTTTTTTTTATTATTTTTAACCCTCTCTTGCCCTTTTTACTTTGCATTCTCTATTGAGGATCTATTATTTTCCTTTATAACTATGTTATAAGGGAAAATAATAAAGATCGGGTCCCCATCTCGATCATCTCCTAGCAACCATGCAGGAAAATCGCACCGCATCCGCACTTGCTTGCGGATGCTTGCGATTTTCCCGCAGCCCCATTCACTTCTATGGGGCCTGCGTTGCACACAAAAAAAACCACACAAAATAGAGCATGCTGCGATTTTCACGCAACGCAGAAGTGATGCGGGAAAATCACCGCTCATGTGCATAGCCCCATAGAAATGAATGGGTCCAGATTCAGTGCGAGTGCAATGCGTTCACCTCACGCATTGCACCCGCGCGGAAAACCCGCCCGTGTGAAAGGGGCCATAGACTTCCTCTGGTGATCAAATCAGCTAAAACAATTGATTACATGGCAAGCAGATATTTGCTGCAAGTGGTGTCTGTACTATATTAAATTATTCCACAAAATAATTGGCATTGTGATATGACATATGTTTCCATATACCTCCAAAGAATGGGAATGTTTACTTGACAGAATACCTTTAAGGAGAACAATCCAGGTACCTGAGATAAACCTGTATACATGTATACACTGTTTTAGTGACTATATACAGGGGTTTACCTATCTACATAGTTAATTCACACACATGACTATATAGAATGTAGTAAATATACTCCAGACGTTGTCCTCTCAGAGCTAACAAAGCTTACTATTCTCCTGTTTGGCCAAAGATCAATTTTGTGATAGTCAGGAAATGGCCTCCATCATCACAGCCAGCAAGTGACCAGCAACATGATACAAAGCAAAAAGGCCACCAGCATCATACCTAGTGAAGGCTACCTTCATCATATAACACGTAGGCACCATTATTAGACTCAGCACATGGCCTCTATCATCACAGCCATCAAGTTTGGGAATTTGCTCAAATTAATTAAAGGAATTCCTATAACTTGTTAAGATGAAACATTGTTTACTTGAGCTAAAAATAAAGATACGGTTTATCCACAGATGTAAAATCTATTAATATACCATGGTGGTTGATTGTAAAATAATTGTTTTTACAAATCTAGTTTCCCAGTGCCAGATACTTGCTTCATATAAAGAACTTCCAGGGTCATCAAATATTCTTTGAATTAGGTTACTTTTTCAAAATTATTATTGAAAAGATGCACCATACTGATATACAGTGCGTTTGGAAAGTGAGTTTAGACCTTGTGCTAAAAAAAATGTAAAATTAAGTTTTTCCCATTATTATGCACTCAATACCCCATAATGATTAAATAAAAACAGAATGATAGAAATATTTTCTAGGTTATTGAAAAAGGAAAAAATAAAATAAAATATTGTATTGCTATAAGTATTTAGAGTTTCAGACTCTTTACTCAGAACTTAGTTGAAGCGACTTTGGCAGCGATTACAGCCTCCAGTCCTCTAGAATATGATGCCCCAAGGTTTGCACATCTGGAGTTGGGAATTTTCTGTCATTCTGCAGATCATTTTAAGATCTGTCAGGGTGAATGGTGACTGTTGGTGGACAGCCATTTTTAAGTCTCTCCAGAGATGTTCAGTTGAGTTCATGTCACAGAGTTGTCTCCAAGGCACTCCAGTGTTGACCTGACTATATGTTTAGGGTGATTGACTTGAGGCCAAAAAGTTCAGTCTTGGGTTTTATCAGACTACAAAAGTCTGAGCATCCATTAGGTGCTTTTTCGCAGGCTTTCATGTATCTTTTACTTACTTGCCACTCTGCCATAAAGCCCAGATTGGTGGAGTGATGGTTGACCTTCTGGAACTTTCTCACACCTGCACACAGGATTTTTGGTGGTCAGCCAGAGTGACCATTGGGCTGTTAAGTAGTAGTGCAAGCAGAGGCCCGCAGCTCCCAGCACAGCCCGTCTCTGTAGTCAAAACAGTACTATGCTGATGGCAGACGGATCTTCCTTAGCATCGTTTCTTCGAGAGCACTGTTAAGGGACATTTCAGCCCGAATTTTCTACCATAATTAAACATTTTCCCTAAATTAAGTTTATCAGAAAATGTTCCCTGTCACTGTCCCTACACATTAGCAAAAAATAAAATAAAATGGCAGTTACACTTTAATCTTAATTAGACTGACTCACTCTATACACACTGTAATATATGGCGGAAAATTGGGAATAAGGAATGCGCCAGAATTTACTAAAGTTAAACATGTCTTAGATTCTGTTTTGAGCAAAAGTACATGCTTCTTTAATCCTTTTCCAGGGTAAAATATCCTCCAAATATTTCTCTAAAGCCAAAAAACTGGCATGTGTCCTAAATGGTTAAGTTGACCCTAAACAAAATAACATTGCAATTATGCTTTGGTTATAATAGCTAAGATAAAAAAAATCTGACAACATTTGGCAAAAAAAAAATAAAAAATCTCCCTTCACAACAATGCTGATGTTGGTCACTAGCCTTTTTTCTTCAAGCCAAGTAAATACTTTGAGGTAAAAACACAAAGATGCCCATTCTGACAACGTGTAATTCATTTCATAGTAACCTGCTTTATGTGGCCAAACAAAAACTAGAAACATCCATGACTTACTTTATAAAGCATTTAATTAAATTTGAAATGATGGATGATTTTTATATTGCTATTCATATTTGTTATAGTCTGCATTTTTCTCTGATTATTATTATGAAAGAGCTGTAAGAGAGGAACACCGGATGACTCTGGAAGGGGGGACTGGTAAATGCCGATGCTTTAGCAAGCAATCTGGTTGGCATTATAAGGGGTGTACTTTGTCAGTGGCTACTACTAAGTATTGATTAACAAAACTTTCTTAGTTTACTTATAGAATGTCATAAAAAAATGCAGCATTATAATGGAAAGAAAAGGAGGACACAGTGATCCTGTAGTAAATAAATATGTACCATACAAATCGATCATCTAATTAGCTGGGCACATCAATACATAAAGTACATAGTGCATATGAGACCTGGAAAAATAGAGTGTAAGAGTAACAGATCATATACATATAAAATGACAAAATACAGCCCTACATAGTAGTCAGATACAGACCAGTGTGCCTCCACCCCGACGTACGTTTCACTGTTCAGCTGCCTCAGGGGATCTACTTTTCGTAGTGGCTGTCCCTTTGTCCCTTTCACTTGACTGGGACAAAACTGTATTATACTATAATATCAAACACAGCCACTTCTAAAATTATAAATGGTGCTTGGTGCCAGGGGTTGAAGGAGCAGTTGGTGTTATGAGTTGTGATAGGAAGAGAGCTGCAGTCCTCTTAGCTCAAGGACACTCCCCTTGAGCTTTCAGCTTTATATAAATCTAGCAGAGCAATGAATGGGGAGATCTCTGGACCTATGTGAGGTACTGGGCTGGTTCTAGCTTTGTTAGAAAGAGATTGTCATGTACTATATGGTGTCTGATTTGATTTTTTATAATAATCATAAGATAAACTCTTTAAAGGCTAGTTCTATAATGGATAGTTTGAAAACCTGCGTCTGAAGGACCAGAGAGATGATATGAATGGTCCTGGAATGTTAATTGACACTTGTATTTCCATTTGACTAATTATCAAAAGTGTTCATGGAGTTTTATATTAAAGGGGTATTCTCATTTCAGACAATGGGGGCATATCGTTAGGATATACCCCTATTGTCTGATAGGTGTGGGACCCGCACCTAACAGACAATGAGAAAATCTCTTTAAAGCTATAAACTTAGAATGCAAACAGGAATCTATCACCATTTGGAGCTAAAAAGCAAACAGTTTACATGCAATTGTACAGCAAATGTACTGTTCTATCATTCATATTTAAATGGGTTGTGCTAAGATTTGAAGTTATCATGGGACCCCCACTGATCCCAAGAATGGGGGTCCTATTCCCACAATCTAATGGAGTGAGAGGTTGGACATGTGCCCTACCGCTCCATTCAAGATATTTCCAATGGTCCTATAGAGAATGATTGAGTTGGCAGGCCGCATGTTTGACATGTTCTAGGAATTGTGGGGGTCCCAGCGGTTGGACCCCAACCAATCAGTTATCCCCTACCCTATGGATGCATAATAGTATACTAGGATATTGTTATCCTCTAAATGACCTCTTTATGTGTTATTTTAATCAAAATGTGACATCAAGATATTGTACTCATCAAACTATGTAGTAATAGAGTCTCAGTTCATTTTAATATTGGGCACACCACAGATATGATGAAATACTATCATTTAATTTAGCTTTTAAATATGAGGCAACAAATGAATACCTCATATTGTAATTGTGGATTTTGCAAAATTAAAAACAATTGAGTTATTTTGTAAAATGCCTTCAAATTGGTTCTGCGCTTTCTCTAAGGTTGACCCATAGAAAACATACTTGCAATATATCATATATTAAATGGCTTAATTTTATTGGTAGAATAAGTAGCATATTTTATGCCAGCCTCAGCTAAGATACAACCAAGTAATTATGAGATGTGACAATTTTTGACGTCACCAAGGCTTAAACTGGTAGAACTGTACTTTATTGAGAGTAGTAGGAAAAAGTCACTCTATGTAACTTCTCACGTTGTGCCATAGTTAAGGTCATTTGCAGGGCAGTCTGAGGAAATGTGCAGATTGAGGCTGTCTACACCACACCTGGCCAGTGAATGAACAGAGGGCTTCATTTTCCATGCTTAATGTTATATAACCTTCATCAAGTTAAAATGCAGTTCAAGGGAAAACAAATATCAGATTAATCTTTGCAAAAAGCAAGTCATCTTAGGTTTAGCACAAAGTCAGACAATGTTGAAGTTAGAGAAAGTAATTAAACACTGCGCTGTTCATTTGAGACCATATGTCAGTTTTCATGTGTCGACTATTAATGTCCTCTACATATATACATGGGACTGTTAACAAGGTAATTTAAAGAGTTATGTCCAAAAATCCATCATAGGTCATATAACCCTGTCCCAGTTGAGTGGTTAACCCCACTATACATACACTAAAGGTGTAAAACATCTAAGACATTTTAGAAAGCTACATCGAATGAAACATAAACAGGCAATGGTAGCACTAGACATGACTTAAGGATTCTGAGTGAAAAATTCTAAGTTTTTCTCCTAGTGCTTCTCTCTTTTCAAGTATTGTTCCACTTTTCAACAAAGCCAGTAAAGCCGGAGATTAAAAGAATAACCCTTTGCACAGGCAGATATAAGATACAGTAGCATGTCGATGAGGGTGTTTGTTTAGTACATCTAGCAATTATTGTGATGTACGGGCGTCGGGGACAAATGATCGCTAGTTCTATCATTCGCCCTTATATAATTTGCATATTGTCAGCAGCATATTCTCTTTCTACACAAGGTGATGTGTCGACAGCATACAATGATTTTTATTTCCGCAGAACAGACTCAATTAATAATAGCTGGGCATATTTACACTAAGCCATGATCAAGAATGATCAATCATTTTGTAGGAAAAATGTACACAGCACTAATGGACAATGTTCATGGGTGGTAGACTGGTAATGAATAAACTCAAAGTTGAACTTGTCATCTTAGTGAGACTGTGTATGTTTGTTATTTTTTAATACCTTTAAACAGGACCAGCCATCACAAAATGCAATTGTGTTGCCATTGTTAGCTTGTAATTCTGTCTATTTTGATTTGCACATGTACCCTCTGAATTGTAAAGTGCTGTGGAATATGGTTGCGCTATTTAAAGATTAATAATAGTAGTAGTAGTAGTAGTAGTAGTAGTAGTAGTAGTAGTAGTAGTAGTATTCATCAGACCATAGGCTGGTTCAGGTGTTTAGATACAGTTTTTGGATTCAAAGCCAGGAATAGGTCATAATAAACACAGGACTCCTAAAAACAGTGTCTTGTCTACTTATTCAATGCACTCCTGCCTCTGGCTTCAAAAACTGCATCTAAAAAACTTCTAGTTAAATTTTCTTCTTGTTTGTCTATTTATTTTCTTACTAATGTCTTCTTAACAACTACACATAATTTCAGATCCAAAAGTGTTGAGTTGTATTCTCATTCTAAAAAAAGTCAGTATTTTTTTTTTTTCCGGAAACAAAAGTGAACTTCATTTTCCCCTATCTGTTAAAGATTCTATTGTGACTGTTTTGGTAGCCTACACAGTTTTTCATGGTAGTTCTAATTTGTTAAGATCTTGTATTCATTTTTAGCGCTTTTTCACTAATGGAGGCTTTACCACTTTGAAAGAATTTGACATTAATTCAAATAAATGTGCTGTCTCTGACCTGAACTGTACTTCCATAACCTTTACAGTATATCTAAAGATTGTGGATTTCATGTATTTCTCATGGGTCATCTGGTAACTTTTATTACAAGACACCTGCAAGTTGAAACCAAAGTGAAAAGTTTCCCTTATCAAATTTACCCGCAGGTTGTCTGTAACTATAACTTTTCAAAGATTAGAACAAAAAAATCACTCAGTACTAGTTGTTATCACTTTGTCTGTCCTCAAGTCACACCAGGTCCTACTACTGGTAACATAGCGAGAGCTTTACAAAGCTGAATGAGAAGCTTGAGAATGAATTCTCCTTTATCACCTGTTGATTCACTTGGATCTGATTACTGAGAAAAAAATAGAGTCAGACCCAATAACCTGTCTAGAGAACTCCCTGAAATAAACTGTCGCCAAATCTTGATACTTGTGTACCCTGATATGTCAAGGAAAGAGCTCTTCATTTTCAATTTGTAACAAAAAACATAGATGAATTTCAGAAGTTTTATATTCTTCTTCAATAAATGTTTTTCTAGCTGTATGATTTAGAGGGCATTGTGGGTGACAGAGGAACATGTTTTGGGTTATAGTAGCTAATCAGATGTAGATTATTTGAATGGTAGATATCTGTTAAACTAGAGATGAGAAAAAAATTGAAATTCATTTTGTGCCCAATTCAGCAAATAAAAGAAAATTTGAGTATAAGCATTGTCCGGGGGTACTCTTTCACATTATGGAAAGTGATTTGTATGCTTGATGAGTACCATAGTCCAGCCAACACTGCTCTGATAAAAAAAATATATGCTAATTAGCATATCTTAGTTCAGCTGGCATCAATTAGGTAGCTTAGGTTTCTTTTTGGAAGGAAGGCTAATTGGAATATGTTTCCCAGAAACCCAAAGATAAATTAGCTTTACTATATGAAAATCACTGATTGAACAGTTTGAGGCTACCACCAGGGAAAATCTTATTATGAAAAAGCACTGATTGAACAGTTCAAGGCTACCACCAGGGGAAAATCCCGTAGAATGCTAATTTGCATACCTTGATATTCAAATAAACTTCCCTTAAAAAAAAAACACTAAGATATGCTAATTGGCATATATTTTTACCAGAAATGCAGACCAGCATTGGCTGGACTACAATACTCATCATGCATACTAGCCATACTAGGAGGTCTGCGTAATGAAAAAGAGTACCCCCAAGACCCCAAAAAGGCCACTAACCAGGGCAGTTTTCTCTTGAGACGTTCAAGAGTTTTCTTGTCCTTTTGGAAAGAGAGTTGCATTTCTAAAGCAGTGAATCATAATACAGGGACACTCAGTACTATTTACCTTTTGGAAGGAGAACTGACTTGCATGTCTGTTTTCCAATGGAGTATTACAAGTGGGCCTCATCTAAAAATGAATCACAAGTATTTGTATAATTAGTAGCATCCTTTTGCTCATTACAAAAGGAAAAGAAAACTAGCCATCTCACACCACCAGCTGTAATGTTGCTATACAAAGTCAAAGCTCAGCCTTTCAAACAGGTCATGAAGCATAATTTGGTTAATTGCTAAGTCAGAATCACATCTGCAAATAGCTCTTTCCTTAATCAGATAACATTGGCTTAACTAGCCAAGAGGCCTTTGTCTGTTGCTGAGGTGTCTCTGCTCAGGGTTTCTAGGAAAAATATATGCAGATTAGCATTTCTTATTTCTTGTGGCATTCAGGGCAAATTATGAATCAGTAGAATCAATTCGCTCATCTATAATACTAACACATAGACAAGTGGCTTAGTCTGATAGCATGAGTGCTGTCTGATGTTGTAGTCGCTGTGATGAGTTTGTCATGAAGTTGTAATTAAGCTCATACAGTCTGATCAAAATATTTACTAAGAGTACAATAATTTTTGGAAAGATATTGTTTAGCAGTAGTGATGAACGAAGTAATGAAAAATTTGATTCAGTTGCTTTGCCGAATTTCACTCACCTTATTCATTGGCTCACAGAGAGGCAGTCGCGGCCATCTTGATTGAAGGCACCCCGCAAAATCTCATGCGGTGACGTGGCTAGGAATGGTGATGTCATCACTGATGACATCACTGCACCTGGCCAGCATGTTGGCTGGTGAGGTGATGTCACACGGCTATCCGCGAGAGATTTTGCGGGGTGTCTTTAATCAAGATGGTCATGACTGCCTCTCCGCAAGTAAATGGATAAATTATTTTTTTTGTTTTTTTTACTGCCGTTTCATAAAAAATAGATTTGTTAGCACGAGCAAATTTGATTTTGCGGTGAATGTAATCTTTTCTGAAATTCGGATTAAAGTCAATTAGTTTGGTTTTGATTCACTCAATGCTATTTAGCAACAAAAGATCAATGTGTAAATTGAATGTTCGACTGTTTATTTTATTTTATATCTTTTTTGAACAAAACAAATTTGATTTCTTTGATTTGTCTTGAAGGAGTGGCACCTTCATGTGTGAATATGCTCCTACACTGGGAGTGATGTTCAAGTGCACTTTTGCCCCACCTATCTAATAGGTGGCCTTGATAAAGGTGGAACATATAGGTGTGTGTGTCTCTCCTCCCACCGGTTGCTGATGCACATGGAGGTTACTAGGGGCAGCACACCATATGTGCGGGGACTGTGCTCCTGAAAAATGCACCACAGCATGAATAGGTTAGAATAGGAACCCGCCTGAACTGAGACCACCTTGTCACCAGTAGGTGGGCTTAGATGTTTTTTGATCAAAATGTATTGACCAAGTGTTTCAGTTTTTATCAAGAGTCAGGGCCTAGTCCATATGTTATGCTTGCATCTAATTTTTTAATGCATTATTTTTTTGTTATTTTATATCTTTTTTGACACTAGCAATGAATCCATTAGCAGTTTCTGTGATTTCGACAAGATTTGCCTCCATCATTAATGGAACTGCATGGAGTTGGAATGTATTCTTGTTGCTTGCTTTGGTAATAGATTGGGTAATAGATTGTCTATCAGTATAACTATTAGTGATGAGGACATAGGCAATATTTGAATTTGCGAGATATTCAACATGAATTTGCAAATTCGAGAATTCGTAATCTCCAGTTATTATTTACTTGATTGCAAAGATCGGCAATGTAAAATTTCGAGCTAAGAATATTAGCAATCAACACTAAGGGGTAGGCAACCTTCCTATTGGTTGCTAGGGATGTTGCTAAGTGCTGATATTCGCAATAAATTCGCAATAAATTCGTTATTAGACTATTCGCGATCAACACTATTCACAAATGCGAATATATAGCACTATATTAAAAATATTTGTGAATTTTCAAAGTGGCGATATTCGCGATTAAAATTCGCAATTCGAATATTCGCGCTCAACACTAATAACAATGACAGAAAAATAATGCTTTAGAGTAAAATGCCTTTGAATAAAGGGGTTTCTGTGGTATAATTTTTTAAAAATAAAAAAATTCCCACCCCTTTAATCTCCCATTATTCCAGTGCCACTGATCTGATGGTTTCCATCAGTCTCTCTACACTTCTATGCAGCTGATCACAGGCCATCTAACCAAATGACCACTGCAGCTATTCACTGGGCTCAGCACTCTAGTCCTGTACATACAGACACACTGCTGAGGCCAACCATTGGCACATGGTCATGTGGTTAGATAGCAGGTGATAAGCTTCCGAGAAGCATACAGAGACTGGCTAGAAACATTGGATCAGCAGCACAGGAGTAGTAAGCGGATTAATGGTGATTTCCAACCATATCTGTTCTAGACAAACTCTGCATTTATGGCAGTGTTTTATTTGCTTTTTTGCTCTTTTTTTTTTGGAGCAAAACTTGCAGCATCCGAAAGTTACATACTGGCATATAAGAAACTAAAACATGCTCTATAAAAACTTTTTTTTTTGTAGTGGTGTTTTAAAGGGCATCTGTCAGTCGATTTGTTCCTATGAAAATGGCATCTGTGTTGGTCTCATGTGTTCATATGTGTCTGCACTGCTAAGAAAAAATATTATGTTTTATCCTATGAAAATAAACCTCTTGGAGCAAAGAGGGTGTTCCCATTATACCTTGATGTTCTGCTGTCTCTGTAACTACCATGCATTTCCAGTTTGAATGACAGGACCAAGCGGTGAAAACATCATCATGCCTGGCACTGTCAATCAAAGTACAGAGAGCGTGGCAATTGTAGAGAAAGCAGACCTCTAGGTGTAATTGCAACGCCTCTTGTTGCTCCTAGTGGCTCATTTGCATATATTAAACCGTTATTATTCTGAGCAATGCAGGCACATATGAACATGGGACCAACACAGATGCCTTCAGCTGCCAAGTGCACATGGAATAGGCCAGTTAGTTTCATAGGTGCAAATCTGCTGACAGATGCCCTTTAAGAGTTTTTTTTTTTCTCCCTTGGTGTTTTATTGAAATTGCAGCATGTTCTGGAAATTGAGTTTTTTCAGACATTTTCTCATATACTTCTTTATAGAAAAAAAGTGTGAAAAAACAAACAAACGTATAACTAAAGAACGACAACCAAAACAATGCTTGTTTTAAAAAAAGGCTAACATTTCTTAGCATTTTTAGTTTAAATCTGTAGTGTCAACAGGTTAAAGTGGTGAGTATTTTTTTTGCTTGCTTGTTTAATTTTTTTTTTAAGACTTTTTTGTATCCCAGAAAAAACCCATATAGTTTGAGAAAACATTAAAAAGAAATGATACAGCAATTCTGAAATTTAATTTTAAAGTAAGTACACCAGTATCATCAGGTCTAGGGAATCTGTTTAGTAATGTATTCTGTCTGTATCATGAAAGCAGGTGATAGATCCTCTTTAATGTATTTACTTCTAACATATCTCACTTTTAAGCCAATATTTTTTTTTAACTGGGTTAACACATTTTCAGCCAAAGAAAACTATGATATATTGGTTCTGTGTCCAATACTTCTACCTGTATATGAATAGATGTCATTTCAACCATTCGCTGATTCTGCAGGATGCTACATGAAGCCACTTGGCTGCCTTCACAGCCTGCAGAGCACGTTTAGTTTTAAATGTAAAAGCTGATGTTTTTAAGCTAAAGTTTGTATTTAACAGATGTTATCTGCAAGCAATTAACATACCTGTCAACATCAGTGAAACAGATTGCCCTTTTTTTCCTTATATCAATTCTCTAAAATATTGTTTGTGTAAACCACAAAAAAATGTAATATTAATACTGAAACAATGAATGTAGCACTGGAAAAACAACTAGCCGCGTGCAGCACCTTCTTCTGTACACCAGCAATCCATATTCAAAGTTAAAGAAAATATGTCATACTTAAGATTGGCTTCAAAGAATTCATTTCATCACTCAGTGTAATGATTGCTACTTTAAGAAGAATGTGTAAAGGCAGCAGGCCATCAACACATTAGCAGGGCAAATACTCACTCTGTCATCTCTTTGGCAGATTCATGTGCTTTAGTTTGCTTCTTGACTCATGAACGTGATTGCAATGCAAATAATTAGTATGGGACAGAAAAGATCTCAGAGATGGTATGTAGAGGGGCATCTTTTGCGACATGTAGGCTGATGCAGTTAAGCTGTCTATATATATAAGTTAATTTGGATGGGAGTGTGGAACAATTCATTGGGTGTCGATCTAGTTACATATTGTTAATATGGACGACAACGGCTTTCAGTATAGCAAAATGCAGTCTGATGTCAATATAGCACTGGGACTACGCAGATCAAGGCATTGTCGATGGGTTGTCAACAATAGTGGCACATGCATATTTGCACTGATCTGACGTCTCTTATAGCAGTTCAGATGTGAAAATGACTACAACGAGCAGTGACCTAAAATACACAACACTTCAGATTGAATTTTAACAAACATCTGCCTTCAGTTCACATCTCACATGATCCTTCGAGCCACAAAATGGAGCCAGTCAATTGCAGGAGATGATCTGCTACTACGTAGAACTTAAATAACATGTATGGCCAATTCTATTTGCCCAGGAATCTAGCAGATGGTGAGGAGTCTGTTATGTAAGTGGAATGCAAAATATATGTTTAAATCAACAAATAAATGCACAGTCTCTTGGATATAAGTAAGATTGCATGTCAGTAGTATCTGGTCACCTGCTGCTTGGAGACATGTCAACACTGAGGCGAGTCATTGACTGCAGCAGTGCACGTGACCCTGTCTATGCGGATGTTGAAAGATGGGGACAAGAAGTGTAGCGTAGACAGCCTGGATGCCAGGGAGCCAAACCAAAGCATCAGAGAGCCGGTAAGTATGTTTCTCCTCACATACTGACATGGAATAAAAAAAATAAAATCTTGGACAACCCCATTAAAGGGAACCTGTCAACTATACTAAGCTGCCCTAGCTGATTTTAGCAGTCTGTTACTTCTGAACTAAGATTCAGTACTTTATTAGTACTGAAAAGGGAACCTCGCAGTGCGTGCCAGCGCTGTGAGGGGAGAAGGGTCTGATGTGGCTTGTGGCCCTGCCCTCCCACACATCCTGCCCATGACTGCCAGGTTTCTTTCCCATGCTTAACATGAAAAATTAAGACCCTTATCAAGATTGGGGACATATTTATGCTTAACATAAAATAAACCAGTCATAAGCAGGAAACGGGGGAAGATGGGGACACGAGTCTGATCAGGCTCATTTCCTCTCGCAGGGCTTGTTCGCCCTTCTGCGAGGGCAGTATAGTAAAGGTAACAAGTTCCCTTTAAGTTAAAAGTTGCTGTTATATATTTGTAAATTTGTTGCAGACAGTAAAACAAGACCAAACCCCTAACATATATGCATTCTTTGTTACCACCAGCACTACCTTATCCATAGCATCAAGATCTGGCAGTCTGGCACTTTTCACAAGCACTTCATACACTGACAAAATGTGCCATCAGTTGCAATAGGGAGATTATGCTCTTGGGTGTAACCTATTCTTGAAAACAGATGCCTAGTTTTATATGCTTCCTGTAATTCAAGTTGACTTTACTATGGTTTTTGTGGAAAGGTTTATGATCGCAGTACTTAATATTGCTTGTCCACAGTTAAAGTCCTTAGGCTGCCTTCAGACTGTGTTAAGGAGATCTACGTTTCTGTATATCTTCACTTCTGAAAAATTGGAATGTATTCCTAAGGAGAATGGAACTGCTTCCAAACATTTCCTTGGCAATGTTTCTCTTCTACTACATATTAGCGTTATTTTTCAGAGCCCTGTCCCATTAGGACAACCACTGTCCACATCCCCTATTGTGACTGCCTCGGACCCTGCTCAATGAAGATGGAGAGTATCAATGGAGAGTATTACCAAGCAGAAGATATTGCTCTGGCAGCTTTTCTAGTACATACATTACTCAAAAAAGTTAGGGATATTTGGCTTGTGGGTGAAATTTCAGCATGGTCTGCATGCTATACGACCTGCAAGGGTACCTGTATGCAAATAAGATCCACAGCACTCCTTGTAATTTCAAAGCATTAAGTGTGCTTATTCACCAGTTAACATCATAACAGAGTGACGTTTTGACTCATATGAGTCTTTCTCAAGTCTTGTTACCTGGTGAATAAACACACTTGATGCTTTGAAATTACAAGAAGTGCTGCGGATCTTTTTTGGATGCTAGTGCTGGGACCACCGAGCCAAGGCCCTATACTGCGTGCACTCATAAATCCCTTTTGAGGATTCCACGCTTGGAATATTACCTCCTATGGATGGACTTTAACCTTATTAGGTAACGTAGTGCTGCTCCGATCTGACTTTTTGTACTGCAAGGGTTCCTGACCACATCACCAGGCATAGGTATCATTGTCTTGCATGGGACAAGGGACCAGTGGACCTCAGTGCTGTTCGCTGATGAAAGTTGATTTACGCTGAGCAGAAATGATGGTCGCCAGTGATGTTGGAGATGTCAAGGACAGCACTATGCATCAGCCACTGTTGTCACTAGATAAGTCTTTGGTGGTGGTGTTACAGTGTGGTCATGTGTGTCTAGTCAATACAGAACTGACCTGCACTTTGTGAATGGTTCAGTAATAAGCCCATACAACTTGAATAACATCATTAATCCAGTCATTGTGCCTCTGCATTAACAACACAGGCCTAATTTAATCTTCATGGGCGACAATGTGCCTGCTCATGGAGGTAGCATCATTAGGGAATGGCTGCTGGAGACTGGGGTACATGAAATTGAGTCACCTGCACATTCTCCAGACCTAAATCCAATTAAAAAACTATGGGATCAGCTGAGTCACTGTGTAGAGGCTCGAAACTCTGTACCCCAGAACCTCAATGACCTGAGGGTCACCCTTCAAAAAAAAGTGGGATGCCATGCCTCAGCAGACAGTAAGTCAACTTGTGAACATGAGACATTGTTGTCAAACTGTAATTGATGCTCCAGGTCACATGACAAGTTATTAAGACATTGACATTTTTTGTGGGGGTATACCCACCACTGTTGTTGGCTTTTGTTTAAATAAATTCTTTGAGATGAGGAAATCACCATTGCATGCTTCTACTTAAATGCCCTACTTTCATGAAAATATCACTGTAGTGGGAACTTTTTACGTTTTCCATACCTTTCACCCGAAACCCAAATATCCCAAACTTTTTGTGATTAGTGTACATGACCATTCAGCATCTGGCTGGCTGAGGCATCCCTCAAAAAAATCTGCTATTTGCTGGAGGTGTTTTGAGTGGGATCAGTGAAATCAGCAGCTCCCATATTAACCCCCTCAATCCCAATTTTTTGAAACTCCCTGCCTTCCAGAGCCTTAACTTTTTTTTTTCTGTTTACATAGCCGTGTTATGGCTTGTTTTTTTGCAGGTCAAGTTTTACTTTCTAATGCCATCATTTACTGTTGCATACAATATAGTAGGAAGCTGAAAAAAATTACAAATAGAATGGAATTGAAAAAAAAAATGCAACTCCGTCACAGTTTTATAGGTTTTGTTTTTACGCTGTTCCTTGAGCAGTAAAATCTGTTATGAAAACTTGTAATGTCCAGCTCACTTTGACAGCTTGATTTCCCCGTGTGCCTTTGAGCCTGGGTGGAGACCCTCAAGTAGAAATCCAAAACAAAGGAAAAAGTGGCTCTGGCACCAAGCATTGGATAAAATCAGGTTCCTTCTTTATTGGTGCATATTCACACACAGACAGATTCCATGGCAATTGCGACAAACGTTGATGCGTTTCGGACTAAACGTCCTTAATCGTAACGTTGTGTCAGTCACTGTGTAAACCTTATATAAGACAAAGTAATACCTTCCCACTTGTTATGTGGTGCAGTTGTTCAAATGTTATTGGTCACAGAGACAGACACTGGCTGTTACAGATTACAACAATCAAAGATGCAACCACACATGCAGGTGCTGACCAAATTTCACTTTTGTACAACCATGTCTAAATATTTTGAAAAACAAATGATACCACGAGGTCTGAGGATCAGGAAAATCCCTACAACAGTGTTCTCAAATGATTTTGTGATTCAATAGAATAATATCCTATCTCAGTGTTCTATGGACCTCATGAAATTAATCATTACGTTTGAAAATGAGAGACTGTCTGAATTACAAACTGAAATTAATAATAACAAAGAGACTTTGGGTGCATATGTGAAACTACCTCAGTTTGCAGACCTGGAGAACAAAATGATGTCGAACATTGAAAAACTAGAGAATGACATCATGAAAATAAAACAGCATAAGTTTTAGCGTGATTTACACGACTATGCACAAGATCAGGTGTATGAGTGGGGAAGACGGGAAAACCTAGTCTCCACCCCCAAGTCTATACTCAAAAAGAAAAAAAAACTAACAGAAAACATAGTCACCAACACAGGATTCCTAAAGTCAGTTTTTTTTCTGATATCGACCCTTCAGAAATTCCTGTTACATCACAAGATCTTTCGGGGGATTCTACACAGCCTATAAACGATCCGTCTGATGTTTCTGATAAACTGTCTTATTACAGAAAACCTAAAATGACCGTTGCTGTGGACACTAAGATCAACCCACAGAGTAGAACAAAAAACGGAAAAGAAGAGGAGGATACAAGCACAGGAGGACCCCGACTACGATCCACCCGGTACAAGAAAATGACGTGAAAAATCCTCAATCTCTGGACTTACAGTGGATGAAATAATTATTTGACCCCTCACTGATTTTGTAAGTTTGTCCAATGACAAAGAAATGAAAAGTCTCAGAACAGTATCATTTCAATGGTAGGTTTATTGTAACAGTGGCAGATAGCACATCAAAAGGAAAATCGAAAAAATAACTTTAAATAAAAGATAGCAACTGATTTGCATTTCATTGAGTGAAATAAGTATTTGAACCCCTACCAACCATTAAGAGTTCTGGCTCCCACAGAGTGGTTAGACACTTCTACTCAATTAGTCACCCTCATTAAGGACACCTGTCTTAACTAGTCACCTGTATAAAAGACACCTGTCCACAGAATCAATCAATCAAGCAGACTCCAAACTCTCCAACATGGGAAAGACCAAAGAGCTGTCCAAGGATGTCAGAGACAAAATTGTAGACCTGCACAAGGCTGGAATGGGCTACAAAACCATTAGCAAGAAGCTGGGAGAGAAGGTGACAACTGTTGGTGCGATTGTTCGAAAATGGAAGGAGCACAAAATGACCATCAATCGACCTCGCTCTGGGGCTCCACGCAAGATCTCACCTCGTGGGGTGTCAATGGTTCTGAGAAAGGTGAAAAAGCATCCTAGAACTACACGGGAGGAGTTAGTTAATGACCTCAAATTAGCAGGGACCACAGTCACCAAGAAAACCATTGGAAACACATTACACCGCAATGGATTAAAATCCTGCAGGGCTCGCAAGGTCCCCCTGCTCAGGAAGGCACATGTGCAGGCCCGTCTGAAGTTTGCCAATGAACACCTGAATGATTCAGAGAGTGACTGGGAGAAGGTGCTGTGGTCTGATGAGACCAAAATAGAGCTCTTTGGCATTAACTCAACTCGCTGTGTTTGGAGGAAGAAAAATGCTGCCTATGACCCCCAAAACACCGTCCCCACCGTCAAGCATGGGGGTGGAAACATTTTGCTTTGGGGGTGTTTTTCTGCTAAGGGCACAGGACAACTTATTCGCATTAACGGGAAAATGGACGGAGCCATGTATCGTGAAATCCTGAGCGACAACCTCCTTCCCTCTGCCAGGAAACTGAAAATGGGTCGTGGATGGGTGTTCCAGCACGACAATGACCCAAAACATACAGCAAAGGCAACAAAGGAGTGGCTCAAGAAGAAGCACATTAAGGTCATGGAGTGGCCTAGTCAGTCTCCGGACCTTAATCCAATCGAAAACCTATGGAGGGAGCTCAAGCTCAGAGTTGCACAGAGACAGCCTCGAAACCTTAGGGATTTAGAGATGATCTGCAAAGAGGAGTGGACCAACATTCCTCCTAAAATGTGCGCAAACTTGGTCATCAATTACAAGAAACGTTTGACCTCTGTGCTTGCAAACAAGGGTTTTTCCACCAAGTATTAAGTCTTTTTTTGTTAGAGGGTTCAAATACTTATTTCACTCAATGAAATGCAAATCAGTTGCTATCTTTTATTTAAAGTTATTTTTTCGATTTTCCTTTTGATGTGCTATCTGCCACTGTTACAATAAACCTACCATTTAAATGATACTGTTCTGAGACTTTTCATTTCTTTGTCATTGGACAAACTTACAAAATCAGTGAGGGGTCAAATAATTATTTCCTCCACTGTAAGTCAATTGTTCTAAAGTTATACTTACTCAACAACAAACCTAGGTATTGTCTTTGGGGTTGAATTTTGCACCCACATCTGATTTCAATGTTTTTAGCACAATTATTGATGTTAATAAATTTATTAGAAATCTAACAGTCACCAGACATTTCTCTGATGTCCCTGATCCCAGTGCAACAGGTGAGACAGCACCAGATATACCAAAGAATGATAATTTATTTAGTAATCTTATGTTTAATAAGCAATTATCTCTGTGCTGTCTCGCCGATTTTCAGTGTGAACAGGGTGCTAGCATTGATAGCACATTGCCTACAAGTCTGAAAACCCGCAACCCGGATTTTTATCCGGTTATGTCACGTACTTCCAGTATGGATCTCTTTCAGGAGATATTGGAGAAAGAGCTGAGCAGGTTACATACAGACCTCAAGCTTATGTCTCCTGGTTATAATCTCAGCAAATTCCAGATACGGGCACTTGCAGAGCTACGAAGCTTGGATAATGTCATTATAAAAATGGCTGATAAGGTGTGGAGCGGTGGTTGTGCTAGATAAGGATGTATATAGGTCACAAATATTGGATATGTTATCAGGTCAATCCACTTACAGAAAATTAGATAAAAACCCTTTGGACTCCTATGCCAAAGATTATTTACATCTAATCCAAAAGGGTTCAGCATTGGGTATTTTGAATGATAAAGAATATAAATTCCTGGGTGTGGATAACCCGATTACACCAATCCTTCATGCATTACCTAAAATCCACAAGCGCATCCACCCTCCCCCTTTGCGCCCAATAGTGTCAGGGATTGGGTCTCTGACCGAAAGATTAGGTAATTGGCTGGATAACATTCTCCAGCCCCTTGTAGTCCGCATTCCTGGATACCTGAAGGACTCTGGAGATGTACTTCGTGCTATGCATAATTTTGTGTTGGATTCAGAATATCGCTGGATTGCGGCAGATGTAGTATCGCTCTACCCTTCTATCCCCCACCGGGTGGCTCTTTTAGCACTTGAATATCACCTTTATAGGTATACCAGTTATTCAGATGTATATGTTGACTTCGTGTGTGAGGTCACGAATTTCCTACTCCTCCATAATTATTTCATGTTTGACCAGACATTCTACATTCAAACCCGTGGCGTGTCAATGGGGGCGAAATTTTCGCCCTCATTGGCTAATTTGGTCATGGCTTATTGGGAAGAAAAATTCATTTATAATGCCAATAATCCATTCAAGGATGCAATAGTCTGGTATGGCAGATTTATAGACGATCTGCTCCTAGTGTGGCGAGCGAGTGATTGTACCGTGCCAGACTTTGCTAATTACCTAAACAACAACGACTACAACCTGTCTTTCACATGCACTACACAAAAATCCAGTATCAATTTTTTAGATCTTACTCTGACTGGGCATGCGACACAGGTTGTAGATACCACTACGTATAGAAAGGAGGTGTCGGGAAATTCGATACTTCATGCACGGAGCCAACATCCTCTGCATGTCACCAAGGCCATCCCGGTGGGTGAATATAATAGAGCATTAAGAGAGCCAGACAGTACCCAGAATGGATGCTCTATAGGGCAAAAAACATAGTGTCACGCAAGTCCAGATTCCATTTGTTGTTTGGGGGATCTGTGAATTATCCTACTAGAGCTTCCACCGACAGCAGTGTGAATGGGTCAGTTCAGCATGGGTATTATTGCAATGCAAACAAAGGATCTAGAAAAAACAACAGAAAAAATATGAATAATAATATAAACCAAAAAAAATCCCTGAGGACAAATCATAGTACTGTATTGACAAAGAAGGTATACCGACTTTAGTACTAACATATAGCAGACAGTTTGAAATGATTCAAAAGACAATACTGAGCTGCATCCCAATTTTATACGATGACAAAATTTTGTATGATTCGTTGAAACGAGGATGCCACATTGTATCCAGAAAGACTCCAATTATAGCCCATTCACTTTCTCCTTCACTTTATACATCTCAGAAAACCTGTACTACACACACTTGGTTGAAATACACAGGTTTCACCAGGTGTGGGAGCAATCCTTGACATGCAGATATGTGGTTAAGGCCTCATGCACACAACCGTTTTTTTATGCTGTCCGCAAAAAGGGGTTCCGTTGTTCAGTGATCCGTGTCTGTTTTTGCCTTCCATTGTGTTTCCGTGTGTCTTCCGTTTTTTTTAGCGGACATGACCCAAAAGATTTTACCAAAAGACAGGCTGACAATTTTTGCCAAGTGCCTGCCAAGGGATCCGCAAAAAAAAATGGACACGGAACACGGATGACACACGAATGCCCATTTTTTCACAGTCCCATTGACTTGAATGGGTCCGTGAACCGATTTTCACGGACAAGAATAGGACAGGTTATATTTTTTTGACGGACTGGAATCACGGATCACGGACGCGGAGGACAAACGGTGCATTTTCCGAGTTTTCCACGGACCCATTGAAAACCAATGAGTCGGTAGAAAATCACGAAAAACGGAGCAACGGACACGGAATCAAACAACGGTCGTGTGCATGAGGCCTAATACTAAGGATTTCCAGGATTCAAATCAATCTACCACTTTCCATATAAAAATTATATCAATATAAAATTATATATCAAATTATATCAATTGTAACACAGTTGGAGTGATATATATTGTGAAATGTACGAGTTGTGATCTTTTATATGTGGGGAGTACCTCTAGAAAATTCAAAAATAGAATCCTGGAACACCTTAATTATATTGAAAATCCAAAAGCACTTAATGTCTCAAATGCAGCGAAACACTTTATTCACCAACATTCACGCAGTACTAATACCTTCCAAGCGTTTGCTATAGAAAAAGTAACCAATCCTCAGGGGTGGCGATTTTGGTAAAAAATTACATTTGAGGGAGGCATTTTGGATTTTTCATCTAAATACCCATGTTCCCCTAGGATTTAACCTAAAGAAAGAGTTAATGTATATATATCAATAGCTCTATTTATATATTATATGTATCATGCTGAACATGTTCTTTGATGGTTTTTTGTTACACATTGTTTTATATTTGTATGTGTACTGCAGTTCACACGATGCGTTTTTTTGGCCAGAGTTCACACAGTGATATAGCTATTTTTCTCCCTGGACCACACAGGGTTAAAAAAGAGAAAAAAAGTGAAATTTGGTCAGCACCAGCACGTGTGGTTGCACCTTTGATTGTTGTAATCTGTAACAGCCACTGTCTGTTTCTGTGACCAATAGCATTTGAACAACTGCACCACATAACAAGTGAGAAGGTATTACTTTGTCTTATATAAGGTTTACACAGAGACTGACACAATGTTACGATTAAGGACGTTTAGTCCGAAACGCGTCAACGTTTGTCGCAATTGCCATGGAATCTGTCTGTGTGTGAATATGCACTAATAAAGAAGGAACCTGATTTTATCCCATGCTTGGTGCCAGAGCCACTTTTTCCTTTGTTTCAGTAAAATCTGTTACATTCCTTCTCCAGGTCAGTATGATTATGGAGATCCCAAATTTATATACAGTAGGTTTTCTTGTGTTTTGATACTTTTTTTTCTTTTTATGTCATGTCTATGGAGCTGTGTGAGGGCTATTTTTTGCAAGGTGATTTCTTCTTTCTAAAAATATCTTTTTGGGGTGTGTATGACTTTTTGGTCGCATTTTATTCAATTTTTTTGGAGTGGTGAAACTATGAAAAAACAGTGAATGGGCCACTTTCCATTTTTCCATTCAACATATGGGATAAATACTTATTATTATTTTACACACTTATATAGCGCTGACATATTCCACAGCCAATGTATGTAGGAATCAGTCGGCACTCCGACGCTCTGTAGCGTGGTGCTCGCGTCCCGGAAGAAACTCCACACGAATATAGAACAAAAGGACCGGCACTCACCAACTTCAGGTTTCTTGCTTTTATTGGTCACATAGAGCAAGATGATGTGACGCGGCCAGTGATGTTTATTTTTTGATATTGTTTATTAAATTTTTGTTTTAGGGAAAGGGGAACTATTTGAATGCACCAGAATGCATTACGTTCTGTTTCATTGCATTGCAAGCAGCATTTTTTAGTGCGTCATGGGATGCAGAGCAATACGGATTCGTCATGACGGATCCATCACCCATTGACTCACAATGGTTTAAGCGATGGATCAGTCTTGTCTATTTTAGAAATAACAACCTACAATAAGACCTAATGGGACCACACCTCCATCATAGAACAGAACCTAAAAAAAACTAGTGTGTATACCCAATGAATCAACACATAAATCCAATAACACAGTAAATATAATTTTATTAAATATCACATAAAAAATACATATAGCAAAGGGAGTAAACACAATCCAGTGGGGTAGCAAAGATATGAGGGGAACACATGGGAAGGGGATAGTAATGAATCATATACAAGTATCATATAAAATGATAATGAGCGAAAGCTGTCAACACACGAAAATGTGCAGGGGTCCAGCAAATGCACAACCCACAAGCATAGCAGCAGTATTGCGCTGAAGTACAAAGCGTAAGTGCAATCACTATCGCCAAGTCTGTATATCAAAGGTAACCAAACAAGATAATAATCCCCTTCCCAGTGTCACCTCACCTTCCCAACGCGTTTCGCCAAATCAGCTTCGTCAGGGAATACATGACAATAGGAAGGTTGGAGGTGAAATAATAAAGATAATGACAGTGACAGGGAAGATGGAGGCATGTCTGATGATGTCACAGATCACATGATAAGTTACAAGAAACGTAATTGACATGCCCATAATCATAAAAAACGAGCGGATTGAACAATTCCACACATAATACATAAACCAATAAACAGAACAATGTGTATACCTTTTATATATCCGGCTATCAAGCGGCCAACAAATCGCCATCCGATGCCGTACTTAATCATACAGAAAATGCCCTTAGTGGAAATGAACACCACAGAGTAACGCGCATGCGCCAAATCATCCGGTCACATGATCACTCTTGTGATCTCTCTGGAACACTATGATGAAAAGTGTCTGCAATGGAACAATGCGTATGTGCCGCATCATCCGGTCACGTGATCAGTCATGTGATCACTTATATGATCTTACCAAACTGTTGTGGTGATGTGACCACCAGTGAAAAAGAAAGATAACAAGGAAAAAGGGAAGTGAAAAGTGAACAATCAAGTGAATCAGTGCTCACGCTGTGAAGGTGGAAAACGGTGGAGTGCACAATAGAATACTTACCTAGGACTAAAAATATTATAATTACCCACAATGAAACAATATTGTATTATTTGTATTGTGTGTGTCTCGAAAAATGTATATTAATAAACACCTAAGTTAATCCATAAAATACATACAATAAATGTGTGGACAAAATTATCCGTGCCCTGTGATGAGATCCTTACAGTCATTATATAAAGAGCCTACATGTTGTAAGTGTGCATGAATAATTTAGTGATGTATAATTAATACATTAATACATAAGTGAAAATACTAGAAGTGAGAATACAAAATTGGTAAATGTTACAATCCATTATGTTAAGATTTATAATATAAAATATAAAATTTGATAAAATGGAATAAGTTCCGTCCTTAAAAAGATCCAAAGTCCATCTTTGGAAGAAAAATCCAATTGTTCCATTAACTAGCCTCTGATTCCTTGATGATCAGGATACCTATAGCAAAAAAGAAAAAAAAAAAGGGGGGGGGGAGGAAGTATAGTAGTTGAAAAATATTTTTTAAATAGTCATAGAGTGTGTGCATGCATAAATATGCATGCATCCCTTTTGGCTGCAACCAAAATCTACAACTCTAGGAGAACCCTAACTTCTCTAATACAACTAAATCGTATTTATAGAAATGGAAGAAAGCTATTGTACTCGTTTAACCCATGAGGAGATAACGTACCTAGTTTGTGAATCCATCGAGTATCCATTTGTGCCAATTTTCTTTGCCAATCTCCTCCGAGATTCGTGAAGTACACACGATCGATTGCTCTAACTTGTAGTAGGGTAGAGTAACTCTGATGTTGTAACCTAAAATGTCAGGGTATTGGTTTCAAAAGGGAAGTAAATTCCTCATCCTTAGCGGATATGATATCCAGCACGTGTTTCTGTACTCTTCGCCGGAGCTCCCTGGTAGTAATGCCGATATCAATTTTCCCGCAGGGGCATGTTGCATGATAAATGACTCCTACAGTCGTGCAATCAATCTTGTGGGTAATCTCATAGGTGTTATGTCCAGTACCATCCATCCTCTATGATTACTCCTGATGTATGTATTTTATGGATTAATTTAGGTGTTTATTAATATACATTTTTCGAGACACACTCAATACAAATAATACAATATTGTTTCATTGTGGGTACTTTTACGTTTTTTTTTACAGTTTTTTTATGCTTTTCAATATTTTTAGTCCTAGGTAAGTATCCTATTGTGCACTTCCCCGTTTTCCACCTTCACAGCGTGAGCACTGATTCACTTGATTGTTCACTTTTCACGTCCCTTTTTCCTTGTTATCTCTCTTTTTCACTGGTGGTCACATTACCACAACAGTTTGGTGAGATCACATGTATGCCCTGTGTATTTACAATAACGCCGCACGGCGGGCGGTGATCAGAACAAGATGCCTGCTGAAATCATTCTGATTTCTGATCACGTGACCGGATGATGCGGCACATACGCATTGTTCCATTGCAGAAACTTTTTATCATAGTGTTCCAGAGAGATCACATGAGTGATCATGTGACCGGACAATTTTGCGCATGCCCGTTACTCGCGTTATATTTACTGCATTATTGGATTTATGTGTTGATTCGTTGGGTATACCCACTAGTTTTTTTAGGTTCTTGTCTATTTTAGAGATAATACAACTGGATCCGTTTATATATGTAAGATGAGTCACTTACTAATATATTTGTGGATATTCTGTGCCATCTTCTATATTTCATAAGGTATGTCCCCATGTTGGCCAAGTCTTGTACTGTCCACGTGGAGTTCCTGTCCATAAAATGGCTTCTGATAGAAAGTCATATGACCAGACAAAAAGAACTCCAGACACAACAATGATCCTCCTCCATTCAAATACACTGCTCCTGCCATCTGCACTTGTTCCACTTGTGAGTTTAGTGCAGGTGCAGTGTGTGTGTGAATGGAGGAGACTGTGAAGTGTCTGATCACAAGACCCTCCTTCAGTGGCCATTTTATGGACAGGACCTCAATGAAGTCTGCACAGAAGATTTGACCAGCTAGAGAGACATGGCTGAAATAAAGTATAGAAAAGGGCATAAAATATCCACCAAGACTAAATTTTTTATACTTTTTTTGAGGCAAAGTAACAAAAAATAGAAATTCAGAAATTTTATCTCCATTTGCCAATAACTCTTTTGGAACACCTAAAGGGTTAACACAGGGGTGTAGTTTCTTGGATGGAGTAACTTTTTTGGAGTTTCTACTCTAGGGGTACATCAGGGGGGCTTCAAATGGGACATGGTGTAAAAAAAACAGTCCAGCAAAAGTTTGCCTTCCAAAAACCACATGGCGTTCCCTTGCTTCTGTGCCCTGCCATTTGGCCAAACAGAAGTTTACGACCACATATAGTGTGTTTCTGCAAACTACAGAATCAGGGCAATAAATATTGAGTTTTGTTTGGCTGTTACTGGAAAAATTGATTAAAATGGAAAATTTGCAAAAAAAAATAGATGTTTTGGAACCTTTTTTATTTTTTGTTTTTTACATAGATGATTTGATAGTTTAGAGCGTGTGCTAAATCTATAGAGCAGGTTGTTACAGATGTGACAATACCAATTATAACTGCTCTTTGGGGGGTTTTGTTTCAGTTTTACATAATAAAGCATTTTTGAAAAAAAAACTATTTTTTAGTGTCTCCACATTCTGAAAGCCATATTTTTTTTTTGGACGACTGTCTTATGTAAGGGCTCATTTTTTGTGGAATGAGATGTTGGTTTTATTGGCACTATCTTGGGGTGCATATGACATTTTGGTCGCATGCTATTACACTTTTTGTGATATAAGGTGACAAAAATGGCTTTTGACACAGTAGTTACATTATGTTTTTTGCTGTGTTCACCTGAGGGGTTAGGTCATGTGCTATTTTGTTAGAGCAGATTTTTACGGACACGGCGATACCTAATATGTCCACTTTTTTTTATTTATTTAAGTTTTATACAATAATATCATTTTTGAAAAAATCATGTCTGAGAGATCCATAGTCTGAGAGATATATATTTTTTTATTTTTTGGGCGATTGTCTTAGGTAGGGTATCAATTTTTGAGGGATGAGATGACGGTTTGATTTGCACTATTTTGGGATGCATATAACTTTTTGATCGCTTGCTATTACACTTTTTGTTATGGGAGGTGACAAAAATGGCATTTTTGACACTGTTTTTATTAGATTTTTTTTACAGTATTTACCTGAGGGGTTAGGTCATGTCATATTTTCATAGAGCATGTTTTTACAGATGCAGCGATACCTAATATGTATACTTTTTTTTATTTATTTTACTTTGACACAATAACAGCATTTAAAATCATGTTTAAGTATCTATAGTCTGAGAGCCATATTTTTATATTTTTTTGGGTAATTGTCCTATGTAGGGGCTCATTTTTTGCGGGATGAGATGGTGGTTTGATTTGTACTATTTTGGGAGGCATACACCTTTTTGATCGCTTGGTGTTACACTTTTTGTGATGTAAGGTGAGAAAAAATGGCTTTTTTTTACACCATTTGTTTTAGTTTTTTTTATGATGTTCATCTGAGGGGTTAGGTCATGTGATATTTTTATAGCTCAGGTTCTTACGGACACGGCGATACCTAATATTTATACTTTTTTAAATTTATCTTACTTTAACACAATAACAGCGTTTTAGGGGGGAAAAAATATGTTTTAGTGTCTCCATAGTCTGAGAGTCATATTTTTTTTACTTTTTGGGTGATTGACTTATGTAGGGGCTCATTTTTTGTGAGATGAGATGCCGATTTGATTGGTACCATTTTGGCATGCAAACGACTTTTTTAATCACTTTTATTACTTTTTTTGCGAAGTAAGGTGGGCAAAATTTCAATTTCATCATAGTTTTTATTTTTTTATTTTTATGGTGTTTACCGTTTGGGGAAAGTAACATGACCGTTAAATAGATCAGGCCAATACGGACGCGGTGATATCAAATGTGTAATGCATTTTATTATTTTTATTTTGAATCAGTTATAAATGTGTTTTTTATTTTTACTTTTTTTCACTTTTATTTACATTTTTTTGACCCAGACCCACTTGGTTCTTGAAGATCCAGTGGGTCTAATGTCTGTATAATACAGTACACCATATAGTATACTGTACTGTATTTTCACTTAGTCTGATCAGACTTCTGCCTTTAACAGAAGTCTGATCAGACTTAGCATTACCATGGCAAGCCGGAAGCCTGTGAAGGCATCCGGTTGCCATGGTAGCCATCACCCGCTGCCACAACAGAGCAGCGGGTGATGGGGAGGGAGGGGGGCCTCCTCCCTCTGTGATCCTGTCAAGAATCGGGGGCTGAAACGGCACAGCAGCCCCCGATGGGAGAGGGAGGGAGCTCCCGCCCTATTAACCTCTTCCATACAGCGGTTCCTACGGACCGCGGCATGGAAGGACTTAAACGGCTGACATCTGTGCCAGCACAGATGTCAGCCATTTCAAGCAGAGTGTCAGCAATGTGCTTATACCGCTTGGCGATCCTGAAAATGAGAGGGGGGCCGGCGGATGATCGCGCGCCCGCACTGAAAGCCGCAGTTCTGAATTGACCTGCGGTTTGCAGCAATAGCCGATACGGGGGTGTAACAGGACCCCTCTCAACATTGTACCAAGGTGCCTGCTGAATGATTTCAGCAGGCACCTTGTTCTGATCACCGCCCGCCATGTGGCGGTGATCGTAAATACACAGTGCATACATGTACGCCCTTTGTCCTTCAGAGGTTAAACATAGTGACTTGTCTCGTTTAAAAATGACAAATGGAAAAACATATATGGTCATAATGAGGACCCTATGCACAACAGTATCAGCAAGTGAAGACTAGTGATGGCCGAACATCGGCCGGGACGGTTCACGAATCACGCGTGTTCGTGATCAAATGTTCACGAACGGCAGGTTCGCGGCGGGCCCCATTGACTTTAATGGCAGGCGAACATGAAAAACTTTCAGGTCATATTTGCAGCCACCAAATACTTACTAAAAGTGCACAAATAGTCCCATAACATGGATAGTGACATACCAGAGGGGGATCATTGGCAAAAATTTCTACAAAACATATGTATTTTAATCAGTGGCCATTTTTATGCATCTTAAAGGGAAAACCTCAAAATTGTGCCCTGCCGGAGCCTAGAAAAAATTTTTCTTACGCCACGGGAGCACAGGCTCCAAAAATGAGGTATTCACCTGACAGAAAAGAATTTGTGAATGTGATTATGTGGCTGGAGGTACATTAGGCGGTCACCAGATAAAAATTTAACTGTCGGCTACTGGAGTACAGGCCCCAAAAATGAGGCATTCACCTGACAGAAAAGAACTTGTGATTATGTGGCTGGAAGTACATTAGGCGGTCACTGGATGAAATTTTACTGTAGGCCACTGGAGTAGAGGCAGGCTGCGTTACCGCAGTGCTCTGTTCCAGACTCGATGTGCCCGATATGGAAACTGAGAGCAGACCGGTGCTGGCGGCGTGTGGAGCTAATTTTGTAATAATTTATTGTGGGCTTTACAAACTTAAAATAACTTTAAAAAAAAATTGTTAAAGGAAAATATTGCATTTAGGCCTCATGCACATGACAGTTGTTTTTAGCGGTCCGCAAAATGGGGTTCCGTTGTTCCGTGATCCGTGTCCGTTTTTGGTTCTGTTGTGTTTCCGTGGTCCGCCTGAAAAAAAGGAAGGAATATATATGCAGGTCACGGACGCGGATGACAGTCGGATGTGCCTCCGCAATTTTTCACGGTCCCATTGACTTGAATGGGTCCGCGAACCGTTTTTCGCGGACAAGAATAGTACAGGTTATATTTTTGGGACGGACAGTAATCACGGATGCGGAGGGCAAACGGTGCATTTGACGAGTTTTGCACAGACCCATTGAAAACCAATGGGTACGCAGAAAAGTACGAAAAACGGCACACGGAATCAAACAACGGTCGCGTGCATGAGGCCTTAGGCAAAGAACCTAATGCTTGAAAGGACAAACCTGCACTAAGTGGTGCACGGTTTCTGGCATTCGCGCTGGTGAGTGGCTAACCTGGATTTGTGGGTTTTAAAGTCCTGTATATGAATTAAATATATGCGTTTGTGTGAATATCCGTGTTACCTGGAGTTCTCGACGCTGGTGCCGCTTCTTTTTCTTTTTCTTTCTCTTTCTCTTTCTTCTTTCGATCTTGATCTCCTGTTCGGACGCTCTACCTGCTAGCGTGGCGGCGCCCCGGCCGGTAGCGCAAGCACACGTGAGGGAGCTGGTTGCTTGGAAACCTGAAAAGCTAAGTGACGTCACAGCTTGTACGGAAGCCTGAAAGGGTCTTGTTCCTCCAATGCGTTTCTGAGCCTAAACGGGCTCCTTCGTCAGGGAGTGTAGAAAAACTCCCAGGATATGAGCTGTGCGCTGCGATTGGCCAGCGCTACAGCCTGGGATACGCCTACTATAACCAAGTGTACTAGGCTCCGCCTAGTATAACCAAGTCCCAGAAGATACCGGAGCCTATACCGGGCGAACAGAGCAGCGCCCAGGGATAATAGTAAGTGCAGGGAGATCCCTGGGCGCCGCTCTACATGTCAGCATAGTTAGTACACATTTTTTAGACTGATGAAAGGTCCTCTTTAATTCGTTAGTTTATGATATTTATGATGATTATATAGTTGGTTAATTAGTGATAGTTCAGTAGAGTATATATATATGGGGTGTTTCCTGAATGTGGAGAAAATGGGGAACATATACTGGGGTGCATTTAGTCCTGTTACCCCTTGTGAAAGTGAAAAATCGGGGACTGCTAGTAATTTTACATATTTACAAATGTGTGCTTTGAAATGCTTTCACTATTGTTTCGGCCTTCTGTGAGATACCTGTTTGCTGAAAAATACCCTTTCCAACACTTAAAATGTTCGTACGGAGGTGCTGTTTCCGAAAAGGGGTCACTTGTTCGGGTTTTTAATTTCTGGGGACCTCTGGCATTTATTTAGTGAGACATGGAACCTAATTTAAATGTCTGCAAATTCAGGTCAGCCAAATCCATATTTTGCTGTTTGACTCTAGGGCCCTGATGTGCGCCCATACATCATTTTTTGATCACATATGGGGTGTTGACATATTCGGTGGGAAATGGGTAACAAAATGAGGGGTGAATTTTGTCCTGTTACCCCATGTGAAAGTGAAAAATTTTGGTTTAAAGCAACTTTTCCTGGAAAAAATTTTAATTTTTCATTTTCACAGCCAACTGTTTTCTAATTCTGGGAAACACAAAATGCTCACTTCACACCTTGAAATATTCAATATACATGTTACAGATACAGAATTATATTGCTGTGTGCACATATTTACCCTCCTGGCAGGGGCTGGTGACATCCTCCTCCTGATTAGTGATGAGCGGCAGGTGCCATATTCGATTTCGACGAAATTCGCGAATATTCGAATGAATATTCGTTTCATATTCGTCGAAATCGAATATTCGTCATTTTTTCTAGTTATCGCGATTAACATGCGATTTAAATAATCGCATATTGCGATTTGTACTTAAGGCTACTTTCCTATTGGTTTCATATCTAGAATTAGCGAGGATGACGAATATGACGAATGTATTCGTCTATTCCTCAAAACGAAGATAACGAAGTATTCTACATCTTCGTTTTAGCTACCTATTCGTCAACTTCGCTAATTCTAGCAATCAAATAGGAAGGTGGACTATAGAGACAGCTGTGTTAAATTCGCTATGCGATTTTTTTTATTTTTTTTTAATAAATAGAATACTTATAATAATTTTATCAAGTAATATAATTATTGTATTAAAAAAAAAAAAAAATCGCATAGCGAATTTAACACAGCTGTCTGGTAAGTCAACCTTCCTATTTGATTGCTAGAATTAGCGAATAGCGAAGTTGACGATGACGAGACGAATAGGTAGCTAAAACGAAGATGTAGAATACTTCGTTATCTTCGTTTTGAGGAATATGACGAATACATTCGTCATATTCGCTATTCGCTAATTCTACCAAGCCAACCATAACTTCTGTGCTCATGGAGCGTCCCCATCACCATGGGAACGTCTCCATATACTAAAATGTACTGTCGGATTTGAGTAATTACGTTGAAATCGCAATGCGATTAATTCAAGTTATATTAATCGCATTGCGATTTCAACTTAGAGCTGGGTTTATAATGGGTCAGCTTGCTAGAATTAACGAGTTAACGAATATGGAATATAGCAGCAGTGCTAAGTTGAAATCGCAATGCGATTAATTTAACTTAAAGTATTCGCATTGCGATTTCAACTTAGCACTGCTAGTGCATAGCTATACTCCATATCAGTCTTGCTCATATTCGTTAATTCTAGCCTATGTAAGATAGCAGTGCTAAGTTGTAATCGCAATGCGATTAATATAACTTGAATTAATCGCATTGCGATTTCAACGTAATTCCTCAAATCCGACAGTACATTTTAGTATATGGAGATTCTCCCATGGATGGGGACGCTCCACATGAGCACGGAAGTCGGCAGAAGCGGCAACGGGCACTGACCAGAGCAGCCAGGAAGCCAGGAATCCTCAGGACAGGTAAGAACTACTTTTGGGAAGTAGGAAAGAAAAAAATATAACTAAAAAAAAAAAAAAACGAATATTCGAAATAGCAAATTTATAGCGCTATATTCGAAATATTCGCGAATTAGCGAAGTGCCGATATTCGCTAAAAAAATTCGCTTTTCGAATATTCGCGCTCAACACTACTCCTGATCAGGACCTGGGGGGGACACCAGGTCCTTGGAGGGTCCCACCTGCTCTCCCTCCTCAGCGGACACCACCACTACCTCGAGATCCTCTGTGGAAGGCCTGTGGCGGACAGAGGGAACAGGAACACCTATAATCGCCCAATGTTCAGAATTTAAACAAACAACTCAGAACCCATATAAAAATCCAAATTAAGTGGGGTATGTATGTAATGTAATCATGGACGGGGCCTTTTACTGGAATACAGAATGATGATTGCAGTTTATGTATATATATATACACACACATACCTATATTGATTTATGTTTGTGTGAAACGTACGAAATCAGCCGGTTATGTCATACATCTGTACCTCCCTATGTGTACAAATATATATATACACTCACAGCGAGATCGAGATGTATGATGTAACCGGTTGATTTGGTACATGTCACACCGGCTACTAAGTAATCATTTGTAAAGGGATGAAATACCTATTTGCATAACTGTATATATACATTACAGTGTGTTGGAAAGAGATATAAAAGTAATGTAAGCATTGTACCTTGGAATTTGCGGTCACGGATCTCAGTGATCCACTCACAGTGCCTCCTCTTCAGATCTGACCAGTGTTTTATTATGGCCAGCGTCGCGTGCCTCCCCTTACACTTCCCCCGGAGCTCCTTCCTTATCTCCCTCACTATCCTCTGCTTCTCTTCTTGGACCCGGGTCCTGTCGTAGCTCCGCTCCAACATGCGCTAGAGGATAAAGATGCAAGCATATAATCCCAAATTTTTTAACTGAAAGTATTTAAAATAATGTCCTCAATAACACAGCTAAAAGTGTTTAAGTCTTTGAAGTTTACCGTTATAAGATCTGATTGTATTGCAATAGTATGTGTGTGGGGTCTGAGCAATCGGATATTGACCAGCAAAGCAGAGATGTACCTGTCTAGTGAAAAGAAGGTACGGTAGGGGGTGTACAGCTGGTTCACCTCCCTCCATTTCAGTTCAAATCTCTTGAGTTTTTTCTCTCTATCGCCTCCCCTTCTCAATGGAGGTATGCCATCAATAACGCGGAAGCAAAGTTGTGAAACATTGTGCTTACAGTTCAAGAAGTGTTCAGGGACTGGCAACTCAGTTCTTTGTGTATCCTCCTTACTTTCTTCCAACAATAGTTTCCGAATTTGATAGCGATGTTGATTAAGTCTGTTTCTTACTTCCTGGGTTGTCTCGCCCACGTAGAACAATCCACATAGGCATTGTAGAATGTAAATCAGTATCAGACAGTAAACCTCATCGTCATCCAACTGTCTTAGTATTTCCGCTTTATATTTATCAGTGTCCATTATCACGATAACTCTGCCCTTATCTGCTTTTTTAATGGTAATGTTTCCCAACATATACAGCGTCCGTAGTGTCCTACGTTCCCCTTGTATCATGTTACATCTAGTCTCTAAGTTACCCGTCTGTTGTCTAATTTGTTCTAAACCTTTTCTCACTAGATCAATATATGTATCAACAGCCTGATGGGAAACTAGTGGTTGGAAATCACTATGTAAATGTGAACCCATATCCTTTAGTTTTATACTACTAGCATCACCTGATGTGATTGATGTTGTGGCAGTCTTGGGTTTGTCACTTTGATTAAAGAAAACACTTAACTTGATGCGTCTAAAAAGATTGGTAGGTCAAACCAATTGGTCTCTGGGTGGGGCAAAATGAGAGTCCCTTTTCTAAAATAGACAGTTCAGCAGGCGATAAGTTACTAGATGAAATATTTACCACTAGAGTTTTCTTTTCTGTAGTCAAATCCATTGGTCTTACTTCTCCTGTAGAGTCTGGCATGTCCTGGTGTCCACTGTCTAGCGGCGGTTTCTTGGATCGAGTGATCCGGGTGTTGTCCTTTACGATTTCTATAGTGCCTTCGTCCCCCTCTCCTGGTGGGTCTTTTCTCCCTAGCAAAACTAAGCCACGCCTGTATCGCGCATGCACATTACGCGCATACTGTATTGCCAATTTCACAGTCAAGGAAATCATCTCGAATTATCTAATATATGATGAATATTCTAACGAATATTCGCTAAATATCGCAAATTCGAATATTGCCCCTGCCGCTCATCACTAGTCGCCGCTGAACCTCAGGTAGGCGAGCCATGGCCATGTAAGATCTTCTAAAATGGCCAGAGATTTTAATGGCATGTCGCAAGACGTCCTGGACCCCGGGGTATTTGGCAACGAATCACTGCACGACTAAGTTCAGGACGTGTGCCATGCACCGCACGTGTGTCATTTTGCCCTGTTTCAGTGTGCTCAGCAGATTGACACTGTTGTCGCACACCACTTTACCAACTGTCAAATTGAGCGGGGTTAGCCACTGATTGGCCTGTAACCGCAGAGCTGAAAGCAGTGCAGGACCGGTGTGGCTCTTGGCTTCCAGACACAACAGCCGCAGCACAGGATGGCAACATCTCACCTGGGACGTCGAATAGGTTCTGGGGAGCTTGGGGGGCGCAGCGGAAGAGGCGGTAGCAACGGAAAAGGAGTAGTCAGCCGAGGAGGAGACGGAGGATGGAGTAGGAGGAGGAGAAGAAGAGGCAGGCCTGCATGCAATCCATGGCGGTAACACCAAATCCACACGGGAGCCACGGGTTACATGCTTGACGGCCGTTAGAAGGTTCAACCAGTGGGCAGTAAAAGTTATGTACCTTCCCTGCCCGTGTTTGCTAGACCACGTGTCTGTGGTCAGATGTATCTTGGTACCGACACTGTGTGCCAGAGATATATTAACTTGCCGGTGAATGAGGCCATATAGCTCTGGGAAGCCCTTCTTGGAGAAATATTTCTTCCAGGGACCTTCCATTGCTGTGTGCCAATGGCCACAAATTTTCTAAAGGCCTCCGAGTCCACCAGTTTATATGGCAGTAGTTGGCAGGGTCAGCCGTTGGGCAAGAGGGTCATCCGGCGTCATCAACTTTTAAGTATTTTGTAGAAGCAGGTATCTCGCAGGCCTTAATCAATATTTGATGGAAGCAAGTATATCAAACTCCTTAATCAGTATTTTGTGGAAGCAGGTGTATCGCAGGCCTCAATCAATATTTGGTGGAAGCAGGTATATCAAACCCCTTAATCAGTATTTTGTGGAAGCAGCTGTATCACAGGCCTCAATCAATATTTGGTGGAAGCAGGTATATCAATCCCCTTAATCAGTATTTGGTAGAAGCAGGTATGTCAATGGCCTAAATCAATATTTGGTGGAAACAGGTATATCAATCCCCTTAATCAGTATTTTGTGGAAGCAGGTGTATCGCAGGCCTCAATCGATATTTGGTGGAAGCAGGTATATCAATCCCCTTAATCAGTATTTTGTGGAAGCAAGTTTATCAGAGGCCTCAATCAATATTTGGTGGAAACAGGTATATCGAACCTCTTAATCAGTATTTTGTGGAAGCAGGTATATCGCAGGCCTCAATCAGTATTTGGTGGAAGCAGTTATATCAAACCCCTTAATCAGTATTTTGTGGAAGCAGGTATGTCAATGGCCTAAATCAATATTTGGTGGAAACAGGTATATCCAACCCCTTAATCAGTATTTTGTGCAAGCAAGTATATCGAAGACCTCAATCAGTGTTTGGTTGAAACAGGCATATCAATCCCCTTAATCAGTATTTTGTGGAAGCAGGTGTATCGCAGGCCTCAATCGATATTTGGTGGAAGCAGGTATATCAATCCCCTTAATCAGTATTTTGTGGAAGCAGGTATATCACAGGCCTCAATCAATATTTGGTGGAAACGGCCATATCAAACCCCTTAATCAGTATTTTGTGGAAGCAGGTATATTGCAGGCCTCAATCAGTAATTGGTGGAAACAGGTATATCAAACCCCTTAATCAGTATTTAGTAGAAGCAGGTATATCGCAGGGTTCAATCAGTATTTGGTGGAAGCAGGTATATCGCAGGCCTCAATCAGTATTTGGTGGAAACAGGTATATTAAACCCCTTAATCAGTATTTTGTGGAAGCAGGTATCTGGCTGGCCTCAATCAGTACTTGGTGGAAACAGGTATATAGAACCACTTAATCAGTATTTTGTGGAAGCAGGTATCTCGCAGGCCTCAATTAGTATTTGGTGGAAGCAGTTATATCAAACCCCATAAACAATATGTTGTGGAAACAGGTGTATCGCAGGCCTCAATCAATATTTGGTGGAAGCAGGTATATAAATCCCCTTAATCAGTATTTTGTGGAAGCAGGTAAATTGCAGGCTTCAATCAATATTTGGTGGAAACAGGTATATTAAACCCCTTAATCAGTATTTTGTGGAAGCAGGTATATAGCAGGCCTCAATCAGTATTTGGTGGAAGCAGGTATATCAATCCCCTTAATCAGTATTTTCTGGAAGTAGGTATCTCGCAGGCCTCAAACAATATTTGGTGGAAGCAGGTATATCAGTCCCCTTAATCAGTATTTTGTGGAAGCATGTATATCGCAGGCCTCAATCAATATTTGGTGAAAGCAGGTACATCAATCCCCTTAATCAGTTTTTTGTGGAAGCAGGTATATCACACCCCTGAATTATTATTTTTTGCAACAACAGTTATATCACACCACCCTGTTTATTCGGGGCAACAGGTTACAGGTATATCGCAGCCATCAATCAGTATTTTGTAGAAGCAGGTATATCACACCCCTCAATCAGTTTTTTTGGGGGCAACAGGTTGTTCCAATGGTGCTTGTCCCTCTATATAGCTGCGGTATCGCAGCAGAACCGCACACAACTGCTGAACAATACAAATGCTCTATAATATACTTTCTATGTTAGAAAGTATATTACCGCACACAACTGCTGGACAATACAAATGCACTACAATATACTTTCTATGTTAGAAAGTATATTATAAGTATATCACAGTATCACACCTCTCAGTATATCACACCTATCGATAGCACACCTATACCAGTCCTTAAAATGACTTTTGTGGCCCTATTAGCTAGAATTTGGTGTCCATAACAGCCTGTCCCTGCTCAACAAAACAACCTCTCCCTACACTGGCAAAACACAGAATGTAAAATGGCTGCCAGATCGGGTTCTGTTATAGAATGGGGATGTGTCCATGTGCTGAAACGTCTCAATTGGCTGTCCTGTCCCACCTGATGGATGTGTCATGGGTCAAAGTTCAGCGCAACTCAAAAGAATATGGCGCCAGCGGACAGCGCTGTATGTTCGCATGTTGGGCAAATCGCGAATCACTTATTTTTTGGGTTGGGTTTGTCGGCATAGGAGCTAACGTGTCAGCGGTCTTGCTGTTCCCGTGCCACTGATCCATTGCCAACTGCTTCCACTCCTCACTGGACCAGAAGTGGTTTGGTTCCATGAAGTAAAGTACAGGTACATGCTACCCTGGCTGCAGTGTCAAAGCAAACACTATATGCAGCAGCACACTGCTCTTTGTAAAAAGACACATGCAAAAACTAGAAACATGGATAAATCTGACCTGCATTAATGCTAAACTTACTATATGAAAATTAGAATCTCTTTGTGCACATTTTTAATCAAAATTGTAACAGGTCCATCTACCAGCTACAAGGTAGCTTCGAACTGAGGGGACTCAGAGAGGGCATTCCACCCCGCACCCATACACCTTCGCAAGGAGTTCCTTCAGTCAGTTTAAGGTACACCACTGTCCAATAGAAATAATTTCCCCATCACATAGGGAAAGATTTATCATCTCCCTTGCGCCAGAAAAGTGACTTTAAAAAGTCACAAACTTTGTTTAAGTTTATAAATGCAACTTTTTGAAGACAAAAAAGGTGCAAGTGCCACCCTGGCTACTTTTTCAAAAAAGGGGCGCTGTAAGGGTGGACATCCTAGTTTTCTAGTGCAAATAAAGGCAGAAATTTACGGCAGCTCTGAGCTGTCTTAGATTTCTGTTTAGGCACACGGAGTACCAGAGGATGCACATAATCTTTGAAGTAATGTGCGCCTCATCATAAATTAGGACCATCTTCCAGCAGCACAGGGGATATCAAGACCAGTGCAGAAAGCATAAGTCTTGATAAATTTCCTCCATAGTGTTGTCATGACACAATCATTCATTACATAATTACCCTAATTTTGATAATCTTTCAGGGTACTGTAGTCCACCCATTCAAGTTATTTCTTTAGTTTCCCTCCTCTGAACCCTCTCCAGTTCTGCTATGTCTGTCTTGTTCACTGGAGCCCAGAACTTTACACAGTACTCCATGTGTGGTCTGACTTGTGATTTGTAAAATGGCAGAACTATGTTCTCATCATGGGCATCTATGCCCATTTTGATGCAACCCATTATATTATTGGCCTTGGCAGCATCTGCCTGACACTGGTTTCTGCAGCTTAATTTGCTGTTCACTAAAATTCCTAGGTCCCTTTCCATGTCAGTGTTACCGAGTGTTTTACCATTAGTATGTACTGGTGACATGTATTATTCCTTCCCAGGTGCATGCCCTTACATTTGTCAGTGTTAAACCTCATCTGCCACTCCTCTGCCCAAGCCTCCAATCTATCCAGATCCATCTGTAGCAGTATACTGTCCTCTTCCATGTTAATTACTTTACACAGTTTAGTGTCATCTGTAAAAATTTACATTGACTCTCCGCAGTCAAGTCTAGAACTTACTTCCTCATAGAAACTGATTAAGGGCCCATTCACACGACCATATTTTTGGTCCGTATCCGATCCGCATTTTTTGTGGATCAGATGCGGACCCATTAATTTCAATATGTCCGCAAAAAAATACGGACAACCCTCAGTGTGCTGTCTGCATCCATATGCCCATTCCGGAGTCCCGCAAAAAAGGTAGAACATGTCCATTTTGTGTACAAGAATAGGCATGGTTACAATGGATCCGCAAAAAAACTGATGCAACACGGACGTCATCTATATTTTTTGCAGATCCACATTTTGTGGACCACAAAAAACATACGGTTGTGTGAATGCACCATAAATTAGTTTGATATGGCTGACCCCTCATGAAGCCATGCTGATATGATGTCATACGCTTATTTTCTATAATGTAGTCAAAAAACATTTTGAGAAATCAGACTATAAAAACTATGACACTGTTTATTTTGATCACTGAACACAAGGATTCTTGTTACTAGCATTTTAAAAATACATTCCAAAACGTTGTATCCTTCACTTAAAATGCTAACATACAAAAATAATCTGTTAATGCATAGAGGTGGAAGGATTAAAATATATGACATTGAGGTCCATGTATTCTCCACCAGGTCAATCTGTTTGTTATTGACATAGCATTTCAAAGGATTCAAGATAATCCACCTCACGTTTAAGGCATCAACTCTAAGAACTATATTGTTCAAAAATGAAGCTTCAAAACTGGTAAAAAAAAAGCAAGGTCACATTGAACCTACTGGAATCTGTCATGAAGATTTTAAACAAAGGAACAGTAAGTTGTGCCTTAGGTAATTCCTTATGTTCTATATTTTAAAATAACCCCTCAGGTTAGGGGATCAAATAGCAGCAACTTTTTCCCACATCATTGATCAACAGCAATCAATCATGATCAGTCATTTGGAAAAGATTTCAAATTTGGTTTGCCATTCAGGCTTTGTATAAATAAGTGTTTGGACAGGCCTAAGAGGTGTCAGACAGGAAGATCAGCAACTCCTAATCTTGTAGTGTCACCTATTACATCTGTGAATATTTCATTCAGAAGGTGTAAATAGGATGTTCCTATAATCCTCTGATTGACTTACTTCTGTTCTGCCTTTGTTAGAAGGAGTTAATGACTTGTAAAGCAGTAAACAAAAGCAAACAATTCATTGCATTAACGGCTTTGCTATGCCTTCTCTCCAACATAAGACTTGCAGTCACGTTCCATTACTCCTACTTGGAAATACAAATATTTAGTTAAATTTTTAAAATAATTAACCTTTTGTTGGGTATAGCGTGCACAGCTATCATTGTATTCTACACTATATCACTAATGGAAGTCCCAAAAAGTAGCTTATCATTTGTCTATTGGCATAAGTGTTGGTATCTACTTTATTACTCCACCCAGTAAAAAAATATGTATTTTGTTTTTTAACACACTTTATATCAGTAAACTCCTTATGAAGTGCATGTTTGTTTGCAAATTTAAGTTTGTAATCTAGCAGCATATGATGTTTATTATCTTTATTCACTTTAAGGTTGAACACTTGAACACTGGAACTCGAAAGTTAACAAAGTGCTGTGATTAGTGATGTCGCGGACATAAAATTTTCAGTTCGCGAACGGCAAACGCGAACTGCGAACTGGCGAACCGGGCGAACTGCCATAGACTTTAATAGACAGGCGATTTTTAAAAACCAAAGGGACTCTTTCTGGCCACAATAGTGATGGAAAAGTTGTTTCAAGGGGACTAACACCTGGACTGTGGCATGCCGGAGGGAGATCCATGGCAAAACTCCCATGGAAAATTACGTAGTGGACGCAGAGTCGGGTTTTAATCCATAAAGGGCATAAATCACATAACATTCCTAAATTGTTTGGAATAACATGCTTTAAAACATCCAGTGTGTGTATACGATCAGGTATGATGTTGTATCGATCAGGTAGTATAAGGGTTACGCCCACTTTACAGACATTGACAGACCAAACTCCCCTTTTAATGCGCCGCAAACAACCGCAAACAGTTCATTTGCACAACCGCAAACTCCCCATTTGCACAAGGTTGGATACCAAGCTAGCCACGTCCCGGTGATGTCATTGAAGGTTTCTTCCTCCACCCAGCCACGTACAACACCAAGGGTCCCCGAAAGGTGAATTGAATAGATTTTTCGAACGGGGAGATGGTTAAAAAAACGCTGGCTCCCTCCCCTTTGTTTTAATCCACGGTGACTGCGTCTGCGCCGTGCAATTTACTGTCACACCCGATATGAGTGGTATTTTCTGTAGTTCTCTTCTCATCAGTTTAATCCCTCTAACGTCCCCAATCTGGGGTCCATTTATTGAATTGATTTTTCGAACAGGGAGATGATTAAAAAAACGCTGGCTCCCTCCTCTTTGTTTTAATCCACGGTCACTGCGTCTGCACCGTGCAATTTACTGTCACACCCGATATGAGTGGTATTTTCTGTAGTACTATTCTCATCAGTTTAATCCCTGTTACGTCCCCAATCTGGGGTCCATCTATTGAATTGATTTTTCGAACGGGAAGATGGTTAAAAAAACGCTGGCTCCCTCCCTTTTGTTTTAATCCACAATCACTGCGTCTGCACCGTGCAATTTACTGTCACACCCGAGTGGTGTCTTAACTAGTAATATTCCTATCAGTTTAATCCCTGTTACGTCCCATATCAGGGATTCCCTCTTTTGAAAAAAAATTTCGTCCAGGTACCTTCCACTGTGGTGTCCCAATAGCGACAAATTTTTTGAAGGCCTCAGACTCTACCAGCTGGTATGGTAAAAGCTGGCGGGCTAAGAGTTCTGTCAAGCAAGCTGTCAGACGCCGGGCAAGGGGGTGACTCTGTGACATTGGCTTCTTACGCTCAAACATTTCCTTAACAGACACCTGACTGTGGGCAGATGAGCAGGAACTGCTGAAGGTGAGAGGCGGAGTGGCGGGTGGTTGAGAGGGGGCAGGGAGGATAGCAGTGGTTGACGTGGCTGAAGATGCTGGACCAGGAGGAGGATGGTGGCTTTGAGTTTGTGTGCTGCTTGTACGCATGTGTTGATCCCATAGGCGTTTGTGATGTGAGATCATGTGCCTTCGCAAAGCAGTTGTACCAAGGTGGGTGTTGGACTTCCCACGACTCAGTTTCTTTTGGCACAGGTTGCAAATGGCATTGCTGTTATCAGAGGCAGACACACACAAAAAATGCCACACTGCTGAGCTTTGCAATGACGACATTCTGGTGGTGGCAACAGCATGCGTTGACTGGCGTGCTGTCTGGCTGACCCCAGGTGCCGATACATGCTGTCTGACTGTGCCACTAACTCCTTGCGACGACCTCCCCCTGCTTCCAACTTGTCTCCGCCTTCTCTCTGTCTCCCCTTCTGAACTTTCCCCCTCTTCTTCTCTTCGAGCAGGCACCCACGTGGCATCCGTGGACACATCGTCATCATCAACCGCTTCACTGGTTTCTGACACCTCAGCAAAGGAAGCAGCAGCGGGTACAACATCATCATCATCATCACACTGTACGTCCATGTGTGTAATCCTGCCTGACTGAGACATATCCCTGTAATCGAAATCATCTGGCAATAATGGTTGCGCATCACTAATTGCATCCAACTGATGTGTAAATAACTCCTCTGACGGATCAAGTGAAGCGGCTGTGGTGGCTGTGGTGGTAGTGGTGGTGGTGGCGGGCGGGTGCGTGGTAACTTGAGAGCAGGTGACCGAAGCTGAGCTGGAGGAGGATGGTGCGTCAAGGTTCTTAGCGGAAGCTGTTGAAGATTGGGTGTCCTGTCTAAGCCAGTCAACTATGTCCTTTAGAATTTTTCAGGTTTAGGGTATGTGGCCTCTGAACACTAGGCATTATTCCAGGGACAGTGGAAATCACAGCACCACGACCACGACGGCCCCTGCGGGGTGGCCTGCCTCTGCCTGTCATTTTTTTTAGATAAGTGGTACTACACGTGCTAGGTACTGTGCCACCCGGTATGAGTGGTGGGCACTGGCAGTGGGCACACTACCGTCAGTGGAAGTCGGCCTGACACACACTGGCAGCAGGCAAGCAACTGAAATTAGACTAAAGTGTAAAAATTAAATGCCTTATTTATCGGCAAGCTACTGTGCCACCCGGTATGCGTGGTGGTGGGCACTGGCAGTGGGCACACTACAGTCTGTGGAAGTCGGCCTGAAACACACTGGCAGCAGGCAAGCAACTGAAATTAGACTAAAGTGTAAAAATTAAATGCCTGTGCCACCCGGTATGAATGGTGGTGGGCACTGGCAGTGGCACACTACAGTCTGTGGAAGTCGGCCTGTCACACACTGGCAGCAGGCAAGCAACTGAAATTAGACTAATTAGACTGTTCGCCGGCGAATAGTTCGGGCCATCTCTAGCTGTGATTACAGCAGCATCAGCCGGATTTCAAGCCAAAAGAAAGAGTAAGAGAGAGAAGGAGCAAGTGAAATTGTGCTGTGAACTTGCTGTAGCTCCACTGTACATATAGCATTGCAGTGAAATGTATATTATCCACTTTGGTGGCATATGGACTGCACTTGTTACTTATATTGGACTTAAACGTTGGCTTAGAGTCTGTTCAGTATTTTATTAGAAACTACCTAATGTATATGTAACAATATGTTGTTTTGGATGCTCTTGTTTTGCTTGCAGAGTAGATCACAATGCTTTGTAGAACCATCATGACAACCTGCAGTGGATAGATGTGTGAATGATAGTTCTCTTGGTTGCCAGCCACAAGAAAGGGAGTTGTGGATGGTGAGCAAGCCCCGGAAGAGCCTGGATCTAGAGGGTGAATACATGAGCAGTGATACCAGTATGCTGCACTATCAAGCTGGAAGCAATACTGTAATGTGAATACTTCATGTGTGTATAAAAGGATAGGTTTAGTAAACGGTACCAAAAGGAGAAGAGCATGTATGGACATCATGTTGTGTCTACTAGAGCTGCTATTGACATGTGTGATGCTAGGGAATGGGGCCTATTCCACTATTAGGAGTGCAGTATGTAAGAATCTCGAGAGGTGGATGAAGGCAGGGAGATGTGATTGCAGTCTGCAGAAGGCTGTGCAAAGGCATTGCTTGGCGCATTAAGGCACACCTCTGTCACTGAGTGACATGGAGTAAGTTAGCTGACTCACCAACTGCTATTCAGAATGGGGGCTAGGTAGGCTAACTGCAGAGGAAGGAGATTTGCAAGCTTAGGCCTTGTTCACATTTCCATTTTTCACTGAGGTGTGCTATCTGTATTTTTTGAGAATACATCAGCATTTTTAACTGACCATGGGTAAGTGAAAAATTCTGGAGACATGCCTTACTCTGTGATGCAGCCCAAACATGCCCATTAAAATCTATGGGTCCATGAAAGTCATGGACACAACTCTAATGGCATCCGCATCATGTCTATTTTTCAATGATCACTGATAGGAGATATTTTGAAAATAAATTTTCAGATGAGCAGTGTCTGTGAAATACAGATGACACATTGAGGGCCAAAAATGGACACCAAACACAGATCCTTTACAGACATCTTCAACAATGGAACATGGACGGATTTTTTGTAATGGATGTCAAACAGACACGGAAATTTATACGAGGCCTCACTATGCAAAATGCCACTAAAGCCAGAGGTGTAGCTAGGCTTTCCTACACCAGTGGCAAGGATTCAGGTTTTCCCCACGCGACTCAAATTTACATAAAGAGGGGTTAGTTAAGCGGGTGCCCAATTTCTCTTTACACCAAGCCCTTCCTCTAACTCTGCCCAATGCATAACTATACTCACCCAGTCCCTCCTAATAAAATCTATCATAGTGTACACGGTGGTACCAGTGCTCCTTGCAATAAACAAAACACCCAACTCGTCCTTCCTCATCCAGGGTGTCGCTGGCATGTCGGTGTGATGTCCTTTGGATCCGGAACAAGGTCCCTGAGGTGATAGAGAAAAAAATCACATAAGGAATAGATGGTGACTGTACCAAGTAAATTCCTACAAGGGGGCGCTGTGCTGGTCCTGTAAGACCAAGCCATCCCAATGTATAAGGGTAATCTAGGGCATTCCCCTTAGTACTACCACACAGTACTAATGCCCACATTCTGAGTCCTTTACGGCATACATGCCTACAATGTGCCCCCTTCACAGTAGTTATGCCCACCTTGTGGCCCCTTCACAATAGTTATGTCCTCCTTGTCGCCCCTCACTGTAGTTATGCCCACCTTTGTTCCCATCACAGTAGTTATGCACATCTTGGTGCCCCTTCACTTTAGTTATCACATGAGATCACTGAGCGGTGGGCTAAAATATATATGTTTATTTATTTTCATTTTGGACTCTACTCTTGTTTCTTACCAGTTCTGATACAGGATTAGTGCCAGAGTGTTACATTATAACTTATATTACTGATATGGTGGATTGTCTTTAGACTAACATAAAAACTGTATCTGTTCTAACTTCTTACGCCAACATAAACATTTATCACTATATCTTTTTAAAAAGTTGTAAAAAAAGTACCAAAGCCAATCCAATAGGGGGATGATGTAGAAAACTCCAGGAGCATTTCTAGACAAAAGTGTTAGGTTTTAAAACCACTTGAAGACCACAGGTTTATACCCCCCTAGTGACCAGGCCCTTTTTTACAAATCCGCACTACACTACTTTCACCGTTTATTGCTCCGTCATACAACTTACCACCCAAATGAATTTTACCTCCTTTTCTTCTCACTAATAGAGCTTTCATTTGGTGCTATTTCATTCTTGCTGACATTTTTACTTTTTTGATATTTAACTTTTTTTGATGAAATTTTTGCAAAAAAGACATTTTTTGCTTCCTGTTGTAAAAATTTTCAAATAACACAACATTTCAATTTAAATTTTTCTCTAAATTTATTGTTCTACATGTCTTTGATTAAAAAAAAATGCAATAAGTGTATATGTATTGGTTTGGGTAAAAGTTATAGCGTTTACAAACTATGGTGCAAAAAAGTGAGTTTCAGCACTTTGATTTTATGAGCACCTGTCCTGTTTCCTGACGCATTACAATGCCCAGACAGTAGAAACACCCCATAAATGACCCCATTTCAGAAATTAGACACCCTAAGGTATTCGCTAAGGGGCATAGTGAGTTCATGGAATTTTTTATTTTTTGTCACAAGTTTTCCGCTAACTTGTGTCAAAAAATAAAAACTTCCATGAATTCATCAATTCTATGGGGACAGACTTTGTCCCGCTCGGATCCGGAATTGCGGATCTGCACTTCTGGATCCGCAAAGATATAGAACATGTCCTATTCTTGTCTGCAATTGCGGACAAGAAAAGGCATTTTCTATATAGTTCTGGCAATGTGCGGATCCGCAAAATCCGGAAAGCACATTGCCGGTGTCCGTATTTTGCGGATCCGCAGATCCATGGATCCGCAAAACACATACGGACGTCTGAATGAGCCTTACAGGGGGGTGATTAGTGACAGGGGGGGTGACATGGGTGATCAGGGGTTAATCAGTGATGGGGGGTGGGGGGTGTGTGTGTGTAGTGATTGGTGCACTTTATTTATGTTTGCCCTGGTGGTCCCAGACAAATGGACCACCAGAGGAGCAGACAGCTGGCATATCAGACGCTGTTTACAAAACAGCGTCTGATATGTGTTTTAAATGCGTTTTTTTCCGCATCTACAGCCTGCCAGCGCATGATCAGCGCTGGCAGGCTGTAGTTTCAGTTGTCCCAGTTACGATCGCATGAATCACGCGCGTGCTCATTCATGCGAAATCTCGGGTCTCACGAGATGACGCCGATAGGCGTGAGTGAGACCTGAGAGAGCCGCCGCGCTGACGCCCATCGGCGTTAGCGTGGCGGCAAGTGGTTAAAATATTATCAAACCATGTACGACATTTGATAACTTTGATGCAAAATATGCCAATGCATACACAAGCAAAACTGAAAAAAATTGCCCTCATGATAGATAACCCCTTTATGTTTCACACAAAATAATATTTTATTGTCCTGCGGATTTTGGGCCTGTTTAATGTTGTTGCTACCTTCTGTTCATCTGTTGGTACTGTTGTTATTTAGTACTATTCACAGTTTTTTTTCCTTATCCTTGTGAACTAGGGTCAGGTTATAGGTAAGGAAACTGCCATGGGGTCTTCACCACCTGGGTGCCTAAGGGGAAATCCATAATCCCTCATCAAACAATCAATCAATTAGTCAATCATCAGGTCAGTGATATTATATACATCTCTCCCACCATCATCATGACATGAAGTGAAGCTATTGGGAATAAGCTCAAATAGAATGCATATTCTTGGTTGGGGAATCCTGTTTTTGGGATTCAACATTCAAAGAAGGCATCTGTGAGTTGCAAATATTATCCCCCCTGTCCCCTGTCAGCTTCTGCAACAACTAGTGGTTTAATGCAACCATCCACATTTTCCAAACTCCACACATGCAACATTTGGTGAGACCAACTGCAGGGGTGCTTGTGAATATACAAAAGCTACATGTAACTTTTCTAACTTGATATTTTCCAATCTGCAGTTATCTTATTAACCCCTTCAGCCACTGTGATATACCCCTGTGTCACAGTAGCTGAGGGCTTGCATGGAGCAGGCTGTTGTAGTGAGCCTACTTCATTTCTGGTGAGTGCTGGTTGTATAATACAGCAGGCACCTGGCCACAATGACAGGGAATTGTGATCATGCTGAACCCCATTATTTAACCACTCAGATGCCACAATCAACAGCAATTGTGGCATTTGTGAGGTTAGGCAGAGGGATGTGGCAGTGCAATCGGGCTCTGATTGGTTACCATGACAGACTGGGGCCTGCTGAGGCTTCCCAGGGCTGTCAGAGTAACCTGCCTGCTAAGCAGAGCATGATACACAGCTCAGCAGGGAGAGCGGCAGCCAAATTAGAATTATGGCTAGTCAGCATTTGACGACAGGTACTATATCAAAATAAATCACAACAATGACCTCTAGAAGTACCTTAATAAGTTAAAACATAACTTTTATTGTTTGCATTAAAATGATAGAAGAGATTGCACATAACAATTTGAAGTGCCGAAAAACCAAATAAGCTTTGCGGCGCAATCGGCACGAGAAATGTGCCTAATTTAGGCGCATTTCTGTTCCATAAATGACCCCCTAATTCTCTGGTCCTTCAGCACAATGGCAAACAACTGGACAAATTCGTCCGACCATGTCATACTCAAGTAATTAGGGAAATTTTCAAACCTGGCCGATCAAATTTTCAGCAAAGGTCTGCCATCAGCCCTCGCAAACAATGGTTTGCATTTATTTTTTAAAGTTTATTTCAGTTGAATTTAATCCCATGTGTATAATAGCAAATTGCAATATTAAATACCAAATAAAAGATTTATTATTTTTAACCAGTGACCTATTAGTAATTTTAGATGTTTATTCATAACTACCTTTAGTATACACCACTTTCTGACTGTCAAAATTCACCTCAGTCATTATACAGTACTTTAGCAAAGTAATTTCTCTATTAATATAACAAATGTATATCTGTATAAATTAAATTACAATACTAATTTCTAATGGCATACAAGAAACTTGATTTTTTGTAATGTTCTCAGAAGGCTTATAACACCAGGAAGAACTCATAAAGCAGACATCAGCAGTTTTACACTGTAAGCAGATTTTTCAAAGTCTTACTACTACAGCATATTTGCAATAATTTCCAAAATTCCAGAAGAAAAAACAGATTTTTAGAGAATATGAAACTGAGAACTTGAGGTGTTCTGCCAGAGAAAATTCCATTTATTAGTCAGATTTCATGTGGTGCTTTTTTTAATTTGGAAACAAATGTATAAATATAATTAATATATATATATATATTGGAAAAAGGGAACAGTCTATTTGTCCTCTTTGAAAAATAACACATATACAATATATTTACTGGACATGCAATGCTGTCCCTAGCTATGTGTTGCTTTTACTATAACAGCACCAGCCTTATATCCATATCCCTGCTTTTCCTTCTATTATACTTTTTTGACTGTTGGATGTTGTTTGCATATTCTTGCTGTTATCTATTAGGGTAACAAAATGCCAGAAGTTGTCCTAACTAGGCCTCTCTTGATTTTTCATTAACTTCCTAAAAAATATATAATAATACAAAGCTCCAATTACAATAAAGATATAAAAGTAAACTAATTAGCACAGAATTCTGAGCCTATTGAAATTAGGTAAACATTCACTTTAAAGGGAATAAGTCAGCAGTTTTGACCATGTTAAACTGCTGACAGGTAAGTAGGGTATGGGCTGGGGAGATCTGGACAACTATAATTTTTGTGGAGCTTTTAACATCAGTAGTAGTGAGAATATGATCTTTTATTCTGCCAGGTTCTGCAAGTGTTTATGAGGTTGAGCTTCACTGTGAAGCTTTCTCTGCAATTGAGCTACTTTACAGCTTTTCCCATAGGCAGACTGGGAATTTAAACTGGCCCTGGAAAAAAACTAAAAGAGGTCCCATGCTGTAGGGATGTGAAACAGCTCAATGTATAAAGTACAGAGGACTTCACAGAGAAGCACTGCCTCTTGGGCACTGCAGGGCCAACATTTATCAGAATAAAACTTTATATTCACACTGTTTCTAATAATAAAAGCTTTACAAAAGGTATGTTTGTACTGTTCTCCCCAGCCACTACCTTGCACTGTTAGCACCCTTTTGCACCCTTTTATTTTTCCCCATAACTACCCATTTCCCACCCTACCCTGCCCTTGCAATGAGTCTCAGAGTCCTCCATTATCCCCTACGCAAACAACAATAAAGAAGGGAAAGAAGAGGCCAAAGAAGAGAATAAGAAGATTAAACCCTTCAGGCCTCCCATATTCTAGTGCATTTTTCCTGACTATTTATCTGCCTATATAGGACATTCTCATAGTTTAACTCTATTAACCAGGATTATCCAAGTGTTCAGATTTGGAACGTTTTGTGAGAACCAGACTGATCAAAAGTCTCGCAAAGAAGAGTATTCTATTCAAAGAATCTTTTTAAATTTATGGTAATTTACCTTAGAGAGATCACTCAATATGCAACATTCAACCATAAATGGAATCTGGAGTTTCAAATTTTGAGTAACAAATTTATAAATCGCAGTCCAGTATTCTTTTAGTTCTGGACAAGACCAGAGCATACGGAGATGATCAGGCCCAAAAAAGTCACACAGTGGACAGTTCGAATGATCTCTTAACCCCCATTTATTATGCAAAATATTAAATTGTGTCAATACGTGATTAAAATTGTAAGATATTAAGCTCAAATTCGGAAATATATTTCCCCATTACTCTAATTGGATCCTTGGGCAATCAACTCCCTAGGCCCTTTGTCCTGGTGATTGTAATTTATTAAATAGTGCCTTAAGTAATAATTTATACAGATATGAAATCTTAACCCTCTGATCTAAATTTCCTAACAAATCATTTAAAGAAGTAGAACTATCTATCTCGAACAGTAATTTGTTCTTTACACTAGAGAGTGCTGAACGTAATTGAAAATATCTAAACCAAGACAAGCCATCCATAGTCTCCCTTTGTGCTAACACCAAGAACGGAAGTATCTCTCCATTCTCCCCCACCTGTGCAACATATAAAATATTATTTTTTTGCCAGTACTGGTCCCCGACTATTTTATCTAAGGCCTGTAGTTGAATAATATGCCAAAGGGGAGTACGCTGAAGAGATCCTTTTTTTCCCTGCCATCTTCTGATAGTGTCCCATGCCTTAGATAATAGCTTTTCAGCCTCTCTGTACTCCTGTTGCATATTAATCAATTGTGTAGATTCCAATAATGTGAATATATTATTATATGGAGATCTCCTCACCAGAGAAGTACACTATACACTTTTCTCCCAATCACGAAATAGCCATAATTGCCCGTCTATAAAATACCCAGGGAAGATTCAATCCTCCCTGTTCCAACAACTTATATAAATATTGCAATTTAAGCCTTACCCGCTTTCTTCCCCACAACAAGTCATTAATAATTCTCTCGATAAGCTTAAAAAACGTATCCTCTATACATAAAGGTGAATTCCTGAGGATATAAAAGAGCTGGGGCAAAATCACCATCTTGACCAATGAGATTCTATCAGCTCTGGATAAAAGAAGTCTGAGCCATATCTCAATTTTTGACCACAGTTTAGTTAATAATGGAATCAAGTTAAGCTCTAGATAGTCTTCGATCTTAGAGGATATAATCATACCCAAATACTGAAAAGAATCACTCAGTAGAGAGTACAAAAGTATCCACTGGCATAAGGGTGGTTTTTGACCAGTTTCTATCTAGGCCTGAGACCTTGCCAAAGGAGTTAACTATTTGGATGAGTCTAGGAAGTGTTATATTAATGCGATCTAAAAAAATTAGACTTCGTCCGCATATAGAGAAATGCGGCCCTCCACCCCCATCACTCCAAACCCTTTAATCTTAAAATCCTACCTCACGGCTGTGATTGGCCAAGTGCAGCATGTGACCCAGCCTCTATTTAAGCTGGAGTCACGTAGCGCCACACGTCACTCTGCTCTGATTAGTGTAGGGATAGGACGCAGCTGCTGTGAGGGCGAGATTAGGCAGGGAAAACTCAGCAAAAACACCTAATGAAGTGATCAATCTACAGCTGTGAATCATTCAACTTCTGCTAGTTAATTGCACACTGGTTTTTAGCGTTTTTCTGTCACTTTTTTCTGGGGTGATCGGCGGCCATTTTGTGTCTTGTGGTGCACCAGCACAAGCTGCCACCAAGTCCATCAATTCATCAATACTAGGTTTTTTTTGCTCTATCCTACATCAGGGGCTTAGCTGTGCTTATTGTCACCCCCTAGAAACTCAGGATAGAAATTTACATATTTTTTTCTGGGGTGAAATTAAATTGCCAAAAAAGCAATACCGTAAATCTGGTGTCCCAGCAGTGGCTGGCCAATTTTAATAGTGTCCGGCAAAAGATTTATTATTTTCTGGGGTGAAATTCAGTTGCCAAAATAGAAATACCATAAATCAGTGGTTTCAGCTGTGGCTGGCCAAGTTTAATAGTGTTCGTCAAAGGATATATTATTTTCTGGGGTGAAATTCAGTTGCCAAAATAGAAATACAGTAAATCTGGTGTTCCAGCTGTGACTGGACAAGTTTCATAGTGTCCTGCAAAGGATATATTTTGTTCTGGGGTGAAATTCAATTGCCAAAATAGAAATACAGTAAATCTGGTGTTCCTGCTGTGACTGGACAAGTTTCATAGTGTCCGTCAAAGGATATATTATTTTCTGGGGTGAAATTCAGTTGCAAAAATAGAAATACCGTAAAACTGGTGTTCCAGCTGTGACTGGACAAGCTTACTAGTGTCCGGCAAAGGATATATTTTGTTGTGGGGTGAAATTCAATTGCCAAAATAGCAATACCATAAATCAGTGGTTTCAGCTGTGGCTGGCCAAGTTTAATAGTGTCCATCAAAGGATATATTATATTCTGGGGTGAAATTCAGTTGCAAAAATATAAATACCGTAAATCTGGTGTTCCAGCTGTGGCTGGACAAGTTTAATAGTGTCCGTCGTAGGATATATTATTTTCTGCGGTGAAATTCAGTTGCAAAAATATAAATACCGTAAATCTGGTGTTCCAGCTGTGGCTGGACAAGTTTAATAGTGTCCGTCGTAGGATATATTATTTTCTGCGGTGAAATTCCGTTGCAAAAATAGCAATACCGTAAATCTGTGGTTTCAGCTGTGGCTGGCCAAGTTTAATAGTGTCCGTCAAAGGATATATTATTTTCTGGGGTGAAATTCAGTTGCCAAAATAGAAATACAGTAAATCTGGTGTTCCAGCTGTGGCTGGACAAGTTTAACCAGTCCCGGACCGCCGTACGCAGGATTGCGTCCTGCGGGCGGCCGGGATCTTCTGTTTGGATGCATCGGGGCATCCTCTCGCGATGCGCGAGATTTCGGGCACAAGCGCCCGCGCATGCGCAGATCGCGCATCTAGGTGAATTCACAAGAACTTGGTCATCAGCCTGCCAGCCAATCGGCAGCGCTAGCGGGCTGATGACATTCAAAAAAACGAATCAGGAGCCATTTAACTCATCATATTAGTAAATATGATGGATTAAATGGCTTCTGTGCTCTCTCCTGGGTCCTTTTCGTCGGTTGGACCCAGGAGAGAGCACACCTTACTGTGAGTACACACAAGCACCACACATTAGCCCCCTGATCAGCCCCCCATCACCCAAATTAACCCCTTGATCACCCCTTTCAGCACCTGTCAATCATCCAGTGAAAGGGAAAAAAGTGATCAGTGTAAACTGTCACTTTTTTTTTTTCACTAAGATTGACTGTTAGGTTTAGCTTAGTTTAGTCCCCTTTGGTAGGTAGTTAGCGTTAGCGCCAAGCCCACCGCACCGCAGTCACTGGTTCGCTGATTAGCGTAGCGCTAATCAGCGTTTGTACTTTTATAGTATCTGTAAGTGATCAGAACTGATCACGGTCAGATATATAATAGTACTAGTGTCACTTTAGTTCGCCCTCCACCCCAAACGCAGTGTTTGCCCGATCAGGCCTGATCGGTCGCCCACACGTGCGTTCACCCACGCCCACCCCGCCGCAGTGACAAAAAAATTTTTTTTCTAATCACTGCACAATCCCTTCATAGCGCTGCGGCGATAAAAAAATCAGTTTTGATATTTTTATCAATCGCAGCGGCTTCTGTACTTCGCTACCCTCTCAATTGTAAGACAGGCTTGCTTTTTTCTTGGGTAGTCTCAGGGAATACCCCTAAATTTAGACGGCCAAATGTCAAACAAGGGGTATTCCTCTGAAGAGGCCTACAGGATTCTGACCCAGTCGGATGAGGAGTGGGAACCCTCATCTGACGAATCCAGCGGGTCAGAATACCAACCTGTAGAAAGCAGTGGCAGTCTGACCCAAAGTTCTGACGAGGAGGTGGAGGTCCCTGATAGAACCAGGCGTACCTGGCCCCGTGTCGCTAGACCACAGGTTGCTCAGGATCCGCTTCAAGGGCAGCAGAGTGGGGCTGGCGCTGCCGGATTACGTGGTGAGGCATACACCAGCAGCGCAGCCCGTCCTGGACCTTCTACCAGCACTGCCGTAGAACATGGTGAAGTGGCGAGCACCAGAAGGGCAGTAGAAGCTGGTACGGTGGCACTTGCAATAGTTTCCCCGTCGCAGCCACCGCAAAGACAACAGGCCCGTAGAGCCCCTAGAGTCCCTGAGGTGCTGGCAAACCCTGATTGGCAGCCCCCATCTTCAGCCGCACCAGTAGTTCCCCCTTTCACCGCCCAGTCAGGAGTTCGGGTGGAAACAGCTCAGATAGGATCGGCGCTGGGGTTTTTGAGCTGTTTTTCACTGCGGAGCTCTTTGACTTAGTCGTGGCAGAAACAAACAGATATGCCACTCAATTTATCGCCGACAACCCGGGAAGCTCTTATGCCCAGCCTTTCCGGTGGAAACCAGTCCAAGTTTCCGAACTTAGAACTTTTCTGGGCCTTCTCCTCAGCATGGGCATAACCAAAAACATGAATTGCGGTCATATTGGTCCACGAACCCAATTCATCACATGCCCATGTACTCTGCTGCCATGTCCAGGACACGTTTTGAGACCATCCTGCGTTTCCTGCACTTTAGTGACAACACCACCTCCCGTCCCAGAGGCCACCCAGCTTTTGACCGGCTCCATAAAATTCGGCCCCTCATAGACCATTTCAACCAGAAATTTGCAGATTTGTACACCCCTGCTCAAAACATCTGCGTAGACGAGTCCCTTGTACATTTTACCGGGCGCCTTGGCTTCAAGCAGTACATCCCGAGCAAGCGCGCCTGGTATGGGGTCAAATTGTATAAGCTCTGTGAAAGGGCCACAGGCTATACGCACAAATTTCGGATCTATGAGGGAAAAGATCAGACCCTGGAGCCGGTCGGTTGCCCTGACTACCTGGGGAGCAGTGGGAAGATAGTCTGGGACTTGGTGTCACCCTTATTCGGCAAGGGTACCATCTTTACGTGGACAACTTTTACACAAGTGTGGCCCTCTTCAAGCATTTGTTCCTAGAACAGATTGGCTGCTGCGGCACCGCGCGACCTGGTCGCCGGGCTACCCTCAACGGCTTCTTACCACCCGACTTGCAAGGGGGCAGAGGGCTGCACTGTGTAACGACGAACTGCTCGCGGTGAAATGGAGAGACAAGCGTGACGTTTACATGCTCTTCTCCTCCATTCACGCAGACACGACAGTACAAATTCAACGGGCAACCAGTGTCGTTGAAAAGCCCCTCTCAGTCCACGACTATAACCTCCACATGGGAGGGGTGGACTTCAACGACCAGATGTTGGCCCCTTATTTGGTTTCCCGAAAGACCAGACGCTGGTATAAAAAGTGTCTGTTTATCTGATTCAATTGGCTCTATATAATAGTTACGTTCTCTACAGTAAGGCTGGGAGAACTGGATCTTTCCTAAAATTCCAGGAAGAGATCGTCGAGAACCTCCTGTACCCAGGAGGTTCCGTGGCCCCATCCACCAGTGTAGTTAGCCGTCTACACGAGCGGCACTTCCCTAGCGTTGTGCCGGGTACCTCAAACCAACCGCCACCCCGAAAAAATGTCGTGTCTGTAGCAGGAGTGGAATAAGGCGTGACACCCGTTATTTCTGTCCTGACTGTCCTGACCACCCTGCCCTATGCCTTGGAGAGTGTTTCCGGAAGTACCACACTCAGGTACACTTAGGGACCTAGGGACAGCACTACACAGGTAGTTTTTTTCCACTCAGGCTCTAGGGTCTCTCAGGACACTAGGTTTTGAGAGACCCTAACACATAGGGACGGTGCTGGTGTGCTACTGCAGAAGTGTGAAACGGTAGAAACGTCTCCTTTCACTTGGGATAACGCGTATAATGTACTTCGCACCATCTCTGTGTGATTTACACTTTACACATTGTCCCATGGGAAAGGAGAGGTTTCTGCTAGGAAAATAAAGAGTGAAATGGTAAAAAAAAAAAAATTAAACAGGTAGCAAGAAAAAAAATCTTGAGTTAGTTCAGGTTTTTATGTTCATGTTTTATAAAAGTTTTAAAATGTTCTGGTTTTATAAAGTTTGCAACGTTCAAGTCATGTGCCTGCTGCCTGTTTTTCTTCTTTTTTTTTTCCCCATAACCACCCTTTATTTTCCAGGTATACCAACAGACCAACGGACCAACCGGCAAAACGCCGCAGCACTGATGTGAATTCTGAGAGAAGCATTGCGCTGCTGTCAGAAGACACGTGAAGTCAGTGTATGCGGCGCTGCAAGACGAGATTTCTCCTCTGCAGGACAGGTACGTTTGCCCTGGCATGTGAGCTGAGGAGAGGTGTTGGAGTTCATATGCTTTGGCAAACACTTTGTATCAAAAAATATGGCAAAGATGTCTTCCTCCACACCGATCGATTGATCGATGTGAATGGAGAAATCACGTTTGCCAGGACATAGGAGCTAAGTGGGTATGGATGTTTGGGCGGAGCCCCTATGTCCTGGCAATCGCCAGGCCCCTCTTTTTTCTTGCATATTTTTGGCAGAGATTTTTTCATCCACATCGATCGATGCGAATGAGGAAATCTGTGCCGTTCATTTTTCTTTCAGCCCAGAGGCTGAACGGAAAAAAATCTCATTACCTGTATGCTCCATATAAGGAGAATAGCAGAAACTCCTAATGCTGGCCATACGTGTAATGATTGCGGAGACCCTCAAATGCGAGGGCAGTACAAAAACCTCACATGTGACCCCATTTCGGAAAGAAGACGCCCCAAGGTATTCGCTGAGGGGCATATTGAGTCCATGAAAGATTGAACTTTTTGTCACAAGTTAGCGGAAAGGGAGACTTTGTGAAAAAAACAAAAAAATCAAATTCCGCTAACTTGGGCAAAAAAAAAATCTTCTATGAACTCACCATACCCCTCACAAAATACCTTGGGGTGTCTTCTTTCTAAAATGGGGTCACATGTGGAGCATTTATACTGCCCTGGCATTTTAGGGGCCCTAAAGCATGAGAAGAAAAAAGTGTAAAATGCCATCCTAAAAGGTACTCCTTGGATTTAGGGCCCCTTTGCGCAACTTGGCTGCAAAAAGTGGCACACATGGGGTATCGCCGTACTCGGTAGAAGTAGGGCAAAGTGTTTTAGGGTGTATTTTTACATATACCCATACTGGGTGTGAAAAATATCTCTGTAAATGACAACTTTGTACAAATTTTTATACAAAGTTGTCATTTACAGAGATATTTTCACACCCAGTATGGGTATATGTAAAATACACCCTAAAACACATTGCCCTACTTCTCCTGAGTACGGCGATACCACATGAGTGACACTTTTGCATCCAAGATGCGCATGAGGCCCCAAATCAATGAGTACCTTTAGGATTCACAGGACATTTTTACGCATTTGGATTCCAAACTGCTTCTCTCGCTTAGGGGCCCCTAAAATGCCAGGATAGTAAAAATACCACACAAGTGACCCCATTTCGGAAAGAAGACACCCCAAGGTATTCTCTGATGGGCATAGTGAGTTCATGGAAGTTTTTATTTTTTGGCACAAGTTAGCGAAAATGGAAATTTTTTTTTTTTTTTTTTTACAAAGTCTCAGATTCCACTAACTTGTGCCAAAAAATAAAATTTTACATGAACTTACCATACCCCTCACAGAATACCTATGGGTGTCTTCTTTCTAAAATGGGGTCACTTGTGTGGCATTTTTACTGCCCTGGCATTTTAGGGGCACCTAACCGTCAGAAGCAGTTTGGAATCCAAATGCGTAAAAATGTCCTGTAAAATCCTAAAGGTACTCATTGGATTTGGGGCTCTGTAAGCATCTTGGCTGCAAAAGTGTCACACATGGTATCGCCATACTCAGGAGAAGTAGGGCAATGTGTTTTGGGGTGTATGTTTACATATACCCCTGCTGGGAGTGAGAAATATCTCTGTAAATGACAACTTTGTAAAAAAATTTATACAAAGTTGTCATTTACAGAGATATTTTTCACACCCAGTATGGGTATATGTAAAAATACACCCTAAAACACATTGCCCTACTTCTCCTGAGTACGGCGATACCACATGTGTGGCACTTTTTGCATCCAAGATGCGCACAGAGGCCCTAAATCCAATGAGTACGTTTAGGATTTCACCGACATTTTACGCATTTGGATTCCAAACTGCTTCTGACGGTTAGGTGCCTCTAAAATGCCAGGGCAGTAAAATGCCACACAAGTGACCCCATTTTAGAAAGAAGACACCCCAAGGTATTCTGTGAGGGGTATGGTAAGTTCATGTAAAATTGTATTTTTTGGCACAAGTTAGTGGAATCTGAGACTTTGTAAAAAAAAAATAAAAAAAAAAAAAATTTCCATTTTCGCTAACTTGTGCCAAAAAATAAAAACTTCCATGAACTCACTATGCCCATCAGAGAATACCTTGGGGTGTCTTCTTTCCGAAATGGGGTCACTTGTGTGGTATTTTTACTATCCTGGCATTTTAGGGGCCCCTAAAGCGAGAGAAGCAGTTTGGAATCCAAATGCGTAAAAATGTCCTGTGAAATCCTAAGGCCCCTTTCACACGGGCGAGTTTTCCGCGCGGGTGCAATGCGTGAGGAGGACGCATTGCACCCGCACTGAATCCTGACCCATTCAGTTCTATGGGGCTGTGCACATGAGCGGTGATTTTCACGCATCACTTTTGCGCTGTGCGTGAAAATCGCAGCATGTTCTATATTCTGCGATTTTCACGCAACGCAGGCCCCATAGAAGTGAATGGGGATGCGGGAAAATCGCAAGCATCCGCAATCATGTGCGAATGCGTTGCGATTTTCCCGCATGGTTGCTAGGATACGATCGGGGTGGGGACCCGATCGTTATTATTTTCCTTTATAACATAGTTATAAGGGAAAATAATCGCATTCTAATTACAGAATGCAATGTTCCCCGGGCTTTAAAGGGTTAAAAATAATAAAGAGTTAACTTACCTTCTCCCATTGTACGCGCAGAGCCCCAGAACGTCTTCTCTCTTGATAGTTTTGATGCTTGAGGACCTGTGGTGACGTCACAGGGTCACATGGTCCAATCATAGAAGCATTTGAGTGGACCATGTGACCCATGTGATCCTGTGACATCACTGCAGGTCCTTCATCCAACAGATCTCTGTAAATGACAACTTTGTAAAAAATTTTATACAAAGTTGTCATTTACAGAGATATTTTTCACACCCAGTATGGGTATATGTAAAAATACACCCCAAAACACATTGCCCTACTTCTCCTGAGTACGGCGATACCACATGTGTGCCACTTTTTTGCATCCAAGATGCGCACAGGGGCCCCAAATCCAATGAGTACCTTTAGGATTTCACAGGACATTTTTACGCATTTGGATTCCAAACTACTTCTGACGGTTAGGTGCCCCTAAAATGCCAGGGCAGTAAAATACCACACAAGTGACCCCATTTTAGAAAGAAGACACCCCAAGGTATTCTGTGAGGGGTATGGTGAGTTCATGTAAAATTGTATTTTTGGCACAAGTTAGTGGAATATGAGACTTTGTAAAAAAAAAAAAATCAATTTCCGCTAACTTGTGACAAAAATAAAAACTTCCATGAACTTACTATGCCCCTCAGTGAATACCTTAGGGTGTCTACTTTCGGAAATGGGGTCATTTATGGGGTATTTCTACTGTCTGGGCATTGTAGTACGTCAGGAAACAGGACAGGTGCTCAGAAAGTCAAAGTGCGGAAATTCACTTTTTTGCACCATAGTTTGTAAACGCTATAACTTTTACCCAAACCAATAAATATACACCTATTGCATTTTTTTTTATCAAAGACATGTAGAACAATAAATTTTGAGAAAAATTTATAGAGAAATGTAGTTTTATTTGATAAATTTTCCAACAGAAAGTGAAAAATGTCATTTTTTTGCAAAAATTTCGTTAAATTTGTATTAATGGCAAAAAAAGTAAAAATGTCAGCAAGAATGAAATAGCACCAAATGAAAGCTCTATTAGTGAGAAGAAAAGGAGGTAAAATTCATTTGTTTGGTAAGTTGTATGACGGAGCAATAAACGGTGAAAGTAGTGTAGTACGGAATTGTAAAAAGTGGCCTGGTCTTTAAGGGTGTTTAAGGTAGGGGGGCTGAAGTGGTTAATAGTGTCCGGCACAGGATATATTTTGTTCTGGGGTGAAATTCAATTGCCAAAATAGCAATACAATAAATCAGTGGTTTCAGCTGTGGCTGTCCAAGTGTATTCCCTTCCGTTAAAGGGTATATTGCACAAAGTGTTAAAATAGCATAAACCTATATATTTTTTGACACGCTACTGTGCATCTCAAAGTATAAATCTGTCTGTAAAATGATACATTTCATCCAGGGCCAAAATACTAGACCTACAATTGATATTCTCCTAAATTTGTGGTTACTGCTGTGCCTGGATTAGTGTAATATGGTACATAAATAGATAGCAAGATAGTGTTAGGTGCCTGTAAAAAAAGGCCTGAATATGAATTCAATACATTGGGCCAAATATTTTTTTTCTTATTGTGGTGAACGGTAACAATGAGGAAAATATCTAGTAAGGGACGCGGATGCGGACATGGTCGTGGTGTTGTTAGTGGACCCTCTGGTGCTGGGAGAGGACATGGCCATTCTGCCACAGCCAAACGTCCTAGTGAACCAACTACCTCAGGTTCCAGTACCCGCCACAATTGGGTGGCTGACAGTGGATCCAGCACGTTCACAACATTATCTCCCACACAGTCTTCTGCAGAAAGCGCACAGGTGGCGCTTGAAAACCAAGCCCATCAATCTGTCACATCAGCCCCCTGCATATCAGGGAAACTGTCTGAGCCTCAAGTTATGCAGCAGTCTCTTATGCTGTTTGAAGACTCTGCTGGCAGGGTTTCCCAAGGGAATCCACCTAGCCCTTCCCCAGTGGTGGAAGACATAGAATGCACTGATGCACAACCACTTATGTTTCCTGAGGACATGGGAATACCACCTCATTGGAGTCCGCATGTCTCTGATGATGACGAAACACAGGTGCCAACTTCTGCGTCTTTTTGCAGTGTGCAGACCGAACAGGAGGTCAGGGAGGAAGACTGTGTGGAAGACGATGCAGGGGACGATGAGGTCCTAGACCCCACATGGAATGAAGGTCGTGCCACTGACTTTCATAGTTCAGAGAAGAAGAACAGAACAGCCACCGCCAAGAGAGTTCGCCTGCTACTGGCCACCGCCACCAGGGACCAAGCATCCCAAAGGCAGCTTCAAGGAGTTCCCTGGCATGGCACTTCTTTAAACAATGTGCTGACGACAAGACCCGAGTGGTTTGCACGCTGTGCCATCAGATCCTGAAGCGAGGCATTAACGTTCTGAACCTTAGCACAACCTGCATGACCAGGCATCTACATGCAAAGCATGAACTGCAGTGGAGTAAACACCTTAAAAACAAGGAACTCACTCAGGCTTCTCCTGCTCCCTCTTCTGCTGCTGCCTCGGCCTCTTCCTACGCCTCGGGAGGAATGTTGGCACCTGCCGCCCACCAAACAGAGCATGTGCCATCAACACCACCACCTCCGTCACCAAACATCTCCACCATGTCACACGGCAGCGTTCAGCTCTCCATCTCACAAACCTTGGAGAGAAAGCGTAAATTCCCACCTAGCCACCTTCGAGCCCTGGGCCTGAATGCAAGCATTTCTAAACTACTGGCCTTTGAAATACTGTCATTTAGGCTGGTGGACACAGCTTCAAACAGCTGATAGTGATGGCTGTCCCACACTATGTTGTTCCCAGCCGCCACTACTTCTCCAAGAGAGCCGTGCCTTCCCTGCACAACCAAGTATCCGATAAAATCAAATGTGCACTGCGCAACGCCATCTGTGGCAAGGTCCACCTAACCACAGATACGTGGACCAGTAAGCACGGCCAGGGACGCTATATCTGCCTAACTGCACACTGGGTAAATGTAGTGGTGGCTGGGCCCCAGGCGGAGAGTTCTGTGGCGCACGTCCTTCCGCCGCCAAGGATTGCAGGGCATCATTCTTTGCCTCCTGTAGCCTCCTCCTCCTACTCGGCTTCCTCCTCCTCTTCTTCCACCAGCTCATCCAGTCAGCCACACACCTTCACCACCAACTTCAGCACAGCCCGTGGTAAACGTCAGCAGGCCATTCTGAAACTCATATGTTTGGGGGACAGGCCCCACACCACGCAGGAGCCCGGCCTGGTGGTGTGCAATAATGGGCGAAATCTCGTCGCAGCTCGGGGACTAGCCGGTTTGACGCACATCCCTTGCCTGGCGCATGTGCTGAATTTGGTGGTGCAGAAGTTACTTCACAACTACCCTGACATGTCAGAGCTGCTGCATAAAGTGCGGGCCGTCTGTGCGCGCTTCTGGCGTTCACATTCTGCCGCTGCTCGCCTGTCTGCACTACAGCGTAACTTCGGCCTTCCTGCTCACCAGCTCATATGCGACGTGCCCACCCGGTGGAACTCCACCTTGCACATGCTGGAGAGACTGTGCGAGCAGCAGCAGGCCATAGTGGAGTTTCAGCTGCAGCACGCACGGGTCAGTCGCAACGGGGGAACAGCACCACTTCACCACCAATGACTGGGCCTCCATGCGAGACATGTGTGCCCTGTTGCGCTGACATGGCCAGTGGCGATGACGCCGTTATCAGCGTTATCAGCGTTACAAATTATAGTACTTCTTGTATGGAAAAATCTACCTCAAGCGATTCCCTTTGAATGTCTGTAAGAACTGGAAAAGAAATGGCATCCAAATAGAATTCCATCATTTCATCAGTAATATTACTATCTGCTTTATATAGCGCTGAGAAATGGTTCTTAAAAATCCCCTTTATGCACTATTGATCCTTAACTATTCTACTATCTATTAGAAGGATGTTATTTATCTGTTTTTTTTATCTTGATTAGAAATCGCCCTCAACAAGAGTTTTCCTGGACGACTTGATTCAGTAAAGTATTTTTGAGCCTTAAAAAATAGTCTCTACTGGGCCTTATCAAGTAGAAAATCGGAGTATGCTTGGCTTGCATTCTGCATGACTTTTCTATTTTCTTCTGTCTTGTTCCTAGAAAAGTCATCCATAGCTGATGACGCTGCTTCTTTTAAAGCCTTCTCCTTAATACTATATCCTTTCCTTAAATTGGAGATGTTACTAACAAAAATCCCCCTCATAAAAGCCTTAAGTGCATCCCAAAGTACTGAATTATAATTAACCTCCCAAAAACGGACAATTTCCTGTTGTATTAATTTATGATTATCCATTACCGACATCTATTAGGGATTTAATCTAAATGGGGGTCTGACCATATCTTTATCCTAAGCCATGCATAGCTCAAGGGAGAGAGGCACATGGTCCAATAAAGACCTGGCCTCATATTTTATCAATTTTACATAACTCTGCTTACGCAAGAATAGACTCTTCTCCCTCAACCTAAGCATCCCCAAATGTCCCCAAAGCCAGATTTCTGACAAAATCATGCTAAGGGCGACCCCTGGGCAAAGGTATGGCAGTCACCCCTCATGGAAATCCTATCTATAGTGGGAATAATAACACAATTAAAATCCCTAATAACTAAAGTGAGACATTAAGGCCATTGGTCCATAAATGTAAGCAGTGAATTAGATACATATAAAGAAAAAGGAGGGGGAATATAGACAAAGGCCAGGATACATAATTTTCCGGCAAGTTTACCATATAAGCAAACATATCTCCCCTGCTTTCAACAGAGGATGCCTCGCAGACAAAATCAATTGCCCTATGAATAAAGACTGTTACTTCTCTGGAATAACTAGTAAAGGTAGAGTGATAAGTCTGGGCAGCCCATCCTCTGCTGACATGCTGGGAAGTCTCCTCAGTAAGATGAGTCTCCACCAAGCAGACAATGGCTGGAAGATGTTTCTGTACCAAATACAAGACCGCTTGTCTCTTTAATTTATCACCCAGACCCCGAACATTCCAGGCTTAAATTCTAGCTGACATTAAATCATTCAAGAGAGTCCCAGACCGTAGAGGCTTCAAGTATCCCCAACCCCCCTTCCCTTAACCTATGAGAAGCATCACAAGCATTAAGAAAAGGAAAAACAAAACAAACAAAAAACAGAGCTACTTAGATATAATTCCAATCAAGCCAATCCATGGCGAGTTCCAGCATTACAAATAATGAGTTCCAGCATTAGAAATAATCTGAAGTTTAGTTGGATAAACAAATGAGTACTTAATATCCCTTTCCTGTAGCCGTTTTTTAACCGCAGTAAAACTGTGTCTCTTTTCTTGGATCTACTTACAGAAGTCCGGAAAAAAGGACAGTTTATTCCCGTTGTGTAAGATGGGCGGAGGCCCATCTTCGCCAAGATTGCGCGTGGTTGGCTTCCAGGAATTGGTTTACCCCCATGACTCGATGTGCCCTTTCCACCAGAAACTATGGAGAAAAAAGCTTCTTTCCAAGCTACTCCAAAATCATCATTTGTATCATCTGAGCAAGGTTTTTTTCCTCTATACCCTCGGGTAGCCCCAAAATTCTCACGTTACATCTCCTCGACTTGTCTTCCAGATCTACCACTTTTTTTTAGCATGTTAAGGTCCATCTTTGAGGTGGAAGATTTAGATTTAAGTATTTTAAGTTCATTCTGTAGAACATCCACGGACTTTTTTATAATAGTAACTCTGTCCCGAATCTTCGAAACATTGTACCTTATAAAGTCCACATCGGACTGGATTGTCTCTAGCTGGATTGAAATATCATGCATTAACTTCCCTTTTTTTTTTACTGCCATTAATATTTCTTTTAAAGGGCCAGAACATTGGATAAATCTCCTTCCTTCACTCTCTCCATCACCTGACCCAGGGAATGTTGATCTGGTATTTCTTCCAGCATAGTTGCGGAGTTGTTATTTTTTTTAGGATTGATATCCTGCATCCCCTTTTGTTCTGCTTTCGTACTGATCTTTGGAGAATTCAAAAACTGTTCAATCTTTGCAGATTCTGAAGATTTCTGGCTTTTTTTAACCCAGAAAAATCAGCTGAGCGCCTATTTTGCTTAGGGCCCATTTATTTTTATTCCCTCTCTTCCTTCACCTTCTTCTTCTTTCCTGTTTTTCCCTTTTGAGGTTTTTATAAACTTTCCCTTTCCTCCTTTTTTTTTTCTTTTCTTCCCCCCCCAAATATACTCCTTCCAAAAAAGTAGTTGTAAATTAGTCCTTTCTGGAAAGTGGCTTGGGCACAAAAAAATTAAATAAGAAACAACAAAAATAAATAGATCCAAGAAAAATAGAAAGATCTCACCAGTCTTCATATAGAAAATCAACAGGGTACAGCAGGCCAGGCAGACCAGGAAGGAAACCGGCATTCACGAGGCGAGCAGGCGGGACCGCATGAGCAGGGGGTGCACCAGAGAGAGGAGCAGGACGAGCAAAGCCCGGGAGACGGAGGCAGGCAGAGGGGAACAAAGAAGACAATCCCCTGGGTAGGTAAGGTTGAAAAGAGCGTTACGGAAGCTTCAGTCAGTATTCAAGTCACAGGGGACCTTCATACAGGGGGTGGAGGGAGAGAAGGAGAAAGCTAGCAGATCGGGTGATAAAGCACCCCGCCAAAGCCGGGCTCACCAGCCTCCAGGACACACCCACCACCTAGAGGCAGTTCGATGGCTTAAGAGCAGATCTATGCATCAGGGAGCAGGAGACGCGGAGGAGCATAGCAGGAGGAGTGGGGGAGGACGTGACGCACCTTGCTTAGGTCATCACATCCGCACCATGCGAAGCTGATCTCTAAACCATGAAAGGACTGTTAGCACCTTTTAATCGTATACATGCAAACCATGGTAATATATTTTTTTCCCTTTGCATGTAAAAATATGAAAGTATTTCCAATAGACTTTGAGACAGATGTACTAGATTCTTATTTTTGGCTATTATTAGCTATATCATGTTGCCATAGAAATACAGTTTATCATAGCAAATTCTTGTTATTAGTTGTAGTAACTGAATTATTTGCATATCTGTTGTCAATGTTTATTAACAAATTATAATCATGCACATAAGGCAGCTAAATCATAGTTTCACAAAAAAGCCAAATTCAATAATTACATCCTTTGTGTCAACACAAATAAAAAAAGGTTTTGAATGATTTAGAACTGCTCACCTTCCGAGTTTTATGAATGATATACAAGTGGTCTGATAGGCCATCATTTCTAGATCAGTGGGGCTCTGAGTCTTGTTACCCTCGCCAATCAGTTTTTTGTGGCTTCAGCACTATGGATGAGTGAAGCAAGCTTCAGATCCTATATCTGAAGTTGGTTCGCTCACAACTTCGATTTAATGCTGTAAAGAGATCCATCTTCATACAGCATAAAAATATATGGCCTCCGACAAGGCTAAGTTAGTTATTCCTGAAGTCTCGCTAGACTTCGATGAATAACTTTGGTTTTTGATTTTCAAACTGAAAAAACATTTTAAAACTTGGATCCGAAGTCGGGTTCGATTCCAAGATACCAGTCGGAACTAAATCCGAGTTTGGATCCAAATTTTAAAATGTTAGGTCTAAGGATGAGACAAATTCATCAAACAACATGCGAAATTTGATAAATTTTACATAAAGTACTCCGACGCAGACTCAAGCAAAACTGACTTCAAATATTTCCCTCATGATAAATTCCCCTCATGATTGACAGCCTTCCCTGTAAAATTGCACATACTGTACAAAAACTAATGTCAATCACAGAGTAAAACCACCCATTGGACTCCTAAGGCTATAAAGAGGAGGGATTTAAGTGAATGAATTACAGGTATACTGAATAGTTTCCCATAAAACTATATATCAATGTGCTCAGCTCCTCCTGCTCTACATGAAGATGCTGGCAGATCAGACTGTGTGTTTAACATGACAGCTTCTCTTTAATGACTTGGCTCTGTTTCAGGCAGAATGAAATGTTTAACTCTACCACTGGTTTACAAAGCCATTCACAATGATCCTCTCCGTTCACCCCCCCCCCCCCTTTCAGCATCTCATACCTGTTGCTAGGACTTTTCCCATGCTTCACCTATTCTGTGGAACTCATTGTCCTGGACCAGTACAATCCTTTTACTGTACATGGGCCAATGCCTCTTCATAATGAGTGCCAATGAGTGATTGTCACTCATTTAAAGGGCTTCTTACACTGGCCATTGCAAACTGTATGAATGAGATAATTTGGTCCCGATACAGTTTGCATATTGTCGGCAACACATCACCTGTTTTCATGGGGAGATACAGTATGCTGCCAATGATTTTTAGATCCACATAAAGTATGCCTTTGATCGTTTGTTGGCTGACGTACCGTTTATGCCATTCCTCCCTTTCTATGTATATTGTAAGGTCTTATGGGCAGAAACCTTGTCCTACTCTTTGTTCATTTGTTTGATTACTTGACATTTTACTGATCCCCAACTGTAAAGTGCCGTGGAATATGCTGGTGTTTATATATACATAAATATTGATCGATGTGTAAAACTTTGGTCTTAATAAATGTCCCCTATAGTGTTGGTCATAGGTAGATAATTATAATGATCATGATTTTCATGCTACTGCTGGTAACTTATTTAACCACTTAAGCCCCCCTAGCTTAAACACCCTTAATGACCAGGCCACTTTTTACAATTCCGCACTACACTACTTTCACCGTTTATTGCTCCGTCATACAACTTACCACCCAAATGAATTTTACCTCCTTTTCTTCTCACTAATAGAGATTTCATTTGGTGGTATTTCATTGCTGCTGACATTTTTACTTTTTTTGCTATTAATCAAAAATGACCGAAATTTTTGCAAAAAAATGACATTTTTCACTTTCTGTTGTAAATTTTTTTTTTTTTAAATACATTTCTATATAAATTTTCTCTAAATTTATTGTTCTACATGTCTTTGATAAAAAAGTCCAATAAGTGTATATTTATTGGTTTGGGTAAAAGTTATAGCGTTTACAAACTATGGTGCAAAAAGTGAATTTCGGCATTTTGAAGCAGCTCTGACTTTCTGAGCACCTGTCATGTTTCTTCAGGTGCTAGAATGTCAGGATAGTATAAATACCCCCAAATGACACCATTTTAGAAAGAAGACACCCCAAAGTATTCGCGGAGGGGCATGGTGAGTTCATGTATCATTTCATTTTTTATCACAAGTTAGCGGAAAATGACACTTTCTGAGAAAAAAAAAAAAAGTTTCAATTTCTGCTAACTTCTGGCAAAAAAAAAAGAAATCTCAGACAGACTCACTATGGCCCTCAGTGAATACCTTGGGGTGTCTACTTTCCGAAATGGGGTCATTTGTGGGGTGTGTTTACTGTTCTGGCATTTTGGGCGGGGCTAAATTGTGAGCCGCCATGTAAAACCTAAAGGTACTCGTTGGAATTTGGGCCCCTTTGCGCACCCAGGCTGCAAAAAAGTGTCACTTATGTGGTATCGGCGTACTCAGGAGAAGTAGGGCAATGTGTTTTGGGGTGTATTTTTACATATACCCATACTTAGTGTGAGAAATATCTCTGTAAATTGTCAACTTTGTATAAAAAATTTTAAAAGTTGTCGTTTACAGAGATATTTTTCACACACAGTATAGGTATATATAAAAATACACCCCAAAACACATTGCCCTACTTCTCCTGAGTATGGCGATACCACATGTGTGCCACTTTTTGCAGCCTGAGTGCAAAGGGCCCTAAACCAATGAGTACCTTTAGGATTTCACAGGGCATTTTTACGCATTTGGATTCCAGACTTCTTCTCACGCTTTAGGGGCCCCTAAAATGCCAGGACAGTATAAATACCCCACATGTGACCCCATTTTGGAAAGAAGACACCCCAAGGTATTCCGTGAGGGGTATGGTGAGTTCATGTAAAATTTTATTTTTGTCACAAGTTAGTGGAATATGAGACTTTGTAAAAAACAAAATAAAAAAATATATATATCAATTTCCGCTAACTTGTGCCAAAAATAAAAATTCTAGTAGACTCACTATGCCCCTCACGGAATACCTTGAGGTGTCTACTTTCCAAAATGGGGTCACATGTGGGGTATTTATACTGTCCTGGCATTTTGGGGCCTAGCGTGAGAATCCAAATGTGTAAACATGGCCTGTGAAATCCTAAAGGTACTCGTTGGATTTTAGGGCCCTTTGCACCTAGGCTGCAAAAAGTGTCACTCATGTGGTATCGCCGTACTCAGGAGAAGTAGGGCAATGTGTTTTGGGGTGTATTTTTACATATACCCATGCTTAGTGTGAGAAATATCTCTGTAAACTGTCAACTTTGTATAACAATTTTTATTCAAAGTTGTCAATTTACAGAGATATTTCTTTCACACAGTATAGGTATATGTAAAAATATACCCCAAACACATTGCCCTACTTCTCCTGAGTATGGCGATACCACATGTGTGCCACTTTTTGCAGCCAAGATGCAAAGAGCCCTAAACCAATGAGTACCTTTAGGACAGGAGCATTTTACGCATTTATTCAGCTTCTTCTCACGCTTTAGGGCCCCTAAATTGCCAGGGCAGTATAAATACCCACATGTGACCCCATTTTGGAAAGAAGACACCCCAAGGTATTCCTGAGGGGCATGGTGAGTTCATAGTAAGATTTTATTTTTGTCACAAGTTAGTGGAATATGAGACTTTGTATTGATAAACTAAATAAAAATATATACATCAATTTCCGCTAACTTGTGCCAAAAATATAATTCTCATGGACTCACCATGCCCTCAGCGAGTACCTTAGGTGTCTTCTTTCAAAATGGGGTCACATGTGGAGTATTTATACTGTCCTGGCATTTAGGGCCTAAAGTGAGAACTAAACTGTGAAACAGCCATGTGAAATCTAAAGGTACTCGTTGGAATTTAGGGCCCCTTTGCGCACTCAGGCTGTCACTCATGTGGTATCGCCGTACTCAGGAGAAGTAGGGCAATGTGTTTTAGGGTGTATTTTTACATATACCCATGCTGCGTGTGAGAAATATCGCTGTAAACTGACAACTTTTTACATTTTTTATTCAAAGTTGTCAATTTACAGAGATATTTCTTTCACTCAACATGGGTATATGTAAAAATACACCCCAAACACATTGCCCTACTTCTCCTGAGTACGACGATACCACATGAGTGACACTTTTTGCAGCCAAGATGCGCAAAGGGCCCTAAAACCAATGAGTACCTTTTAGGAGGGCATTTTACGCAATTTTCTTCTCACGCTTTAGGGCCCCTAAATTGCCAGGGCAGTATAAATACCACACATGTGACCCCATTTTGGAAAGAAGACACCCCAAGGTATTCGCTGAGGGGCATGGCGAGTTCATAGAAGATTTTTTTTTTGGCACAAGTTAGCGGAAATTGATTTTTTATTGTTTTTTCTCATAAAGTCTCCCTTTCTGCTAACTTTTGACAAAAAGTTTAATTTTTCATGGACTCACCATACCCCTCAGCGAATACCTTGGGGTGTCTTCTTTCCAAAATGGGGTCATTTGTGGAGTGTTTGTACTGTTCTGGCATTTTGGGTGGGGCTAAACTGTGAGCAGCCATGTAAAAGCTAAAGGTACTCGTTGGAATTTGGGCCCCTTTGCGCACCCAGGCTGCACTCATGTGGTATCGCCGTACTCAGGAGAAGTAGGGCAATGTGTTTTGGGGTGTATTTTTACATATAACCATACTTTGTGTGAGAAATATCTCTGTAAATTGACAACTTTGAATAAAAAAATTTAAAAAGTTGTCGTTTACAGTGATATTTCTCACACACAGTATGGGTATATGTAAAAATACACCCCAAAACACATTGCCCTACTTCTACTGAGTACGGCGATACCACATGAGTGACACTTTTTTGCAGCCAAGATGCGCAAAGGGGCCCTAAAACCAATGGGTACCTTTAGGATTTCACAGGCCATTTTTACGCATTTGGATTCTCACGCTTTAGGACCCCTAAAATGCCAGGGCAGTATAAATACCCCACAAGTGGCCCCATTGTGGAAAGAAGACACCCCAAGGTATTCTGTGAGGGGTATGGCGAGTTCACAGAAAAAAAAAAATTGGCACAAGTTAGCGGAAATTGATTATTTTTTTTTTTTTACAGTCTCGGTCTCAGTCTCATAACTTGTGACAAAAAATAAAATTTTGCATGAACTCACCATACCCCTCAGCGAATACCTTGGGGTGTCTTCTTTCTAAAATGGGGTCACATGTGAGGTTTTTGTACTGCTCTGGCATTTGAGGGTCTCCGCAATCATTACACGTATGGCCAGCATTAGGAGTTTCTGCGATTCTCCTTATATTGAGCATACGGGTAATGAGATTTTTCCCGTTCAGCCTCTGGGCTGAAAAAGAAAAAATGAACGGCACAGATTTCTTCATTCGCATCGATCAATGTGGATGAAAAATCTCTGCCCAAAAATGTGCAAAAAAAAAAAACGGCACAGATTTCCTCATTCGCATCGATCAATGTGGATGAATAAATCTCTGCCAAAAATGTGCAAAAAAAAAGTAGTAAGGCCCCATTCACACGTCCGCAAAAATGTCCGCATCTATTCCGCAATTCTGCGGAATAGATGCGGACCATTCAGTGTGAATGGGGCTGGCGGTGATGCGGAGAGCACACTATGCGCTCGCCGCATCAGCATTTGCGGAGCTGCGGCCGCAAACTTCCGGGTTTCAGCCCCAAACATCCGGCCGCAGCTCCGCAAAAGATAGAGCATGTCCTATTCTTGTCCGCAATTGCGGACAAGAAAAGGCATTTTCTATATAGTTCTGGCAATGTGCGGATCCGCAAAATGCGGAAAGCACATTGCCGTTGTCCGTGTTTTGCGGATCCGCGGATCCATGGATCCGCAAAACACATACGGACGTCTGAATGAGCCTTACAGGGGGTAATTAGTGTCAGGGGGTGACAGGGGGTGACATGGGGTGATCGGGGGTTAATCAGGGGTTAATCAGGGGTTAATCAGGGGTTAATCAGTGACAGGGGTGGGGGGGGTGGGGGGGATGGGTAGGGGGGGTCTGTGTGGTGATTTGGTGCACTTATAAAAGTTTCCTTTGGTGGTCCCAAGCAAAGGGACCACCAAAGGAGCGATCAGCAAGCATATCAGGCGCTGTTAACAAAACAGCGTCTGATATGCCATTCTAACTTCTACAGCCTGCCAGCGCACGATCAGCGCTGGCAGGCTGTAGTTTACCTTCTCCCCGACGTGATCCTGTGAACGCGCGCGCGTTCACAGGAAATCTCGCCTCTCGCGAGATGACGCGCCCGCGCGTCAAAGAGGAATAGACCGACCGCCTGCGGGACGCAATCCTGCGTTAGGCGGTCGGTAAGCGGTTAAAGGGTTTGTATGAAATCAGTGAAGAAAAGGAAACTTTTTTTCAAGAAACTATATATAAACTATATATATATAGATATATATTAGTTGCACACGTATATGGCACCTAAAGATTTCTAAATTATAAATTACATATATAGTATTTATATTGCTACATGAAAGAGAACATACCAAACATCTGTTTAAAAATTATATCATACCCTCCTCTATTCACAGAGCTTTACCCCCATGCTTTCTATATAATGAACCCCGTGCTTAATTTAATCTAGTCATCAGAAACTCATGAATGCATAACATATATTCTGTCAACCCACATGCTCCTTTCTAATCTGTTCTGATCTCTTGCTCTTACATGTGTGGCTTCATTCTTTACAGAAGGCAATGTGTGAACCAAGCCCTTGGAACCATTTTGTTTTATGTGCAATGGAGGGGCAATCATAATCAGCTATCACAGTGGAACAAATGAAAGTCTTCATGGGTAAATGTCTTTCTTCACCTATGCTGATTAAGCATGACTGAGTAACAAAACCGTCATTCTCATATTGTATGATTTATCGCATAACTGACAGAATGTTTATTTCTGATTTTGGTCAAGTTCAGACAATGATTTACTGAAGAAATATTTTCCATTTTTAGAACTTTATGGAAAAATATGGCTGATTATGTATGAATTATTTGTCTATACGTGTCAATGGTACATATGATTATAGTATACATGGTTAGTGTTACAGTATCATTAAATGCACCAGAGAACTTATCAGTAATTGCAATATGCATGCCTGAGAAAAAAAATACACTGGAAAGAGGCTTTTTTGTATCCTGATTAATAGGGTTTTCCCAGGTTTTTATACTGATGACCAATCCTCTGGATAGATCATAAGTATCTGATTGATGGGGGTCTGACACCTTCGACCCCCTCCCCCATCCCCGATCAATGTAGCGCTGCGGCCTTCTCCAGCTTTGCCTCGGCCATTTAACATGACGTTCATTGGTCACATGGCCAAGGCACAGCACAGTTCCTTTGAAGAGAATGGGGCTAAGCTGCGATACCAAGCACCAGCTGAACAATGTGCAATGCTATTCTTGGTGTGCCACGAAAAAGGGTGCAGCTCTACTGTGAGCACTGCTGGATCCCCACCGATCAGATACTGATGACTTATCCAGAGAATAGGTCATCAGTTAAAAAATCTCGGAAAATCCCTGAAAAAAATAACCCATTATGGTAGTGCGATTCGACCGGTTCGCCGAATTTTCCAAAAAATAAGCTTCGATCCGGATTTATTTGCGGTGAATCGCATTAAAAAACAGCTATTTCCAGGCTGCAGAGAGCCTTCATAGGGGTGTAGAACACTGTGCCTTACAGTAACACGCATAGAGAGTCTGCTGTGGTAGTGAAATAATACTGTAAATCCATATGACATGGAGATGACAGGGGTCGCTCTTAGAATCACTGCATACTTCACTTATTTGGGCAGTCACGGGGGCCAAAACTAACCAAAAAACTCTCGTCAGCTGATTCCACATAGAGGTCTACAGAACCTGTTCTATTAAACGGTTATACAAGTAGAGCCCCCCCTGAGGGTGTTAGCAGTAAGTTTGTGTTGACATCACTGATTATTTTGCACTTCCTCTGATCTGTCAGAACAATAACCCGTCAGAACAATAAGCAGCTTGAGGAGACCACAGACTGGCCCAATAACAGGGTCTGGAGGTGGAAGCAATATGAGGAGACTACAGTGCGGCACAGAGTCTGGAGGTGGCGGCAGCAGCATCAGGAGGAGTCCACAGAGTGGCACAACGACTGAGTGTGGAGGTGGCAGCAGCATGAGAAGACCACAGAGTGGAACAAAGACAGAGTCTGGAGGTGGCAGCAGCATGAGGAAGCCACATAATGGCAGAGTCTGGAGGTGGCAGCAGAATCAGGAGGCCACAGAGTGGCACAATGACAGAGTGTGGAGGTGACAGCAGCATGAGTAGGCCACAGACTGGCACAATGACCAAGTCTGGAGGTGTCAGCAGCATGAGGAAGCCACAGAATGGCACAATTACTGAGTGTGGTGGTGGCAGCAGCATTAGTAGGCCACAGAGTGGCACAATGACAGAGTGTGGAGGTGGGAGAGATAAAGTGAAAAAGAGGATTATGGCACAGATAACTACTACTGGTCCGTGGTAGTAACCAGATTAGAAAGAAATCGGTGCCAGTGAAAAAAGGGTGCAAGGCGCCAGGGGGTGGGTCTGGTGAGGAAAGAAGTTAAATGAAATTAATTGTCAATGGAAATTGAAAGGAATGGGTTGGCTGCACAGGTGTTTCTTAGGGGTAGAACAAAATCTGCCCCTATCTAGACAAAGACAGTGTAAAAACCGGGAGTCAACCGTCACAGTAAAAGGAAACACATAAAATAGGTGCCAAATTCCTATTTGTAAATTATCTTGGCCCCCCCCTCCAAAAAAAAGGACAATCACTTTATTTGAACATATGTGGCTCTGCGCGTTTCGGGGGTCTGAAGTCCCCTTCATCAGGAGACATAAAATACAATACAAAACAAATATGTATAAAAATATATATAGATATATATGAATTATGGAAAAAAAAACTATTATTCATATAAGTATATAAAAGAGAAAAAGTCCATGGAAGAATAGGGCCATGGTGCCCCTTGCTAAACTCATTAGGCCATCAAATAGTTTATACATACATTCAATAAATAAATAAATATATAAAAAATTCATTTTGACCTGTTCATTCAATACATAGAATAAATAAATAAATAAATAGGTATATATAAGAAAAAATAAAAATAAGAATAACATTTTATGTTCATATTGACCGGTTAAAGGGATATGAATACAAAATGAGTATATGGTGGGGGTTGATATATAGTTCATATACATACCCTAAAAGGAAAAGAAAATGGATGTGGTCATCATTTATGTATAATAATTTAAAGGTAAAGAAGATGGTACCGCGCTAGAGAGGAACAGCAATCCGCAGCAATCAGAATCCTTATCTTGGAGTAGTCCTGGAGACGAAGTTCACATTCAGTCTCTGGTCTCAAAGTGATCGTGGACACAATTTCTTATCCCGACATGGACCGCATAGGAGATCTCACACACCGTGCAGATTGTACGGCGTCCCGATTCAGCCACCAACATCCGGTTCCGGGTAGGAGTACTGGACCTTAGATCAGGGAAAAAGACAAGACCACTGGTGCGGTATCTTTGATAGAATGTAAAAGCGCAAGTTTATTTTACTTACAAAATCCACGATAGAATGAACATATATATAAAAAGGCCCGACCCGGGTTTCACCGTGAAGGCTTCATCAGGGGCTTACATCTGACCTACCTTGGTCCGTAGTTGGTAAAATACATGTCAATAATTGGTGTGACCCGGAAGTATACGCCCAGTGGGGTCAGTATTGGTCCCCAATGCATAACATTATCATAAGCAATTGCTGCTATATAAGAATTTCATTACTAAATATATAAAAAAATTTCATTAATAAATACATTAAAAAACACAAAAACCAACAAAAATCATAAATAATCAAATATAATCCTAACAACTCACTCAGAATCGGGCCGCACCTAAAGGCTCCACAAAACCTTACATCCACCAGATAGTACCTCGCCCTATGCCATACACACATTCTTTATATCCCACTCAATATTAAGGCCCCTCGGTTGCAGCGTACCCATCTTAAAAATCCCTCCGCCTCTTTTTGTTTATATAGGTGACAGGATTCCCCCCTCCAATGATTTGCGACTGTTTCAACCGCACAGAACTTCAAGCCCACGGGATTCTTTTGGTGATGTCGTTTAAAATGCGCAGAAACACTGTGTGTTTCCAATCCCTTTTTTATATTTCGGACATGTTCAGCCACTCTTACTTTCAACTTCCTCAAAGTCCTGCCTATATATTGGAGCCCGCAAGGGCACTCCAGTAAATAGATGACACTTGCAGTTTCACAGGAAGAATTCCCTATGATCTTCAATACTGTTCTATTCGGTGTGGCAGTAACTGTGTCCACCTTGTTCTTCTTCTTATCCTCCCGTCCCCTATTCCTGCACGCGATACAGAAACCGCACCATGTGAACCCGCTTCTAACTTTTGGTGTTGATGTCACCTTTTTCAAACATCCATGGACCACACGGTTCCTGATCGTACGTGCTTTCTTAAAGACAAAAGGGGGCTTGTCGGGTATAATGTCACCTATTATATTATCACCCTTTAGAACTTTCCAATTACTTCTAATAATCTGTTTTATCTGGGGGCAGCATGTTGAGAAAGTGGTGGAGAAAGCAAATCTAAACTTCTCTGCATTCCCCTCCCTTTCCGAATTCCTACCACTTGTATCGGGGATGGTCTTAATAACCTTATCTTTTAGAAGCACCTCCTCCTTCTGCTTATATAGTGTGTCAGCAGTATAGCCCTTCTCCAAGAAACGATTAATAATGACCTCACTTTGGACCTCAAAATCCTTGTCTTCTGTACAATTGCGTTTTATGCGTTGCAGCTGAAGACAAGGATTTTGAGGTCCAAAGTGAGGTCATATAATCGTTTCTTGGAGAAGGGCTATACTGCTGACACACTATATGCAGAAGGAGGAGGTGCTTCTAAAAGATAAGGTTATTAAGACCATCCCGATACAAGTGGTAGGAATCGAAAGGGAGGGAATGCAGAGAAGTTTAGATTTGCTTTCTCCACCACTTTCTCAACATGCTGCCCCAGATAAAACAGATTATTAGAAGTAATTGGAAAGTTCTAAAGGGTGATAATATAATAGGTGACATTATACCCGACAAGCCCCTTTGTCTTTAAGAAAGCACGTACGATCAGGAACCGTGTGGTCCATGGATGTTTGAAAAAGGTGACATCAACACCAAAAGTTAGAAGCGGGTTCACATGGTGCGTTTCTGTATCGCGTGCAGGAATAGGGGACGGGAGGATAAGAAGAAGAACAAGGTGGACACAGTTACTGCCACACCGAATAGAACAGTATTGAAGATCATAGGGAATTCTTCCTGTGAAACTGCAAGTGTCATCTATTTACTGAGTGCCCTTGCGGACTCCAATATATAGGCAGGACTTTGAGGAAGTTGAAAGTAAGAGTGGCTGAACATGTCCGAAATATAAAAGGGATTGAAACACACAGTGTTTCTACGCATTTTAAACGACATCACCAAAAGAATCCCGTGGCTTGAAGTTCTGTGCGGTTGAAACAGTCGCAAATCATTGGAGGGGGGAATCCTGTCACCTATATAAACAAAAAGAGGCGGAGTGGATTTTTAAGATGGGTACGCTGCAACCGAGGGCCTTAATATTGAGTGGGATATAAAGAATGTGTGTATGGCATAGGGCGAGATACTATCTGGTGGATGTAAAGGTTTTGTGGAGCCTTTAGGTGCGGCCCCGATTCTGAGTGAGTTGTTAGGATTATATTTGATTATTTATGATTTTTGTTGGTTTTTGTGTTTTTAATGTATTTATTAATGAAATTTTTATATATTTAGTAATGAAATTCTTATATAGCAGCAATTGCTTATGATAATGTTATGCATTGGGGATCAATACTGACCCCACTGGGCGTATACTCCGGGTCACACCAATTATTGACATGTATTTTACCAACTACGGACCAAGGTAGGTCAGATGTAAGCCCCTGATGAAGCCTTCACGGTGAAACCCGGTCGGGCCTTTTATATATATGTTCATTTTATCGTGGATTTTGTAAGTAAAATAAACTTGCGCTTTTACATTCTATCAAAGATACCGCACCAGTGGTCTTGTCTTTTTCCCTGATCTAAGGTCCAGTACTCCTACCCGGAACCGGATGTTGGTGGCTGAATCGGGACGCCGTACAATCTGCACGGTGTGTGAGATCTCCTATGCGGTCCATGTCGGGATAAGAAATTGTGTCCACGATCACTTTGAGACCAGAGACTGAATGTGAACTTCGTCTCCAGGACTACTCCAAGATAAGGATTCTGATTGCTGCGGATTGCTGTTCCTCTCTAGCGCGGTACCATCTTCTTTACCTTTCAATATATACGGAAGGGACAGAGCCCGTTCCTTCAGGTTACCGCCGCCCTCTCCGGTGTGTACGCGGACAAATATTGTGTTGACTCACAGTTGTTGCTATGTATAATAATTTATCTATAAAGAAACCAATTCATTCATTGATCTATACACAGCTCAATTCATGTATGGTTCATATATAATTCATAAATCTTAAACACAGCCCAATTCATGCATAGCTTATCTATAAATTCGAGATTTATCACTAGAGGTAGCTATGGAAAAAAATGTGCTATCCCTTAAGGATGGTTTAATTTCTTTTCTTTTATATATTATATATCCTACCTTCAGGAGCGTATATCCAGCAAGTGATGAAGGGACACTAGAGTAGGTTTGAATGCAAGTGTTTCCCAGATGGGGTATTTGTATGGTACCTTCACGTGGGTTGATTTGTGGAGCCGCCTCCTACTTCCTGTTGTGTGGTTAGGGGTTCAACTTTCTGAAATAGTCTAAAAATAAACCTCTCATTTAGCCCAATATTCTTATGTATCTGGTGCCAGGCGTAGAGAGTACTTTTTGACTTCATATTATCCATAATGATGGAGAACAGCGGTGCGTTCCACTGTGGAACGCACTTACTGACTCTTCCGGTGAGCGCGCTCGTTGTGGTTCCGCCGCCCTAGCGAAGCGCTCTAGTTAGGAGCCCACCGCACTCCTGCGAACCCGGAAGTGTGCCATGCGTTTCACCGTGGAGCGCATTGCACTGTGAAGGAAGCAAGGGGCGTGTTGGTCCTCTGCCAATTAGGAAAGGACAAGAAGATGCTGGGAGGTATTTACATGCTACAATGTTATTTTTCTCGTGGGAAGTTTATTCCAATAATTTTCGGTCTGCTGTTTAACCAGTTCATGGTCCTGTTTGGGTGTGGAATTAATTTTAGGTTAAATTAGCCAATTAATAGGTATTTTTATAGTGAATAATTAACCAGTTAATAGTTACTTTCGTTACTTGTATGGTAAAAACTGAGGTATATGTTAGATAGTACATTTTAGTAATTTTTTAGTTTGATTATTAGCCAGTAGGTAATCTATATTTGGTTCTGTGGTTATTTCCATTAAAATTCTTCAAATGGAAAACCTCACAGTCTTGGCTGTTATACAATGGACGGGCGATGTATTCTTGGGGGTGTTACATGAATATAATAATATACTCCATGTGTTTGCTGGGGGAGGGGGGGGAATGCTACAAACAATAAGGGTTTAATCCACAGGGATGTCATGATGATATCATATTTGGGGGAAGATCCTCAAGAATTTTAATGTTTTGTTTTGATTTTTTAATTTACAAACGTGGTAGTTGGGGGGGGGGGGGGAAGGGGGGTGGTCCTAACTGGTTTATTAACCAGCCGGTCATGGTTAACACCTCATTGCCGCTTCCCTTATGTCCCTAAGTCCCACGCGGTCCGCAACAGAGTAGTTAGTAATTGGTGTGCTCTAAGCTTTCATTTAAGCCAAAGGGAATTACGGAATTAGGGTGTTGAGCCGGAATATCCAGTACATCTCCCTACGGCAAAGAGATTGGTAGGATGTGGTGTCGTTCTCTAGGAGTGTTACCCTCAGGCCTAATGGATCGCCGTCATGGTGCATGGCAAAGTGTCTAGACACACTGTGGGTGACAACTTTTCTGGACATGTTGGACCGGTGTTCATTCATCCTTTCCCTTGTGGATTGGATGGTCCGTCCAACATAAAGTAGGTCACATGGGCAACGTAAAAGGTATATGACGTGGGTGGTGGCACACCCTAATCCCTTTTTAAAGAGAAATGAGTCGGAATTGGGTGGAATTTTTTAATCCCTTGTGTCAGCATGTTACATCACTTACATCGGGGGGCATTGCATTTAAAGTTACCCGGGTAGTGTTTGTCTGCCCCAGTGTTGTAATTGGAACATTTCTTCAATTTCGGGCAGGACAGGGCAAATAGGTTCTTGAGGGTTTTAGCTCTCCGGAAGATGAGGGTGGGTTTTTTGGGGATTAATTTCCCTAGAATGGGGTCCTTTAACAGGATTGGCCAGTTCTTTGTTAAGACTTCTCTAATTAGAGTATGCTGGGAATTGTATCTAGTGACCATACTAAGATTTTTAAAGGTGTCATTATTTCTTCTCTCCTCTGAGGGATTTCTTTGTTTTGGTTGGAGACTGTCCTTCTGCGAGTATTTAGATATTCTCTTCCCTGAATCTAGTAGAAGTTTTTTGGGGTATCCCTTTTCCTGGAATCTCTCCTGTAATTGTTTCACCTGATTTTTCATAGTTAGATCATCTGTGCAGTTTCTTCGTATCCTTTTCATCTGGCTATAGGGGATAGTCCGCTTCCATTTTGAGTGATGGCAACTCTTATAATCCAGGAAGCTATTTGCATCAACACTTTTCAAGTGAGTTTATTATTTTATCGTCTCTAATGCTAAGGTGCAGATCAAGGAAAACTATTTGTAATGGGTTGTACTCCATCGTGAAGGAAAGGCTCCAATCGTTTAAGTTTGTGTTCTACAAACTGATGTAATTCGGTAGTGTTACCTTGCCAGATGAAAATTATATGGTCAATAAAATGACTGAAACATTTAATTCTGGGGTGTGTAAACAACCCAAATTTTTTCTCAAAAATACCCATGAACAGGTAGGTGTAAGATGGTGCAATTTTGGTGCCCATGGCTGTTCCTTGGACTTGGATATAGAATTTGTCATTAAAGATGAAATAGTTGTGTTGAAGGATAAATTCTATGTCTCTAATTATGAAGTCTCGTTGTGTTTCTGGCATACGGTGGTCCAAGGAGAGGGTTTGTGAGATTGCAGAAATGCCAAGTTCGTGCTTGATGTTACTATAAAGTGCCGAAACCTCCAGAGTGACCCAAAGATATTCATTTTTCCAACAGAAGGAGTCAAGGGATTGTATTAAGTGGGCTGTATCCCTGATATATGATGGTAATTGGGATACATGTTCTTGTAAGTAGCTGTCCATATAGGCTGAAAGGTTTGATGTTAAACAACCGACCCCAGAGATAATTGGTCTGCCTGGGGGATTTTCCAGGCTCTTGTGAATTTTTGGCAGAAAATAGAATCTGGATATTGATGGATGCACTATTTTCAGATATGTTCTCAGTCGTTTATCAATGACCCCTGTGGAGTAACCCAAGTCGACTAAGTCAAAAAGTGACTTCCTAAAGCTTTTAGTAAGATCTTCTAGTAGTGATCTGTAATACTCAAGGTCGGATAAGATCTTCTTCGATTCTCCTAAGTAATATTCCTTGTCCATAATTACAACATCTCCCCCTTTGTCTGCACTTTTTAGGACGATTTTTTCATTTTCAATCAGGCCTTTGAGTGCTATCTTTTCGTTCCAATTAAGGTTACTTCCAATTGTTTGGGAATTGGTTTTCTTGTGTGATGGATTACCTGTAACATTGTTTTTTATTTCTTCTAATACTATATTGTAAAAGCATTCTATATGGGGACCCCTGCAATGTATGGGGTAAAAGGTGGATTTTCCTTTTAGATTACAAGGAATTGGGGTATCGGGAAAGGATTCACTTTGTGAGACTATTTCTTTCATTGTTTTATTGGTGGTTTTCCCAGCAAAATGTCTCTTAAGGTTAAGTTTCCTCATGAATTGATTCAAATCCACGAAGAGTTCAAATAGATCTATTTTGTCAGTGGGGCAGAAGGATATCCCTTTACTCAGTAATGCTATTTCCTCTAGTTTAAGAATGTGTTGGGACAAATTAAATATTCCTTTCGATCTTTCTAATTCAGTTGGGGGATTTGTGTACTGTTGGGGATAATCTTTTCTTGGTTTGAGCCCTTAGTTTCTTCTTTAGTGGTGTTTCTATGTTTCCCTCCTCTTCTCCCTCTTGGCTGAAAATTGGTCTTTATTGGGTGGATTGGAGTGGTGAGTAAAATTGTGTGATCTTCATAGATCGAACATGTTGGTGATCCTTGATGGTGCTGGGACTTGTGAGGGTGAGTAGTGGACTTAGTAGTTGGGTGGATTCCCATGTTTGTCGCATTGGGAAAGGGTTCCGGACTTTTGGTGCTGTCAGAGACACACGATCTAAAAAAGAGTCTCAGAAAGACTGGGGGTAACTCTAAAAAATGATCTGGACTGCTACTGGAGACCGAATGGGTGGAAATTTCAAGAATGGTGGATATGTGGGATGTTTCAGACAGGGTTTCCCCTTTTATGGGTTCTAATAAAGTCAAGTTGGGTAATTGTTCCAGATTTTGTTTTCCATTGCCTATCGGGGTCTGATATATGGATCCATTTAGCTCATCTGTAGGTGGGTTGACTCCTATTGATAGTTGATGGCCCGCTTGATCAATGGTATTTGCCAATACCGGTGAGGGGAAATGGGTGAATGGGGATTTTGTGATCTCTACTGACACCAAGGGAGAAGTTGGTGGAGGATATAGGGATGTGGCTCCTCTCGGAGACGATCCAGCTTGTGGGGATCTTTTTATGAATAGTGGTGGAATCTAATTTGATCTCTCCTGATTTGGTGCAATTTGATGATAGGGTTTTGGTGTGGTTTTTTCGAGGTGGTGGAGGGTTTAGCCTGCTATTGTAAAAAATTCTCCCTTTGTTCAAATGTGTCGAGTTGAAATCGTTTGAGTGGGAGAGAGGGGGGGTAATTCTGTCCCTCATGTACCTCCTGGTGTGACTCCAGGGACCAAATTTATTTCTGGATATTAAATCCCAGGCACTAATCTCTTTATTGTTGTAGTCTGCTAAATCTCTGTGCAGTTTGAAGTTTCCTAAATATATCCCGTTTCAGTTAGAGAGATGGATTTGATTCCCTATTCTGTTTATGTAAGCAGAGGCAATCAAAAATTTCCAATGCTAACTTATTACATGTATATTTACGTTTATCTATTAGAGTCTTCATAAATTCTTTTGAACAGTTATCACTAATCCGTAACCATTTATCTCTAAATAGAAGGTCCTCTGGGAAGGTTGGTTTTAGTGGTAGACGTAGTCCTCGTGGGTTAATGTTAAGAGATAAATAAATGGAAAGGAAATACCAGTCAATTTCATTGCGTAGATATTCCTTAACCTTAGCCGCAATGTTGACATTAATCTTCTGTGTCGCGGTATCGTTTTTGTTCGGTCTTGGAGGTGGCAGCAGCATAAGTAGGCCACAGAGTGGCACAATGACAGAGTTTGGAGGTGTCAGCAGAATCAGGAGGCCACAGAGTGGCACAATAACTGAGTCTGGAGGTGGCAGCAGTATCAGGATACCACAGAGTGGCAAGGTGACATAGTGAGGAGATGGCAGCAGCTTCATCAGGAGACCACAAAATGGCAAGGTGACATAGTGTGGAGATGGCAGCAGCAGCATCAGGAGACCACAAAATGGCAAGGTGACATAGTGTGGAGATGGTGGCAGGAGCATCAGGATACCACAGAGTGGCAAAATAACATAGTGTAGAGATAGCAGCAGCAGCAGGATACCACAGAGAGGCAAGGTGACATAGTGTGGAGATGGAAGCAGCAGCAACAGGAGACCACAAAATGGCAAGGTGACATCCATTAGCCCAGGAAAACGTGGTGCAGAACAGCGTGACACCGCCATGCCCTACACATTTGGTATGCTGAAGGAGCACTGTGACTTGTCCCTGCAGTGGAGGCTGAGGACATGGCGGAGGATGAGGGGGCAGAGGCGGACATTATCGCTGGACCAACGGCGTGAGAATGTGGAGGCAGAAGCAGCGTGACCTGGCCAAGTTGCTAGTGTGGTTCTGCAGGAACCACATTAACCCAGTAGGCCGTAAAGGACATGTACTGTCCCTGACTGTAGTTACAGCTTCACTTGTTGGCGCCATGCACTTTGGCAGACACCGACAGACTCAATGACTGGCCCACCTTCTGTTCTACATGTTTGTGCAGGGCTGGTACTACCTTTTTTGCAAAGAAGTGACGGCTTGGGGCTCTCCACCTTGGCTTGGTACAAGCTATCAGTTCTCTGAAAGGTGCAGAGTCCACCACTTGGAAAGGGAGGGACTGCAGCATCAGCAACGTGGACAGGAGCACGTTCAGCTTCTGCACCATTGGATGCGTCTCTTGGCAACCGCTTTGGTGATCGTTTGCTCACGGAATGACTGACGAGGAGTAAAAGAAGGAGGAGGAGCAGGAGCATCTGGACCAGCAGAAGATGGGAATGGCTGAGAGCTCCCTTCGACTCTGGTGAAGCCTTGACTGCCTGAAAGCTGGTGCGTGCTACTGGGTTATTCAGTGGTTGCTGCTGCAGGCTGGACCACCGCATCGAAAGCACGGTTCTCCCAGGCCACTGTATGGCGACGCTGCATATGTTGACACAGGGCGGTAGTGTGAACATTGGCACCCTGGCTACGATTCACCTTCTGCCCACAGATTCGACATATGACCACGTTAATTTCCTCTGGCGCTTTGAAAAAAACTGCCACACCGCCGAGTAGGTGATCCCCCCCCCAACAGTCCAACACTGACTGACTGCTACTGCCGCTGCCTCCGTAAACCACTGCACCACTACTTCCTGGGCAGGTAGGCTGCTGCGAAGCAGGTGGTCTACCCAGGGCACGTTTGGTTTCCTGACTGCTGCAACCTTGCTGACTCCCAGCCATGCTACCACCTTGCTGGCTCCGACGCTGCACGGGCAAGCTGCCACCCTCTTCTCCTGATGATGATGAACCCCCTTCTTAACCCGGCTTCCAAGTACGATCGGCTTCATCATCATCGAGTAGTGTCTGCACTTCAATGATGTCCTCCTCAATGGCCTCTGAGTCAGGAACCTGACAGCTCGCACACGCCCACCTAGCGGAGGAAGCGGCGGATGTCTCCTTCACATCTTGGCTGGGCAGTAGCTGCTGACTGTCCTCTAGTAGCTCTTCCTCACTGAAAAGTGTAGCTGAGCCTACAGCACATACTACTTCTCGCGGTGAGAGAACAGAAAAGGACAGAGGCAGGTTGAGGACTGGTGAGAGTACAGGGCCTGCCCCTCGGCCATGCCAACTAAGGGTTGTGTCTGACGACCCCTACCAACTGTTAGCTGGGGGTGTCTGATGTCACTCGGGATGAAGTGGATTACCGAGTTAACCAATCAAGAACTGCTGGGTCAAGCTCCTGCTGCCACTCCCCCTTATTCTGCTGCGACCTCTGCCTGCGCCAGAAACATTTAGGCCTCTGCCACTCCTCTGTGCATGGCCTGGCACTTCTCTGTCAGACATACATTTAGCTGAACAAAATAAATTAAATGCAAATTAAAACACCCCTAAAAGAAACTATTGTTATTTTTGTACTGAAATAGGCCACTAAACGCTTTCACCACAAATAACAACAACAGTGAACTGCGTATATATTTTTCTTGTAGTACAGAAATACAGATATAGCAGGGTTAAGACTCCTGTTTTCTGAGATTGGTTAACTTCAGTTTAGTTAACTAAACTAGTGACACAATTCCTTCTCAATGGCTTTGTTTCAAGATAACGCGATGAGATAATGAAATTTGAATTAATGGTGGGAGTCTTACCCCTGCTCCATCTGTACGTCACTTAATGCTCTCAGCACATATAGCTGCAAAAGGGAACTGCGTATATATTTTTCTTTTTGTAACGAAATAGGCCACTAATCGCTTTTACCTCAAATAAGGGCAACAGTGAACTGCATATATATTTTTCTTGTAGTACAGAAATACCTCCCTAAATGCTTTTAACCCCAAATAACTGCAGAAGTGAACTGCATATATATTTTTCTTGTAGTACAGAAATACGTCACTAAACGCTCTCAGCACATATAGCTGCAGAGGTGAACTGCGTATATATTTTTCTTTTTCCACAGATATAAGCCACTAAAGGCTTTTCAACATAACACTTGCACCCCAAGAACAAATTGCTGGAATGACAGAGCTGTCTAATGGCTATTTGAATCCCCCAATTATCTTTCACTGCACTTGTAAATCGCTTTTCTAGCACTGTCCCTAGCGCCTTCTGACGTCTCTCCCTGCACTAAGATGCTATGAAAAGATTCCTCCCTATCCTTTCCCTGTACTTATAAATCGTTTTTTCAGTTTTTTTTTCACAATGAGCTTTTTCCAATTGCTGTCCCTAGCGCCTTCTCATGTCTGTCCCTGCACTCTGAATGCTGGAAAATGGCAGAATCTAAAATAGCTGCCGTGGGCTGTGACATTACAGGGCTGTCTGGCTGCTGATTGGCATCATGCAGGCATGTCAATCTTGGTGATCCCACCTTCCCAGAGTTCCTTGCCCCATGTCCTCAGTCCTCACACATGTGGCTGCAATTTTTGGAAAAATATGTGATTCGTTAGCACGAAGCACGAGGAAATTCGCATTCGTTGCAAATCAAATTTTTCCTGAAATTCGGATCGAACTCTACATCATCAGCTTCAATTCGCTCATCTATAATGGTGGTAAATATCTCACTTTTGATCGCCATTAGGGTTGCACACTTGGAAACCCAACTGTTGGCTACGTCTGACCCCATGCCCTTTTCAGTGATATTAACAAAATGTGTGCCGACTACCTTCACAGTATGATTCGTATGTATTCTTCTACATGCACTCATTTATTTGCAAATAGTGCCTTCACAACCTACTACAAGTACACAGTGGAGGGTCAGGATAATGGTGACCCCTCATATCAACTCTTATTGTCTTACCATTACCATATAATGTTTGAATGTACCAAACAGTAGGCAAAAAAAAGACAAAATGTTTTAGAGGGCATGATTAGAGATGAGCGAATCGAAGTTGACGAAGTGGAATTCGATCCGAATTCGGAAAAATTGGCTTCGCACCGAAGCCGAGTTTCCTCAAGCTTCTGGGTAACAAATCACATTTTTTCCTCAAATGGCTGCTGCTGATGTGAGGACATGGAGAAAGGAACGCTGGGAAGGCGGGATCACCCATGCCGACATGCATGCAGCCAATCACCAGCCAGCCCTATGATGTCACAGCCCAAAATAGCCACAGCCATCTTAGATTCTGCCATTTACCAGAGTACTTAGTGAGGGAGAGATGTCAGCAGGCACTAGGGACAGTGATATGAAAGACTGGATTGTGGTAAAAAAAACTATTTATAAATGCAGGGAAAGGATAGGGAGTAGAGATGAGCGAACACCTGGAAGTTCGGGTTCGGGAAGTTCAGCCGAACTTCCCGAAAATGTTCGGGTTCGGGATCCTAACTCGACCCGAACTTTATCCCGAACCCGAACCCCATTGAAGTCAATGGGAACCCGAAACTTTTAGGCACTAAAAAGGCTGTAAAATAGTCCAGGAAAGGGCTAGAGGGCTGCCAAACGCAGCAAAATGTAGATAAATCCCCTGCAAACAAATGTGGATAGGGAAATAAATTAAAATAAAATAAAATAAATAAAAATTAACCAATATCAATTGGAGAGAGGTCCCACAGCAAGGAATCATGCATCCTTTTACCCACCACTGGAGAAGGCCACTCTCAGTTATTTCGGCCCCAGCACCCAGACAGAGGAGAGAGGTCCCACAGCAAGGAATCATGCGTCATATCACCCACCACTGGAGAAGGCCACTTACAGTTATTTCGGCCCAGCACCCAGACAGAGGAAAGAGGTCCCACAGCAAGGAATCGTGCGTCATATCACCCACCACTGGAGAAGGCCAATTTCAGTTATTTCGGCCCAGCACCCAGACCAGAGGACAGAGGTCCCACAGCAAGGAATCATGCGTCATATCACCCACCACTGGAGAATGCCACTTTCAGATATTTCGGCCCAGCACCCAGACAGAGGAGAGAGGTCCCACAGCAAGGAATACGTCGTCATATCACCAGATTCAGGGTATTGCTATTTTGGCAATTGAATTTCACCCCAGAACAAAATATATGTTTTTGCGGACACTATGAAACTTGGCCAGCCACAGCTGAAACCACTGATTTATGGTATTGCTATTTTGGCAATTGAATTTCACCGCAGAACAAAATATATAATTTACAGGACACTATGAAACTTGGCCAGCCACAGCTGAAACCACTGATTTATGGTATTGCTATTTTGGCAAGTGAATTTCACCCCAGAACAAAATATACTCTTTTACGGACAGATTAACACTGGGCCTACAACAGCTGGGACACCAGATTCAGGGTATTGCTATTTTGGCAATTGAATTTCACCCCAGAACAAAATATATGTTTTTGCGGACACTATGAAACTTGGCCAGCCACAGCTGAAACCACTGTTTTATGGTATTGCTATTTTAGCAATTGAATTTCACCCCAGAACAAAATATATAATTTGCAGGACACTATGAAACTTGGCCAGCCACAACTGAAACCACTGATTTATGGTATTGCTATTTTGGCAATTGAATTTCACCCCAGAAAAAAAATATGTTTTACGGACACTATGAAACTTGGCCAGCCACAGCTGAAGCCACTGATTTATGGTATTGCTATTTTAGCAATTGAATTTCACCCCAGAACAAAATATATAATTTGCAGGACACTATGAAACTTGGCCAGCCACAGCTGAAACCACTGATTTATGGTATTGCTATTTTGGCAATTGAATTTCACCCAAGAACAAAATATATGTTTTTGCGGACACTATGAAACTTGGCCAGCCACAGCTGAAACCACTGATGTATGGCATTGCTATTTTGGCAATTGAATTTCACCCCAGAACAAAATATATAATTTGCAGGACACATTGAAACTTGGCCAGCCACAGCTGAAACCACTGATTTATGGTATTGCTATTTTGGCAATTGAATTTCACCCCAGAACAAAATATACCCTTTTACGGACAGATTAACACTTGGCCTGCAACAGCTGGGACACCAGATTCAGGGTATTGCTATTTTGGCAATTGAATTTCACCCCAGAACAAAATATATAATTTGCAGGACACCATGAAACTTGGCCAGCCACAGCTGAAACCACTGATTTATGGTATTGCTATTTTGGCAATTGAATTTCACCCCAGAACAAAATATATGTTTTTGCGGACACTATGAAACTTGGCCAGCCACAGCTGAAACCACTGATTTATGGTATTGCTATTTTGGCAATTGAATTTCACCCCAGAACAAAATTTATAATTTGCAGGACACTATGAAACTTGGCCAGCCACAGCTGAAACCACTGATTTATGGTATTGCTATTTTAGCAATTGAATTTGACCCCAGAACAAAATATATAATTTGCAGGACACTATGAAACTTGGCCAGCCACAGCTGAAACCACTGATTTATGGTATTGCTATTTTGGCAATTGAATTTCACCCAGAACAAAATATATGTTTTTGCGGACACTATGAAACTTGACCAGCCACAGCTGAAACCACTGATTTATGGTATTGCTATTTTGGCAATTGAATTTCACCCCAGAACAAAATATATAATTTACAGGACACTATGAAACTTTGCCAGCCACAGCTGAAACCACTGATTTATGGTATTGCTATTTTGGCAAGTGAATTTCACCCCAGAACAAAATATACCCTTTTACGGACAGATTAACACTGGGCCTACAACAGCTGGGACACCAGATTCAGGGTATTGCTATTTTGGAAATTGAATTTCACCCCAGAACAAAATATATAATTTGAAGGATACTATCAAAACTTGGCCAGCCACAGCTGAAACCATTGATTTATGGTATTGCTATTTTGGCAATTGAATTTCACCCCAGAACAAAATATATAATTTGCAGGACACTATGAAACTTGGCCAGCCACAGCTGAAACCACTGATTTTTGGTATTGCTATTTTGGCAATTGAATTTCACCCCAGAAAAAAATATGTTTTACGGACACTATGAAACTTGGCCAGCCACAGCTGAAGCCACTGATTTATGGTATTGCTATTTTGGCAATTGAATTTCACCCCAGAACAAAATATATAATTTGCAGGACACTATGAAACTTGGCCAGCCAAAGCTGAAACCATTGATTTATGGTATTGCTATTTTGGCAATTGAATTTCACCCCAGAAAAAAAAAATGTTTTTACGGACACTATGAAACTTGGCCAGCCACAGCTGAAACCACAGATTTATGGTATTGCTATTTTAGCAATTGAATTTCACCCCAGAACAAAATATATAATTTGCAGGACACTATGAAACTTGGCCAGCCACAGCTGAAACCACTGATTTATGGTATTGCTATTTTGGCAATTGAATTTCACCCCAGAAAAAAAATATGTTTTACGGACACTATGAAACTTGGCCAGCCACAGCTGAAGCCACTGATTTATGGTATTGCTATTTTGGCAATTGAATTTCACCCCAGAAAAAAAATATGTTTTACGGACACTATGAAACTTGGCCAGCCACAGCTGAAGCCACTGATTTATGGTATTGCTATTTTGGCAATTGAATTTCAGCCCAGAACAAAAGACACCCTCTTACGGACAGATTTAAACTAGGCCTGCAACAGCTGGAACACCAGATTCAGGGTATTGCTATTTTGGCAATTGAATTTCACCCCAGAACAAAATATATAATTTGCAGGACACCATGAAACTTGGCCAGCCACAGCTGAAACCACTGATTTATGGTATTGCTATTTTGGCAATTGAATTTCACCCCAGAACAAAATATATGTTTTTGCGGACACTATGAAACTTGGCCAGCCACAGCTGAAACCACTGATGTATGGTATTGCTATTTTCGCAATTGAATTTCACCCCAGAACAAAATATATAATTTGCAGGACACTATGAAACTTGGCCAGCCACAGCTGAAACCACTGATTTATGGTATTGCTATTTTAGCAATTGAATTTCACCCCAGAACAAAATATATAATTTGCAGGACACTATGAAACTTGGCCAGCCACAGCTGAAACCACTGATTTATGGTATTGCTATTTTGGCAATTGAATTTCAACCCAGAACAAAATATATGTTTTTGCGGACACTATGAAACTTGGCCAGCCACAGCTGAAACCACTGATGTATGGCATTGCTATTTTGGCAATTGAATTTCACCCCAGAACAAAATATATAATTTGCAGGACACTTTGAAACTTGGCCAGCAACAGCTGAAACCACTGATTTATGGTATTGCTATTTTGGCAATTGAATTTCACCCCAGAACAAAATATACTCTGTTACGGACAGATTTAAACTAGGCCTGCAACAGCTGGAACACCAGATTCAGGGTATTGCTATTTTGGCAATTGAATTTCACCCCAGAACAAAATATATAATTTGCAGGACACCATGAAACTTGGCCAGCCACAGCTGAAACCACTGATTTATGGTATTGCTATTTTGGCAATTGAATTTCACCCCAGAACAAAATATATGTTTTTGCGGACACTATGAAACTTGGCCAGCCACAGCTGAAACCACTGATGTATGGTATTGCTATTTTGGCAATTGAATTTCACCCCAGAACAAAATATATAATTTGCAGGACACTATGAAACTTAGCCAGCCAGAGCTGAAACCACTGATTTATGGTATTGCTATTTTAGCAATTGAATTTCACCCCAGAACAAAATATATAATTTACAGGACACTATGAAACTTGGCCAGCCACAGCTGAAACCACTGATTTATGGTATTGCTATTTTGGCAATTGAATTTCACCCCAGAACAAAATATATGTTTTTGCGGACACTATGAAACTTGGCCAGCCACAGCTGAAACCACTGATGTATGGCATTGCTATTTTGGCAATTGAATTTCACCCCAGAACAAAATGTATAATTTGCAGGACACTATGAAACTTGGCCAGCCACAGCTGAAACCACTGATTTATGGTATTGCTATTTTGGCAATTGAATTTCACCCCAGAACAAAATATACCCTTTTACGGACAGATTAACACTTGGCCTGCAACAGCTGGGACACCAGATTCAGGGTATTGCTATTTTGGCAATTGAATTTCACCCCAGAACAAAATATATAATTTGCAGGACACCATGAAACTTGGCCAGCCACAGCTGAAACCACTGATTTATGGTATTGCTATTTTGGCAATTGAATTTCACCCCAGAACAAAATATATGTTTTTGCGGACACTATGAAACTTAGCCAGCCACAGCTGAAACCACTGATGTATGGTATTGCTATTTTGGCAATTGAATTTCACCCCAGAACAAAATATATAATTTGCAGGACACTATGAAACTTGGCCAGCCACAGCTGAAACCACTGATTTATGGTATTGCTATTTTAGCAATTGAATTTCACCCCAGAACAAAATATATAATTTGCAGGACACTATGAAACTTGGCCAGCCACAGCTGAAACCACTGATTTATGGTATTGCTATTTTGGCAATTAAATTTCACCACTAAAAATAATCTATCCTTTGCCAGACAGCAGACAGTATTATACTTGGCTAGCCAAAGCTGGAACACCAGATTTAGGGGATTGGTATTTGGGCAATTGTATTTAACCCCTTAATAAAATATAGAAATTGCTATCCTGAGTTTCTAGGGGTGACAATTAGCACAGCCAAGCCCCTGATGTAGGATATAGCAAAAAAAAACTAGTATTGATGGATTGATGGACTTGGTGGCAGCTTGTTCTGGTGCACCACAAGTCACAAAATGGCTGCCGATCACCCCAGAAAATAAGTGACAGAAAAACGCTCTGTGCAGCCTAAAAACCAGTGAGCAAGTAACTAGCAGAAGTTCAATCATTCACAGCTGTAGATCGATCACTTCATTAGGTGCTTTTGCTGACTTTTTCCTGCCTAATCTCGCCCTCCCAGCAGCTGCGTCCTCTCCCTACACTAATCAGAGCAGTGTGACGTGCGGCGCTAAGTGACTCCAGCTGAAATAGAGGCTGGGTCACATGCTGCACTTGGCCAATCACAGACATGCCATTAGTAGGCATGGCTGTGATGGGCTCTTAGGGCAAGAAGTAAAACGCTAGCTGATTGGCTGCCATGCAGCCCTTCAGAAAGCGGGAAGTAATCGCCGAACAACGAACCCGAACTCAAACTTTTTTGAAAATGTTCGGGTTCGGGTCGTGTCCCGAACACCCCAAAATTCGGTACGAACCCGAACTATGCTCGAACTGTTCGCTCAACACTAATAAGGAGGAATCATTCCACAGCATTTATGTAGAACAGGGTTGAGTAGGGGAGTTTACAAACTGGGTAATAATCCTATTATACCCTGGTGTACTGATTGGGGATTCAAATATTACAGCTCTGTCATTCTAGCAAACTTTTCTTGTTATTGGGATGCAAGTGCTGTTTGATACAGCCATTAACAGGGTTTATTACAAGGAAATATTTCTATAGTACGTCTTATTTGCCCTTGTGTGGTGCAGTTTTATGTTGTAAAGCCCTTTTTGCTGTGTATTAGCGGCAAAAGAAAAATATATTTACCCTTGTGCGGTGCAGTGATATATTCTAAAGCCCAGTTTGCCATGTATTAGTGGCAAAATAAAAATATATTTGCCGTTCTGCGTTGCACTTATCTGTTAAAAAGCCTTTTGTGTTGTGGAAAAGTGGAAAAAAAATGAGGGCCTATTTGCCGTTCTGCGTTGCAGTGATATATTCAAAAGCCCAGTTTGGCGTGTATTAGTGGCAAAATATATTCGCCATTTATCAGTTCCCTTATCTGTTGAAAAGCCATTTGTGTTGTGATCTGTCAGAAAAAAGGAAAAATGAGACACAAAACGGATCCTGTCTTTGTAGCAGCTGTTGGGCCTTTACGCTCCCATCAGAATTGGCTTGTGATTTGGTAATCAAAATCAGGAGTGGGTACAAAAAACAGAAGAAATGCAAATATTCCATTCACGTGTCATCTCTGTTTTGGATCCACTCCTGTTTTTTTGGGGCTTTAGCAAAACTGATGGAATACTGACCAAATGCTGACCGAGTGAAGGATCCGTTTTTGGGGGGTTATTGTTCTGAGGGATAAGAGGAAGGACAAAATAATCAGTGACGTCAACACAAACTTACTGCTGACACCCTCTCCACTCTGTCGGGGGCTCTACTTGTATAAGCGTGTAATAGAACAGGTTCTGTAGACATCTTTGTGGAATCAGCTGACGACGGTGTAAAAGAAGTGCTCTTCTTCTTGACATTAACATTGACCTGTAAGGCTGAGTTTACAATTGAGTTATTTGGTCAGTTTTGGCCCTGTGACTGCCCAAATAAGTGAAGTGTGCAGTAATTCTAAGAGCGACGCCTGTCATCTGAATGTCACACGGGCTCACAGTAGTATTTCCCTACCGGAGCAGACTCCCTATGCGTGTTACTGCAAGGCACAGTGTTCTACACCACAATGAAAGCTCTCTAAAGCCAGGAAATAGCCGTTTTTTAACACGATGTGCCACGAATAAATTCTGACCGAACCAAATTTTTCCCCAAAAAATTGGCGAACCGGCGAATCAAATTTTTTAAAAATTTGCTCATCTCTAGGCATGATCATACAATGATGCACACACATATAAGGAGCCAAGTAATCAATCTACAAAGAAAGGTGTTGCAGTCTGTGCCTGAAACAGGGTACTCCTAGCCATGTAACTCCTCTTAAATATTAAGTGTAAATTTTAAGTCATAAAACAATATTAGGCATGGGAGTCATATTTTATCTTCAGTTCTATTGCTTTATATGCATATATGCTACGAAAACCTACCGTAGTTAAAACTATTGAGTTATTAAAACTATATGTGAATAAAGCCAGTTCACACCAGGTCTAAAAAAGTGGGCATGGAGTGGCCAGCTCATTTACCATTTTCTACACCTGGTTTAGGCATAGAAAATCATCTAAATGTAAGATACCAAGAAAGCTGTTTTACATTTAGAAGCGCCGATGGATCTGCCAAAGTTTTGTAGAGGCCAGAACCAGCTATAGGAGATATTAAGACCAGTGTCTAAAATGCCAGTTTTAATAAATGACACCCTATGTGCCCACAAAAACCACTGACATAATAAGAATGGCATCTGTGTTCGGTGAGTTTTTTCATTTCCCCACTGGGTTAAATACACAAAAACCTCCAAACCTCCAAGGAATTGGTTTAGAATTTCCAATTTTTTTTTACTTCCAGCCATAGCCTAAACAGAAGGTTTACCCACAGAGCCTTGAAGTTCGTCTTAGGGTACTTTCACACTGGCGTTTTGGATTCCGTTTGTGAGATCCGTTTCAGGGCTCCCACAAATGGTCCAAAGCGGATCAGTTAAGCCCCAATGCTGATAAGGATCCGTTTAGAATGCATAAGTTCGGCTCTGTTCCGCCTCTATTCCGTTTTGGAGGCGGACACCAAAACGCAGCTTACAGCACTTTGGTGTCCGTCTGAAGAGAGCCGAAAGTATCCGTTTTGAATTACAATGTAAGTCAATGGGGACGGATCCGTTTTCAATTATACAATATGGTGCATTTGAAAACGGATCCGTTTCCCATTGACTTTCAATGTAATTTAAAACTGATCCGTTTTGACTTTGACATTTTTCTTTAAAACTAATGCAAACTGATCCGTTCTGAATGGATACAAACGTTTGCATTATAGGTGCGGATCCGTCTGTGCAAATAAACAGACGGATCCGCACCAACGCAACTGTGAAAGTAGCCTTACAGCCAATAAAGAGGGAAAACAGTGTTAGAGGCATTAGGTAAGATCCCAAGCAAAGACACCATGTGTATTTGCAGCTTTTCCACTGATGTGTCAGGATGTATCTGTCAAAGACACTGCAATTTAGATACAAAAGCAGTTTAAGGTCTTACAGGCACAATGTTAGGAATTGGGAAGATATATTTAGTTAGGAAAATTGAATTAATTGAAAGAAAGACAGGTTTTAGCATTAGGGACATGAAAGGGTCAGTTAGTGTACTGTGTGTGTTATAGTGCTTAAGCTGTTCAAATGTATATAGACTCTGCCGCATTGTACATACGTTTTTTAAAGCAACAGTGTCCTTTTCATGTGCAGGAAACAGCTAGCACCCGAATAATATTTAAGAAAAAGAAAAAAAAATGTAATCTACTATTGATGTTTTAAGTATTATAGTTAAACTGGACACAAAGTTTTTTCCAAAAACTTGTTGCAAAGTTTCTTCAATTGCAATACGTGTATAATAAGCATATTTTCTAGCGTCACCATGTATTTTTCCAGCAGACTGTGTCCAATTGTGCATTCTGCCCTCAATAAGGAACAATTTTTTGGACTTTTTTTTTTTTTAAAGAAAAGCATTACAAATCCAACAGTGCAGTGTGTTTTTAAACATGCTTTTAACTCGTCAACCATGCGTTTACCAAATATAAAGCACAAGTCTAGCTCAGCTACAGGTAATTCCCAGAAGCAGGGATAACGTTTGGATCGGGTGTACCAATCTTGACACAAAAATATGGAGAAATCCAGCTTCCATAAAAATCCATAGTTTATTTATGCAAAAAGATAAAAAGCCATACACACAGACAATCATTGCATACAGACCCTTACTCATGACATCATACATGACATGTACTAATTGTTTGGTTCCGACATATGAACCTATGACCATAACATAAATAATGAATTAAACTGATATAGAAAATCCTGAAATTGAAAATTAGAATAATTTTGTGGATTTATCGATCTCATCAAATCAATTTTAAAATACATTTTTAAAGGCACACGTGTTTAAATTTCACCAATGACATAATGTAAAAGGTTTAAGCAAAACCACTGCCAACACATATCAATTTCACGGTTGGATGTGCCACATTATAAAATAATCTTACTACATTTAACAGACATAGCTCTGCATGTGACAATCAGAATATTGTAATATTGATATGTATAATCCATTTTTCAAAAGATTGCTTCAAATTGTTTTAGCAGTTTTGTTTTGGGACAGAACAAATAACTTTCTTGTTGTCTTTTTTAAGTAGCAAAGCTTTCCAAGTATTGTTTTGTCTATTGATAAAGCTTGAGAGGCAAATATGCATGTTAAAGTGCGTTTCACACAACTCAACACTGATGGTAATCTAGTGTTTCCTATCACCAGAGTCATAAAAGGGTGATATGTTTAGATTCTTGTCCTTGATGTGTTTGTCAATGAATTTGCGTAAACCCCTCCTTTTATTTTCCTGAAACAGCTGTTGTAATCTGATAAAAGATTTTGTCAGACCTAGAGGTTAAAAGTTTATAGATAAGCAGCAGATTAACTAAACCTACTGTCTGATAGTTTGAAGGTACACGGGTACAACAATAATTTTGCTATCATGGATGACAAAACTATAAACATTTGACTGCAAACTGACTATTCCTGACAGCCAGTCCTGGAAGGCAAACAGAGTAGTATAAGAAGGCAAACTGACTCCTTCGTTAAAACATGTCTACCATTAAACTCTTTTTCATAAATGAGTAGAACATGTGAATATATGAAACTATGTAATATATCTTATTAGGCAAAAATGATGTCTTTCTTACTCAGCAGCTTGTAGTTTCCCTTTTCTCTACTGCACTTATATAAAAGCCAGTCTAGTGTAAAACAGTAAGCAGGGGAGAGACCAATCAGAGTGTGTAGAGGCACATCCTTGTTATATAAGAGGAAATAAGTGGCTCACCCGATACCCCGCAATGGAAAGGTGCACTCCCTTGGTATCACCCAGGACCAAAAAGAAAATAGACAGAAAATGGAAATGTAAGGGGGCACTCAATTATCTGGGTAATATGGACAGTAGAAACAGTTCAAAGGTAAAAATATTATTAATTGCTCAAAAACCAAACAACTAAAAACCATAAAACATATCCAATAAGTATTAATAGGAGGCTAGATGACTTAAACCATATCAGTAGGAGCAAATGATGATAAATTGCGACAAATAGGGCTGCTGACAGACGTTCCTATATGAAAAAACAGGGCCGTGATGGAGTCTCAAGAAATAGTGCAGGGAGTTTAGACTGTAAACTTGTAGATGTCAAGGCACAATAAGAAAGCTGCCTGGTGCGAGAATCCGTGATTGTTATAGAATGATCCTCTTGTGAAGAAAGTGCCTTCACTTTAAGGTTCTCACTAGTGGTAACACCGTGGCTGGTAGTTAGTCCATATGTAACTTAGTCCACCACTACAGAATATGAGGAAAGGACTGAATACATACCGCTCTCCTGCTCTCCTTCATTCAGAATTTCCCTGACGATCCACCAGAATCACCAGAGGTAAAAGTTATTAGCAGGGAGCTATTGGTTTCATTCAGAGTCCCAAAGTCCTTCGTCCCAGCTTATCACACACACCGCCCAGACGCGTTTCGGGGACTAAACCCCTTCTTCAGTGGCCGTGTGTGCAAGCTGGAGGTACCTGTATTTATACCCATGATTCCACTGCATGGGTTGCTGGGATTGTGGGCAGTCAAAAGATGAGGAACAGATCGGAACAATACTCAATCCAGATCCGATTAGATCACACAGTCACCAAGCGTAATTACTGCATTACTGAGGCCATAATGTTATACTGACTGTGCATTATTAATGATACGATACCATACCCTAAATAAACAACACTAATCCTAACTTTACCTGATTTATGCATTAAGACAAATAGATACATATATTTAGTACAATACTATAGCATCATTATTGCGGTTAATAACAGAAGTACCAAAAAGCATAAAAATTGTTGATATAGTCATAAAAAAATACAAAAAAATATAAAAAAATTGGTTATATAAAAATACTTTTATGTTAATATAGCAGGGCCATATATACATATACCCATGCGTTATTGGTGCATTATTAATGCGATACCTGTACATTGTAGTTGCATAATAGCTGGAGCCATTACGGACCACACTATATTTCACCACAGTAGACACATAATAGAATCAACATGGTTAAAAAACAATATTAAAAAAATTCTTTATACAAATATATATGCTTGCCACATTTCAAATTGTCCATAATATGGACAGGTGGGACCGAACGGGGGGAGTGACGGTCAGGCAGGGAGAGGGGATCCCAGTGGAAACAGCCAAACTGGGATTCCATGTCCCCACCAGACAGGCACTCCGGATCACAGAAAACCGAACAGCTCCATCTCAGCATTAAGTCCCTTTGGTAAAAGGGTATCAAACTCAAAAATCCCATGATCTCCATGATCTTTGTACCTGTTCTAATGCTACAAACTTTTTGAGTCGACGGGTCACTATTGTGTATTTCTTTAAAATGTTTGGAGAGGGTATGTAATTCATAACCCTTACGTTACTCTTTTCTTTAAAGTTCTTTTTGTTCGTCCTATTTATTGCTTTTTACAGCCACATTCCAGTAGATATATTACATTTTTAGATTCACAAGTCATTGTTTCCTTGATATCAACATAAAAATTATTTTGTGTAGAAGTTACTCTAACCGTTTTTTTCGTAAAAGAGGTAGCTCTACAGTTCACACATTTGCCGCACCTGAAAAAGCCTTTAATGTTAAACAAGTTGCTTTTTTTCTCCTTACAGCTATTTTTAATCGTTGGAGCTACCTTGGATGCTAAATTTGCAACCTTAGTATATAAAATCCACGGAGTCTCTGTAAGTAATAGACATACTACTTTATCATCTCAAAAGATGCCAGTGTTTTTTTTATAATTCTTTCAATCTGCCGATATTGGGGATGAAAGGGCAGTATTAAACGTATAACATCACCTTGCTGTCCATCTATCTTGGGTTTAAAAAAGTCCTCTCTATTCATATTACGGACCTTCGAAAGTACTTCTGACACAATCCTCATTGGGTATTCTTTTTCTAAAAACTGGTCACTCATTTTTATGGCTCCTTCCTCAAATTTCTCAGTTATCGAGCAGTTTCGCTTCAGCCTTCTGAATTGGCTCACCGGTATGTTGGTGAGCCATCTAGGCAAATGGCAACTAGAGAATCTGATGTAGCTGTTTTTGGCTACTGACTTGGTATGAGTACTACAAACCACTCTAGGTGGTCCCACTTTTATAATAATATCTAGAAAGGTTATCTCCTGATCCCCAATTGTCGGGGTGAATTCCAAATTCCTATTATTGCTGCTTATCTCTTCTAGAAAAAGATCTAGTTCTTCCCTACCGTTTCTCCAAATAAAGAGGACGTCATCAATATACCAGCGTCAGAGCACCAGACTTGTCCCCAGACGAGGTGTAATGACCTCACTCTCCCATTGAGCCAGGAAGAGGTTGGCATAGCTGGGGGCGAATCTGGTGCCCATGGCAGTCCCGGTCAACTGAAGATAAAAATCGTCCTCAAATATGAAATAGTTATGAGATAGTATATATCTGTCCAACAGAAAATGGATCTGATCCATATGTAGATGTTTTTTATCCCTAAATAATTTTTCCAGTGCCCGCAATATCACTGTATATAAGGACTTAACATCTAAGGTGCCAATAATATAATGGCCTTCCCAATCGGTTGTTTCTAATAAGTGAATAATCTCCGTAGTATCCTTGATGTAGGATGGAGTTTCTTTCACAAGGGGCTGCAGCCACTGATCTATAAATTTAGAGAGATTAGAGGAAATACAGTCAATTCCCGACACTATAGGCCTTCCAGGGGGGGACTTTATATCTTTATGTATCTTAGGGATACAATAGAACGCTGGTACCCTTTTCTGTGTATTTAGAATAAATTTAGCATCATTGTCGGTTAGGTAGCCTCCTGCAAGTCCCCTATTACATAACATAGTTAATTCAGCATAAAACTCTTCTGTTGGGTCTCTTCTTAATTTTTTATAAGTTGTCTCGTCATTTAATTGTTTTAAACATTAATTTCTATACATCTCAGTATCGAGCACCACAACTGCCCCTCCCTTGTCAGCCAGACGTATTGTTATTTCATGTGTTCTCTGTAATTCCTGTATCGCTTCTATTTCTTGTTTACTTAGGTTATTTTTGTTTCTTGTATTTTTTAGAAGTTTAAGATCTCTTTCTATGTTTTTCTTAAATGTGGATAAATGTTCCCCCATCTCTTGTTTCGGATATTTCTGTGATTTAACCTTTAAATTAGTATGTAAATATTTTTCAGTTGCCGTATTTGTGCCAGTTTTCCCATTACAAACAACAGGATTTTAAAAAAAATATTTTTTCAAGCATAACCTCCTTATAAATTTTTTCACCCCAATATATGTGGAAAACTTATCAAATTTATTTTTAGGGGCAAATTTAAGTCCTTTGTTTAACAGTGACGTTTGTGCAGTCGTGAGTGAAATTTTAATTATATTTATTATGTTCGTTGTTTCTCCAGAGTGTTGAAGTTGTTTCTTTTTCTTAGAATGTCTGCCTCTTCGTATCTTTTTTGTTGTGCATGACCATTGTTGTGATTCATTCTGTGTGTTGGGTTGTCCCAACCTGATGGGTTGTGATGATATTGATTCCCTATCCTGTTCCTGTTCTCGTGACCTTGGTGACGATGTCTCAAATTGTACTCGTGTGATTGTGTTTGATTTCTCTGTGCTGAATTTCTCCTGTGTCTCTGTGAGGGAGTGGGGGTAGGTGATCTCCTTAACCTCATTCTGTGATGAGGAGGAGTGGCATCTAAAAAAAGAGGTGAAGATAGTGCTTCATATCTATTTGATGTAGCAATATTTAGTTGTTCCCTGTTTTCATCTCTATTATGCTGAGTAGAGGTGTGGTTTCTTTCCATCTTTTCTAGGTTATGTTTGTCTCTACTATTAATTCTCATATTATCTTTTTTATCCACATTTTTAAACTTTTTTACTTTTTTCTGGATTATTTCCCTTTCTAAATTATCCAAATTTTGACATATTCTCTGTTGCCATTTTTCGTCTCTTCTGTGTCTGGGAATGTTATGATTTCTTTTTTCAAATTCGCTATTTCTTCAGTTAACTGCTCTAGAATCTGAGTCCTCCTCTCTATAATCATCTGTACTAATTTCGCAGATTGTAATTTCAAAAAAGTATCCCATTGTATCTGGAATTGTTCATTGACCAGATCTGATGCTGGATTTTTTTACTAGCATTAACCCTTTTGGTATCACCCCTTTCTGTAAGTATTTAGACAGTGCAGTAATCTCCCACCTATTGCGTAGTTGTCTTTGCAATAGGTTTTCCAAATGTCTATAAATTTCTTCCTTAGTACGTGCTGAATTATCAACAGCATTCTCAGATACATCATATGAGAAGGTCTGAATTTTCTGTAACTTGCTGTCCATATGTTCCCAAATATCCATTTTGGGATTATTACAACAAGGTAACAGTATCATATTTCTAGTAATAATAATAGCAGAATATCAAAAGTTGTAAAAAAATAGATGCTCCAGTATTATTTGGTGATTTAGAAGAATCCTTTTCTTGAAACATTCCATAGTTTAGCAGCATGGTAGTTCAGTGATTAGCACTGTTGTCCTGCAGTACTGGGATTCTTGGTTTTAAATCTAATGAAGAGGAACTTCTGGTTAAAGTTTGTATGTTCTTGATTTCTGTTTCCTCCAAGTTCTCTGCTTTCTCCCTCTGTCCATGAAGACATACTGATAGGTTAATTGGCCTCCTATAAAATTGGAGTTTATGTGTACAGTAATCTTAAAATATTTTGATCCGGTCTGGTTCTTTATAGTTCTGATCCAAGTAAGTCCTCTTCCTTAGTGGGAGCAGTTGTTTTTCAGCAGTCTGAAGGTAATAAAAACTTTTCAATATATTCTCTACACCAAGAATTTCCCTTCTGCCAAGAAAAACTATTCCGTTCGAGTGCTGGACATGAAACTGGTATTGGAAGAATGGCAACATCTATGGAAATGCACAAAATGTCCTGTCTTCACTGACCACAAAACTTTATTCTTCCATCTGACCATGAACTCCACCTATGCCAGTACACTAGACACTTTTTTTTTCATGGTCATCTTGAGTTATTATCTAGTCAACAAGAATCACAGAAAAGATCCTTTTTAGGCGTCTTGATCCTCTGATTCCCTTCCTGAAGATCTGGCACACATCATCGATCTAAACTGTATTCTGGCAGCTACCGATATTGCTTGTAAAATTTCTCCATTAGAATGTCACTCTATACTTCCTGACCTTTGCCAGAAGGTGCTATATCTTTGCCAGAAGGTGTAATCTTGGGTTCATTCTTTACTGTCAATGGAACACACTGGAGTTAAGTGTACCATCTAATTATTCTCACATTACTACAGATTATCTGAATGATGACAAGAGGTTAAAGGGTTTACTGCTTCCTGCACCACCTTTACTCATTGAACATCAGGTAGGCAAGCAAGTTTCCCACTCCAGACCTTACCCTCTCCAATCGAGCCTTCGATTGTGATCTCCAAGGACACTGTCACTGATTTGCTTCCTGCCCAAGGATTTACTACCATCTGGCTAGTTGAAAATAGTTTTTTTTACCTGTTGTCTGGTTTACCCTCACCATTCTAAAAGCTCAAATTGTCTCTGATCATGATGTACAGCTCTTTTTCAAATTCTGGATGTTACTAGAGATCTCTCTAGACTTGACCTCTGGTTAAATCCTCAGAGTGAGCCATTATATTCACATGTTAGTGTTTTGGTAAGTGATTTTCATCAGTGATTATGAGCGAAAATCAGATGTGACTCTAAACACAGAACAGGTACAGATCTTTCACTTATGTTTGTGGAGGCTCCAATCCTGGTTTTGGCTCACAATCACTGATGGAAATCACTGACCAAAACACTGACGTGTGAATGAGGCTTAATAGTCAGACAGATCAATCCGCTTGTTTCTTTTCCGATTGCGGCACACCCACACGTACTTGCTTTAGTGGATGTCTGTAAAAATCTTCAACAACAGCTGGAAAAAAATCTATCTACAGATCAGCTTTTCCACAGATATCTGCTTTCAGTCAGCTTCTGTCAAGCTCATTTTAGTCACAGTTTATCTCAAGACACATAACCTAAACCATTATTGTTGAAATTTTATACAACATACTTTACATTAGTATTGCTCATCCACAACAAGATTCCTACAGATCATAGTATTGACAGCATGCAGATCAGTTTGTGTCCATGACTTACGGATGCTAAATAAATTTTCATCAGGTAATTTTAACTAAAGTATTTTTCTGAAACACTTCGATTAATGAACCTATAGAACAATTATATGTGTCAAGACTTGAAAGAGTAATAGGCACTCAGGGCTCTTGCAATGAAGCAAGTGACAAAGATAGATTTTTGTGATGGGTTTATGATTTTTATTGTAGTATTTATTACCTAGCAAGGAGGATAAGATGGTGATTATCCAGCTTCCCAATGAGAGTTTGTTATAGTCTGGTTTCTGATTTAGTAGGTTGTCTTCCAGCCTGTGCATGCCTAAAGAATGGTCTGTAGAATAATTTACAACAACATGTCAAATGATGTCCAATTCAATCAAGCACTTTCTAACCTTTGTACACAACTTGCAAGTGTTTCTCATTTGTCCAACTATGAAAATGAAAAGTGATTGGATAGCTTACCATATGTTAAGCTATGCTAAAAGTTAGTGTGTGTGTGGGGCCCACATTTGCACCCAGAATGTGGTATAAACAACGCAAAAGTTGTGCATTTCTGGAGCAAAATATTACATCAAGTTGAGAAATATTTACGGTATATAGCAAATGGGATAAAAAGAGTAATCTGAATGGCATTTGGCTTAGCAAAAAAGGGTTGTGGTCTAATATGCAACAGTTTGTTGTAAAATTTTGCATAAAGTTTGGCACCAAAATCTGTCACATGGTAAGCCAACCAACTGGTTGCAGTTAGACAAAAATGTCTAGCCATGCACCAAATTTATCATCCACTATGAATTACTGTAATAAATTTGGCAGATCTTTAGACTGCCCATCTATATTTTAGACAATAGGATAGATATATTATTGCAATCACTCCAGAAGTTTTCTGGGTCATATTGAACTGAAATTCTGTTGCACAAGCCTAATACCATATTTATTAAGGATTGTAGACACTTTTCCGGCTCAGTATCTATATATAAATTAATTCTGTTCCGTGAAATTTGAGGTAGAAAGCTACTGTAAATTTACTTTACTGGCAGTACAGCCAAATAAATTAGACATTATTCAACATAGTGAAGTTATAATTAATTTATAAATTTAGGGAATATAATTTTTAATCTTTGCACTTACATAGTTTATCTTTGTACAGTGCAAGGTAGCAAGAATTCAAGATGCAACTTTTGGGCCTTTTTTGGAGTGTCTGCTTGGTTTGTTGCCATTTCTCTTGCAACAAATTGTTTCCCTATTTGTTAAATTTGTCACACAATTACATGGTGATTTCGCTGTCCAAAGTCTAATCTTATTTATTACAAGGGCAATCGAGTACACGTGCACCTTTTTTGTAACATTTTGCAAAAAGTGGCAAATTGGCAATGATAAACCTGGTTAAAATGTAGCTCTGCCCACAAAACATTTGACCCTTTAGTAATTATAAACGTAAACTGCCTGGCATAGCACAAACCGCCCTAAAAATGGCATAAAACACTTCATAAATTTGTTGCAAATGCCCACTCCACCAACAAAACAGGCATAAACCCTACACTTTTCTGGCACAGTGCATCTGATACATTACCCCTCTTAGACTCGGCAGTCTCAAGATGCTCCACATTTATCACAGTAGGCTTACTTTGCACCATAATTTTGGGCCAAAATGCTAACTTAATTGTTGCACCTAAAACCACACAAATTTTCTTTAATCCACTTCCCCTTTCCACTCAGTAAATGTGACTCACATTTGAGCCAAAATTCTGGCACATTTTCATTAGTAAATCTGCCTATTGACTTCATAAGGGCTCAGTGATTTTGTATGCATACAACCAGGGCTGATTTTAAACAAAATTTGTACCTGGGCGAAATTAAAAGCGGGGCCCCAAATTCAAAGTACTGTATCAACAGTTACATTTATTCACTTGACAAGGGGAGAAGTCACCACCGCGGCCCGCGATTGGTTGCAGGCAGCGTCAAAATGGATGATGACATCCCTGGCCCACAGCCCTAAACGACTTTTTAACACTTTTAACTCCCTTTTCCATTCCCCAGCGCCCCCACCCCCTCCTCTCATCTCAGCTGAGGACTTTGCTGCATACTTCAAACAAAAGATAGTCAACATCAGAGAAAGCTTCAGTACACAGTCCCCACAGACCCTCTACACAACTGCTCAGTCCTCTTCTCCCAAAACCTGCTTCTCCACCATTACAGAAGAAAAACTCTTCACTCTACTCTCCAGATCACATCTCACCACCTGTGCACTTGACCCAATCCCCTCCCACCTCATCCCTAACCTCACCACAGTGTTTATCTCAGTCCTAACTTATCTCTTCAACCTAACAGCCAAAACCAAAAAACCTTACTCTGTCCTCCTTCTCCTTGATCTGTCCTTTGCCTTTGACACTGTTGACCACTCCCTTCTGTTGCAAACTCTCTCATCTCTTGGCATTACTGACCTGGCCCTCTCCTTGATCACATCATACAGTACCTTACAGACCGGATGCGTCTCCCACTCACACCACTTCCTCGTCTCATTCCCTCTCTGTTGGTGTCCCGCAAGGCTCTGTCCTAGGACCTCTGCTCTTCTCTATCTACACTTTCGGCCTGGAACATCTCATAGAGTCCCATGGCTTTCAGTACCACTTTTATGCTGATGACACACAAATCTACCTCTTTGGTCCAGACATCACCACCTTATTATCCAAAATCCCACAATGCCTTTCTTCCATATCATCCCTTTTCTCCTCTCGCTTTCTAAAACTTAACATGGATAAAACAGAATTCATCATCTTTCCCACATCTTGCTCAACCACCCCAACAGACCTATCACGATCAATGACTGCACGTTCTCCCCGATCAACCAAGTCCGCTGCTTTGGAGTGACCTTGGATTCTGCCCTCTCCTTCTGACCGCACATCGAAGCCCTTTCCACCACCTGCCACCTCCAACTTCACACGCTTTCCTCAACTTTGAATCTGCGAAAATGCTTGTACATGCCCTCATCATCTCCCACCTAGACTACTGCAACATTCTCCTCTGTGGCCTTCCATCTAGCACTCTTGCACCCCTCCAATCTATCCTCAACTCTGCTGCCCGACTAATCCACCTCTCACCCTGTTATTCCTCTGCCTCTCCCCTCTGCCAATCCCTTCACTGGATCATTATTGCCCAGAGAATGCAGTTCAAAATACTAACAAATATATACAAGGCCATCCACAACCTGTCCCCTCCCTACATCTCTGAGCTACTTTCCCGGTACATCCCCACACCCAATCTCTGATCCTCACAAGACCTCCTTCTCTTCTCTTATCACAATCGCCTCCAAGATTTCTCCCGTGCAGCCCCCACACTCTGGAACTCGCTTTCCCAACATATCAGACTCTCACCTACAGTGAAATCCTTTAAAAAGAAACCTAAAAACCCACCTCTTCAGACAAGCCTACAACCAGTGACCCTGCTGCCTCTATAACGCTATGACCAACTTCACCCTCACCTCCTGCGCCCTCCCTCATGGGCAGGGCCCTCTCTCCTTCTGTACCAGTTTGTAACTTGTCTTGTTTTTGCTTAGTGCAATTGTCTGTATTATGTATGTATACCCCTTTTCATTTTGTACAGCGCTATGGAATGAATGGAGTGTGTTTCATAGTTTGTTCTTTGGGCCATATCATATGCAGTATTTCTACATTTGGTTATGTGCTCCCATCTAGTTGCCGTTTTTGGTAATGCATTTGTTTTCTTCTTCTTTTACCTATGACTCAGGTCCATTCATTGCTCCACCCCTTCTTCTGTGTACATCACTTCCTGTATCTTCTATACTGCGTCTTCAGCCTCGTGTAACAGGTACACATGTATTCTCATGTACCCTAATGAAAGCATCATTTTTTGACCACACAATACCAGAATCCATCCGTTCTGCTGTACTCTGTTGTCTGACTTCCAGAATAAAGCAACTTACATGGATAAACACGGTGTTGGTGAGTTCAAGCTATCTGATAAGGATTGTCCGCAGTGATTATATCTCCTTATACAGGCTAGGCATAGAGGTCCCACTAAGGATAAATCGCTATTACAACAATCTGAGTCAGAATAGTCAAAAGATGCATAGAATTCCTACAGCCTGCTGTGTATATGATAGTACCTAATCTGCAATCAAGCTCAGTGCCATCTGCCATCTTGTGAAAGCAAATGGTCGCACAAGCTTACTGCATTTCAAGTGAATGTTGAAAGCTGTTTCTCTACATTGCACTGTGTTACCTCACCTTTCTAAGCTGCTGTTTATCTTCTTAAAGAGACAGTACCATTTATTTTGCAAAACCCTAAAAAATGTCTAGACAAGGCTCTGAACACTATTTTATGGCTGAACCAACGCAGATACATCATGCCTCTGAACCGGCAGACATATAGGGAGCTGATTCTAAAGATATTACCAAACAGAGTATAAGGCCCAAACGTACAATAAAACCAACACAGAAACTCAGAGAAAACTATGAAGCCACAAGACATGAGTTCTCCAGTAATTTGTCTTTGTCAGACCTCTGGGACAGAACCTCACAATGCATGTCAGTTTTGTCACACTCTAATGATCAACCAGCTGAAATAAGAAACTCTTTAAATCATCTATTTGCTGCGTATATACGCTACCAGCAGCTGTCTGCAAAATACTCAGCTTTCTTGCAGGACTCTAGTATAGAGGATTCTTCACCAGAACTGACCAGGACTGATGCACTGAAGATCAACATTAAGCGACAAGCTAATAGAGGCCCGCGCTGATGCCGAATCAAAAAAAGTACAAAGCCCTTTTATCAGAAAACAAGCAGAGATAGAAGCACGCAAGGTAGCTCAACAAGCAGGGATAGAAGCACGCAAGGCTGCTCAAATGGCTGCTCAACAAGCAGAGGCAGATTCACAAATAAAGATTCTGCAAATGGAAAGGGAGGAAGCAGCTTCCCTAGCAAGGCTGAAAGTCCTTAAACAAGCAATGGGACAAAGTACTAATTCAGACTGCCTTATCCCAGCAGAACTGGAAGATCCAGTTGAACGCACCAGTGAATATGTACTAAAGCATAACATTTACAAAGACACAGAGTCATCTCCTGTACCTCCTATTAACAACACTGTTCTGACTCTCAACACAGAGACCTCTCAGCTCTATATGCCTGAGCCTCTTCAAGTCTACAATGCAAGTACAATTGTGTTCAAAATTATTCAACCCCCACTGAAATTGAGTGTTTTGGCCAGTTTGACATTGATTTTGATCATTTCAGTCATCTTGTTTACAATTAAATCAAAGAGGCACTTGTAAGTTAGACAAATATAACATAACATTTATAATGAAATAACCACAAATGTCTTTTCTGTGCTCACATCATTATCAGTTTTATTCAACCCCCAAGTGACATTCAATCTTATTACTTAGTACAACATCCTTTTCTAGTTATAACAGCTTTTAAACGTGAAGCATAGCTTGACACAAGTGTCTTGCAGCGATCTACGAGTATCTTCGCCCATTCTTCATGGGCAAAAGGCTCCAGTTCAGTCACATTCTTAGGCTTGCACGCTGCAAATGCTTTCTTTAAGTCCCACCAGAGGTTCTCAATTGGATTTAAGTCTGTGACTGCGATGGCCACTTCAAAATGTTCCAGCCTTTAATCTGCAACCATGCTCTAGTGGACTTGGAGGTATGCTTGGGATCATTGTCCTGTTGAAAGGTCCAACGTCTCCCAAGCCTCAGGTTTGTGACGGACTGCATCACATTTTCATCCAATATCTCCTGGTACTGAAGAGAATTCATGGTACCTTGCACACGCTGAAGCTTCCCTGTACCTGTAGAAGCAAAACAGCCCCAAAGCATGATTGACCCCCCGCCATGCTTCACAGTAGGCAAGGTGTTCTTTTCTTCATAGGCTTTGTTCTTCCTCCTCCAAACATAGCGTTGATCCATGGGCCCAAACAGTTCTAATTTTGTTTCATCAGTCCACAGAACACTATCCCAAAATTTTTGTGGTTTGTCCACATGACTTTTGGCATACTGCAATCGACTCTTCTTATTCTTTGGGGACAGCAAGGGGGTGCGCCTGGAAGTTCTGGCATGGAGGCCTTCATTACGCAGTGTGCGCCTTATTGTCTGAGCTGAAACTTCAGTACCCGCATCTGACAAATCTTTTTTCAGTTCCTAAGCAGTCACACGGGAACTTTTCTCCACTTTGCGCTTCAAGTAGCGCACAGCAGTCGAAGTCAGCATCTTCTTTCTGCCATGACCAGGTAGCGATTCAACAGTGCCCTTTGCCTTGAATTTGTGAATTATGCTTCCTATGGTGTCTCTTGGTATGTTTAATATCTTTGCAATCTTCCCATAGCCATTGCCCTTCCTGTGAAGAGAAATCACCTCTTCTCTTGTCTTCCTGGACCATTCTCTTGACTTCACCATGTTTGTAAACACACCAGTAAATGTCTAGAAGGAGCTGAGTATCACAGTCTTTTTAAATCTGCCTAATTGGTGCTCATTATGCTTGATTGCTTCTCCTTGACATCCACAGGTGTTTTCAATACCTGATCGAAAAACACTTGAATGAACCTCTGTTCTTAAGAGTGGTAGTCTTTAAGGGGTTGAATAATTGTGTCAATGAAGAAATCACAAAAAAAACATTTTATACTGTATTATAAAAACAATTGATGTCATTTTAGTTGCATTTGGTTCTTTAAAAAGTCCTTGTAAGATTTCATTCTGAACACAACTACAAATGTACAGTAAATTCCCTAAAACCCTTTACAGCATTGGGGGTTGAATAATTTTGAACACAACTGTACATCTATGCAGCAAACCACATCAACTGCTGTCAACAACAAGGTTACTTCCAGTGATAAGCCGCAGCTCAAGCCAAAGCCAGCACAAGCCTTGGAGACTACACCACAGTTAAACGCTCATGCAACATCATTTTACCCTGGTAAACTTCACCCAACATCACCAGTGAACTTGCACACCCAAGGGGTTTCACAAGTCACTTTGACACCAAGGAGTGAGAGACCAGACATTAATGACTTTGTCAGATACATGGTACGCCGTGAGCTCATTAACACCAGCCTCTCAAGGTTTGACGAATGTCCAGAGAGCTCAGGGCCTGGAGATCAACGTTCAAGGGTACTATTGCTGATTTCAACCTTACTACTAAGGAAGAACTTGATTTGCTCATAAAGTGGCTGGGACCAGAATCTGCAGGTCGTGTTAAAAGACTCAGAACAGTACATGTTGACCACCCAGATGCAGGACTTGTTGCTGCATAGGCAAGACTTGAGCAAGCCTACAATAACTCTGAGGCCATAGAAAGCACTCTATTCAAGAGACTGCAAAACTTCCCAAAAATAGGGAACAAAGACTATTACAAGCTCCAAGATCTAAGTGACCTCTGTCACGACTGTGACTGATCCAGATAGGTCTGGGAAGAGAAGGTCGCAGCGACTTGCTACTCGCGATAGCTTGTGAGTTTGCTCCGTGGTTCAGGGTATGTCATCCGGGTTTTGCCTTGTGAACCTTTGTCCTGACTGGGAGTTTGTAGGCATTCTTCTCAGGTGAGTGCTGTCTGCCACTCCCAGCTACTATATTAGTTTCAGTTTCACTTGCAGTCATTGCCAGATATAGTCCGTACTTCCAGTGCTATTCTGACCTTTGAAGGAGATCGTTTGACGGTATTGCTGTGGAGCTCTTGTCTGGCGTGGACTGTCGTTATTGGGATCATCTTCTCTGCTCGTGACTGGATAAGTCTATCTCTGCTGGAGATTGTTTGTTTGTTGCTGTCTTCCCCTGTCTTCCCCTGTTGTTCTCCTAGACATGAGTGATGGTGACTAGTGCTCCCATCTGCCTTTCCCAGTCTAGTCTTCTGAGGGTGACTCAGGGTTTAGGCATCCTGCTCGCCGCACGGGTTCACACCCGGTCTAGGGTATCAGGGCAGACAGGTGCCAGCTTATGGTTTGTCAGGGGTGGCCGTTCTATTTCCCATCCGTAGATAAGGGTTCCCCTTCCCCTCCGTCTGGTGCGACACGACCGCTGCTGGGATAGCGGTCGTGACAGTATATCTGGCCTTTTAAAAAAAAAAAAGTGACATTTCCTTTTTTTTTTTTTTTTTGCTTGCTGTTTTGCTTTGTATTTTTCTGTTCCACTATGGATCCGGTTACGGTTTTGGCGAAACAATTACAGGGGTTATCCCTTGAAGTGGCAGGATTAAAAGCAACAGTGCTGCAGCAGCAATCCTTGGGTTCCACCGTTGCTACGGGAAACCAAGGTACTCCTGAGCCAAAAGTGGCTTTTCCTGACAGGCTCTCAGGAGGGAGAGACCAATTTGTAACCTTCAGAGAAGCTTGTAAATTGTTCTTCAGGTTACGCCCTAGATCCTCCGGCGGTGAGGAACAACGGGTGGGCATTGTAATTTCTCTCCTGCAAGGAGATCCGCAGGCTTGGGCTTTCTCCTTACCATCAGACTCTCCGGCCTTACGATCTGTGGAGGAGTTTTTTGAAGCCTTGGGTCTCGTATATGATGACCCGGACAGGGTCTCACTGGCTGAATCTAAGCTACGTAGACTTCGGCAAGAGAACCGGTCAGCTAAACTATATTGTTCCGAATTCCGTAGGTGGGCTACTAATACATTATGGAACGACTCGGCCCTTAGGAGTCAGTTCTGCCAGGGGTTGTCTGAAAAATTAAAAGACGCGCTGGCGATATACGAGGTCCCTGGGTCTCTTGAGGCTGCTATGTCTCTGTCCATAAGAATCGACAGACGACTCGGGGAGAGACTATTAAATTCTACAGAGGCCTCTATAGGGCAGGGATCAGTTTGTTGTGATCCAGTCGAACCAATGCAAATAGGGGGCGCCACTAGACGGGTGAATCCTCCTAAGGTCCGCCATAGGTCAAAGGTTTGTTTTCGTTGTGGGGGGAGGGGTCATTTTGTGAAGGTATGTCCCTCAGAACCCAGGAGGATAACAGTCTGGGCGTATTCGTTTCCTCCATACGCATGTCTCAGTTTTTGTTGTCCGCTACCGTTGTGGCGGGCAATAAGACTGAGATCTGTTCCGTCTTTTTGGACAGTGGGGCGGGGGTCAACTTGGTGGATTCACGGTTTGCTCAGGCTCTGGGTTTTACTCCGGAACCGGTACGCAGAACTATTCCTATTTTTGCCATCGACTCCTCCCCTCTTACTCAGAGAGAGTTAACTCAGGTCATCCATAATATCCATCTGCAGGTAGTGGACCTCCATAAAGAGCATATCTCTTGTTATGTCCTGGACGGTCTTCCGTCTCCTATGGTATTGGGGCTTCCCTGGCTGGTGACTCACAATGCAGTGGTGGATTGGCAGGCCGGGGAGATTGTGGAGTGGAGTGAACATTGTAAGGACAACTGCTTGAGTAGTAGGTGCTCAACACTCTCTGTAACATCTCTACCTTCCTTTCTGTCAGATTTTATGGATGTGTTCTCTGAGAAGGGTTGTCAGGGGTTACCACCTCATCGTCCATATGATTGCCCAATTAATCTGTTACCTGGGGCAAAACTACCTAAAACCCGGTTATACAATCTTTCCGGCCCGGAGAGGAAGGCTATGAAAGATTATATTTCGGAGAGTTTGGCTAAGGGACACATCAGACCCTCTTCTTCACCCGTGGCTGCAGGGTTCTTTTTCGATAAAAAGAAAGATGGGGGCCTGCGTCCTTGCCTGGATTTCCGGGAATTAAACCGGATAACTATCCGAGACCCCTATCCTCTTCCTCTCATTCCCGACCTCTTTAATCAGGTTGCTGGTGCTAAATGGTTCTCCAAAATGGATCTCAGAGGAGCCTATAACCTGGTTTGCATCAAAGAGGAGGATGAGTGGAAGACTGCTTTTAATACTCCGGAAGGGCATTATGAAAATCTGGTCATGCCATTTGGTCTTACTAATGCGCCTGCGGTGTTCCAACATTTTGTCAACGATATTTTTAGTCACCTTATCGGGAGATTTGTTGTGATATATCTTGATGACATCCTGGTCTATTCTCCGGATCTGGATACACATAAGATCCATGTGAGACAAGTGCTGCAGATATTAAGGGCCAACAAATTGTTTGCCAAAATAGAGAAATGTGTGTTCGCCGTAAAAGAACTGCCATTTCTGGGGTATGTGTTGTCAGATTCAGGTTTCCGCATGGATCCAGAGAAAGTCCGGGCAATTATGGACTGGGATCTGCCTGAGAACCTGAAGGCATTGCAACGCTTCCTGGGGTTTGCCAATTTTTATAGAAAGTTTATAAAGAACTATTCCTTGGTGGTCAAACCACTGACGGACATGACCCGAAAGGGATCCGATTTTCCAAATGGTCACATGCAGCCAAAACTGCCTTTACATCTCTGAAGGAAAGATTCACCTCGGCTCCTATTCTCGTACAGCCAGATGTCTCGCTTCCTTTTATTGTAGAGGTTGACGCATCAGAGGTGGGGGTGGGAGCGGTTCTATCTCAGGGCCCGTCCCCTGGTGAATGGCGTCCGTGTGCTTTCTTTTCGAAGAAATTGTCTACTGCAGAAAGGAACTATGACATTGGCAACAGGGAACTTTTGACTATTAAGTTGGCCTTAGAGGAGTGGCGTCATTTTTTGGAGGGGGCGGTTCATCCCGTCACAGTGATTACTGATCACAAAAACTTAGTATATTTGGAGTCTGCTAAACGTCTCACCCCTAGACAGACTCGGTGGTCGTTATTTTTTACTAGGTTTAATTTTGTAATAACCTATCGCCTGGGGGCAAAAAATACTAAGGCGGATGCATTGTCTCGAAGTTTTCCTGGAGGGGGTGATGATGATGTTCCAGAGCCTATTTTGCAAAGGGGGGTGGTGGTCTCTGCATTACACTCAGGTTTAGAGGGGAGGGTCTTGGAAGCTCAGGGGGACGCCCCGGCCTCCTGCCCCTCGGGTAAACTGTTTGTGCCAGAAAATTTACGCCTGGAGATACTAAAAGAACACCATAACTCCGCACTGGCAGGACACCCAGGTAGTAAGGCAACCTCTGAATTAGTGTCTCGTCGGTTCTGAGGCCTAAGTGGCGCCAGGAGGTGTTGAATTTTGTGTCTGCATGTCCTACCTGTGCTCGTTCTAAGGTGGATCATACTCGTCCGGCAGGGCGTCTTTTACCTCTGGCCATCCCCAACAGGCATTGGACGCACCTATCAATGGATTTCATTACTGATCTACCAGTATCAGCGGGGAAGACTGTTATTCTTGTTGTTGTTGACAGATTCAGTAAAATGGTGCACTTTATTGCTCTGACCGCATTGCCTAATGCTAACACACTGGCTCAGGTTTTTATTGACCACATCGTGAAGCTTCACGGGGTCCCTTCCGATATTGTTTCGGATCGTGGTACCCAATTTGCTTCTAAATTTTGGAAAGCTTTTTGTTCTCGTTTAGGGGTTCATCTGTCGTTTTCTTCATCTTTCCATCCCCAGTCCAACGGTCAGACTGAACGTACCAATCAAAACCTAGAGACATATTTGAGATGCTTTGTTTCCGAAAATCAGGAGGAATGGTCATCTTATTTACCGTTAGCCGAGTTTGCCATTAATAATCGTCGTCAAGAATCCACCGATAACTCACCATTTTTTGGTGCGTATGGTTTCCATCCTCAGTTTTGTACGTTTAGTGAGGGGGGGCCGTCTGGGATTCCTGAGGAGGAACGATTTGCGTCTTCACTTTCATCAGTGTGGCAGAGTGTGCAAGAAAGTTTGAAGAGAATTGGTGGTAGATACAAGCGTGTGGCTGATAAGAAGCGCTCTGAAGGTCCGGACCTTGGGGTGAATGACTTGGTGTGGTTGTCTACCAGAAATATCAAGTTGAAGGTTCCCTCATGGAAATTAGGTCCGAGATTTATTGGTCCTTATAGGGTAATTAAGATCATTAACCCGGTGGCTTTTCGTCTGGAGCTACCTCAGACTCTAAGGATCCATAATGTCTTCCACAGATCTCTGCTTAAGAGATATGTAGAACCTCCTGAACCATTGCCACTACCGCCTCCACCGGTGGTTGTTGATGGCAGTCTTGAGTTTCAGGTAGAAAAGATTGTTGATTCACGATATGTTCGCCGCTCTCTTCAGTACCTGGTGCACTGGAAAGGTTATGGTTCGAAGAGAGAATGTGGGTGCCAGCATCAGAGATAAAGGCGGACAGACTCATTCGGGCTTTTCATAGGTCCCACCCGGAGAGGCCTGGTCTTGAGGGTCCGGTGGCCCCTCGTAGAAAGGGGGGTACTGTCACGACTGTGACTGATCTAGATAGGTCTGGGAAGAGAAGGTCGCAGCGACTTGCTACTCGCGATAGCTTGTGAGTTTGCTCCGTGGTTCAGGGTATGTCATCCGGGTTTTGCCTTGTGAACCTTTTTGTCCTGACTGGGAGTTTGTAGGCATTCTTCTCAGGTGAGTGCTGTCTGCCACTCCCAGCTACTATATTAGTTTCAGTTTCACTTGCAGTCATTGCCAGATATAGTTTACTTCCAGTGCTATTCTGACCTTTGAAGGAGATCGTTTGACGGTATTGCTGTGGAGCTCTTGTCTGGCGTGGACTGTCGTTATTGGGATCATCTTCTCTGCTCGTGACTGGATAAGTCTATCTCTGCTGGAGATTGTTTGTTTGTTGCTGTCTTCCCCTGTTATTCTTCTAGACATGAGTGATCGTGACTAGTGCTCCCATCTGCCTTTCCCAGTCTAGTCTTCTGAGGGTGACTCAGGGTTTAGGCATCCTGCTCGCCGCACGGGTTCACACCCCGTCTAGGGTATCAGGGCAGACAGGTGCCAGCTTAGGGTTTGTCAGGGGTGGCCGTTCTATTTCCCATCCGTAGATAAGGGTTCCCCTTCCCCTCCGTCTGGTGCGACATGACCGCTGCTGGGATAGCGGTCGTGACAACCTCCTCATGGAGCTAGAGTTGGCACAGACTGACCGATGTCTACCTGGACTAAGCTTCCTGGACACCGCTCATGATGTCAACCCAGTGGTGTATAAACTTCCATGCAGCCTGCAAGAGAAATGGGCACAACAGGGCTCAAGATGCAAAAGAGACTATAACATATCTTTTCCTCCATTCTCATACTTCTGCAGGTTCATTAGTGATCAAGCCTGGATGAGAAATAATACCAGCTTCAGCTTCAGTAAACCCAACCTGCCTGCTTCATCCTCACCATCAAGGTATAATAACACAGCAGCTAAACATAGATACTTAAATAGAGCAATATCTGTTAAAAGGACAGATATCTCACACTTCACAACCTCACCTACTGATCAGGGAGTTGTGGATGGCAGAGATAAAGACCCTAATCGTCAGTGTCCTATTCACAAGAAGCCTCACCCTCTTAAGAAATGCTGTGGGCTTAGAGCAAAGACTTTACAAGAGCGCAGGGAGATTCTCAAGGCATATGCTACAAGTGCTGTGCTTCTTATAGCCATTTTGCTAAAGACTGTAAAGTTGTCATCAAGTGCACAGAATGTGGTGGCGACAGACATGTTACAGCCATGCATCCTACTCCACTTCCAGACAACCCACAGCAGCTACCTACCTCCACTCCCGTCTCAAATCATGGCGGGGAGCAACATGGTCATGCTCCAACCAAAGATAATGTCTCTTCTTCATATACAGAAGTCTGTGGAGAAGGCAAGGACCACAAATGCTGTGCCAAGATATGCCTAGCCAAGATATACCCAAAGAATCATCCTGTGAAAGCTGCTAGGATGCATGCCATAATAGATGAACAGAGCAACAGATCCCTGCGTAAGCCTAAATTCTTTGAGATCTTTGGCATAGAGGATCACGCCACACCATATACTCTCAGAACCTGTTCTGGTTGTGTACAGACCTTCGGCAGAAGGGTTGATGGGTTCATGGTCTCTCATATCAATGAGGGAGAGGGCATACCCCTACCAAGGTTAGTCGAGTGCGACTAGATACCAGATGAAAGGGAAGAGATTCCCACTCCAGAAGTTGTGTATCAACATCCTCATTTAAGGCACCTTGTTGAGGAGATTCCTGCAATGGACAAGAGTGCTGAAATCTTAGTCCTGTAAGGAAGGGTCATTCTCAGAGTACATAAAGTACGTGACCAGTGCGATGAGCCTGACGGCACCCCTTATGCACAAAGACTTGACCTAGCCTGGGTAACAGTGGGCGATGTATGCTTGGACAGGATGTGTACGTCATCTGAGTTCTACTCCTTCAAGACTTATGTGTTGGGAAATGGACGTGCATCCCACTTCAAACAGTGCCCTCACCATTATGAAGTAAAGGAGAAGCTTCTGGACATCATCCAAGTACATGATGTTACTGCTGTCCTTTGTGATGACAACCTAGGTACCACAGTGTTTTGTACTACAGGTAAGGACAACAAAACAGCATTGTCAGTTGAAGACAGGGAATTCATCAAAATAATGGACAGGGAATTCTTTCAGGATGAGTCTAACAACTGGGTTGCACCATTACCACTGCGAGCTGCAAGGGCCAAACAATCATGAACATGCTCTATCCAGATTCAACTCACTTCAACGAACACTAAGGAACAGACCTGAGATGAAGGACAATTTCATCGCCTTTATGAAAAGGATCTTTGAAAATGAGCCACCACTTCAAAGACACGATGAGTGCTGGTAAGCCAAAATCAGGATATTATTTGACTCCAGTGCCAAGCATCAAGGCGTATCCCTAAACAATGTTCTTCTCACTGGCCCAAATATAACCAACAACCTTCTAGGCATACTTATGAGATTTAGAAGAGAACCAGTTGCATAACTGCTGATATTGAGCAAATGTTTCATTGCTTCATTGTACGCGAAGATCATAGGAACTTCCTAAGGTTTTTGTGGCACCGTAACAACAACATGGACAATGAGACTATTAAATACCACTACATGTTTTCGGTAATACCTGCTCACCTCACCTGCTGTTGCAACATACGTTTTATGAAGGACTGCCCTTGATGGAGAAAAGGAGTATGGCGCGGATGCTCGACACTTCGTTGAGAGAGACTTTTAAGTTGACGATGGACTTAAGTCTTTACCTACAGACGAAGAAGCCATAGACCTGCTCCAAAGGACACAAGGTATGCTTTCTGAGGTTAAACTCAGACTACACAAGATTGCCTCCAAAAGTGTTGCTGTTGTGAAAGCCTTTCAACCTTGCGATCATGCCACAGGGTTTAAAGACTTAAATCTGGGAATGGATATGCCACCTGTACAGAGAAGTCTGGGCCTACGGTGGGACCTATTAAAAGACACTTTTGGCTTTCAAGTCAGCTCTACAGACAAGCCATTTACCAAGCGTGGGGTTCTGTCAGTGGTGAACAGCTTATACATTCCAATGGGATTTGTGGCTCCCATCACCATACAAGGTAAAGCTTGCTTAGACAGCTTTCAGAGTATATTAAAGTATAACTGTCAAATTTTTATTTTTTTTTACTATTGGATTTTGGTGATTAATATCACCTTGTTGGCCCTGTTTTAATTTCTGATTGTTTAATAAATAACCCCTAAAAGCCACCTAAAAGTCCCCAGTATTGGCTATTGTTACCTGAGATTAAAATCAGGTTGCTATGCTCCTTCCGTCTACCAGATGAGGACGGAGCACGCTGGCTGCGTGCACTGGGAACTGATAGTGAGTCAACATTGTACGGGAATGTATAAAAAGTGCTGGGCTGTGTGTGTGAACTTCTCCACATGCCTGTGCTTGGCAGACACTCCCTTAGCAGTGCTGGACAAGTTAGAGCCCAGTGTATAAATGAGAGCCTTATCTGATAAGAGGAGAGCTTGTAGAAGGACTACAGGCTTCAGCCAGACCTGGAAATTTAACTGCAAGACCCCCCTATACAGAGCTGGTCTTTACTAACTTCACTACAGGTGTCCTATGGATTAGCCTCAGGGCTGAGGGCGGCCATTTTAACAGAATAGTGAAATTGCAGTTTTATGCAGACTGGTTGCTAAGGGCTGAATCTTATTAAATAAGGGGTAAGTCTAATATTTATTGATTCAGGAATATTATCAGATGAGTAACTACATATATGAAAACTGAAATTAGGGTCTAAATGTGACAGTTATCCTTTAAAGATTGGGATACTCTACTGCCATCTGACAAGCTTTCAAAGTGGGAGTCCTGGAAGCAATCTTCTTAGACGCATCTAATGAGGCCATAGCGGCTGTTGCCTACCTCAAGGTGAGAGATTCTTCTAACCAAACCCACATAGGGTTTCTGTATGGGAAAGCTAAGTTAGCACCTAAGCCTGAGCACACAATTCCTAGGCTTGAACTTTGTGGGACTGTGCTAGCTGTAGAAATCACAGATTTCATATTGCACGAGCTAGACATTCAGATAGATGACACCAAATTCTACACAGACAGTTCTGGGCTACATATACAACCAGACTAAACGTTTCTATGTCTACGTCAGCAACCGTGTAGAAAGAATCAGGAAATCATCTAAATCTGAACAATGGCTTTATGTCCCATCTGAAATTAATCCTCCAGATCATGCCACCAGGTAAGTGTCTGAAAGTGTCTTTGCAAACTCTTCCTGATTAACAGGTCCTGAATTTCTGCTGGATCACACAGACCACAGATGATGTCTTATGTCTTCTAGAACCTGACAAAGATCCAGAGATTCGTCCTGAAGTTAAAACCCTTGTCACCAAAACTGAACAAAGACTGGTCTTGGGCTGTCAATGCTTTGAATGTTTTTCCAAGTGGATAAGGCTTGTACGCACCATCGCAAGTTTAGTCCATATCGCACGCTGCTTTCACACAAAGCCCACCGATGTTCAATGTCAAGGTTGGCACATGTGCCAAAAGCTTCTTTCTGCAAAGGACATTGCTAATGGTTAAATGATCTTAATACGTAGTGTACAATAGGATGTCTTTGGCTCTGAAATTAAATGTATCCGTGACAAGAGGAACATTCCAAAAAAACTGTCTAATTGCTAACCTGAACCCATTCACTGACAGTAATGATGGTAAGGTACGCAAGATGGAGGTGAAAGTTGCAAGACAAGGGACTGTAAAGACTTTCATCAGACCTAGTACGGAACTTATTCCGCTCTTGCCCTTTGGAGAATGAACTTGTTTGCGTATGCTGATGGATCCTACCTGTGACTTCAAGGAAGAAGTGTTTGAACTTTGATATAACTTGAAGTTATATAGTTGTTGCATTATATGCATGTTCTCTGTTATGTCTTTCAGGTTTTCAGACATCAAGCAAGTTGCAGTGTTGTTTTATTGCATTTGTATAACTACTGTTATGGTTTAAATAGTGACATTTTCAAAGCCAAGACGGGGAGTGTGCTGCTACGCAGTTTCATAGTTTGTTCTTTGGACCATTTGCAGTATTTCTATATTTGGTTATATGCATCTAGTGGCCCTTTTTAGTAATGCACCTGTAATTTTATATTACTAATTTGCTTTCATTGCTCCACCCCTTCTTCTGTGTACTTCACTTCCTGTATCTTCTATACTGCTTCTTCAGCCTCATGTAACAGGTACACATGTATTCTGATGTACCCTAATAAAAGCATCATCTTTTGACCGAACAATTCCAGAATCCATCTGTTCTGCTGTACTCTGTTGTCTAACTTACACAATAAAGCAACTTACACGGATAAACACGTTGTTGGTGAGTTCAAGCTATCTAATAAGGATTGTCCGCAGTGATTATATCTGCTTATACAGGCCAGGCATAAAGGTCTCACTAGGGATAAATCGCTATTACAACAATCTGAGTCAGAATATGGAGCTTTAATAATAAAAAATAATAATCCAGGGACCTGGAGTCAGGAAGCAGGAAAGGCCCAGTTCACACTTCAGTTATTTGGTCAGTTATTACCATCAGTTATTGTGAGCCCAAACCACTAGTGAAGGCTACTCAGAGATAAGGTATAATGGAAAGATTTCCTCCTGTTCTGTGTTTTTGACCTGTATCTGGTTTTGGCTCACAATAATTGATAGAAATAACTGAAGTGTGAACTCAGTCTAAGGGCTTATGCATACGTGATGCGGCTTCCCCACGGTCGGGGGGCGTGCATTTGCAGTCCGCAGGACGGGCCCGGACAGCAAAAGGCCTAAAGAATATCTTGATGGAATTTAAGATCTTCACTTGTATTTTTTTTTAATGTTTTTATGTGACTTGACACTTCTTATGGGGTGCAAGTGAGGCTCCAAGTAAATGTCTCTATATATTCATTTTTGGAGACCGGTCAGTGAATTACAATTCACTGGCTACCTCAGCCCCAGCTCATCTAATTTTCTATTAAATTTCTGCTTAAAAATGCCAGACCACATTATTTCACGGACTGTGTGTACTTTCATTGTAATGTTGTCTAATACCACAAACATTTATGTGCTTTCGTAACCAATTTTATTTTGCAGTCCTTTTGGTAAGGCCAAACCATGCGTGTTCTCATGAGAATTGTAACCATTTACAATAACTTATTTATAGGGGGGTTTAGAGACAGGAATAAAATGTAATTTATTAATACAGCCTTTCTGGGTTCTTGCTTTACAACAAATGATTAATTCATATATTGCTGGGCACACCCTCTATAATCCACCACAAATTAACTAGCTTCAATCCCCGCTGCAGTTTATGTTGCAGAATCCCACAAATCCCTGTACAATGCTGCCTGTGGTTTATTAACACTATTTAACATACAGTATAATGTAAAAATATATTAAAAATGCATAAAATATGTGCTTCATTTATGTCTGATTTTAAATATAACCAAGAAAGCTGCAGAATAGATGGACGTAGGAAAGCTCCTAGCTTCAATGTCTTTTACAGGATGCTATTCATACCAGGATTCTAGATCACAGCAGTCCTGTTATTATAAAAGTAGCAATACTCAACTAACTGATCCCCCGCTGCTCCTCTTTTGATGCTTACCGTGCTGTTCTGGACACACAGCAAATGTCCATTCAGCCAATCACTGGTGACAGCAATTGAATGAGCAGGCTTCTCCTGTGTCTCCTCTTCTTCGCCAGTGGCCCAAGTGTCAGAACAGGAACAACCATGAATCACTAAGGTGCCTATAGCTTCTCTTTTTTTTTTAACCCACTCTGCTAGACAACCCTTTTTGACTCCTTAAAGGGTTTGTGCAAGAATGGGGGATTTGGACCCCCCCCCTCCTATTTTACTGGACCTGTAAAGGGAAAATTACCTGCACTGCTCTCTCAATGTAAACAGCTGTTTTGACAGTGATTGACTGCAGAGGTGAATATCTCCCCTTTGTCATGGCAAATGGTCACATCGAGGAAGCACTGCGGAGCATCACAGGCCAGGAGAAGGAGAGGGGAGCTAGTGCTGGGAAGCAGGTAAGTAATCTTGCTTTTATATGTGCAGTAAAAGGAGGAAAGGGGGAAATTCCCCTCATTCTTGCACAACCCCTTTAAGGTCCATCCTGTTTTGGACCTTAAAGTCCGAGGTTTCCTTCTCTCACTACAAGAGCCATAACTTTTCCATATACCTGAATGAGGACTTGTTTTTGCAGGATGAACTGAATTATTTTTCTTTCTTTTTTTTTTCTTTTTTTTTTTTGGGGGGGGGGGGGAGTTAATAGAGAAAAAAGACACATTTGGCACAGTTTTTTAGGGTTTCTTTATACCATGCATCATGCGCTGTCTCAGGAGTAGATTCCAGAGCCATATACTTTCGGGTGACAGCTTTGTCACATACGTGTATCTGATATCCTGCTCTAACAGTCGGCATCAGAGATAACTCTGATTCCTGTCTTTTAACCCCCCAAAGGCCATCTTCAATGTTGACAACGGCATCTTAGTGGTTAGAGACAAGGAGGGGGCTCTCTCTCTCAACCCATCAGCCCCCCATTATAAAATTCTGGGGTGCTGAGGAGTGCAAATAATTTTTTGCATCCTTTAAAAAAAAATCCTTTTTTTTTTTGTGAATGCCATATGGTGACTAACCATGGCTCCAGGCTTGTCATGCAGATGCTTACAGATGCTTACCTGATCACAAAGGTTCTGACTACTGGGATCCCTGCTGATCCTCAATTGACAAACTTTTAGACCTAGTTCACACTTCAGTGATTTGATCAGTGATTTCCATCCGTGATTGTGAGCCAAAATCAGGAGTGTAGGCTACACATAAATAAGTTATAAGGAAACGATGTGCACCTGTTCTGTGTTTAGAGCCACACCTGGTTTTGGCTCACAATCACTGATGGAAATTACTGACCAAATCACTGAAGTGTGAATTAGGCTTAACCATTTGGGGCCTGTGAATCCTGGAACAAAATATACTAAAATTATACATCTCTTTGTATGCTCTGCTTTATTTATGTTTTATTTAGTACTGTCGGATACACAGTTGTAAGATGGAGCTCAAGGAGAGTTTTTAAGGTTGCCCTGGACCATGTGTTGCCATCCATTGACATTAAGATTTAGATTTGGGTTCTTAACATATGTATACTTAATCTACATGATTCCTTAAAATCCAGTGAATACTACAATGTAGTTGTATGAAGGATATTTGTGCATATATTATATATTGGTTCTTTGGTCATTTGAAAAGAATGTGTCTTATATGGTGAACTAAGCTTGTTATATATGAACAGTTATTCCTCAGCCATCTGGAAAAACAACGTTTGCCTTCTGCCTTCTTTTGAACCCACAAAGCAACAGCCACAGACACAATGGTTGACTTTGATGACATTTTTGAATGGCGCTAATGCATATATGTAGAGGGTTTTACACTAGTATACAAAAGACACAAATAATTGAGGAGCCAGTAGTCATTGTAGGTACAAGAAATGAAATGTAGACAATAAAAGTGAGGCATAGTGACAGGTTAGACCAAAGCAGGAAAAAAAAATGGAAAAGAAACAGACGCAACCTGGTACAAGGAAATGCTGAAGCAAAGGATGTAGAAAAGGAAGTTAGACATAAACCAGGGACCTGGTTACAGTGATCTGACAAAGAAGCCAGGAAGTTCTGAACTTAATAAGAACCATATACAGTTTGTGAAATTTAATGAAAAAATGTTTAATGCCATGAATGAGCTATGCACCATGCCCGAAAATCTTCTCTAGAAAGACTGGATAATCCAGGCTCAGTAGTTACCTGGTATCATAAGCAACATGTTACATTGGTGGTCTGTCCGTGTCCATCGCTATTAAGAACATTATTCATTGAGCTACTACTTTTCCCATTTCTGCTACCACCACTCCACTCCTTGCTTTGTGCTGTTGCATGACTACTAATTGTAATCAGCTTCTGTTATCAATGCTGCTCTAACCTTTCATTCCAGAGGTCCGGTTCATTGTTGTCTAGTTAACCAGTGAAGTGCTATTCTATCTGCCATGTACCAAACTTCTGCCTGTTTACCAACTCTGCTGCCTGCCCTGGCCTTGGATTAGTTTCTCAGATACTAACAAAGTCTGCCTGCCCTGATAAGTTTCTTGGATTCGCACAAACTCTGCCTGCCCTGATTTAGGCCTGTTTCCTTACTTCAAGTGTCAGCTTACCCCCATGGATCAGCTGCCAACTACACTAGGACTACTCCATTAGGTAGCGGCTTGATTGGTTATCCGCAGTGAAGTCTAGATGCCTGTAGAGGGGTTAAAGGATGAATACCAGGGCATCGCTCTTAGGTTTAGCCCAAAGCCAAACAAGGTAGTGGGTACAGTGGTTCCATGCCTATTGTCTGTAACATAACAGTTGCACATGAAGATTATCATATGTTATGGTACACAATTTATAATGATCTCCGATGTTAAAGAAATAAATCAGGCAAAGAAGTGGCCGAGTATGGCTATTAAAATTGTACTTTATATGCAAAATAAATGTGGAGCCCCAGTATTGGGTCTACAACACAATGAAAGCCAGATATCCCTCAAAGGAAGGAAGACCGGTGCAAAGGGGTGTCTCCATTACAGAGATCACCAAGTCCACCATATTAAGTGGCCCCTATGTCAAGATCCCGCTTTTTTACAGAGAAAACCTAAGCCAATTATCCATCCACAGACAGCTGTTTCGGGGTGTTGCCCCTCATCAGTGTGGAGTAGGATTCTGGCTAACCGGGAGCAATGCCTTGGAGACTACTCAAACAAAACAATAGCTGATCTCAGGGAGACCAGCCACAAAAACACCGCGGATCCTCAGTTAAGAGTCCCAACACAGCAATCCAAAGTGCAAAGCTCCCTGGGAAACAGTAATATGCAAAATAAATGTGGAGCCCCAGTATTGGGTCTACAACACAATGAAAGCCAGATATCCCTCAAAGAAAGGAAAACCTTTGCAAACGGGTGTATCCATTACAGAGATCACCAAATCCACCATATTAAGTGACCTCTATGTCAAGATCCTGCTTTTTTACAAGCTTTAAGGATGTGACAGGGAAAACCTAAGCCAGTTATCCATCCACAGACAGCTGTTTCAGGGTGTTGCCCCTCATCAGTGTGGAGTAGGATTCTGGCTAAACAGGAGCAATGCCTTGGAGACTACTTAAACAAAACAATAGCTGATCTCAGGGAGACCAGCCACAAAAACACCGCGGAGCCTCAGTTAAGAGTTTCAACACAGCAATCCAAAGTGCAAAGCTCCCTGGGGAACAGTAATATGCAAAATAAATGTGGAGCCCCAGTATTGGGTCTACAACACAATGAAAGCCAGATATCCCTCAAAGGAAGGAAAACCGGTGCAAAGGGGTATCTCCATTACAGAGATCACTTTGCACTTTGGATTGCTGTGTTGAGACTCTTAACTGAGGCTCCGCGGTGTTTTTGTGGCTGGTCTCCCTGAGATCAGCTATTGTTTTGCTTGAATTGTAGTTTATGGGAGTTGTGTAATGCTTAGCTGTAGTGCAATAATTATGAGTTCCACTGGAGAGAGCTGTGCTTGTAGGTGCCCTCCTTGACTCTCGAGTGCCAAACAGAGGAGCTTCCAGTAAGTGAAAGTCTCAGCAGTAAATCGACTAACCTAATGGACATTTATAGTAAATACTGTTGATATGCCATTTATGTCTCAGGAACTCCTTTACATTTATTGCAGCCTGGCTGTGGAACAATGTGACTCTTAAACAATGTTTACAAAAGCTGAATATTACTTTTTCTATCTGGGTCTGTCTTATTTCCTCTGCCATCCTTGCATGAGAAGCCACATACCACTCATAAACCTAAAGATCTGCCCCAATCCCTTACAAGCTAACTACAAAGAAAACACAATAAATTGTATGTATTTAAATACAAAGGGGGACATGTATCAAACTGGTGTAAAGTAGTACTGGACTAGTCACTAATAGCAACCGATCAGATTCCACCTTTCATTATTCAGAGCTCCTTTGGAAAGTGAAAGGTGCAATCTGGTTCATTGCTATGGGCAATTAAGCCAGTTCTACTTTACACCAGTTTGATAAATCTCACCCAAAGATTGTATTATTACAAAAATACACTAGAAAATACAACAAGAAATGTGCCTAAGCTGCATATTTGGGGTCTTTTTTTCCTTCCTTCTGCTTGTTTCTATAAATGTTCATTTCTCTGTCCACGCTTGTTAACAAGGCGGGCTCATCCTGGTGTGATATAATGGTGGGTTTACAGCTGCCCGATTGTCCGGCATGTTATCACGTATGAATGTTACTACGCTCAGTCCCGATAATCTGCCTGTCTAAAGGTGCAGCCGATCAACCGATGAATGCTTGCAGTTGTTTGTGCAGGCAGGTAAATTATCATTGATCATGGTATCTAAACAGCACTCTGGTTCCCAGAAGCAATACAGCTGCAGTAGCGTTCACTCATTCTTATACTGCGGAAGTAATCACTGCATGTAAATCAAGTGCTTTACCCCCACTGAACTAGCAGCCAGTTGTCGGGAACTATGGCTGCTCCATAGTTCCCGAACTTGGCTGCTCCTCGAGCCGTTTAAGCCTGCCATAAGAGCTGTGGGCGATAAACCAATTAAATGTCTCCTCCCTGCAGCTCATCCTGCATCACTGAATCACTGAGGGCGGAACTGCAGCTGCACCCTCCTACCGCCTCCTCCCGATTTGCTATTTACTCTTCATGCTATTCAACTCATTTTTTTGAATCAATTTTCTTTTGAGATAATGTACTTTGAATTGTCATACTACACTTTAAGTTTTAAAATATGTGTGCAAATCTCATATTCCAAACAGAACTTAAGTGAAACAATATTCAAATGGCAAGGCATTTATTTCAAATATTTTTAATACAAGTCCATTTTTTCAGCTACAAATCCAGGATTTTGCAATGTAAAATATATTTACTTAGAAACAGTCATCTGACTCACAAAATATCTGTACTGGATCAGTGAGTTTGAAGCCACTGTGACAACAAAATGGTTTGGCTTTGGGCTTGTTATTCCGATGCTCCCCTGGTTTTGACCCATTAACCCCTGTACAAGCATATGGTCTTTGCTGCAGGGGAGCAACCAGACCGCCACCTCTTGGGATAGTCCTGCTATAGTCATAGTCACATACTGACTATGTGGTTTTCGCAGAACCTGTACAAAACTTGGCTGGATAGCTGGGATGCAGTGAAACCGCACAACAATCGCAGAGGCAGTCTGGACAGTCACTAATACTGGAACTGCAAATACTAGGCAACAATGAACAGGAGTCACTAGGAGAGCTTGCGGCCGAGTTAGTGGTATATGCAGGAACAAGGCAGACAGGAACCAAGGGGGTCATTTATTAACAGATATACAACACTTTTGGTTCATACACCGCCAGCTAAAGGGGTATTCGGACCGGTATCTATAACGCCAGTAATAAATCTCCATTAATAAATGACCCCCAAGTCTGCAGTGCAGGCAGGCAGAGGAGGAGAACTAAACCACGGACTTGAACTGCGTACTGAACCATGAAGTCAGGAGTAAACAGGCCAGATGGCCACATGGCAGGAACACAGATGAGATCACCACCTGGACTACACAGGGATCGCTGAAGCACTAAGTCTTCCAAACACCTTTCCTGGTCACAGAAACCTTTAGGCAAGGGCTACACAACGACACTGGTCGTGGCCAGGATCGCTGAGTAAGGGTTATCCCATTAAAATGAATGGGATCACCACGTCAGTCATAAGAAATCCAACCGTGTTTTTTTTTATTCTTTATTTAAGCAAAAACTAATAATAGACAGTACATCATGTATTAGACATAACATATCATATACTTCAAGAGCAATGCACAAAAATGCGAGATAATCGCCAAACATTCGACTTAATAAAATTATAAAGATAACTGCAGTGTGGGGTGAAGCACCCCTCAATACTCATGAATAATGTTTTAAAGCAGTGCTCTGTAGAAAGAGATTGATTGATATGCAAGCCTGGCATCAAAAACTAAAGTGGCCAGGAAGAAACAAAAATTTCAAACCTATAACCATATTGAAGGTGCTTTCGACAAGCCCTAAGTGAAATAGTCACAAGTGCCCCCTAAAGGTGTAAGAGGCCCACATAACAGATATCGGGTATAACAATCAGTACTATACCGAACACAAACACACAACAGACACGGGGGGGGGAGGGGTTGTTTAAGCACAGAGAGTTCAAGAAAAGAGCACCTGTCTTCTCGCAACGACATGAGGCTTTGGTAGTCCTGGCAATCCTGAAATGAAAACCAAGCGGCCCGAGCATTAAAGAAATACTTTATGTCTACCCCGTAGTTGCGAGGTGAGTTCCTCCTTTCTCCGGATCTCCTCCGCCTTTTGGATCCAATTGTCGGAGGGGAAGAGGATTTCCACCTTGCAGGGATGCATGACCTAGCCGCTATCACCAGGGAGCACAAACAAGATTTACGGAGCACGCTCATTGAGAGATCCGATAAGAATAATAGGAAAAAGCCTGGTATGGCAAACTGGAAAACTGAAGATAGCGCTTTATGAATTGATTGCCAAAGGGGCTGAGTTTGGGGCACTCCCAAAAAATACGTAACATCGAACCCAAAGTACAAACACAGCGCCAGCAGAGAGGTGACGTGGATGTGAACATTTTCTGCAATCTGACCGGGACATAATACCATCTGGACATTATCTTATACCCCGCTTCCTGAAACCTACTCGCTATGGACGACTTATAAAGCAGGCAGAAAAGTTTGGGCCATTGGTCAGGGGGGATGTCCACTCCCAGGTCTTGGGACCACTTTGTCATATATAGGGGCAGGTAATCCTGTCGAGAAGCAACCAGGGACTGATAACATTTAGACAGAGAGTGGCGGTATACACCCGACCCAATGCATGCTTCTCAAAGAAGGTAAGAGTCCTATCATATCCCGCCGAGGTTGGTATAGAGGAAAGAAAATGTGCTAATTGTCTGGATCTCCAGAAACCAAGGGGGTAAGGATCCGTCACTTTCAGTAATTCTTCATAGGTAAGCCATCTGCCCGAAGTTCTAAAAAAGGGAGCAGGGAAGCGCTCGTTAACACGCCACTGCTGAAACGGTCCGCTCCGACAACTCGCCAGAAAGCTAGGATTTCGCAGTATGGGAAACAACGGGGATGGGGAGGGTGAGATCAGGGGACTATCTTTAACCTTCCCAAATTGTGCAATGGTAGGACCGATTGTGGGATGGCTAGCAAGCGCTGAGGAAAGTTTCACATCTACCCAAGGTAAGGAGGCTAATGGGGCTAATGGGGCGAACGAGCATAATTGTTCGATAGAGACCCACTGCTTAAACCTTGCGTGTCAACACCAGTCCACAATACATTCCCATTCATATCTATGGGATCACCACTATTCAGTGATCCTGGCCGAGACAGGTGTCGCCGTGTAGCCCTTGCCTTTAGCTCAGGCACCCTCTTCCTGAAAAGGGTGCCTTATATACCCAGGGACTCTCAGCAGTTGGCTGGCAAAGGATTTGCAGATGCTTGCACTAGGCCACAGCAGTAAAGGAGACAGAGACTGGAGCAATAGACATCAGCTTGCAAAAGACGCGGCGGTTGCCGCTGGCAACATGGTTGGTTTATGCACGCGTGTCTGGTTTCCCCGTTGTGTTGTTGGCAGTGTAGCAGCCTGAACTTGGTGCTGGGCGGCTCTCTGTCAAGGCATGCGGTTGCCTTCGGCAACGTGTGTTTGTATGTGTGCACTTCCCCAGTTTGGTGTGCACGGGGTTAAGGTGTGTTTGTTAGGTGTGGTTGGTGTGTCCTCAGGCCTTCTTATATGTTGGTGTTGTGGAGCCTTAGGTCAGTTTGGTTTTGTATGTCAGTCTGTGTAGGAGCTTTGCTCCCTGGCTGATTGTATAGTATTGTCTGTGTGAGCCACCCTTAGTTGTTATACAAGTTCATTTGGCACTGTCCTCGTGGTCCCTTGTTTGTTCCTCCTTTCTCCCTTCCTCACCTTGTGTGTTCGGTTGTGGTGTTGGTGTGAGTGGAGGGATGTTTGGACTGTTTGGCGATATGTCTTCTCCGGAAGGGGGTTGCTTTCCCGGAGGGGTTTAAGCAAAGCAAGACAGTGTGCTGCCCTACCTGGAGCCCCCATGCATCTCGTGTCCGCTTGGGGGTCCAGGAGGTCCTGGTATTGGTTGACGTTTCTCCTGCGGAAGGTAAGTGTCACTATTCTAGATTGTTGGTTTTCTCTGTTTACTTACCTGTCGGGCAGGCTTGGACACTGTCTGATCCTCGGCGTCTTCTGGGCCTCTGGAGATGCCTGCTCATCCATGGTCTGGGATAAGTGGGTGGTCTCTGCCCTCTCACCATTCTAGGGCGATGCAGGGATTATAGGGCTCTAGGTTCCAGAGGTATGGGTCCACCTACCATTTGTGTCGGCCCATACAGCTAGGAGACCAGGGCTGTATAGGGATGCATCAGGAGGTTTCCAGCTCCCTGTCCCTTGCTATTCGGCGTAGCAGCTGCACACATTGTACGGTGGGGGGTTTCCCCCACTCCCCACCGTGACAGGTGAGTCAGGGATTTAAGTGTCTTGAGTTTATCTTGACCCACCCCCCTGGTGAAGTGAGTAAAGCTATATGTGCCAAATTTGCACCTATTTTATTTCAATGATGAAAGGTGGTTTATATCCTTATTTTTACTTATATCATATCCGAGAATAACTGTGGGGGTAACCTCGTGTAAGATCTTGTTTTCGTTATTACTGTCCTCCAACTGTTTACCACCCAGTCACTTACCATTCTTCTATAGTCTGGCGCTCCTCACTAAATAGTGTATTTTTTACCCTCTACTGTATCTTTTACGGCTTACCCTTTTAACCGTTTTAGGCACCATTCGGTGGTGTGAGCAGCCCTTCCCCCAAGCTATCTATATCTCCCGTACAGCCATTTCCTCCTTGGACATCCCTAGGCACCCTCCTCCCCACCTCCCCCTCTTTTTAGTATCTCTTGTTCTCTTTCTATACTTGGAACAAGCTCTAGTCAGAATACACTTTTTTTCCTTGTATTCTGCCCATTGATGCTCTTTTTTCTTCAATTCTATGCAACATGGGGGTTTGGTCTGAGATGGGGGGTTTCTGACATGGAGGTCTGATCTAAGGTCTGTTATGGGGTTTGACATAGACGTCTAAAGAAGGTCTGGTCTGAGATGGGGGGGGGGGGGTCTCATCAGAGGTTTCATATGGGGAAAGAACCACCCGGTGCTGGAACTTCATTGATCCTATTTCCTATGTGAGAGGAGCCGACCTTGACTTGTTCCGTGCACGGACATTGCTGGGTGAGCTGGACTTCTTTTATATTATTTGGTTTAATATGGGGTCTGATCTGAAAGGTAAGGGGGTATTTTTTGTACTAGCACACTATCTGTGGGGTACCAGTATTTTCAGGGGAACTGTTTCTGCAGCATAGTATTTGGGAGCACAGCGGGCGCAGTATTAAAGGTGGCAGAATGGGGTGTTCAAAAATGTTACACAGTAAAGCACAGAGCACAGCAATGACACTGCTGTCTCTCTTATAACGGTAAAAAACAACGGCAGAAAATGGCTTCCAGGGAGGTTCTTATATAGTAAAGATGTAGGTAACTTTCCTATTGGTTTCTAGGGATGTTGTTAAGCTCAGACAAAGACATTGCTGCCTTCTCATTGACCCAAAAGCAAGAAGCAGGTAGGGATGATGTGTAAAATCAAGAATATTCTTAAATACGAATATATAGCACTATATTCTAAATATTCGCCAATTCTCGAATTGCCAATATTCGCGAAAAATATTCGCGATTTGAATATTCGTGCCCAACACTAGTAGGCATCCATCCCTTTGGCTTCTGCTCTGCTGTAGCTGTTCTTGGAAAAAGTTAGGCTGTCGCACTGTTCTCCTACTGTCGTGCTTTCCATCTGCTGTGCTGCCACCTGCTTTCTTTAATGTATGGGCAGCTGAAAAGCAGTGGCATTGCTGAAGGTGGGGGTCAATTACGCAGTTTTCTCCCACAACAGCAGCTTTGCCACTCATCATTTGCATAATGCCTCATTACTGTGTGCAGTGTTCTTCCGCACTATTGTGCATGCTCACTTTCTCAGCAGTGCCAAAGCCAAGTATGAGTGACCATCTAAGGCCCCTTTCACACGGGCGAGTTTTCCGTGCGGGTGCAATGCGTGATGTGAACACATAGCACCCGCACTGAATCCTGACCCATTCATTTCAATGGGTTTGTGTACATGAGCGTTTTTTTTCATATAGAACATGCGTTGCGTGAAAATTGCAGCATGTGCTATATTCTGCGTTTTTCACGCAGCCCTAGCCCCATAGGCCCCTTTCACACGGGCGAGTTTTCCGCGCGGGTGCAATGCGTGAGGAGGACGCATTGCACCCGCTCTGAATCCGGACCCATTCATTTCTATGGGGCTGTGCACATGAGCGGTGATTTTCACGCATCAATTCTGCGTTGCGTGAAAATCGCAGCATGCTCTATATTGTGCATTTTTCACGCAACGCAGGCCCCATAGAAGTGAATGGGGCTGCGGGAAAATCGCAAGCATGTGCAAGCAAGTGCGGATGCGTTGCGATTTTCCCGCATGGTTGCTTAGCAACGGGACCCGATCTCTATTATTCTATCATCACATGGTCCAATCACATGGTCCATCTTACCATGGTGATGGACCATGTGATTGGACCATGTGATGTGACATCATCACAGGTCCTTTAGATCTTAGCTGATGCAGGGAAAGAGAGGAGAGATCGCAACTACGCGATCAAGTGGCTAAGGTAAGTTAACTTTTATTATTTTTAACCCCCTCCACTTCATTTTACAATGCATTCTTTATTAAGAATGCTATTATTTCCCCTTATAACCATGTTATAAGGGAAAATAATCAATTCTCCAGAAGCCCCGAAACCGGACTTCAGTGATGAAGTCCGGCTTCGGGTTGGGTACCAAACATGGCGATTTTTCTCACGCGCCCGCAAAACGCGTTACAAACGCTTGCACCCGCGCGGGAAAAACGCACATATTCCCGCAACGCAGCCGCCTCTTATCCGGGCGTCAAACATGACGCCCGTGTGAAAGAGGCCATAGAAGTGAAGAGGGCTGCGTGAAAAACGCATTGCATCCGCAAGCAAGTGCGGGTGCGTTGCGTTTTTCACTGATAGTTGCTAGGAGATGTTGTTTGTAAGCCTTCAGTTTTTTATCACGCGCGTGAAAAACGCATCCAAATGCATTGCACCCGCACGGAAAAAACTGAACAACTGAACACAATCACAGGCAAAACTGAATGGCTTTGCCTGTGAAATCGCACAGATTTCACTGAACGCATCTGCAACGCATCCGGACCTAATCCGGACACGCTCGAGTGAAAGGGGCCTAAGGCTGGGTTCACACGAGCGTGTCCGGATTAGGTCCGGATGCGTGCGGATGCGTTCAGTGAAAACTGTGCGATTTCACAGGCAAAGCCATTCAGTTTTGCCTGCGATTGCGTTCAGTTGTTCAGTTTTTCCGCGCGGGTGCAATGCGTTTTGATGCGTTTTTCACGCGTGATAAAAACTGAAGGTTTACAAACAACATCTCCTAGCAACCATCAGTGAAAAACGCAACGCACCCGCACTTGCTTGCGGATGCAATGCGTTATTAACGCAGCCCCATTCACTTCTATGGGGCTGCGGATGCGTTTATAACGCATAAGATAGAGCATGCTGCGATTTACACGCGTTGCAGAAGTGATGCGTGAAAAAAAACGCTCATGTACACAGCCCCATAGAAATGAATGGGTCAGGATTCAGTGCGGGTGCAATGCGTCCTCCTCACGCATTGCACCCGCGCGGAAAACTCGCCCGTGTGAAAGGGACCTAAGGCTACTTTCACCCTAGTGGCAGGACGGATCCGACAGACTGTTCACCCGACGGAACAGCCTGTCGGATCCGTTCTGCTGCTAGTGAACGTGTGACCCCGGACTACCGCTCCGGCCCCATTGACTATAATGGGGGCGGGGTAGAGTTCCGGCAGAGGCACGGCAGCGCACGGCAAGAGGCTGCCAGAATAAATGTTGGACATGTCGTAGTTTTATTCCGGCAGCCTCTCGCCGTGCGCTGCCGTGCCTCCGACGGAACTTCTTCCCGCCCCCATTATAGTCAATGGGGCCGGAGCAGTAGTCCGGGAGCACACGTTCCTTAGCGGCAGGACGGATCCGACAGGCTGTTCCATAGGGTGAACAGCCTGTCGGATCCGTCCTGACGCTATTGTGAAAGTAGCCTAACAACACCACTGTTATCATTATACTGATATTGCAGATGTACTGTGAATCCTCCAACATCCCCACTGTATGAACATGCGCAGACCCTTCGTATAGGAAGACTGTAAGTTCAGTGTCACAGGACGACAATATATTTTTTAAAAGCATGCACTTTAATCGCATATTATTTATGCATATTATTTATGACATATTATTTATACATCGTCTGATACAGTTTGGTCCAAAATGAATCCATTCCGTGACACTGTTCTATGACACATGCATCCATTATTACGCAGATCTCTCCAGTTAGGCCTATCAGCGCTGTACTATCAAATAGACCCTTTTTTCATGTTTTCAGTAACTTAAAATAATATTTTTATTTTTGTAAATGATTCCTGTTTTCCTTTGATTAAATGACATCAGTAATGTCTTCAAGGAGTATTAGTGTTAACAGCATCAGTACACACCATATCGCTGCACAACCCTTCAAGTCATCACAGTATTTTCCTTGACTGTGATATTGGGCATATTTTGGAATCCAAAAACATTTCATAGTTTAATGTAAAATATATTAAAACAAATAGAACTGTTTGGAAGCTAAGAATTGAAAAGAGGGCTTTGTAAAATAACAAGCAAAACTCCACATCACATTATACATCTGGCTTTAAATATACAAATACATCATACACATATCTTAAATAATAAATTCTTGTCACTTCAGTATATAATTGGTTACAAATGAAACTTGAAGAGAATTTCTCCATGTCTCCTTACTATGAGGTAGTGTTTACCGAAAGACATCCAAATCAAAAAATAGTTTAACTTACCGAGAATTACATAGGACTGAAATATTAGTCATTTAATCTATCTACAGTCACCTCTCAAGAAAAACTGTCAGCAAATGTGTCAAGGCACAGGCTGAAAAACCTTCTGTTTCAGGGGAGCACATCACCTTTACCATCTCCTATCGCGTCATTGTTTAAAAAACAGCAGATACCATTCATTCCAACACCTTCATGCTGGAGTCCAATTCCAGGATTTTAGGCAAAACAGAAGATGAGGAATGTCAAAATAGTGACACCGCAAACCCCAACACACAAACAGCAAGTCCAGAATGCTAGACCCCGCACAAGAAACGTATCAGTTCTGCCATCTTCAGTTTCATTACAAAGCTGTACATATCCTGCTTGAGAGAAAGTTAAGTAGCTCTTGAGCCAATCTGCTTTACTGCTGAGATACGCTTGATAATTCTCTGAACACCAGTAAAACTTAAGTTACTGCATTAACACATTGGATGGCCAGATATTGTGCTCTGGGGCCGCTGATTTTCAGAAGAAAGCCTGCTAGCCTTCTTAGTCTTAAAAAAAGTGTAACAGAAAGGAATCACTAAAATAATGTACGCCGAGCATGCACACGATCCAGCTTTCACTTTTGAGCGCATGGGCTACAGATCCCTTGATAAAGGTCATAACTGACCGAAACGTCGGGACTTCTGTGTATGACCCTATGCTATACCTTATATAAAATACTGGATACAATATGACACAAAGTGTTGAAAAAGCATATTATATGAAATAAAAGCAAAAGTCTTTAAAATCACGAAGTGTGGTGTGCCACAGATTTCCGCCTAAAATAATGTATGCACTTTCTAGTTATCAAGGTTGAATCATACAAAAATTCTAAATGTCTATCTGTCACACACGAGGGATGGGGAATCAAAACAGCCCCACCCTCTGCCCTCAACCACTGGGACCAGGTTATGACTCTAAGGGTACTTTCACACTAGCGTTAGTGTGATCCGGCAGGCAGTTCCGTTGTCGGAGCTGCCAGCCGGATCCGCCGTTCAGTGTGACAACTGACAGCATTTGTAGACGGATCCGGGTACGGATCCGTCTACAAATGCATTGCAAGAACGGATCCGTCTCTCCGCTTGTCATGCGGATGGACGGATCCGTCTTGCAGTCTTTTTCACAGTTTTCCCGGTCTGCACATGCGCAGACCGGAAGGACAGATCCGTCCTTCAGTTGTTTCACAATGCCGGATCCGGCACTAATGCAAGTCAATGGGACTTTGTGCCGGATCCGGCATTCCGGCGACTGATCAGGCATTTTGGACGGACATAATACCGCGAGCATGCTGCGGTATTATGTCTGGCCAAAAGGCCTGACAGTGTCTGAACGGAAGGCATACTGATGCAAACTGAACAGATTTCTATCCATTCAGATTGCATGGGAATATGCCTGATCAGTTCTTTTCGGGCATAGAGCCTTTTTGACGGAACTCTACACCGGAAAAGAATAACGCAAGTGTGAAAGTACCCTAAGGCTACCTGCGCACGTTGCGGATTACAAGCAATTTTCCCGCAAAGATTTCACAGATCTCATGTACATTTTGCTATTTCATTCCATGTGGATTTTGTTAATTCTTTGTGAGGTTCTTATACTCACCAAAGAATGCATGGGTTCATTAGGGTAACAAGGCCAACCATTAACGTTTTAGGCTTTAATGTACAAAAGGTACATTACTTAGCTACAAAATAAAGAAATGAACAAACTTACATACATGTGTAAAGATAGTTATGAAACACAAAGGTGAAAAACATAAAGTGTAATACTTATCCCATTGTGTGGTAAAAGTCCTTGCTGTCCCGGAGACAGGGAAGTAGAAGTATGCCGTCCAATTAGATTGGGTTTCCCAACTCGTGTCACTTAAAATGTCCCTGGTTACGTATTTGTATTTCCCCTCATCAAAATGGGTAAGGCTGCAAGGAAAACCTCCTCCCATGTGGTTCAGCCATCGGGGATTCGCTTTATTATTTATGCCCACCCCACCTCCCTATCCAACTGGTAGATATGAAATATGAACAAAAACATGACTCCAAGCATGTACAAAGGAGTTACTGGCACATGCATACTTCCAAAATTCCTATTTTATCATGCAAATCTTATAGACACTAAATATGAGACATATCTTGTCTACAGAAGATTAGAGGCTTAAGTGGGGACACATGCTGTCAGGCATGGGGTGCTTGTGTTTCATGCGAATCCCATGATATATGCCATTATGAAAATTATTAACACAATTATTACCAGAAATTATTTATATTCATTCATATTCCTCTGTAGAAACATGCATGCGTCTAGGCCCTCTGGTGTGAGTGGAAATTAGTGTCTGGGCCCTTCATAAATTTCCATGGGACACAGTGATTTGGGTCTTTGAGAATCTGTACATGACTAAATGAACAATTGAAACAGGACCCAGTTGCGCTACCAATGGTGTTGGCATCTGACAGGCAAATGCTAATTCCATCAAAAAGGAGAATCTGGAGAATGTTTATACTACCACAAAGTATACCAGACCTGGTGATGCCTAGGAGCCTCTATTAACGTATACATAAGACTGGCACACCACTATAGGGGATTCAATATTATTATTAGACATACAATGGATATATGACACATATTTCATAAAATGATATAACATACAATGTATGGCACAAGATGTGCCATCTATTTATCACACTATCATAAACTGTGTCCAGAAGAAATATACAGTTGTGTTCAAAAATATTCAACCCCCAATGCTGTAAAGGGTTTTAGGGAATTTAGTGTACATTTGTAATTGTGTTCAGAATGAAATCTTACAAGGACTTTTTAAAGAACCAAATGCAACTAAAATGACATCAATTGTTTTGTAATACAGTATTAAATGTTTTTTTTGTGATTTCTTCATTGCCACAATTATTCAACCCCTTAAAGACTACCACTCTTAAGAACAGCAGGTTCATTCAAGTGTTTTCGATCAGGTATTGAAAACACCTGTGGATGTCAAGGAGCAGCAATCAAGCATAATAAGCACCAATTAGGCAGATTTAAAATGACTGTGATACTCGGCTCCTTCTAGACATTTACTGGTGTGTTTACAGACATGGTGAAGTCAAGAGAATGGTCCAGGAAGACAAGAGAAGAGGTGATTTCTCTTCACAGGAAGGGCAATGGCTATAAGAAGATTGCAAAGATGTTAAACATACCAAGAGACACCATAGGAAGCATCATTCGCAAATTCAAGGCAAAGGGCACTATTGAAACGCTACCTGGTCGTGGCAGAAAGAAGATGCTGACTTCGACTGCTGTGCGCTACCTGAAGCGCAAAGTGGAGAAAAGTCTCTGTGTGACTGCTGAGGAACTGAAAAAAGATTTGTCAGATGCGGGTACTGAAGTTTCAGCTCAGACAATAAGGCGCACACTGCGTAATGAAGGCCTCCATGTCAGAACTCCCAGGCGCACCCCCTTGCTGTCTCCAAAGAATAAAAAGAGTCGACTGCAGTATGCAAAAAGTCATGTGGACAAACCACAAAAGTTTTGGGATAGTGTTCTGTGGACTGATGAAACAAAATTAGAACTGTTTGGGCCCATGGATCAACGCTATGTTTGGAGGAGGAAGAACAAGGCCTATGAAGAAAAGAACATCTTGCCTACTGTGAAGCATGGCGGGGGGTCAATCATGCTTTGGGGCTGTTTTGCTTCTACAGGTACAGGGAAGCTTCAGCATGTGCAAGGTACCATGAATTCTCTTCAGTACCAGGAGATATTGGATGAAAATGTGATGCAGTTACAAACCTGAGGCTTGGGAGACGTTGGACCTTTCAACAGGACAATGATCCCAAGCATACCTCCAAGTCCACTAGAGCATGGTTGCAGATTACAGGCTGGAACATTTTGAAGTGGCGATCGCAGTCCCAGACTTAAATCCGATTGAGAACCTCTGGTGGGACTTAAAGAAAGCAGTTGCAGCGCGCAAGCCTAAGAATGTGACTGAACGGGAGGCTTTTGCCCATGAAGAATGGGCGAAGATACCCGTAGATCGCTGCAAGACACTTGTGTCAAGCTATGCTTCACGTTTAAAAGCTGTTATAACTAGAAAAGGATGTTGTACTAAGTACTAAGATTGAATGTCACTTGGGGGTTGAATAAAACTGATAATGATGTGAGCACAGAAAAGACATTTGTGGTTATTTCATTATAAATGTTATGTTATATTTGTCTGACTTACAAGTGCCTCTTTGATTTAATTGTAAACAAGATGACTGAAATGATCAAAATCAATGTCAAACTGGCCAAAACACTCAATTTCAGTGGGCGTTGAATAATTTTGAACACAACTGTACCTAGAACTTAGATACACCAAGAGCATGTAGATTTGGGGACCCTTGGGGACCTTATCTGCAGACCCCCCAGCATGGCTGGACCCACAGTGGCAATTATACAGTACATACCTGATCACAGCCGTTGACTTTAAGCTCCATCACTCCCCTCAGGTGATGGGGTCTCAGGTCTCTCCGCATCAGCATCTGGTTTGACGGGGGTCACATGTTTGCTGCAGCCAATTACTGGTTGCAGTGGTGAAATGTCACCCATGAGCAACGTGACCCAGTCAGTTATTGGGTGCAGGGGCCATGTGACTTGCGCTAATCTGAATGTTGACACAGGAAGAACCTAAACCTGTAGCGCCAAGGGGAAGCGGCAAAGTTAGAACCCAATTTTGGGGATCAGGTAAGTACGATTCTCATCCCAGGCCCCCTGGGGTAAGCAACTTGCAATGTCCTTTGGACTTATTTTAAGTACTCCTGGTATAATTCAAATGATAACATTATATTAGAAAAATACAGTAAATCCCACTGTAGTTAAAATGCAGTGAATCCAACTGATTGAAGAGGAATCCAACAGGACAATGACCACTGTGTATTGTCGAGGAAGCTCTCAATCCATGCAGCAATTGCTATAGACCCATGGTGAGAGAGGACTAACTACTAAACTACATGTCCTGCTTTCTATCTTACAGTCATAGGGGGGAATTTCCTAAAGTCCTATACATATATAAGTTTTCTGGCCTTGAAAAATTGAAAATTTTGGTGCAAGTCCAAAATCTGTGACGTTTTATCCTTTTCCAAGACACTCAGCCTCTTTTCTTAAAAAGTGGAAGGGAGAGGACAACTTGGAACCGAACAGGAGTCAGAGCCAATACATTCTAATACTGTACGGAGCGCTCACTCTGTACAGTATTGAAACCAAGCTTTATGCAAATCGACTTTGGATGTTTCATCCGAAGTCGATTCGCTCATCTCTAGCTGTCATCATTAGTAGATAATCCATTTATAGGAGAAGGATTACTGCCTTCACTACTTTAGGTCATCCATTCAATATACTATTAATTGCCCAATATACTGTATAATATACAGTAATAGTGCTGTATAGTAATGTACCTTCTCCAACAGGACAAAGAAATTACAATTACAGATAACTTATCATTGCTTTATTGCCAAAAATTCAGCGGCATGAATTTTCATTAGATGAGCTGAGCTAAAAGTATGATAGGGGTCATTTATCAAACTGGTATAAAGTAGAACTGGATTAGTTGCCGATAGCAATCAATCAGGTGCCACCATTCATTTTTGAAAGCTCCTTATAAGCACCATATATGACTTGACTACCTTTGTATGTATTCATTTATTTTTGCATTGTCAGTGTTAGTTCCATATACTATATCTGTGATGGCTAACCTCCGGCACTCCAGCTGTGGTGAAACTACGACTCCCAGCATGCTCCATTAATTTCTGTAGAGTCCTGAGAACAGCCAAGCAAGTGTACATCTTGCGTGTTGTGGTTTTGCCACATCTGGAGTGCCAGAGGTTAGCCATAAAAGTTAACTATATCAACCAAATACTGCCATAAAAAGCTGTGAGTGATAGTACCCTAGAGGTCATATTTAATCACCTCATGTTGGTAACTACATATATATGCAGATAATGTATTTTTGTGTAAGGAGGGATATATGTCTTGTTGCCTGTGTCCCTGTCTTTGAAGACAAATCAATGCTCCTAAAAGCACTAGAGCTCAGCACTGCAGATCTCTTCGTGTCACCTTCTGAATCGACTGTGATGTTAGTACAATGTTTTAGCATTTAGGGCCCACTTTTTCTAAAACCGTCCCTGCCTTAAAGAGGTTGTCCCATTAAGACAACTTATCCTCTATCCATAGGACAGAGAACAGGAGCCCCCTCATTTGAATGGAGTTGCTCCATTTAGTTCTCAGATCTCCGACAGTCCCATACAGTTGAATGGAGCGACGGACACGCATATGTGTCTGCCACTCCATTCAAACAGGGACTACAGGCCACCATTCTCATGATCCTCAGGGCACCCAGCAGTTGCACCCCAGCCAATCAAACCACGTGGGTCAGTACCGTTACAGCCATACCACATTTGTATAGTTTTTTCTTGTGTTACAAATACTTTAAAAAAAAAAAAAAATTTTTTTCTTTCATCGTCATTTTCTGGACCTCCCCTCATAACTTTTTTCTGGTTACATCTATGGAACTGTGTTAGGGATCATCTGTATAATTCATTGATATCACTTTGTATGACTGTTTCATCACCTTTCATTAAATTATTTGGGAGGTGAAGTGACCAAAAACATCCAATTGGCCATTTTGATTTTTTTTCTGTTACGCCATTCATCATATGGGATAAATACTTTTACATTTTAAAAGTTCTGGCATTTTATAAGGCATTAATGCCTGTGATCTTTATTTTTATGACTTGAATTTGTATATTTTTTTATATTTTTAAAATCTATTTTTTACTTTTTTCACATTTATTTTTAGTCCATTAGAGGCCTTTAACATGTAATCATCTTATTCCTTAAACTACTGCCACTGAGATGCAGAGATCTACAAAAAAAAAAAAACAGAATCAAATAGTCCGTATGAAGGGTATCTTCTCTATGTCACTATAAGAAGTGAGCCTGTAGGAATACACATAGAACGTTACACTGGACTTGATTTATACAAGTATTTAAAGGGGTTATGCCATGATTGATGTAAAAATTTAAATCAAACATCATATAGTACATGGCAATACCTTTTTAACAAAGCTAGAATCAACCCTGTACCTCACTTGGATCCAGAGATCTCCCTTTCCAATTGCTCTGCTAGATTATCTTCAGTCTGGCAGTTCAGGGGGCATTTCCTCTCTGCTGTAGCTCTCTCCCTCTAACTGCCACACCTTCTAACAGAAACTATGGTTGGTGGCAAGTGAACATTTAAACTGAGCACCTTCGACCAGCTCAGTGAGGTAGATAGTGAGGTAGACATTTATACAGATACATTTTATTGAATAGCTCACTGACTATATTACAATTTTAATTAAAGTAAATAAAATAAAGTATTCAGATCCAGGTGCCATTTTGGGGTTCTTCATGCTTTTAATATTAATGACCCATCCTCAGAATAGGTTATCAATATCAGATCGGCGGGGTCTGACATCCGGCACCCCCTTCGATCAGCTGTATGAAGGGACGGCACACGCAGTGTACACGTGCCGTCTCCCTTCTGTCTTATTGCTCACCGCTGCTGTCTATGGCAAAGCAGCACAGGTGAGCAGGAAGAGAGACTGGAGACTGCGCGCGCCGTCTCCTCCTACAGCTAATCGTGGGGGTGTCGGGTGTTAGCCCCCCTCCGATCTGATATTGATGACGTATCCTGAGGATAGGTCATCAATATTAAAAGCCCAGGGAACTCCTTTTAGCTAAAGGGAAAAGTAAAGTGCAGACACAAGTAGCATTGATCTGCCACAGATTTCACCCCCTACATTTCAAAGGGTGAAATCTGCATTATATACTGTATCTGCAATATAACTTGATTTAAAATCCTCACCTCAGGTCAAGTTATGTGCAGATTATCATGTGAATATGCTCCACAGCAGTGTGTGGATGAGGGTTATGAAAATCTCATCTACTTTGCTGCTACTAGAGTTGGTGAATATTCAAATTGTGAATTTTAATTGTGAATATTGCAACTTTGAGAATTCGCAAATATTTCGAATATAGTGATATATATTAGTATTTTTAAATATTCAACATATTTTTTTTCATCAGTAACCTCCCTTTTTGCCTGTGGGACAATGAGAATGTCTTTGTCTGAGCTTAGCAACATCCCTAGCAACCAATAGGAAAGTTGGCTACCCCTTTCTATATAAGAACCTTCCACAGCAGCCATTTTCTACATTTGATTACAGTTCTGAGAGATACAGCAGTGTCATTGCTGTGCTCTGTGCTTTCCTGTGTCACATTACATCAGATAGTTAGTTAGCTTATACTTATAATACAGATAGTTAGTGGGAGATAGTCAGTGTAGGTTAGATTGTGATATAGTGTAGCTGGTTCCAGTGCAGGGTGTTAGGTAGTTTCTGCAGTCCATACATACATACTACAGACATAGTGCTGTATGTATGTATGTATGCTACATACTGTACATACATACATAGTGTTCTGATGCCATAAGTTCACAAAAATACTTGCACCAAACACTAATATGTAGTCAGACATGCTAAAATGTAAAGTTGCACGTATTGCGCAAACATATGCGCATCATTAATTAACGATTTTGCATTGAGAATTTATCGGAGCACTCTATCTGCATATAAAGCTATTGTAATGTTCTGCCGTGCCAACCATTTTCTCCAGTCTCAGGAAACTTCTAGCAGCTTGAAAAATATACCTATAGTGACCCAAGCCTGTATTGCGCGCGCATTACAGGCATATTACATTGTCGATTTTCGCAATCAAGAAAATAACCACAAAATATCGCGATTTCGAATATTGCCCATGCCGCTCATCACTAGCTGCTACTGTAAAATGCGGACACTAACAGGGCTGGATAGCATCAGACTGTGCAGGGACACACCCCTCCCAACTGGTAACTCCTCACTGGACCTTTATACAAAACTGCTAGTAATTAATTTACAATATCTAGGAATAGCATAACATAGAGTCATGAGAATAGATGCTCCAGAATTATTACATGGGAAATGCAATTAGTTACTACAACAGACATGTCAGGGGAGGTGACAGGTCCTCTTTAACTTCTTGCCGACCGCCTAACGCAGGATTGCGTCCTGCAGGCGGTCGGTCTATTCCTCCTTGGCGAGAGGCGAGATTTCCTGTGAACGCGTGCGCGCGTTCACAGGATCGCGTCGGGGACAAGGTAAACTACAGCCTGCCAGTGCTGATCGTGCGCTGGCAGGCTGTAGAAGTTAAAAAAAATGGCATATCAGACGCTGTTTTGTTAACAGCGTCTGATATGCTTGCTGATCGTTCCTTTGGTGGTCCCATTTGCTTGGGACCACCAAAGGAAACTTTTATAAGTGCACCAATCACCACAGACCCCCCATTCATCCCCCCACCCCTGTCACTGATTAACCCCTGATTAACCCCTGATTAACCCCGATCACCCCATGTCACCCCCCTGACACTAATTACCCCCCTGTAAGGCTCATTCAGACGTCCGTATGCGTTTTGCGGATCCATGGATCCGCGGATCCGCAAAACACGGACACCGGCAATGTGCTTTCCGCATTTTGCGGATCCGCACATTGCCAGAACTATATAGAAAATGCCTTTTCTTGTCCGCAATTGCGGACAAGAATAGGATATGCTCTAATTTTCTCCGCAAATGCTGATGTGGCGAGCACATAGTGTGCTCTCCGCATCACCTCCGGCCCCATTCACACTGAATGGGTCCGCATCTATTCCGCAGAATTGCGGAATAGATGCGGAAATTTTTGCGGACGTGTGAATGGGGCCTTACTACTTTTTTTTTTGCACATTTTTTGGCAGAGATTTATTCATCCACATTGATCGATGCGAATGAGGAAATCTGTGCCTTTTTTTTTTTTTTTGCACATTTTTGGGCAGAGATTTTTTCATCCACATTGATCGATGCGAATGAGGAAATCTGTGCCTTTTTTTTTTTTTTTTGCACATTTTTTGGCAGAGATTTATTCATCCACATTGATCGATGCGAATGAGGAAATCTGTGCCTATTTTTTTTATTTTTTGCACATTTTTGGGCAGAGATTTTTTCATCCACATTGATCGATGCGAATGAGGAAATCTGTGCCGTTCATTTTTTTTCTTTTTTCAGCCCAGAGGCTGAACGGGAAAAAAAATCTCATTACCCGTATGCCCAATATAAGGAGAATCGCAGAAACTCCTAATGCTGGCCATACGTGTAATGATTGCGGAGACCTTCAAATGCCAGGACAGTATAAATACCCCACATGTGACCCCATTTTAAAAAAAAGACACCCCAAGGTATTCCGTGAGGGGTATGGCGAGTTCATGCAAAATTTTATTTTTTGTCACAAGTTAGTGGAATATGAGACTGTAAAAAAATAAAATCAATTTCCGCTAACTTGTGCCAAATTTTTTTTTTCTGTGAACTCGCCATACCCCTCACAGAATACCTTGGGGTGTCTTCTTTCCAAAATGTGGTCACTTGTGAGGTTTTTATACTGTCCTGGCATTTGAAGGTCTCCGCAATCATTACACGTATGGCCAGCATTAGGAGTTTCTGCAATTCTCCTTATATTGGGCATACGGGTAATGAGATTTTTTTTCCCGTTCAGCCTCTGGGCTGAAAAAAGAAAAAAAATGAACGGCACAGATTTCCTCATTCGGATCGATCAATCCAAATGCGTAAAAATGGCCTGTGAAATCCTAAAGGTACTCATTGGTTTTAGGGCCCCTTTGCGCATCTTGGCTGCAAAAAAGTGTCACTCATGTGGTATCGCCGTACTCAGGAGAAGTAGGGCAATGTGTTTTGGGGTGTATTTTTACATATACCCTTGCTGGGTGTGAGAAATATCTCTGTAAACGACAACTTTTTAAATTTTTTTATTCAAAGTTGTCAATTTACAGAGATATTTCTCTCACCCAGCATGGGTATATGTAAAAATACACCGCAAAACACATTGCCCTACTTCTCCTGAGTACGGTGATACCACATGAGTGACACTTTTTTGCAGCCAAGATGCGCAAAGGGGCCCTAAAACCAATGAGTACCTTTAGCTTTTACATGGCTGCTCACAATTTAGCCCCACCCAAAATGCCAGAACAGTACAAACACCCCACAAATGACCCCATTTTGGAAAGAAGACACCCCAAGGTATTCGCTGAGAGGCATAGTGAGTCCATGAAAAATGTAACTTTTTGTCAAAAGTTAGCAGAAAGGGAGACTTTATGAGAAAAAACAATAAAAAATCAATTTCTGCTAACTTGTGCCAAAAGAAAAATCTTCTATGAACGTGCCATGCCCCTCACAGAATACCTTGGCGTGTCTTCTTTCCAAAATGGGGTCACATGTGGGGTATTTATACTGCCCTGGCAATTTAGGGGCCCTAAAGCGTGAGAAGAAAAATGCGTAAAAATGCCCTCCTAAAAGGTACTTATTGGTTTTAGGGCCCCTTTGCGCATCTTGGCTGCAAATAAGTGTCACTCATGTGGTATCGCCGTACTCAGGAGAAGTAGGGCAATGTGTTTTGGGGTGTATTTTTACATATACCCATGCTGGGTGAGAGAAATATCTCTGTAAATTGACAACTTTGAATAAAAAAATGTAAAAAGTTGTTGTTTACAGCGATATTTCTCACACGCAGCATGGGTATATGTAAAAATACACCCCAAAACACATTGCCCTACTTCTCCTGAGTACGGGGATACCACATGAGTGACACTTTTTGCAGCCTGGGTGCAAAGGGCCCTAAAACCAATGAGTACCTTTAGGATTTCACAGGCCATTTTTACGCATTTGGATTCTCACGCTTTAGGGGCCCCTAAAATGCCAGGTCAGTATAAATATCCCACATGTGACCCCATTTTGGAAAGAAGACACCCCAAGGTATTCCGTGAGGGGCATGGCGAGTTCACAGAATTTTTATTTTTTGGCACAAGTTAGCAGAAATTGATATATTTTTTTTTTTTAATTTTGTTTTTTACAAAGTCTCATATTCCACTAACTTGTGACAAAAAAATTTTTTTTACATGAACTCACCATACCCCTCATAGAATACCTTGGGGTGTCTTCTTTCCAAAATGGGGTCACATGTGGGGTATTTATACTGTCCTAGCATTTTGGGGGCCCCTAAAGCGTGAGAAGAAGTCTGGAATCCAAATGCGTAAAAATGCCCTGTGAAATCCTAAAGGTACTCATTGGTTTTAGGGCCCCTTTGCGCACCCAGGCTGCAAAAAAGTGGCACACATGTGGTATCGCCGTACTCAGGAGAAGTAGGGCAATGTGTTTTGGGGTGTATTTTTATATATACCCATACTTTGTGTGAAAAATATCTCTGTAAACGACAACTTTTAAAAAATTTTATACAAAGTTGACAATTTACAGAGATATTTCTCTCACCCAACATGGGTATATGTAAAAATACACCCCAAAACACATTGCCCTACTTCTCCTGAGTACGGCGATACCACATAAGTGACACTTTTTGCAGCTTGAAGCGCAAAGGGACCCAAATTCCAACGAGTACCTTTAGGTTTTACATGGCGGCTCACAATTTAGCTCCTGCCCAAAATGCCGGAACAGTAAACACACCTCACAAATGACCCCATTTCGGAAAGTAGACACCCTGAGGTATTCACTGAGGGGCATAGTGAGTCCGTCTGAGATTTTTTTTTTGCCAGAAGTTAGCAGAAATTGAAACTTTTTATTTATTTATTTTTCTCAGAAAGTGTCATTTTCCGCTAACTTGTGAAAAAATGAAATGATACATGAACTCACCATGCCCCTCCGCGAATAATTTGGGGTGTCTTCTTTCTAAAATGGTGTCATTTGGGGGTATTTATACTTTCCTGGCATTCTAGCACCTGAAGAAACATGACAGGCGCTCAGAAAGTCAGAGCTGCTTCAAAATGCCGAAATTCACTTTTTGCACCATAGTTTGTAAACGCTATAACTTTTACCCAAACCAATAAATATACACTTATTGGACTTTTTTTATCAAAGACATGTAGAACAATAAATTTAGAGAAAATGTATATAGAAATGTAGTTTTTTTAAAAAAATTTACAACAGAAAGTGAAAAATGTCATTTTTTGCAAAAATTTCGGTCATTTTTGATTAATAGCAAAAAAGTAAAAATGTCAGCAGCAATGAAATACCACCAAATGAAAGCTCTATTAGTGAGAAGAAAAGGAGGTAAAATTCATTTGGGTGGTGTGGTAAGGTGCAAGGTGTCATATGTGATGGCAGGTACGTGTCACCGAGGTTGCTGGCCTCGGTGAGGTGAGAGCCTGGGTTTTGTCTGCAGCAGCTAGTGCTGTTTGACTTTGTTAAATAGCATGGCTGCAAAGCCGATCCGGGCCGGCTCTTACTGGGAGCAGCTAAAGAGTAGGGTGGGTGGCTGCTCCCACGGTCCAGTCCATGTTTTGGGCTGGATATAAAACGCAGCCAGCAGCTGTGTCTGGGAGTGTGATTATCCTGGAGCTGCTAACAGGGCTGGGAGTTCTCTGTCCAGGAGGAAAGAGCTCAGCAAGGAGGTATTTTGTTCCTGGCTACCTGAAGCTGGATTCTCCTGCGGCTGGGCCGACAGCGTGGTGCGAACCTGCACCTACACCTCCCAGGTGACTGAACCTGTATTGGACTGTTTTTGTTTGGCTACGTTATTTCCGTTGTGTGTGAACTGTCACCCAAGAGACTGTTTTTCATTTGTGTGCAAGTGTGAATAAAACACTGTTTGTTGCACAATCTGGACTCCTTGTTTTGCCTCTAAACTGCACCCGCACCGCTGTCTACCAGAGCGACTCCCACATTTGGTGTCGGATGCGGGCATGCGCAGTGAGGCTGGCGTGAACGCCAAGTTTTGTTTTTCTAAAGTGTATGGAATATATTAAGCCAGCAAAGCTGCAAGCAGGAGTTTCTGGCAACATGGAGGCTGCTGTGAAGGCTCTCATAGAGGCTAACGTGCAGCAGCGGGAGACCAACCAACTACTGCTACAACATGTGATGGCGTTACAGGCGGCAGGAGCGTCCCACCACGTCCAAGATGCCCGGAAGCGGTCCGTGCGGCGATCCCAAAAATGACCCCCGCAGACGACGTTGAGACGTACCTGGCGGTTTTTGAGAAGGTCGCCGTGAGGGAAAAGTTACCCGTGACCAGTGGGCTGAGGTGGTCGCTCCGTTCCTGGCTTCCGGACCCCAGCAGGTGTTTTTCGACTTGTCGGACGACCAAGCGGCAGATTATGACACTGTGAAAGGAGAGGTCCTAGCCAGACTGGGCGTGAACGTGCTGGTCCGCGCCCAAAGAGTCCACCAGTGGGACTTTAAAACGACTGAACCCGCTAGGCCGCAGTACTACGATCTGCTGCACAGGCTGCAAAAGTGGCTGCAGCCCGATCTACTAAGTCCCACTGCCATGCTGGATCGACTGTTGGCGGACATCTTTTGGAGGGCCCTGCCTTATCCCCTCCAGCACTGGATCGGCCAGGTATCGCCCACCAATGCCCTGGAGATGGTCGACCTGGTGGAGCGCTACGAGGCCACCAGAAACCTGCAGGGGACTCTTGCGGGGAAGGGGTCAGTCAAACCCCGGAGGCCTCTGCCCCAGTTCCGACGTCCGGCGACAGAGCGGCCTGCCCGGAATATACCCCCTGCGAGTCCGCCTCCCGTGGTATGCTGGAGGTGTCAGGAGCCAGGCCACATCAGGGCCGACTGTCCGCATCGGGATGAGCCGATGGATATGAACTACGGGGTCGTCACTCCCTGTATGCACGGAAGCTGTGCGCAACTGGCACCCGTGAGGTGCAGGACCATAACCACCTGTGTCAGGTAGAGGTGGGAGACTCTCTGGCGGTGGCTCTGCTGGACTCCGGGAGTTTAGTCTCCCTGGTAAGGGCTGCACTTGTACGGCCTGCGGAGTATACTGGCCGTAAAGTCGGGGTCCTGTGCATCCACGGAGACCTGAAAGACTATCCCACTGCACTAGTGACTTTGTCCACAGCGGCTGGTAGGTGGACCCACGAGGTGGCTGTCGCTACTAAACTCCCACACGAACTAATACTTGGGAGGGACTTCCCGGTTTTCCGGCGCTGTGGCCGGCAATAAAGGTATCTGAGGGACCCGAGACAGGGGTGACCCTAGTAGAGTGGCCTGATACCGCTGGAAGGCCAGAACCCTGGGAGCCCGAGTCTGAAGGGCCGGCGGTAGGGGTGACCACTGCTCCAGCGGTAGAGGGAGACAACCCCACTGAGTGTAATGGTGGGAGACACGGAGGACTTGCCACCGGGACCTGAGTTGGCAGACCTCAATGTCTCCGGGGAAAATTTTGGGACCGCACAACACCGGGACCAAACCCTAACCAGGGCCTGGGAGAATGTGCTGGAATTGATGGGAAACCCCAGAAACCAGGGGCTGAATTAATGTTCCCACGGTTTATTGTTCTGCAGGATATGTTGTATCGGGTGAACCAAATCCGAGGCGAACCTGTTGAACAGTTGGTGGTGCCCACAGCGTATCGCAAGCTTGTCATGGAGCTTGCCCACCAACATGTTCTTGGGGGACACCTGGGGTGGCAGAAAACCCAGGACCGCATACTGCAGCGATTTTATTGGCCCAGTGTGTTCAAGGAGGTAGAGAATTATTGTAAGTCCTGTCCGACCTGTCAGATAACTAGCCCCCAGCCACATTTCCGTAGTCCCCTGGTACCTCTGCCAATTATTGAAGTACCGTTTGAGCGAATCGCGATGGATTTAATTGGGCCTGTACCAAAGTCTGCCAGGGGCCACCAACACATTCTGGTAGTTCTCGACTATGCCACTCGGTATCCCGAGGCGGTGCCTCTGCGACATACCTCAGCTAAGCTCATTGCCAAAGAGTTAATGGAGATGTTTTCCCGTGTGGGCCTGCCAAAAGAGGTTCTGACAGACCAAGGGACCCCTTTATGTCCAAAGTAATGAGGGAACTGTGTAAGTTGTTGCGTATAAAGCAGATTACGGACGTCCGTTTACCATCCGCAAACAGACGGTCTTGTGGAGAGGTTTAACCAAACTCTAAAAAATATGTTAAAGAGGGTGGTGTCTAGAGATGGGAAGGACTGGGATCTGCTTCTGCCCTATCTCATGTTCGCAGTGCGAGAGGTGCCCCAGGCCTCTACTGGGTTCTCGCCCTTCGAACTGCTTTATGGCAGACACCCTCGGGGCCTGTTGGATATCGCCAAGGAAGCGTGGGAACAACAGCCTGTCCCCCACAAAAGTGTCATTGAGTATGTCGCCCAAATGCAGGACCGGATGGAAAGGGTGTTGCCCTTGGTCCGGGAGCATATGGAGGCAGCGCAACAAGCCCAGAGTAGGGTGTACAATCGTCAGGCTCGGGTACGGGACTTCAATCCGGGAGATCGGGTTTTGGTTCTGGTACCCACCCTGACAGCAAATTCCTAGCTAGGTGGCAGGGCCCCTATGAGGTGATCGAGAAGGTAGGGGAAGTAAATTACAAAGTACACCAGCCAGGGCGGCGCAAGCCGGAGCAGGTGTACCACGTGAATTTACTTAAGCCGTGGAAAGATAGGGACACAGCCGACGACCACAGCCCCCGGCCAGGGCTTCTAGGTGAAAGGGTCCAGCCCCACAGTTCGAGGCCTGTGAAGCAGTAACCACGGTAAAATTGCAGACAGCCTGTCTTCCAAACAAGTTCAGGAAGTCAGGAGTTCATCAGTCGGAACACGGATGTGTTCTCGGACCTCCCTGGCCGCACGTCTCTCATCCAACATGACATCGTCACTGAGCCTCAGGCCAAGATCCGGTTAAAACCATACCGGGTACCCGAGGCTCGGCGACGGGCCATCGCGGAGGAAGTACAGTTAATGTTGAAGCTCGAGGTCATTGAGGAGTCGAAAAGTGAGTGGGCCAGTCCCATAGTCCTAATACCCAAGCCAGATGGGACGTTGCGGTTCTGCAACGACTTCGTAAGTTAAATGAAGTATCCAAGTTTGACGCGTATCCCATGCCCCGAGTAGACGAGCTGGTTGAAAGTTTAGGACAAGCCCGTTATTTTTCTGTGCTGGACCTCACTAAAGGGTACTGGCAGGTACCCTTAACGGAGTCGGCTAAGGAAAAACCGCATTTGTTACCCGCAGGGCCTGTATCACTACAAGGTGTTACCCTTTGGCCTGCATGGCGCCCCGCCACTTTCCAAAGGTTAATGGACATTGTGCTGCGACCACATCGTCGGTACGCCTCGGCCTACTTAGATGATGTAGTCATCCACAGCACCGACTGGGAAAGCCATTTACCCAAGGTGCAGGCGGTAGTGGATGCCCTGAGGAAAGCCGGACTGACCGCTAACCCAAAGAAGTGCTCCATAGGGTTAGAGGAGACAAAATATCTGGGATATGTAATTGGGCGGGAGTCATCAAACCCCAGGTAACTAAGGTAGAGGCCATTCAGTAACTGGCCCCGACCGGTCACCACCAGGCAGGTAAAGTCGTTCCTGGGGATTGTAGGTTACTACATGAGGTTTGTGCCCCACTTTGCCACAATAGCAGCGCCATTGACAGACCTGTTGAAGGGGCGAAAGTCTGGGAGGGTTAGCTGGAGTGAGAAGGCGGAGGAGGCTTTCTCCCGCGTTGAAGTCGGCCCTGTGTGGGTCCCCGGTTTTGGTGACACCCGACTTCAACAAGGAGTTTGTCGTACAGACCGACGCCTCGGAGGTAGGCCTCGGTGCGGTACTGTCGCAGGAGGTCAACGGGGAAGAACATCCCGTTGTCTTCCTGAGCCGTAAGCTCAGTCCCGCCGAGTCCAGGTATAGTATAGTGGAGAGGGAGTGCCTGGCTATCAAGTGGGCACTCGAATCTCTCCGCTACTACCTGTTAGGGAGGAGGTTCCGTCTGGTGACCGACCATTCCCCCCTCAAGTGGATGAGTCAGGCCAAGGAGAGGAATGCTCGGGTCACCAGGTGGTTCCTATCTCTTCAAAATTTCAAGTTTTCCGTGGAACACAGGGCAGGCCGCTTGCAAGGCAACGCAGATGCCCTGTCCCGCGTCCACTGCCTCACGTGTGTTCACCCCTCAGGGTTGAACAAAGGGGGTATGTGGTAAGGTGCAAGGTGTCATATGTGATGGCAGGTACGTGTCACCGAGGTTGCTGGCCTCGGTGAGGTGAGAGCTGGGTTTTTGTCTGCAGCAGCTAGTGCTGTTTGACTTTGTTAAATAGCATGGCTGCAAAGCCGATCCGGGCCGGCTCTTACTGGGAGCAGCTAAAGAGTAGGGTGGGTGGCTGCTCCCCACGGTCCAGTCCATGTTTTGGGCTGGATATAAAACGCAGCCAGCAGCTGTGTCTGGGGAGTGTGATTATCCTGGAGCTGCTAACAGGGCTGGGAGTTCTCTGTCCAGGAGGAAAGAGCTCAGCAAGGAGGTATTTTGTTCCTGGCTACCTGAAGCTGGATTCTCCTGCGGCTGGGCCGACAGCGTGGTGCGAACCTGCACCTACACCTCCCAGGTGACTGAACCTGTATTGGACTGTTTTTGTTTGGCTACGTTATTTCCGTTGTGTGTGAACTGTCACCAAGAGACTGTTTTTCATTTTGTGTGCAAGTGTGAATAAAACACTGTTTGTTGCACAATCTGGACTCCTTGTTTTGCCTCTAAACTGCACCCGCACCGCTGTCTACCAGAGCGACTCCCCACATTTGGTGTCGGATGCGGGCATGCGCAGTGAGGCTGGCGTGAACGCCGAAGTTTTGTTTTTCTAAAGTGTATGGAATATATTCCCGCACCGCTGTCTACCAGAGCGACTCCCCACAGTGGTAAGTTGTATGACGGAGCAATTAACGGTGAAAGTAGTGTAGTGCGGAATTGTAAAAAGTGGCCTGGTCATTAAGGGTGTTTAAGCTAGGGGAGCTGAAGTGGTTAAGTACAGTACTTACAAGAGTAGACCATACAAGGATTACTATAATTTCACCCATGCATCTCATCGCTCTACACTTGGCCTGCATCTAACTGATTTACCTAGTGCAAGAAAAATCATTGTAATAGCAACCAGTGTAAAGGTAACTCTGGACTTTCAGTAAGGAAAGCTTTACGTGAAAGATTCTGCACTGCAATACAGTCCATTCATCAAAGAGGTGAACTACAAGTATTAGCAGCTAGCGATTGTTTGATTTTGCAATCCATTGATATTTTCTAAACAAGCATTTTAACATAATAGTAGTTAAAATAGGTATGATTCTAATCATAATAATAATAATAGAAAGAAGATGACTGACTGTATAGTCTATAAATTCTGGTCAGTGAGATCATTGTTTTAGCACCCTGGGTGACATATACTGCCCTACAATATATGGGTTAATTATAAAGGCATTCGTTGAGACATATCAGAGAATCTTACATCATAAGCAGTCTATCATAAATGAACAAAGCCTGCATTCATCTGATGTACTCTCCATTCCATAGAAATTATTACATTGTTGTACGGAGATACATTAAGTCCTCTCAGACTGAACTAAACAATTTGGATAGGAATCTTGGCCTAGGGCCATTTAGGTATGAAAAAATAGTTCCCATAGGCTCATGTCAAAGCAGAGTGATGCAAGGATCTCTGTAAATTCTTAATCCTCCTCTTTTCTTCAGGAGTAAGACAATATAACACTATAGAAAACAAGGTCACTGAGCTGAACGAACACAGTAGGAACCCAAAAAAGTAATCAAACTAAACTAGCAGGGAGTGGATTCCTGCCGAACTCCGTGGTGAGGGGCCTTTCTCAACCTCTGCAGGTAACGTGCACAAGAGAGGATTCTTAGGACTACCGGTTTAATTTCTGTGGCTACCACACAAATCACACATTTCCCATAATTACTGTCTTTCTTTCTCTCGTACCAGACTGTCATTATTTTTTTTCTCTTTTAGCTCTGTATAACGGTACACAATGTTCCCACAAAGGCCATGCATGCTGGCTAGACACCTGAGAGAACATGGAGACATAACTTAGCCTCTCCCCCTTCTTCGCTGCTAGGTTTTATGTCCTACACTTTCCCAGCCCCAGAAGCTTCAGCATATATGAACGTCTGCTTTATATTTGGCCTTATTCAATTAAGGTGCTTGGCAAGAGGAACTGGACTTTTGCATTGTTATATCCCAAGCATTGAAGTAGTATAACACCATAAAGCACACATTTGGCTGGAGCCTTGCATCAAATTAACAGTAACCACCACTGATGAATGACTTTCTTTTTAGTACAAGGCTGAGAGATTTATTTCAGAAAGCCTTGACGGGTATATTTAGCGTACAAAAACTATTTAACATAAAAGGTTTGCCTATACAGAACACCCAACATGATTTACAATAATTAATTTGTAGGTTATATAGTATGGAAATATCACACAAACATCACAAAACAGGGTTATTTTTCCTTTTTATGTATATTTAGCAGTGGCTTCAATGGAGGCAGGCCACAAGCCTATGACATGGCTTGGAGGAAGGGGGGAGTTTGTGAGCAGTACTGAACTCTTTTTCTTTCTGATATGCAAACACTGTACTTTTATACAGCCACCCCTAGGGGGAGCTCAGTGCAAACAGATGATTACAGCTTCCATTTCAGTCAATGGTAATGCCATAAATTCCTATGCACTGAGCTCCCCCTAGTGGTGGCTGCAGACACTCTGCATTGTGCTTTTCCTCTGGGTGTGCCCAGGTGGGGGGTGTCCCTACACAGTCTGGAATTGTTCAATCAGTGCTGATACCCCATTAACAAGCGGAATAGTAACATCCAGTTATCAATTTATTCATACATTTCTAGGAAGCAAAACAGAGGAACAGCACAACAAAGAACTCTAAGAAAGAATATGAGAAGACAAGAATTTACTAAAACAGGCGTGCTGATATGTCCTCATTCAGGCAATATGTTACAGAGCAAAGGCCACAATGGTGATTCGATAGTTAAATGGGTTGAGGGGTTAAATAAATAATCACAAAGGTGTCTATCCCCTTAATGCAAAATTATGTACATGTACAGTGCATATGGAAAATCTTCAGACCCTTTCACTTTTTCACATTATGCTAAGTTGCAGCTTTGTGCTAAAATAAAAAATTAAAAATCTAGTTTTTTAAATGTAGGAATAAATAAATAAAACTGACACAGAATAAGTCTCCCTGCACTCTCTCTCCAATATTTTTCTATTAATTGTTTTCAGCAACACTGTCTCTAGCACATGAGCACTTGCCACGTCTCTCCCTATGCTCAGCTCACAGAACAATGGTGGAGACCACGCGGGATAAGGATTTTATAGGGCTGTAACACTACAGGGGATGGCTATCTAAAGATTGACTGGCTGCATGGCATTATGGGTAATCCTGCTTTCTTACTTGTTTTTTCTACACTTAGTTTTGCTTTGTAACATGAGCAGCCTCCATTTAAGCAAATCTGATTTGTTGCCATGAAGTTGGAGGAAAATCACATTCAATTAGAATTGAAGTTACCCTTCCATTCTGCTTCGAATGCATTGCTTCGCTCAACACTACTAATGATCATTCTGGGTGAGCTCCAAAGGTCCTTTGGGCAGATGGAAGAAACTTCCAGAAGGTTAACCATCACTGCAGCATTCCTTCAATCTGGGCTTTATGGCAGAGCGGGAAGAAAGAAGCCTCTCCCCAATAAAAGACACATGAACGTTTGCAAAAAAAGCACCTAAACAACTTTCAGACTGTGGAAAACGGGATTAGCTGGTCTGATGAAACCAAGATTGAACTTTATAGGCTGAATTGTGAAAGTGTTATGTTTGGAGGAAGCCAGGCACTGCCCAATACCATCCCTAGAGTGAACCATGGTGGTGGCAGCCTCTTGCTGTGGGAGGTGTTTTTCAGTGTCTGGGACAGGGAGACTGGTCAGGGTTTAGGGGAAACTGAATTAAGCAAAGTACAGTGATATTCTTAATAAAAACCTGATCCAGAGTGCTCAGAATCTCAGACTGGGCCAAAGGTTTACCTTCCAACAAGGTAATGCCCCTAAGCAAACAGACAAGACATTTCACTCTGTGAATGTCCTTGAGTTGCTCCACCAGATTCCTGACTTGAACCCAATCAAATATCTCTGCAGAGACCTGCAAATGGCTGTCTACTGCTGGTCCCCATCCAACCTGACAGAGTTTAAGAGGATCTGCAGAGAATGGCAGAAAATCCCAAAATCCAGATGTGCAAACATTGTGGAATCAATTCTAAGAAGACTGGAGGCTGTAATCACTGCAAAAAAAGGCTTCAACTAAGTACTGAGTAAAGGATCTGAATACTTATGTCAATGCAAGTTTATAGTTTTTACTTTTCAATAAATTAGCAAAGATTTTAAACAATCTGTCTTTACTTTGTCATTATGGAGTATTGAGTGCAGATTGATGGGGAACATATATCTGCAATCAGCACATATCTGCAACATAACAAAATATAAAAAAAATGAATCTGAAAAGTGAGTCTGAAGACTACAAGGTATATATGAAGCTGGTGCAGATTTAACCCCTCAGATGCCACATTTAATAGCAAAAGTTGCATCTTAGTGGATAGACATTGCGGGGAGGTTCCCTACCCCGCTGTCTTAACAGTAACCTCACAGTACCCTGCTGGCTTAACAGTGACCTCCACAGCAGTCGCCCGTATAATAGTGGCCCCTGCCCCCTTAACAGTGACCTCCACAGTGACCGCCCCTTTAACAGTGACCTCCACTGTGCCCTGCCCCTTTAATTGTAGGGCCACACAACGACCTCAACAATTTTTATAATGACAGGATATGGAGTCACACTGGATGGCATCGCAGTTGCAGCATGTCACATGTCACAGTGCAACACCATAGACTACCATCATAAAAATTGTCGCACGACATCAATGTCGCGCGACACATGTAGCAGTGTAGATGTGCCCTATGTGTCGTGCGACTTATTGTCGCGCGACACATGTCCTCGTGTAGACCTAGCCTAAAGCTGACCTACAGCAGTAAAGAAAAATGCCTGGGTTGTTATGGAAACCTGGAGTAAAACTGTGTGTATGTGGGGACTAAGGGCCTGCGAGCTTCTATTGGCTGATAAGGGACATGTAACCATGTGTATGGCAGTTGTGATATGAAGAGAAAGACTTGCAGGCTTTTATTAGCTAATGTAGGTCATTTTTTGGAAATATCTCAGGAATGGTACGACCTAGAGAGCTGTGACCCCACAAGATTTCTTTCCAGGTAGCAAGGGATGTGTATACCAAGTTTCGTTGAAATCGATGGTTGCGTTTTTGAGTGATCGCAGAACATACATTCATACGTCCTTCTTTATATATATAGATAGATTAAACACGTTGCAAAAGCAATACTGAAAAAGCAAGATTTTTATACTCATGTTATTAAACCTGTTGCATATTACTGTTAGATAATAGGTAGTGTGAGGGTTAGCTCGCTTTCAGGGGTCACGCTTACAGATTTCTTCTCAGACTACATATTTTTCATAACCAAACTGTGCTTTATTGCGACACAAGCACCAACAGAAACAGTACAAAATAAACGTCTGCCAGTCTGGGCGCTACCTAAACACAATAACTGAAGCTCTGACTCAACTACAGGTTACAATTCATACCTGCTTATCGGCTTTCCCAGTCAAACAGTTCCCCAGCCCCCAGGCTGTGCAAATACAAGTCCCTTTGGGGAATTGTGTTCCAGTAGTCCTCCTGACCCTGGCCTTTTGACCCTTATGCCGCAGGCGTCACTGGGTTCCCCAAATTACAGGCTGTCCCTTAGCCTTGTGGTCCCTCAGCCTACCCAGCTGAGAACACTACAAACCTGTGCAGGTCTCTGTTCCCGGATAACACACTTCCCACTAACTGACACACTGGGAGGTGCTTTATCCCAGTCTGATCCCAGCACTGTCCACCTTATCACTGTAGTTACAGCAAAAGCGATACTGTAATATTACTATTTTTATGTTTTTAATGTACAATAATGTATTGTATTACCAGAGGATACAGTGTAGTTCAAAGACATTTTAGTGCACAAAGTGCATTCATATAGCTGTACTAGCGAACACATACAGTGTAGTTCAAAGATATTTTACTGGAAAAATTGCATTCTTACACCAGTATTAGTGAAGACATTACTGCATCATACTATTCAAAGATATTTTACTGCAAAAATTGCATTGTCAAGCCGGTGTTAGTGAATCCATTACTATATCATACCATGTGGTTCAAAGACATTTTACTGTAAAAATGGCATTCTTATACCCGTGCTTATGAAGGCATTACTGTTTTATAATGTGTAGTTCAAAGACAATTTACTGCAAATATTTAAATCCTATATCCATGTTAGTGAACACATTGCTGCATCATACACTCTAGTTTACTGCAAAAATTTAATTGTTATACCCTTGTTAGTGAATGCATTACTGCATCATAACCTGTAGTTCAAAGAGATTTTACTGCAAAAATTACATTATTATACCTGTGTAAGTGAATGCATTATTGCATCATGTATTTCAAAGACATTTTACTGCAAAATTGCAATGTTATACCCATGTTAGTGAACATAATTGTAAGAGACCTTGTATTTCAAATACATTTTATTGAAAAAACTGCATTATTACCAAAGTTAATTGGCAATACCAGTGTGCAGTGTGTTTGTAGAAGGGAAGGGACATTTGATTATACCACTGTCTTTAAATTAAAAAAATACATTTGCAATTTTGCTTGTACCGTAAATGGGAAACTTTCAACTTTTAATTTATAGGCCTCATAATAAAAAAATCTGGAAAATGGAAGCATGGAAAATGAAAGGCCATACCTTGTCATCTAAGAATCAGAATGTAGATAGTAGCAGCACCAGCCAACTGGCCAGTAGTAATAGTAGGCCACAGTTCTCCCTGGCTTCTGATAGGAACCACATTATTAGTGAGAACAAAAAGGAGGATATTGTGGACTGGATGGCTTACTCCTCCTCTCAGTCATGGCAGGATGATCTGGATGTCACTGCTAAATCTGACACCGTGCCTTGAATCCAGGGGTGACATCATTTCTATTACTCATCCTTTATGCAACCACAGAGAAGCCATTCAGTTACATCCTCACTGTCTTATTTGCCCCATCCTCGTGTAGTGTGTTCTTTTTTTTCTTAAGAGGCAACAAAATCTCATGTGCTATGGAAAATATGAATGATAGTCTCCGTGTTGATGACTTGTGTGAGAACAGTCAGTTTGGACTCCATGAGAAGGAGGATTCAGGCGGATGCAGGAGACCCCATGCAGAGTTGTGGTGGTGGTAGTAGTGGCACTTACAGCTATGGCGGTGGTTGGAGCAGTAGTGGTGAGAGTGGTACTCGGGGCAAACACAGAGTAGAGAATTGGAAGGAGAGAGGATAGTCATGCTGAGGAGGAGGTAACATCAGAGAAGGAGGCTGGTGGCCACAGCAGCAATAAAGACTAGAGGCAACATACGGCCAGAAACTCCCAAAAACTGCCATGGCCAGATCTGCCTCTATTATGGTCTGTTTGGGAAATGGTGTTACCCAGATACTGTGGGCACAGGCTCAATACATGACAGACCAAAACCGAGCTCAGCTGCCACTAGCTCTATGTGGAATGTGCAGTTATCTTCCATCTGCCAGTTTTTCTCCAGAGTGGCAGAAGACAAAAGTATTGCCATGTACAAGATATGCATGATTAAAATAAGCCGTGGGTATTCAAATACAAACGTAGGCATCATTGCTCTATTGCAGCACATGATGAGGCATCACCAGTTAGTGTGGGAAAATAATCAAATAATAAACAGGACTTAAGCAGATAGTGTCTTTGACACACCGAAAGAAAATACTTTCGTGTGTATGAGCCCTAAGCTGAAGCTGATACACGTCTTCCTTAGTACACTCTGCTTTTATTTTCTACCTACAAGATAAAAGATTAAAATAGGCCTTCATTTAAAACATAGCAGGATGCCAGCTTCTTAACCTGTTCCCGACCGCCGAACGCACGGATGCGTCCAGGCGGCGGCAGGTTTATTCCTCCTGGACGCATCCGTGCGTCATCTCGCGAGAGCCGAGATCTGCTGTGAACGCGTGCACGCGCGCGCGTTCACAGCAGAGCGCGGCTCTGCAGTTGTACTACAGCCTGCCAGCGATGATCAATCGCTGGCAGGCTGTAAATGTAAAATAAATTAGATCAAAGTGGTATATCAGACGCCGTGTTGTTAACAGCGTCTGATATACCTAATACCTGGTCCTCTGGTGGTCCCATTTTCTGGGATCGACCACCAGAGGACCAGGTAACAATGTAAAGTTGCACCAAACACTATACTAACCCCCCACCCCCTCACTTTATAACCACTATTAACCCTTTGTTAACCCCTGATCACCCCATATAGACTTCACTGATCACCCCCACAAAAACACGGACACCGGCAATGTGCTTTCGCATTTTGCAGATCCACATTGCCAGAACTATATAGAAAATGCTTTTTCTTGTACGCAGTGCGGACAAGAAAAGGACATGTTCTATATTTTTGCAGAACGGAAGTGCAGACCCGTAAGTCGCGGATCCGCAATTCCGGATCCGAGCGGGACAAAAGTCTGTCCCCATAGAAATGAATGGGTCCACAATTCCGTTCCGCAAACAGAATTTCGGACGTGTGAATGGGGCATAAGGGTCCCTTATCACCGCCAGTTAGTTAGCTACTTGTTAGGTAGTTAGCGCCCAGCCCACCGCACCGCAGTCACTGATTTTGGCAGAGATTTTTTCATCCACATTGATTGATGCGAATGAAAAAATCTGTGCCGTTCATTTTTTTTCTTTTTTCAGCCCAGAGGCTGAACGGAAAAAAAAAAATCTCATTACCCGTATGCTCAATATACGGAGAATCGCAGAAACTCCTAATGCTGGCCATACGTGTAATGATTGCGGAGACGCTCAAATGCCAGAGCAGTACAAAAACCTCACATGTGACCCCATTTTAGAAAGAAGACACCCCAAGGTATTCCGTGAGGGGCATGGTGAGTTCATGTAAAATTTTATTTTTTGTCACAAGTTAGTGGAATATGAGACTGTAAAAAAATAAAAATAAATCAATTTCCGCTAACTTGTGCCAAATTTTTTTTTTCTGTGAACTCGCCATACCCCTCACACAATACCTCGGGGTGTCTTCTTTCCACAATGGGGTCACTTGTGGGGTTTTTATACTATCCTGGCATTTTAGGGACCCTAAAGCGTGAGAATCCAAATGCGTAAAAATGGCCTGTGAAATCCTAAAGGTACTCATTGGTTTTAGGGCCCCTTTGCGCATCTTGGCTGCAAAAAAGTGTCACTCATGTGGTATCGCCGTACTCAGGAGAAGTAGGGCAATGTGTTTTGGGGTGTATTTTTACATATACCCATGCTGGGTGTGAGAAATATCGCTGTAAACGACAACTTTTTAAAAAATTTTATTCAAAGTTGTCAATTTACAGAGATATTTCTCACACAAAGTACAGGTATATGTAAAATACACCCTAAACACTGTCACTATCTCCAATCAGCTACCATGGTGACACTTTGCAACCTGAGATCTACAAGGGGCCCAAATTCAACGAGTACCTTTAGCTTTCATGGCTGCTCACAATTAGCCCCGCTCAAAATGCCAGAGCAGTACAAACACCCCACAAATGACCCCATTTTGGAAGAAGACACCCCAAGGTATTCGCTGAGGGCATAGTGAGTCCATGAAAAATTTAACTTTTGTCAAAAGTTAGCAGAAAGGGAGACTTTATGAGAAAAAACCATAAAAAATCAATTTCCGCTAACTTGTGCCAAAAAAAATCTTCTATGAACTCGCCATGCCCCTCACAGAGCTAGCTGGGGTGTCTTCTTTCAAAATGAGTCACATGTGGTATTTATACTGCCCTGGCATTTTAGGAGCCCTAAGCGTGAGAAGAAAAATGCGTAAAAATGCCATCCTAAAAGGTACTCATTGGTTTTAGGGCCCCTTTGCGCATCTTGGCTGCAAAAAAGTGGCATCACGTGGTATCGCCGTACTCAGGAGAAGTAGGGCAATGTGTTTTGGGGTGTATTTTTACATATACCCATGCTGGGTGAGAGAAATATCTCTGTAAATTGACAACTTTGAATAAAAAAATGTAAAAGTTGTTGTTTACAGCGATATTTCTCACATACAGTATGGTATATATAAATACACCCCAAACACAGTGCCTACTTCTACAGTGCTGACGATACCATGAGTGACACTTTTGCAGCCAAATAGCAAGGACCTAAAACCAATAGTACCTTAAGTTTCTGCAGGGCATTTTTGCGCATTTGGATTCTCACGCTTTAGGGACCTAAAATGCCAGGTCAGTATAAATACCCCACATGTGACCATTTGGAAGAAGACACCCCAAGGTATTCCGTGAGGGGCATGGCGACATGAACTCACCATGCCCCTCCGCGAATACTTTGGGGTGTCTTCTTTCTAGAATGGTGTCATTTGGGGGTATTATACTATCCTGGCATTCTAGCACCTGAAGAAACATGACAGGTGCTCAGAGAAGTCAGAGCTGCTTCAAAATGCCGAAATTCACTTTTTGCACCATAGTTTGTAAGCGCTATAACTTTTACCCAAACCAATAAATATACACTTATTGGACTTTTTTTTATCAAAGACATGTAGAACAATAAATTTAGAGAAAAATGTATATAGAAATGTAGTTTTTTTTGAAAAATTTTACAACAGAAAGTGAAAAATGTCATTTTTTTGCAAAAATGACGTTAAATTTTTATTAATAGCAAAAAAAGTAAAAATGTCAGCAACAATGAAATACCACCAAATGAAAGCTCTATTAGTGAGAAGAAAAGGAGGCAAAATTCATTTGGGTGGTAAGTTGCATGACGGAGCAATAAACAGGGAAAGTAGTGTAGTGCGGAATTGTAAAAAGTGGCCTGGTCATTAAGGGTGTTTAAGCTAGGGGGGCTGAAGTGGTTAAAGGGCTATGGCAATTTGGTATACACATTCCTGCTTTTAAACACCTTCCCCTCGCACATCATAGTTTAGTAAGAGCTCCACCCTAGATGAAGCAAATAAGCTCTAGCTCCACATTCAGGATTAGTGATGTCGCGAACATAAAATTTTCCGTTCGCGAATGGCGAACGCGAACTTCCGCCGATGTTCGCAACTGGGCGAACCGCCATAGACTTCAATAGGCAGGCGAATTTTAAAACCCACAGGGACTCTTTCTGGCCACAATAGTGATGGAAAAGTTGTTTCAAGGGGACTAACACCTGAACTGTGGCATGCCGGAGGGGGATCCATGGCAAAACTCCCATGGAAAATTACATAGTTGACGCAGAGTTGGGTTTTAATCCATAAAAGGCATAAATCACCTAACAATCCCAAAAAATTTTGAACAACGTGGTTTAAAAAATCCAGTGTGTGTATACGATCAGGTATGATGTTGTATCGATCAGGTAGTGTAAGGGTTACGCCCGCTTCACAGACATTGACAGACCAAACTCCCTTTTAATGCACCGCAAAGAACCACAAACAGTCCATTTGCACAACCGCAAACTCCCCATTTGCAAAAGGTTGGATACCAAGCTAGCCATTTCCCGGTGATGTCATTGAAGGTTTCTTCCTCCACCCAGCCACGTACAACACCAAGGGTCCCCGAAAGGTGAATTGAATTGATTTTTCGAACGGGCAGATGGTTAAAAAAATGCTGGCTCCCACTCCTTTGTTTTAATCCACGGTCACTGCATCTGCGCCGTGCAATTTACTCTCACACCTAATATGAGTGTTATTTTCTGTAGTTCTCTTCTCATCAGTTTAATCCATGTTACGTCCCCAATCTGGGGTCTATTTATTGAATTGATTTTTCGAACGGGGAGATGGTTAAAAAAACGCTGGCTCCCTCCCCTTTGTTTTAATCCACGGTCACTGCGTCTGCGTCTGTAGTACTATTCTCATCAGTTAAATCCCTGTTACGTCCCCTATCAGGACGTGTATTGAATGGATTTTAGATAAGTGGTACTACGCGTGCTAGGTACTGTGCCACCCGGTATGAGTGTTGGGCACTAGCAGAGGGCACACTACAGTCTGTAGGCCTGACACACACACACTGGCAGGCAACTGAAATTAGATTAAGGTGTACAGATAAAGTGCCTTATTTTAGGCAACGTCCAGTGCCGCACGGTATGATTGATGGGCAGCACTGGCAGAGGGCACACTACAGTCTGTGGGCCTGACACACACACACTGGCCAGCAGGCAACTGAAATTAGATTAAAGTGTACAGATAAAGTGCCTTATTTTAGGCAACGTCCAGTGCCGCACGGTATGATTGATGGGCAGCACTGGCAGAGGGCACACTACAGTCTGTGGGCCTGACACACACTGGCAGGCAACTAACCTTAGATTAAAGGGTAAAAATGAAATGCCTTATTTATCGGCAAGCTACTGTGCCACCCGGTATCAGTGGTGGGCACTGGCAGTGAGCACACTACAGTCAGTGGAAGTCAGCCTGACACACACTGGCAGCAGGCAAGCAACTGAAATTAGACTAAATTGTAAAAATTAAATGCCTTATTTATCGGCCTGACACACACTGGCAGGCAACTAACCTTAGATTAAAGGGTAAAAATGAAATGCCTTTTTTTGATGCAAAGTCCTGTGCCACCCTGTATGAGTGGTGGGCACTGGCAGTGGGCACACTGCAGTCAGTGGAAGTCGGCCTGACACACACTGGCAGGCATCTAACCTTAGATTAAAGGGTAAAAATTAAATGCCTTTTTTTGATGCAAAGTCCTGTGCCACACAATATGAGTGGTGGGCACTGGCAGAGGGCACACTACAGTCAGTGGAAGTCGGCCTGACACACACTGGCAGGCAACTAACCTTAGATTAAAGGGTAAAATTTAAATGCTTTTTTTATGCAAAGTCCTGTGCCACCTGGTATAAGTGGTGGGCACTGGCCGTGGGCACACTACAGTCAGTAAAAGTCGGCCTGACACACACTGGCAGGCAACTAACCTTAGATTAAAGGGTAAAAATTAAATGCCTTTTTTTGATGCAAAGTCCTGTGCCACACGGTATGAGTGGTGGGCACTGGCAGTGGGCACACTACAGTCTATAGGCCTGCAGCTCCTCACACACGGGCAGGCCAGGCAACTGCAATATATATATGGAGAAAAAATAAAATAAAAGCAGACTAATGTAGCAGCCCTAAAAAGGCCTTTTTGGAGTGCTATCAGGACGCTGTCCTTACAGCAGAGATCAGATGAGTCTTTCAGGACTGGAGTGGACACTGAATACACTAGCCTAGCTATCGATTTCCCTATTAAATCAGCAGCAGCTACACTCTCCCTCCGCTCACTAAGACTGCAGCTTCTGAATGAATCTAAAATGGATGCTGTCCAGAAGATGGGAGGGTCTGGGAGGGAGGGTATGCTGCTGATTGGCTGGAATGTGTCTGCTGACTGTGAGGTACAGGGTCAAAGTTTGCTCACTGATGATGTATAGGGGGCGGACCGAACATCGCATATGTTCGCCCGCCGTGCCGAACGCGAACAAGCTATGTTCGCCGTGAACTGTTCGCCGGTGAATAGTTCGGGACATCTCTATTCAGGATTAATGTATATATGAGAAAAATAAACTCAGTTTCCTTTTGTCACGAACTTCTGATTATATTTTCTCCCCCCCTCCAGAGGTTTTCACATTGGAAATTTCTTGCTGCCTTTAAACTTCTTGGTTCTTTATCATGCTTTTCCATAAAGTGTGCAGAAACGCTATGTGATTTTAACCCTTTCCTAATATTCCATACATGTTTTCCTAGTCTGACCTTTAACTTTCTACCTGTTCTTCCCATGTACTGATCCCCACAAGGAAACTCTAGGAGAAACATCACATTTATGGATTTACAAGTAATTATCTGTTTAATTTCCCATTCTTTATTCTCATGCTTTTTTTTTAAATTTAACCTTAAATAGTTTCTTTAATTTCAAAGTCTGGCACACCTTACACTTCATACAAGGAAAAAAAATTGTATTCACATATCTTTTTTATTTTGCTTTCCCTCTAAAGCCCTATGCACTTGTCACAGTGTGGCTCACTGTGTCACGAGTTGCTGTGTAGGCTGGCTGCAGGCCCTCTCACGTACTGGCTGCAGGCTCTCTCCTGTGTATGCTGGTTGCTTAGAGCTGCATGCTGACTGCAGTATATGTGACCTGTGTGTGAACTGTTCTCTGTGATGTCTCCTTCTGTGTTCTGGGGTCTTTTGTTCCTGTAGGATTAATGTCTGGTCTGGGTGTGGTTCACTGTGACACTGGGTTGCTGTGTTACTCACATCTGTTGCTCTGGCATACTGGCTACAGTGTTTTCCGTGTTGCTGGTTGCCAGGGGCAACATGTAGTAACTGCAGCCTGTGTGTGTACTTCTCTGTTTATACAGGCTCTCCTCCCTGTTCGGTTTTGATGGGGTTAATAGTCTTGGTCTGGGTGTGGTCACTAGGTGCCTTATATTCCTGTTAGCTGTGGGCCCAGGTGTCAGTCTGTCTCCAGCTTTGCTGGGTGCAGGAGATATGCACCTGACCTGGGTTATTCCATCTGCCTTGTCTGTGTGGCCACCTACTAAGTCATCAAAGTCACCTAGCCTGGTTCTAAGTTTTGTGTGCAGCTCTGCCTGTTAGCCCATGGCCTATATTGCATGGGGAACAGCTAGCTGCTAGTCTAGTTCCATGTCTCGTCCGTTTGGTTCCATGTCTCGTCTGTGATTGACATGTGTCGTTCTGCATGAGGTCGAGACACTTTCCTGTCTTGTTTATTGTCTACACCTTCAGTGAGAGAGCTCCTGGGTTCTCCAGAGGGAGGACATCTAGTTTGTGTGAAGCTCTGCCTGTGATAACCATATGTCTTTCCACATGGGGTCAGGGTATCTGCTTGTCTGCCTGTTTGGGAAGCTCTGCCTGAGACTGGCATGAGTCGTCCTGCATGGGGTCCAGGCAACTTCTTGTGTGCTGGTTCCCATTTGTCCTGTCTGTACTGTGTGTCCTGTGCGGTTATTCAGGTTCCAGTAAGTGTGACTAGGTTCCAGTCTTTGTTTGTTTGGACTGCTTGTCCCCATTAGTCTCTGCAGGTAAGGGGCCAAGTGCACCGGACCATCCTAGAGGTGCAACCACTCAGCCTCAGCTAAGTTCATTCCCACAATCTAGGGCTCTGTGAAGAATGGGGCTCACTGAGTGTCTGCCATATGGGTTTGGTCCTAAGTAAAACCAATGCACTTGGTCCAGTGGTATTTCCTGCCACTGGTCCCTTACCTGCTATTCCAGCTTTCATCCTGGTCTTTATCTTGTTTAATAAAGAATTAGTTTTCGTCACTGTCCGGTCTTTGTATTTGCTTGGCTTGTGTTTTGTTTGCCTGAGATGTTCTAGCGGTTGGTGAACCGTCACTAGAACATGACAGCATCACATGGTCTTTAATCGTTTTTGCTCGTCTGAAAACCAATTTAGGGTTCTGAAAAGGGACAGTTTTGCTTATTGGAAATTGGAGATTTATATCTATCCCCTTTTCCCATCCTTTCTCTTCTATTCCCAGACTAATGCCCTTGTTTCCCAAATAACCCGCTTATACTGTGTATTATTATACCTCTTCCAGTCCGTCATATATACCCCAGGAGTAACATACAAGCCTCGCAGATACTTATATATAAAAATAGTTTACTGAAAACATAGAGATGACAAAGCAATGGACATTATACATAAAGATACAGACACTACCAATAACACAATACATACAGTACACCACCACACACAGCTGCCTCCGTTCCTGTCCCCCCTGGCTGCTAAGCAATGTGGCTAATAATGTGTATGTATATAGAGTATTTCCAGAGTTCTGGATCTACACCAACTCACATCCAGTACCTGACCGTTAGTACATGTACATATAGAGACTCATGCATAAATAGCATATATAATATACTGGTAATACAATTGCAGACTATAAACATCTATATGTACACGTATAAAGTCTACTGGGATATTATACTTATACACATACACACATATAACCAGATATATACTTAGCTTGCTCCTGAAGTGGTGTTAGCCAGGGGTCCAGGGAAAAGAGACCCACTACCTCCAAAGTTTCACCTATATCTTGCTGTGTTCCAGCCCCCACACCATGGACTCCACCCTGAGACCACCCATATCTCTTACGATGTGCCCTTCCTGCCTTTGATATGCTAACAAGGGACACCATGCTACAGGCAATACTGATATCACTCAATGGATGAAACTCACTGAATAATACCAGTATATGCTATATCACATCTGTGTGGTCATCAGGCTGAAGTTCTGGCTAAGAGCCATATTTTCCCCTAACATATCCCCCTGTTGTCGGACTACCGACACACTATGTTGGAAGCCTGATCTATGTGTGGGAGTGTTTACAATGAGAAAAAAACATGATAAAAGTAACAAACACAATGCATCATAAGCTTATATATGTTGCATTTTTGGACAATCTGTTGATTCATCTTCTTATGCATGGATGATCTCGATGTTCATCTGGGATTTCACAAGGAGGGGATTGTCTGGTGCCATCATAATGGGTCTTGACAGATGTCTGGTCGCCTTCTTAGATCAAGGGCTCTCTGGGCATTTCTCCACCTGAAATCATATTAAAGCACAACAGTCTGCTCCACGGGGAGCATACCTCAAGAACTGCAGTTCTGAAAATCCATCAGGAGATATCATGGCCTCCCCTGTTGACAGAATCTGTAGGTAACACTTGGCACTCTTAGTAGGTACATTACAAACCGAGGCTATATATCACAACCCAGTGGGAGTTCCCACTTGCACCGGCTGCGCCCAAGTTCCGCGTCCGACTGGACAGTCGCAATTTAAAGCGCCTCTGCAGATCACTGTGGGGTCAACCCACTCCCTCGCAGAATCCCCAATAGGGAGAGCTATGCCCCACAACCTACTGGCTGCGCCGCGGACTTTATGGGCTAGCACCCAAATTACACGCTGTGCCTCTATGGTAGTTAGTCACTACTGTTACCAGTCAGTTTTGGCCTGACTAAACTCCTACTTATAAGTGCCAGTGACAGACAGGGAGATAGACTGCCATTTCTCCATACTTAGGGACCCAATTCAGAAGCTGTTTACCTGAGTAAGACACACTGGAGATATGCAATGACATGCCCTTATGATGAGCAACAGACCACCAAAATTAGAACCATATATTATATGCGTCCTACGGACATAGGCGAGGGCCGCCTCACACAACCAGACTTTGTCAGTATTATTAAGGTACCTGCCCAACATGAAAAGAGCACTCACAGACTGAACTGTCCTATGGTGCAAGAGGTTATCAAAGGTTTTATGCACAACAATCCTTTATGAACCAACAGTATTGCCAATTGATGCAAGCACAAGAGCTTATCTAAAATCCATTGTCTCCTCATGGTTGAGGGACAATGCCATCTGTTAGTGAGCTGTATGGCCCCCTGAGGCTGTGGTGACCTCAGGCAATGGTCTCTACAATCGAGAGAGTCATAAATTCCTAACAGCTCCCCCAACAGACACCTGGGTGTAGAGATTAAAGACAACAACTCTATCACCTTTGCATTACTGAGGACAGACAAACAAAAGGTTCTTCAACAGTAAACCTAAGCCCCCCTGTGTTGGTGTCCATGTCACCATACGCTAGGGGCTATTATAGATTTACATTGATTGCAGGCTCTGGCTGATATATGGGGCATCCCTGAGTTGCATATTTTGGCCAGATCTTTAGGGACCCCCTCACCACAAATCTATTATAACAGATTCCCAGTAGAGATATCTGTTATAATGGTGTCTTGCAGCCCTGTTTCATGTGTAGTCTGTTTGCTTACAAATGAAACCGGTCTCTGTCTCTGCAATTGTATTTGAAAGCCCCCCGCCTTACATCTCTGTGCGGACAGAATCGTTTTATATGTCCGTATTGCAGACAATGGAAACACTGTATATTCTCCCGCCTTCTTCGTTGAAGAGCAGTAGAATACACAGATGTTTTGTTGGCTGCCATACCTTTAACGTGCAGCCAGCTTGCATTTTTCTATTAAATGCTACCTTCTTACACTTGTGACTATTAAGCAAATCCTGCCTGACCTGCTCTATTACCATTGCTGCCTCAATCAGTGATGTCTCCTTAGCTGCATTCAAACGAATTGTAGTATCAAGATATGGAAACTTCCCCACAAACATACATATCATGCCTTGTGGGGTTCCTAAACCATGATCCTTGGTCACATTCCTATACATAGCTTCAAACCTTCCACAAAGAGACAAGGGCTCATCATGGATGGTAGGCCTGAAGTTACTTAGGACTTCTGGGGTGACGTCTGTATGCCCTGTTACCAATTTCATGAGGATGGAAAGTCTGTCTTCCTTATCATGAAACAGGCCATTCCTGGGGGCAATTTTTCCTATGACCTCATATCTTTGAAAAGATGTGTAGGCAACCATAGCTTGAAGAGTTCCATGCGATATTCTGGAGGGACAGAAAATTTCTGGCAATGTCCCTCAAAAATATCACAGGAAGTGAAAGGATCTGCATCTGGATCATATGTAGGAATCAGTTTACATATCTTTAGCAGAAATTGCATCCTCTCCATGTTATGGAAAGAATGCAATTCTGCCATATTGCTGCGGCACAACTGTGAATTGGAAGTGGTCTGTTCCATGCCACTTCCTAATCCACAAACTGTGTCACCAGCAGTACTTGTGGCAGCTATTGGAGTGGTATCAGTCTGATCGGAGGCATCCATAGGCGCGGTCTCACTCTCATCTGTCCCCCTGTTTGCACTCAAAAGACAAATTTGCTTTGAGTGCAAATCTTTGTGATGTGAGAGCTCAGTTATGGTCTTCTGCAGATTGCTAATTGTCTCATCCTTTTTGTTACCTCGGTCCTCAGGTCATCAATTATCACCTCTGTAGATGCTGCTTTTTCCTTATAGTCCGTTATCTCCATATACAGCTGTATAAAAACTTTATCAACATCTGCATAATATTTTTCTTTCTCAGATAACTGAGACTGCAACATGCTGATCTGACCGTCTTTTCCTACCAGTATCTCATCTTTTTCTTTAAATTGTGTTTCTAGACTAGAAACCCGTTCAACCACTTCTGAACAACAATGCAAATTCACAGGGGCCTTTGTCTCACACGTGTCCACCTTCTCCAGCTTGCTAATGGCATCATCAAATATGCACATCAGCTTAGCAAGCATGTGAAGCCGCTTGGATGTTTGCTTCAAGACACCACGCTTAGCTATGTGCAATTTATCATAGGAATCAGCTTGATCTACCAGAGATTCCCATAACATTTGCACAGATCCATTTGATCTAGGCAATACAGGGTTAAACGTACTGTATCTACTTAACCTTTGAAAAGTCCCATGTCCTGCTTTGTCACTCATGGCCATCCCTGCGATCTGTGTAACTCCTGAGTCTGCTGCTTGGGTCCAAGTAAGCCTCTTTTACCAACCAGCAGAATTCTACTGAAGAACTAGAAAAAAATGAAAGAAAAAACAAAAATACAAAACAAACCTCACAGGTTATACTGAGAAACATTCAGCATCCCAGGAACTTCACTTAAATAGGTTCTCTGTAATTAATTGCACTCACACTAGGACTCAGTGAAATTGTGTTGCCTGTCCGAATCTCCAAGGTCTAAGCGCCTAAATTCACAGTATAACAGCAATTTCATCAGAATATCCTAATAGAGATTCATTAAAACAGTTGGGCCTGACTCGCCAATGAAAAGGGACAGTTTTGCTTATTGGAAATTGGAGATTTATATCTATCCCCTTTTTCCATCCTTTCTCTTCTATTCCCAGACATTTCTCTTTCTTTAAAACCTCTGGCACCTTACACAGTATTTCAGGCGCCATTAGAGACCAAGCCGCTTCAAGCTCATCAAATCACATTAAAACCTCCTGAGACTAGTTACATAGCAACCAAGACGCTGGCGCCAAGATTACCAGATGTGAGGCCTTCATTTACGCTCAACCCAGCTGCCACTCCATTTCATCTTCCAACCCCCAAACATAGGGTATCAGATTGTGCCAACAACACCAGCGAGGGAGAAATTCCCATCGCCATGATGCAGGAAAGAAGTAACGCATCAGAAATCTCTAAGTACCTCACTCTCAGGGACCTCATCAGTACTAGCCTTACGAACTTTGATGATCGCCCAGAGAACTATAGAAGTTGGAAGGCCACCTTCAAGACAACAGTTCAAACCCTTGCTGTACCGCCTATGCAAGAACTTGATTTACTAATTAGATGGCTAGGTCCATGGTCGTCAAACTGTGTTAAGAGACTCAAAACCGTTCATATCTACGAACCAGTCAAAGGCCTTCATCTTGCATGGGAAAGATTAGAGCAGACATACGGCGGCTCGGAAGTAGTTGAACGTGCCTTATTTAAACGACTATACGACTTTCCTGGATTATCCAATACAGACCGCCAAGGGTTCCAGGAATTAAGCGATCTTCTTCTTGAGTTTGAAATCATCAAGGGAGACCCGCAGCTACCAGGTCTCAGCTTTCTTGATACCTCCCATGGTGTGGGCCTGATTGTGGAGAAATTACCCCTCAATATTCAAGACCAATGGGCAACAACAGTTTCAAAATACAAGGAGCAACATCGTGTTCCCTTTTCACTATTTTCATTCTTCTGTAAGTTCATCAAGGACTTAGCTAGAGCTAAAAACGATCTGAGTTTCAACACCTTGGGAACCAACATCTTTGGCTCTACTAAACAGAGACACGAGACTTTAAGTCTCAGACAGAGAAACCCTAAAGGTCTAATTTCAGTAAAAAAGACAGGGGTTGTGCCCACTACTAACACAAAAGGCTTTTCAACAGATAAGTGCAACGATTACCGGCAAACGGGGCTTTCGAATATATCACTGCACCGCAGAACAGCAATTTGGCCCTAATTTTTTTCCACTTTTACACAACACAAAAGGCTTTTCAACAGATAAGTGCAACGATGAACGGTGAATATATTTGTATTTCGCCACTAATACACGGAGAACAGGGCTTTAGAATATATCATTGCACCACAGAACGGCAATTAGGCCTTCATTTTTTTCCACTTTTCCACAACACAAAAGGCTTTTCAAAAGATAAGTGCAACGCAGAACGGTGAATATATTTTTACTTCGCCACTATTACACAGCAAACTGGGCTTTACAATATATTACTGCACCGTAAAAGGGCAAATATATTTTTCTTTTGCCACTAATACACGGCAAAAAGAGCTTTACAACATATAATTGCACCGCACAAGGACAAATAAGAAGTTCCTTGTAATAAACCCGGTAATGGCTGTATCAAACAGCACTTGCACCCCAATAACAAGAACGGTTTGCTAGAATGACAAAGCTGTATGATGGCAATTTGGATCCTCAGTCAGTGAACCAAGGTGTAATAGGATTGTTCCTATTACCCAGTCTGTCACCTCCCCTACTGAACCCCGTTCTACATAAATGCTGTGGAACGATTCATCCCTATTTTTTCACCACAATCCAGTCTTTCCTATTCTTGTCCTTAGCGCCTGCAGACACGTCTCTCCCTACACAAGTACGCCGGTAAATGGCAGAATCTAAAATGGCTGCCGCTATTTATAGGGCTGTGACATCACAGGGCTAGCTGCTGATTGACTGCATGCATGGCATTATGGGTGATCCCGCCTTCCCAGAGTTCCTTTCTCCATGTCCTCACATGTGCAGCAGCCATTTTAGGAAAAAATGTGATTCGTTACCACGAAGCGTTAGGAAATTTGGCTTCGGTGCGAATCAGATTTTTCCTGAAATTCGGATCAAATTCCACTTTGTCAATTTTGATTCGCTCATCTCTAGTATTGACCTCCCGGCTCTGACTTTTTACTGCACAACCTTTCACTGTGTGTTTGTTTGTTTCTGGGTTCAAGTTGTGTGAACCGGTCCTTGCAGTTTTACAGCGGGTGCTTGGTTTGACTCCCTGCATTTACCAGCATAGAGACGGTCGACCTGTGGTGGACTAGCCGCTTAGGGCTTGCTCTGCAAGTAAGCAGTAGCTTGGGTGCAAGTTAGGGCTCACCGTGTAAGTGTGTTTTCCCTGCCTACTGTGCTGACAGCAGTTTTGTGGTCACAGATCAAGGAGATCAGGAGCAAAGTGGATTTGAACAAAAAGATATCAGTCCAAAATCAAGAGATTATAGGGCATGTGCAAATTCGGTGCTATAAAGCTGCAACAGATAAATGGCATTGATGGCATTCTGTGGAATCCTACCCAATCTTGAATAGATGAGAGGGGGGTAAGAAAGTTTTGTAAATAGCATATAGTTGTAATATTTTGTTATTGATTGCAGGATACATATGATACAGTACATAAAGATGAATTAAGAAAGGGATTTAAGTCTTACACTTTACATTCACTGGCATGGGGAGAGTCATGACAAATGGTCACGTAATGCAAGAGGAGCAGGTCACAGCTGCTGACAGCTATTGGCTGCAGTAACGTAAAATCCAAATTTTACGTCCACAATGCCCAGCAAAGCAGCCAAGGCCATGAAGCAAAAGACCCCAGAGCCAGCACAGGGAAGCAGGTAAGTATGCTTCCCTTCATAGGTCTACTCAGGAGGGGAGGTTGCCAACCCCCTCCTCCCAACAGTGCATAAACCCTTTAAATGCATGTATCACTTAAAAGTATATATACATTCAAGATTGTGGGATTTGGAAAGTGTAATGTAAAATGTAATTGTGGAAAAGCGCAAAGAACATTGTTGTCACCAACATGTTTTATTTCTACAATTAACCAGAACTGAGGTTAAGGGATTATAAAAAGTGCAGGTAAAGTTGGATTCTTCCATGGAGGAAGGTCTAAGATTATATAATTAAAACCTAACATTTTCTTTGCAGATTTCTATGTAAGGCTAACTTATTAATGAGTAGTAGTATATGACATTTAGTAAAGTCTGCACATCCTGGAAAGCTTATTAAAACGTTTCCCATAAAAGAGGTTGCTAGAAAATAGTCTGCTACTGGAAGTGGAGGAGACTGGTACCAGGATTGTTTTGTGAGATGTAAAAAAAAGTAGAGTTTTGACTTTTTGCAAATTAAATACCTGTAGTTTAGGGCCCCATATTAATGTAGACAGTAGAGAATTTTTCATTTTCCATGTCAATATCTATATTTTAAAAACTATAAAATCCTGCAGTTTTCACACTGGCCACTAAGCCTAATAATAGGCGTCACTTGTTCTGTATAGATCCCTTTGCTGCTGTTTTCTGCTAATCTGTCATTCTAATCCTGCCTGTAATGATATCACCTCTGTGTATAGATAAGACGTATTAACAACTGACATGGCAATGACCACGATATGTATGTGAGAATCATATCGTTCGCATCACCTGTTGACCTACCACACTAGATCCATCAACTATGGTAATATCACAGGGGATGGCTAACTGCGGACTGGCTGGCTGCATGGCATCATGGGTGATCTTGCATTCTCCTTTACTCTTAGTCTCGCTTTGTAACACGTGCAACCACCATTTTAGGAAAACCTGAATTGGTACCAAACGTGAGAAGAATCGGATTCTTTGCGAATCGAAGTTTACCTAAACTTCGGACTGAATTCTGCTTCAAATGCTTTGCTTCGCTCAACACTAGATACACTATTGATACAGACAGTGCATTTGGAAGTTATAGAAATTAGTTTGATTCTTTTCATTTTGAGCACACTGTAAAAACAAAACCCTATAAAAATTTTGGAGTTGCTTTTTTATTTCAATTTCACCCCACATGGAAAAGGACAAACTAAACTGTAGAAACCAGTGTCAAGGCCAAAAAGATAATGGGTTGCATCAAAAGGGGCATAAATTCCAGTGATGAGAACATAGTCCTACCACTTTACAGATCACTAGTCAGACCATACATGGAGTACTTTGTACAGTTCTGGTCTCCTGTAACCAAGGCAGGGGGGCAACTAAAGTAATAACTGGAATGGGTGGACTACAGTACCCAGAAAGATTATCGAAATTAGGGTTATTCACTTTAGAAAAAAGACGACTGAGGGGAGATCTAATTACTATGTATAAATATATCAGGGGTCAGTACAGAGATCTGTCCCATCATCTATTTATCCCCAGGACTGTGACTGTGACGAGGGGACATCCTCTGCGTCTCGAGGAAAGAAGGTTTGTACACAAACAAAAAAAAGGATTCTTTACAGTAAAAGCAGTGAGACTATGGAACTCTCTGCCTGAGGAGGTGGTGATGGTTAGTTCACTAAAAGAGTTCAAGGGGGGCCTGGATGTATTTCTGGAGTATAATAATATTACAGGCTACAGCTACTAGAGATGGGTCGTTTATCCAGGGAGTTTTTCTGATTGCCTGATTGGAGTAGGGAAGGAATTTTTTTTCCTAACGTGAGGAAAATTCGCTTCTACCTCCAGTTTTTTTTTGCCTTCCTCTGGATCAACTTGCAGGATAACAGGCCGAACTGGATGGACAAATATCTTTTTTCAGCCTTATAAACTATGTTACTATAAGTTATTGTGTATGTTATTTTTTCAATACAAGAAATGGTGCCACTAACAATACAACTTGCCCCACAAAAAACAAGCCACCATATGGCTATGTGAATAGATAAGTAAAACAATGGTGGAGATAGGGGTATTATGTGTAGCTATATATTACTTGAACATGTAGAATCTAGAAATATTTAAATAAAATGAAATATAGTCAAATTAAACATGAAAAAAAGAAAGGAAATGTGAATATGTAGTAAGGAAAACATTTTTGTAAGTTGTGAGGAACACTTTGTTAAGAGGAAGTTAAGGAGAACATTTCATGGAAAATGGATGTGTTTAGCCAGCTTTAACTTGCAACACTGTACCTTGCCATCCCAAAAAAAAATACTACTCAGAAAGGTTCTAATCTTCCAAGAGTTTTCAGACATTAACCAGCTATATAGAAATTGTTTGCTGTCCAACAGACCTGATTTAGGACTTTTTACATTTTTCTGTGGGCCAGTCTATGGCTGCAGTCTCATTCAACAACACATTTAAGTTAAAGAAAACAGGTAAAAACAGAGATATAAAAGTTATGGAATTTTTGGAAATGCACAAAAGTTTAACAACTTAGTGATCACCCTGTTTTGAGCCTTAGTGACTAAGCTTTTATTTTTTATTTTTATTGTCTCAATTCAAGAGTTGTAACTGTTTTTATTTTCCCATCAATGTAGCTGAATTCTTAGTTTTTGTTTGTGGAACAAGGTATAGTTTTAAATAGCACCATTTTTGGGTACATATAACTCATTGATTAACTTTTTTTTAACTCTTTCTGAGGGGGAAGGTAAAAAAAAAAACAGCAATACTGTCAACTGCCTTTTTACTTTGTAAATTTCACAACATGAACTTTGTATCATAAATAACATGATAACTTTACTACCTGGGTCAGTACAATTACAGCGATACCAAATACATATAGGGGCACATTTATTAAGACCAACGTTTTAGATGTAATAAATAAATAATAAAGTAATAATAAAACTCTGCACAGGCGGTTGATCCGCCACAGTTATGTAGAAGCGCTGGCCTCTCCATAACTTCGGCGGGTCCTCCACCAGTTCTAAATGTAAGACAGCTTCCTTTCTGTCTTACATTTAGACCTTTTTGCCAGCCCGTCCCCTTCCCCACCCACGCCCACTTTTTTAGACCTGGCGTGAGAGGGGAGAATTTGCAGATTGTGACGCAACTAGCTGTTGCACCACAATCAGCACCTGAAATACGCCTAATATAGGCATATTTCAGGCTTATAAATGACCCCCATAGGTTTCTTTTGTTTTACTACTTTTACGCTATAAAAAAACTTTTTGCACAGTCCATCATAAGACTCATAGCTTTTATATTTTTCTTTCTATGGAACTATATGGGGGCTTGATTTTTGGGGGACGACTTGTAGTTTTCATTGGTATTATTTTGGGGTACATAACACTTTTTGATCACTTTTTTTTCATGGCAGATAAGAAAAAAACTGCAATTCTGGCATTTATTTTTATGGTGTTCAGAATACGGGATAAAATATGTGATGATTTTATAGTTAGGGTTGTGGTGATACCAAATATGTCAAGTGATTTTCATTTTCTTCAGTTTTTTCCATTAAATTTTTCCCATGCAAAAGTGTGTGTGTGTTTTACTTGGTGATGTTTTAAAATAAAACTAACATTTTTCATTTTAAAACTTATTAGTCCCACAAGGGGACTTTGAGATGCGATCCTTTGATCTGTCATATAATACACTGTTTTACTTATTTAGTGTATTATTCTGTAAGTAGAAACTGACAGGCAATATACAGTATTAGGCTTCACATCTGAGCGCTGTGAAGACATCTATACCCCACAATCTGATATTTGGAAGTTTCCGATGGATGACAGTAGAAACCACTTTGATGCTTCTGCTAATCCTGGCCATAGAAGGAGCCTGACAGTCATGAGGGAGCTGGGCTCCAGCTCTTCATTGCACCAGAGACCCTTGGAGCCCTTACACTAGGCCTCCGAAAAATGGTGGCAGCTAAGCCTTAGACCCCTTGGTGACAGCCGTAAAAAGGCATATTTGTGGTCACTAAGGGGTTATAATTGTTTTCCAAGACTCAAAACTATGACCTGAAGGCCAGAAATATTATAAAATAGAAAAAAGCATACTCATCTGCTCAATCCAGTTCTGCTTTGCCAATGCTTCTGAAAGTCTATGTTTTGGGCACTGATGTGACATGAAAAATGTAAAGTTTGACAACTCCGTGTGACCACTGCAGCCAATCACTGAACTCAGTGGTTATATGGGGTAGTTGGGTATGTCATCACTGCAGTGTCGGTCTCACGTACCTCATGGTACACCCACTAATTGACTTTTCAGATGCAAATAAACATGCTTAAAGGAGTTGTCCAGAATAGGACTTGGAATTGGAAAACAAGCTTCTGAACATGTGCCATGACCGCTGCTGGAAGACTATTACTAATGTAATCACATGCTTGATTTATTCTCCTTCCATTGGTGATCAGTATGTATTCATTCCACATAGAACAGCTATGCCTCCTAACGAAATATCCAGTGAGGTGCCAGGGTACACTGCTACTTGATTTGGGGCGAGTCACTTTTTCATATACAGCATGGTGTTATTGTTTTCCTTAAAGTGTATAATCATGACATGGTCTACTTTGCAGCCACATGTAATGAGGTAACCCAGATTATCCTTATGGAGTGATTTTTGTGACTAGCATTTTGTTTACACATTTTGCATGTTCCCTGCTATTAACTATTGCAGATCCATCAATTATAATGTTTATTTTAAGTGGAATCTGTGACCATGATCTAGGACTATTATTTAAAGATCCAGATTGCTATTTTTTTTATTTTCCTACGTTTTCTCACTTTTTAAAGAAAAGCTGAATGGGATTGTCAGCCTTAGGTCTGATTCACACATCATAATGCATCTTGTGAGTACAGTACAACAGATCCATGATCACATATTAACTGATTGTGTCATACAACATTATGATGCAGTCAGTTCAGGTCAGAGGACCTCTGGACGGCCCGGAAGATGCAGTCGACACACAGACCATGTTTCCCAGGCCAATCATGGTCATGTGAATCAGTCCTTAACCAACACATTTTTGTTCACATATGATTAGCTGATTACAGTTGTCCTGCTGGGACCCCAAAAATCTGATGTAATCTTGGAGAACCCTTCATCAAGTGTTCAATTTCCCTGCAGCTCCACTGCTGAAGAATTACATAATTGCAACTGAAATCAATGGGCTGTCCATGGAATTTCTAGGTCCTAAATAGGAATGCTCTTTGTAGCTACCCTTCACTCTTGTTAATATATGGAGGGCCGTCTTCTATTAACTCAAAATACCATAAGTAGGTATCTGTTGTGAAAACCAGACAATATGTTTTAGTAAAATCTTTATTGTTGGCATCTGTAAATTCTTGGAAGAATGAGTGAAGTCAATACAGTTTAGAAAACTACATTAATACAATCTTCAGACGTGTTTCTCCATTAAGCAGGTTAGAGTGATGGTCTCCAAGTACCCTCAGTTTTACCATAATTCCTTACATAAGTCAAAACTATTTTACAAAAGGACTTGTCAGAGAGAAAGAGATAACTTTCTACTTCTTAGAAAAAAATGCATCAAATCCACAAGGTGGAGCTCCGTATAACTAAATGATATTTCAAGACTGTTCTACTCTTTTTGTTGCAATCCAAGTTGTTTAAACCTCTAATTCATTATGGTCCGCATGAAGCTGCAATTTATTTTCTAGGATTGTATCAAATACTTTGCCTTAAAAGGTGAAAAGAACAAAAATAGTCTACTGAATTTTACTTTTAAATCAAGCCAGCTATTTTGTTATATAAGATCCACAGAATACCAATGCATGGGATAATATGCATGACATTGAATAAACTCCCAGCTCTCCAATCCAATTTTACCAGATATAATAATACTATTTCATAAATTCAGCAATGGTGTCTGCATATTTACTTTTACTCTGAGTGGAATCAATATACAGTACTAAGCAACAGTTCTAGGCAAGTGTGGAAAAATGCTTTAAAACATAGAAGTGTTAAAATCTGTGGTTAGTTGTCCAAGATGTTTGTAACAGCCCCCTGCCTGTATATCTAAAGGATGCTGCAAAGTAAGAATCTTTTCAAAATCAGAAGTGTTACTGTTAATAGTTTTTTTTATGAATTAACAAAATGAAAGTGGACTGAACAAAAGAGAAATCTAAATCGTCGATATTAAGTTAGACCATCCTTTGCCTTTAAATCAGCATAAATTCTTCAAGGTACACTTGGGCACAGTTTTTGAATGAAGTTGTTTCAAACATCTAGGGGAACTAACCACATTCTTCAATGAATGTAGGCTTGGTCAAATTCTTTTTTCTCTTCATGTAATCCCAGACAGACTTGATCTACAGCAAAATATTTCAAATTTTGACTTTTCAGTCCAGAGCACCTGCTGACATTTTTCTGCAGCCCAGTTCCTATGTTTTTGTACATAGTTGGTCTTGTTTCCACGTCAAAGGTATGCCTCTGACTGGCCACAATTCCTCCATGAGACCACTTCTGGCCAGTCTTTCCTGAACAGCAGATGGGCCATTTCTGAGCTAATGATGGCAATGCTGGACATATTCCGATTTGGAATGTAAGAATTATGTGCATTAACTTTCCTTGGCCAACCACTGCATCTACAGTTCTCAACATTGACCGTTTCTTTGTGCTTCTTCAAAAGAGCTTAAACTGTACTTTCCACCAGGTCTGCTTTAGAATCTGTGCCTGGGAGAGACCTTACTGATGCAGTATAACGTGTGCCTTGTTGCTGTGCTCAGTCTTACCATGGTATATGACCTGTGACATGAAACTGTCTTACACAACCTCACCTTCTTAGCAGAGTTTGGCTGCTTCCTACCCAGTTTTAAAGGGACACTGAAAGGGCCAAAATGCGTTTTTAACCCTAAATATGTGGGCATAGATGGTCTAATGAGTATTTAAACCATATAAGGATAACCCCTGTCGACCTTATAAACAGCATAAAATCAAGTTTTCTTACCTCTCCAAAGCGATCTTGTTTGTGTCCAAGGGGCGGTGTTTAATCTCCTGTTGTGCCCAGCCGCACCTAACTGCCAGATTGTAGCGCCGCCCAGCTCATCAATATTCACTTCGCTGGTCGGCTTCTGCTCTCCCCCGATGCTCCTAGATCCCGCACATGCCCATTACAAAGCTATGGGCATTGGCCTCAGTAGCAGTTTCTGGGCATGCGCGGGATACGATGCCGACACTCACAGAGGCAGCAGCGATACTGCACCTGCGTCCACAAATCTTCAGAGCCGTTTTCAGACTGAATATTGATGAGCTGGGCGGCGCTACAATCCGGCAGTTAGGGTGCGGCTGGGCACAACAGGAGATTAAACACCGCCCCTTGGGCACAAACTGTAAAGCCAGGCCTATTGCCTTTATTATCTAATATTGTTAGTGTAACGGATCGACGGGCACCCCGACTGGGTACCTCCGTTGAAAGATGCTCCTAGCGCTTCTTGAGGATTCCAAGCGCTCTAGCCGACACCACAACCACCAAATCGGAGAAGCATATGAATGCGGTAAACAGCCGAATAGGAAAAACCATACAAAGAGGTTTACACTCCTAGCAGTCAAACTGGAGCAGCATACAATAAATCCCCCCCAATAACGAGACGACACTTCGTTTTGAGGGTCAAGCAGGAACTCTCTATTGGATGGCAAAGCTTGGCCTTTTATGCAAGTCTTCCAGCCAGGGCTACTCCCCCGGGGACCTGATTGAGGACAGGCACACAAAATACAGCGACCAATCAACATACAGCCAGATATATCCCACCTCCACATGCATGGTCCATTGTGCTTGCTGATTAGGTCACAGGTAATGTCCATTGTGGATGCTGATTAGGTCACAGGTAATGTCCATTGTGAATGTTGATTAGGTCACAGGTAATGTCCATTGTGGATGTTGATTAGGTCACAGGTAATGTCCATTGTGAATGTTGATTAGGTCACAGCAATGTCTATTGTGAATGCCAACTGTCACTGGGGCCATAGTCACAGGGTAAGAGGCTGACAAGCATGCCTCTCCAACTCCCTGTGACAAAGGTGCTTTTGTCACAGTTAGGTAGGTACACTTGTATTCAAAAACATACAGATTTCTAAAGTTTATCTAGTATTTCTACACATCAACTAACAATACAGAAGTAACATCTGAGTTACTGTAGACAAAGACCTATATTGCACTATTGTGTACATACAGTCGGGAGAATCAAGTGTTTGATCCAAGTCACTGCCCCATCTGTGGGGATACCAGACCTTTAAATACCATGGTTTGAATAAGACAATTTCTTTTATTAGTGGCTGTCAGAGATGAAAGCTGAAACGTTCTTTATCTTGCTACATCCATCATAAACCAATACATTGTTACCCGATATGGGGCTGTTTCTGTCTACAAAGACTTCAACTACTACAATGATATCAAATGAACACATGTACATGGGCCCGGCTAAACTTCCCAACATGAAAGCCCTGCATTTTCATGCAGCTGCAGCTAAGGGAGCTCAGTGCAAAGATATTATTACAGTAACTTTATAAATGCCTGTGCAGTGTGCTCCCTCTAGTGGTGGCTACAAGCAGGCAGATTTGTAATATATTATGTGAAGGAAAGGAGTGCTTTACAGTTGTATGGAGGAGATTTGTTAATGTAATTATGGCAGTTTTCCTGTGTAAATACATTGAGAAATATGCTGTTCAGAATGAGCACCATATATGAAATACATGTTCCACTTTTTCAGATAAAGTCGCCAAGGGCGACTTCTTTATGTTGCAATTTTTTAATTAAAAATTCTTCTGCTCAATTAGAAAAAAAAAGATGACTTTGGCAGAAATCAGGGGCATTGCGTTTTGAATTCAGCCATGCCTGGGAATGTTTGACACAAGCGTACTGGGAATCTGATTAGGGAAGGGGGCCCCATATTAAATTTAAGGGTCCTTTGAGGTTTGTGTACACCCTTCCAAAGACTCTTAATAATTGCAGTACATTCATGCAGGTCAGTGCACCAGAACTAAAATCTATATTAACAATGGGGCTGGTGGAAATTTCAGGTATAATCTACATCTGTTTCCTGGTGCAAATTATACAAATTTGCTGGCTGATTATGCCCAGTCTCACACCCAGGGCCGGCTCCAGGTTCATGTGGGCCCTTGGGCGATAAATCCCAGTGGGCACCCTTGAGGCATTTTTTTACATTTACATGTCCCCCTGTGGCTGCCACACCGTATAATGACTCCCAGTGGCCCCATACAGTATAATGACCACTAGTGGCCCTTCACACTGTATAATGAACCCCCTAATGCCCTCCTCACACAGTATAATGACCCCCAGTGGCCTCCACACAGTATAATGACCCCACAGTGGCCCTCCATTCAGACTAATGATCCCCAGTCGCCACCCATTCAGAATAATGACCACCATTGGCCCCCACACTGGGGGTTATACAGTATGGAGGGGACACTGGGGGTCATTATACTGAATCGAGGGTCATTGGGGATTATTATACTAAATGGGGGGGGGGGGTACTGGGGATCATTATACTGTGTAAGGGGACCTCACAGTGTAATGACCCCCCAGTGGCCCCTTCACATACCTATCATTGCTGTAGCACAGGGGAGCCGGCGGTCCTGTCATTCACTAACCACAGCTCATCTCCCTGCCCTCCTTCTCTCCTTTGTCCCCCTGCAGCAGTGAGACACACGGCATGACGTCAACGCTGGGCCAGGCCTGGAGGAGAGAAGGAGCTATGCAGTGATGTAGCTAGAACTGACTGAGCCCCACAGAAAATTGTTGTACCCCATCCCTCAGTGGGTTTACATCATGTTTTTCCTATTGGTTTGATGTATACGAATGTGCAGCACTCCACTTTTTTGTATCCTGAGACATCTGTTAATGTATACATTTTTGGAATACATTAAACGGATGTCAAAAATGTGATGTGAACCCAGCCTTAGTGCCAGAATAAGCCCTAGTACTCAGCGGAGCAGCGAGGGGGGCTGCCATGTACTAACAGAGCGCACAACCTGGTTCTGGTGGTCAGGGGTGAGGACTGTGTTTCCCAAGGATCATTTATCTATTGGGAAATACAGGGCACAGTATGATACACTACATATCATAAAGATATTAGCCCTACCCTGGAATAATAATACAATTAGGGGGTTATTTATTAAGCAGAAATATGCCTATATTAGGCATATTTCTAACACAGATTGTGACGCAAAGGTCCTTAGCACCGCAATCTGCAACTTTTCCCCACTTATGCCAGGTCTAAAAAAGGTGGCGTGGGCAGGGAAAGGGATACAGTTATTGCCAGACAGTTATTGGATAACACCACTATACAGTGATCAGATAACACCTCCATACAGTAACTGGATAACATCTCCATACAGTGACTGGATAAAAGGGTATAAGAGGGCACAGTACAGGGAATGACTAGGGGCACTGTGCAGAGTATGGTAAGAGGGCACAATGCAGGGTATAAGGGGGAACAGTACAGGGTGGGGGGCACAGTCACATGACCCTGTGATGTTAGAAGGTCCTTATGGTGCATGCGGTTTACACACACCATCATAATGAGAGGCAGAGGAGTGAGACAGGTGACCGGGGCCCTGGAAGGGCAAGAGGGGTGGACACAGCAGGTAGGTAGAAGGGACTCTGAGGGGGATTCATACAAGAATTAAGGGGCAGGAGGTCTGTGCAGGGCAGCAATAGGAAATAGGAGGGTGGAACAGGAGCTCTGGATACATGGGGGAGGAAAGGAGACAGCAGGGGCTCCATGAGGATGAGATAGGACAGGATATGGGAGAAGGTGTCATTGAGGCAAACTGCTTAATGAGGCAGTAAAACAACAAATAGCATTGAAGCTACTGGTCTACTACAGCATTCAGCAGCTGCTTATAGAGTTCTCTGACCTCCCCCCCCCCCTCCTGTCCCACAGAGAAGAGACAGTCACAGTGCAGTCTCACTCACAGACTGTCTTCACACTTCTGCTCCAGCCTCTGGGGTCTCTCTCCTCCTCAGGCAGCACATCCCGTATAGAGGGGGTGTGTCTGAAGCTGGTAAGGCAATATGTCTTCTCTGCTAGAGTGAAGAGGGGGAGTGTCTGAAGCTCCGCAGCACAGGAGCTTGTAATGAGGACAGCAGAAGCAGAGGATGCTGAAGCTGCGTAAGTGAAAGGACTGCAGCTCCCTGCGCTCCAGCAATGAGTGCTTCCATCATGCCCGGGTATGCCGGGTGCTGACGCCGGCCCTGCTCAAACCACCCACTTTTTGGAAAAATGGCAAGCAAGGCTGAAAGCCCCACAAAATCACAATATTTTACAAGCAGGGTGTGCATCAAACCTTGCATCTTTATGATGCCAGGGGATGATTAATATCCCCCATAGTATTTTGACTAAAGATATGTTTACACACAAAGGATGTTCTGCAGTTGAGACACAGCGCTTTGCTGCCAAGTTACTGCTTGACCATTAACAATGAACACTGAATAAACTATTTGGTCCTAATTAACTCAAAAGATCTTGTGTGGCTTGTACAAGCATCCCAACCACAGCATGTCAGCATTGTGTGGCTGAATCTATAGCAACAATGTGTGTTGACTAAAAGCATCTCAGTATACATATACCCACAGGAAAATCACTGTATTGCCAGTCAAGCATTTATCAGACAAACTGGTATACCAGCTTCGGCAGCCTAAGAGTGAGCAGGGTCTACAGACCCAGCTGTAACATCTGTGGGTAAATGTGCCGCGGGATACCATATGGAACATGTATGCCACCATGCCCAACCATATCTCATCTTTTTTTTAATTTTTTGTCAATGAGTGTACATTGCTCTGAAAGACAATTTTAATGACTAATTTAATTTGTATGTGTCAAATATTGTACGTATGATTATATTTTGCTTTGTATTCTTCAAACTATCAAGCAGCTTTAGGTAAGACAGAACAAACTGACTGGTTTCCCTAAAACTGGAACACAGAAACATTGACCTTATGACTACAGAAAGCTTTCCCTGGTAAATTTCCACTCTCTGTTCCTCTCTTATATCAGATATCTAGATGAGATGTTTTATTTCACATGAGAGAGAGCACAAACCATGTACATTTAGGCTGTGGCAAACTTAGTAGCCGTAAGAAGAATGACTAATGCCAGGCACATATTACTAAGAAAACAATCCATAATGGAAAATTATATTTTGCCTAAAGTCTAAATTATTTTTGTCTAAAGTCTTTGTGACTTCAGCGATACACTGAGAATATTTCCACTAGCAGTTACAAAAAGAAATAAATCAGTTTAGCCAGTAAAATTACAATCCTGAGTGCACATCTATTGAATATTAGGTATCAAAGACTGAACAAGCCTGGATTATCTGACCACATTTGGCAAAAATAAACACTTATAATAGTTATTACAAGAAACAATCATGTAGCCCATGAGAAAGCATGAATTTATTACCACACATCTGGTCAAGCATCGACCTTCAAATAGTAAGATCAAGTACACCTACATATTCCCATAAAATAAGAAGCATTTTTATGATATTTACATATGCTTTAGTTTAACCCAATAGTCTGATAATAAATCATGTGAGTAAAACAAAAGACACTAAAAGTAGCCGTTGGCTGGACATTTACATGACCCTAGGGAGACTAGAAATTTGCAGAAAAGAACAAAAATACTGATGTTAATTAGATTTGTTGTCCGCCATGAATGTTTGAGATACTGTGAACGATACCAATAAAATAATCATACTAAGATGTGCTGGAAACTCGGTTTCTAGTGTCAGGTGTTTGTTACACTGTGTCCTTTGAGTATTATCAGAGATTGTAACTCTGAACATCATTATTCACTGAAAGAAACATTGTCAGTAATATAATATTTGAAAAATATAAAAAGAATCAATATCAACTCGGAATATTTTCTTTATAAGTTTGGCAACAAGATTGCGTATCGCTAATTTGGGACTCAGGGTTTTATATTTTTGCAATCCAAAGTTACTTTTCTAAGACATACAAGTGTAAAATCAGAGGGCATAGAACAGTATCTTCTCTGTTCTAAATGCCAGCTATTAGGTAATATTAAAGGGGCTCTCCAAGACTGGGAACCACTTGTAATATTGCCAGGCAGGGAAGTCCTGTCACCCATCACTGGTGGTGCAATTATAGCACCAACCAAATAAACATATTAAATATTGGTGCATCGAAAAATGTCTGAACTATAAAAATATTTTTTACATTTCCTGCGCGGTGAATGCCTTAACGAATAGAAAATGAAAAACACACGATTCGCCATTTTTTTGTCACCTTGTTCCCCCAAAAAATTGAATAACAGTGATCAAAAAGTTGTTCATACTACAAAAATGGTACCATTAAAAACGACAGTTCGTTCTACAAAAAACAAGCCCTCATACAGCTCTGAACACTGGAACATAATGGTGATGCAAATAAAATTACATTTTTTTTCAAAGGTTTTTATTTTTTTAAAGTAAAAAAAATATTAAATTAAAACTATACAAATTTTGCATCGCTGCAATTGTATTGAGTTGTAGAATAAGAGAATCATGTTATTTTCATTGCGAAGTAAATCCTGTGATGTTAACCACTTAACCCATAGCGCTGTAAATATACTGCGCTATGCGTCTAGACGTGTATTGAGCGGGCCTCTGCAGCAGGCCCGCTCCATACATGGCAGGTTCTGGCTGTATCATATAGCCGGCACCTGCCTGCCCTGTCATTTAACTCCTCAGGTGCCGTAATCAACGCTGATCACGGCACCTGTGAGTGAAAGCAGAGAGATGCGACTCCCTCTTGCTCCCAATCAGAGCCCCATCTGTGAAATTGTGGGGCTATGATCAGTTGCCATGGCAACCTAGATGCTGCTGAAGCTATCCAGGCCTTTCATGGCTTTCTGCATACTGAGCTATGCACCAGGTATAGCTCGGAATGGAGAGTGTAAAAATCCTATTCACCCTAATAGATCGGAGAGGGGATCAAAAGATCCCCTAAGGAGCTAATAGTTATTAAATAGAAAAGTTAAAAAAAGTAAAAAAAAAAAAAAATATATATATATATATATATATATATATATCTATATATTAAAAGTTTAAATTACCCCCGTTTCCTAATTTTACATATAAAAATATATAAACAATACAAAAAATAAACATATTGGGTAACGCTGCATCAGAACATGTCTGGACTATTAAAATATTTTTAAACATTCCTGTGCGGTGAACGCCATAATGGTAAAACAATTAAAAACACGCTTGTTTGCTTTTTTTGTCATCTTGTCCCCCAAAAAAATTGAATAACAGTGATCAAAAAGTCCTACAAAATGGTACTAAAACTACAGTTTGTTACACAAAAAACAAGCCTTCCTACAGCTCTGTAGACCAAAATATAAAAAAGTTATGGTTGTCCAAATATGGTTATGCAAAGAAAATTTTTATTTTTTCCAAAGGTTTTTGCCCCATTTGTATTTAGCTGCAGATTAACATTGTGAACGCTGTGATGTCAAAACCCCCAAAACCTTGCCGGAATTCTGCTTTCTTTTTAATTTTGCCACACAAAGAATTTTTTCCCCATTTTGTAATACAAGACATGGTAAATAAAATGGTGGCATTAAAAAATGCATTTTGTCCCGCAAAAAATAAGCCATCATATAACTATGTGGGCGGAAAAATAAAAAAGATATGTCTATTGGAACATGGGGAGGAAAAATCTAAAATCTAAGGTTTAAAACGGATCCGTTGTTCCGTTTCATGTTTTCTGTTGTGGTTCCGTTCCGTTGATCCGCAAAAACGAATCCATATGGTTTCTGTATCAGTTCAGTTTTTTGCGGATCGTATACGGAAAGCCAAAAAAAAAAAGGAAAAGCACATCCCCATTTTCACTCCCCCTATTTAAACTCGGTCAGGTGATAGTTGTGCCTCTACTTTTTGGTAGCTTGTTGCAGCCTTGAGAGCGTACTTGGAATCCTGTGTTTGGCAGACATTGGTTTCTGGCTACAATGTTCGGTGCATCATTGGTGAGGAGGAAATGGCTCTCTTGTGCTTCTCAGGAACATGAACATCAGCCGACTATGGTGAACGTTGAACTGAGAAGGAGGCATTGGGTTCACCCAATTCTCTGTCAGCGGCGACATAAGGGTCATTTCCACACGCTGTACATGGACCTGCGACAGCATCCAGAAAAATGTTGGGGGTTTTGTCATATGTCTGTGAACAGCTTTGACTTGTTGTTATCGTCTCTGCGTCCTGGCCTCACTTACCGGGACACAAATATGAGGCGCTGCATTTCTCCAGAGGAACGGCTCCTCGTCACATGGAGGTATGTATATTTATTATTACTTAATATCTTTATGTGTTAGTGTCTTAGCAATGTTGATAGTGTGCCTAGAAAGAGAAATGATGCGTTTAGTGTGTTTGACATATATGTTTGTGGCATTACTTGTTTTTGGTTTGTGTCTTATAGATTTCTGGCAACTGGGAATTCATTTTATTCTCTGCATTATGAGTTCCTGCTGGGAGTCTCAACGATTTTATCGGATAGTTCGTCAAACCTGTGAATTGATTTGGCAGCGAATCCGGGAAGTGGTGATGCCAGAGCCCACGGCTGATGATTGGCTTCAAATTGCGGAGGGCTTTAATTCTAATGCAAATTTCCCGAACTGTATTGAAAACTGAATGGCAAACACATACGTGTTAAGAAGCTGCCTCACTCAGGGTCCCGGTACTACAATTATAAACAGAATTTTTCTGTTGTGCGGATGGCCTTAGCAGACAGTACTACAAGTTTATAATTGTGGCTATTGGTGCCTATTGGAGCACTGCAGATGCTCGCATTTTAAGTGCTTCTAGAATGTGTGCGAGACTTCAAGCGAACCAGTTTGCCCTCCCAGAGCCCAGATTGCTGCCAGGTTCTGCCGGGCCACCTGCTCCATTTGTTATTGTGGCTGATGAAGGTTTTGCTTTGACACCACTTATCATGCGGCCCTTCCCCAGATGCAACCTGGATGACAGTAGGCATTGTTTAACTATCGGCTAAGTTGAGCCTGTCGGTGTGTTGAGTGTGCCTTTGGAATACTCACACACAAGTGGCGAGTATTACTGTCCTCCATACAGATGTCGCCGGAGAATGCCTCCCTGGTTATTAAAGCATGTGTGATCCTGAATAACTTTGTCAGGATTCATGATGCTCCTTCAGAACCTGATGATTTTGCGCCTGGTACTTCTTCTTCAGCTGTAGGGTTGGACCAGACCCTTCATGGACGGCCTGGAACTGCTTAAGTTGCAGTTCGGGCCCTCTATGAGCATTATTTTTCAAGTTCTGAGGGTGCATTGCCGTAGCAGAGGGACGTAGTTCGTGGCAGACAATGAATTATCTCGACTCTGGTAATCTTAGTTTCTTTTTAATTTTCCAGTGAGCTTTTTTTTGTTTTGGGTGGGAGGTGTAGATAGTGTAGAGACTCACAAGACAAAGCAGACCCTTGACGTGGGCTTGTGGGCTGGGGTACAAATGTAGGCCCTTTAAAAAATGTAATCTATGTATTCTTTCATTTTGTAATGTTTAAACCGTGATAGTAATGATGATAATTTTTTTTTTGTGGACTAAATTAACCCTCTAATACCTCTTACAATATCAAATGGTGTAATAGCAATGCATATGTGGCCGATTTTTTATGAAATTGTGCTAAATTTATTAATATTTGTTTCTGTTCCTTGCAGGCAGAATCTGTCTTGAAGCTCACCAAGTTCTGCGTAATTCAGTGGATTGTTGGCCCTTTTTTTACATACAGTCATAAATATTGGGACATCAACACAATTCTAACATTTTAGGCTCTATACAACACCACCATGGATTTAAAATGAAACGAACAAGATGTGCTTCAACTGCAGACTATCAGCTTTAATTTGAGGGTAGTTACATCCAAATCAGGTGAACGGTGTAGGAATTACAACAGTTTGCATATGTGCCTCCCACTTGTTAAGGGACCAAAAGTAATTGGACATAATAATAATCATACATCAAACTTTCACTTTTTAATGCTTTGTTGCAAATCCTTTGCAGTCAATTACAGCCTGAAGTCTGGAATGCATAGACATCACCAGACGCTGGGTTTCATCCCTGGTGATGCTCTGCTAGGCCTCTACTGCAACTGTCTTCAGTTCCTGCTTGTTCTTGGGGCATTTTCCCTTCAGTTTTGTTCAGGTCAGGTGATTGACTTGGCCATTGCATAACATTCCACTTCTTTCCCTTAATACATTTTTTGGATTCTTTTGCAGTATGCTTTGGGTCATTGTCCATCTGTACTGTGAAGCGCCGTCCAATGAGTTCTTAAACATTTGGCTGAATATGAGAAGATAATATGAAACACTTCAGAATTCATCCTGCTGCTTTTGTCAGCAGTCACATCATCAATAAATACAAGAGAACCAGTTCCATTGGCAGCCATACATGCCCACGCCATGACACTACCACCACCATGCTTCACTGATGCGGTGGTATGCTTAGGATCATGAGCAGTTCCTTTCCTTCCCCATACTCTTCTCTTCCCATCACTCTGGTACAAGTTGATCGTGGTCTTATCTGTCCATAGGATGTTGTTTCAGAACTGTGAAGGCTTTTTTAGATGTCATTTGGCAAACCCTAATCTGGCCCTACTGTTTTTGAGGCTCACCAATGGTTTACATCTTGTGTCGAACCCTCTGTATTCACTCTGGTGAAGTCTTCTCTTGATTGTTTACTTTGACACACATACACCTACCTCCTGGAGAATATTCTTGATCTGGCCAACTGTTGTGAAGGGTGTTTTCTTCACCAGGGAAATAATTCTTCGGTCATCCACCACAGTTGTTTTCAGTGGTCTTCCGGGTTTTTTGATGTTGCTGAGCTCACCGGTGCATTCCTTCTTTTTAAGAATGTTCCAAACAGTTGTTTTGGCCTCGCCTAATGTTTTTGCTATCTCTGATGGGTTTGTTTTGTTTTTTCAGCCTAATGATGGCTTGCTTCACTGATAGTGACAGCTCTTTGGATCTCATCTTGAGAGTTGATAGCAACAGATTCCAAATGCAAGTAGCACACTTAAAATGAACTCTGGACCTTTTATCTGCTCATTGTAATTGGGATAATGGGGTAATAACACACACCTGGCCATGGAACAGCTGAGAACCCAATTGTCCCATTACCTTCGGTCCCTTAACAAGTGAGGGGCATATATGCAAACTGTTGTAATTCCTACATTGTTCACCTGATTTGGATGTAAATACTTTCAAATTAAAGCTGACAGTCTGCAGTTAAAGAACATCTTGTTCATTTTATTTCAAATCCATGGTGGTGGTGTATAGAGCCAAACATTTTAGAATTGTGTTGGTGTCCCAAAATTTTTGGACCTGGTTGTATTTATTTTATAGATAATAAATTTGGGAAGCATATCTATGTGTTTATTTGAGCACGCATATTCACCCTGTGGCCCTCCAGTATTGTGCAAGCTTCACAGTACTGCCTCACTGCACATCCTATCTGACAAATTTGACATGGCGTCATTATTAGTTGTCAGCCATTATGCTTGAGGGCATCTGGGTCAGCATAGTTGTCCTTCTAAAATATGCACACTCATATTTTTGATAATGTTTGGAAGACTATACATCAATTATAAAAGAGTTAAGACTGTATGCATGTGCTAATAAACATTGCACGTTCTCCGATTGTGATAACTGTGAAAGATGTAATAAAAGTACAATGTTTAACTGCTTGCTGTTTTTTATAAACATAATCAGAAATAATTAACACGAATATGGATTTATCATCAGCCTATATGCAGAACATTCTTTTCAACAAAAAATACAATTAAAACTCAAAAAGGTCCCTTGTAAACGGACCAATGACTTTGTCATTGGGGTCAGCCACCTGAGTTGTGGTTTGGTATGTCCCTGGGTGTGGCTGAAATGTTGGGGGGGGGATATATGCAGGGTCCTGAGAAAACAAAGGCTGAGAGGACGAGCTTGGCATAGGATGGAGAGGGGCCATGCTGGGCCCAGGTTGTGGCAGTGGCGGATCCAGAGCCTGATCTCGGGATGGGCAATTCCAGATAGTTTTGTGGCGGGCCAGGGGGTAATATAACTGAGGAGGGTTATCATGGGACTCTATATACACATAGGACACCCGCAGCCTTCTCCCCTCTATATACACATAGGACACCCGCAGCTATTCTCCCATAGATATGCCGTATGCTTTCTGCATGCGGATTTTCACACAGATTCATTGGAGTTTTCTATAAAATATGCAGCTAGAAATTATTTTGCTATATATGACCATCCACATGTCCTGGTCATTTCAGTTTGTTTTTATGTTAGGCCTCATTCACACCAGCCTGTTCAGCACGTATTCACACCTGGCAGATCAGTTGAACTTGCAGGAAATTCTACAGCTGTTCATTTGGATAAAATAATATTTCTGTGGAAATCTGGCAACTGTGAACAGAAGGTTTATTACAACTTGCGGTTTGGCAGCTATTTAGCAAAAATAGGGTTAAAAAAACTGACTGACCAGGACATGTGGATGGTCATATATAGTAAAATAATTTTTGCTGTAGGTTTTATAGCAAATCTGCAATGAATCTGTGTCAAAATCTGTATGTTGTGTGGATTTAAACACAGATTCATTGCAGATTTGCTATAAAATCTAAAGCAAAAATTATGTTACTGTATATGTTATCTGACCATCCACATGTCCTGGTCAGTCAGTTTCTTTAACCCTATTTTTGCTAAATAGCTCCCAAACTGCAAGTTGTAATAAACCTTCTGTTCACAGTTGCCAGATTTCCACAGAAATATTATTTTATCCAAATGAATAGCTGTAGAATTTCCTGTTCAGGTTCTGATCTGCCATGAAAGCTGATGATGGGGAGTGCTGTGCTGCCTACACTCACTAGAGCCAGAGACTAATACACACAACTAGCCTATGCATGAGGTGTTGAGGAGGAGGAGGAGGTCTCCTACCTAGAAAGGCTGGCTGGTGGAGTCACAGACGGGCTCACTGGCTGGAGGAGGAGAGAGGAGAGGCTGCCTTGCATGCTCCTGCACGAACAACAAACAGTACGAGCTCCTCAGAGGTCTGGGAGGGGCGGAGGGCTGGTACATCATGTGATGTTATCCCTAACCAATCAGCAGGCCTGTATCAGTCTCACTGTCTCTGACAAGCCTGCTGATTGGTTAGGGATACTTAGTGCACAAAACATCATGCCGACTTCCAAAAGGAGGACTTCTGGCCGTCCGTCCTGGCCTTGCGTGGCCTAAAACCGGACGGATGGCCACCCTACACTGCAGTCTGTCAGCTTTTATTCTGGGGGGGGGGCAATTGCCCCGTTGCCCCCCCCCCCCTGGATCCGCCAATGGGTTGTGGTTGTGCTGATAATCTGAAGGGCCAATTTTTCAGGTTATCCACACAACACACAAGGATATGATATGGATCTAACAGGCTTTTTAATATAGTCACGACAGAGGTCATGACGTCCATGAACAGTGTTTGCTTGTAGGCGGGGAGGTCTTTTATGACATGACCCAGCCCACTAAGCATGCGCTCCTCATGGGTCTCCACATGTCTGGGCTGCAGGATTGGGGTTTGGAGGCCCGTCCCTTCTCTGTTGTGGCTGTCTCTTTGTGGGTAGGGGACTTGCAGGTGTGGTTGCGGAAGGTCCCTCCAGAGCTGATGAGTCCTCCCTCTCTGGCTGGTGCAGCTCTTGACGCCAAGGTCGAGGGGAGTCCTTGCCAGACACTCCATGGTCTGATTCACTGCTGGTGCTTGCAGTTCCCCTCGGAGCATCCAGGCTGTCAACAGTGCTGTTGAATGAGATTGAATGTTATACAACCAATGTGTATTTATGATCTATATTAGAATTACATAACACATTGCCATCACTATCAGAACCAGACTACAGCCGCTTTCAGTAGTGTCCATCGTAACACTCCATGCCAGCCGTGCACTTACCATGTTAAGATAGACTGTTTCGACTAATGTTTATACACTACTGATGTCGGACATACTACTGTCTAGTGGTGTTTAAAGACATACCATAATTGGATTATGTATTGGGCCACGTTTTCAATCACTCATATGCTGCATTGCACAGGCAAAGATATTTGTCATAAATAACAGTGCTGTACTGTCCTTTACCACAATGTGCTAATGAGTCCTTTCCTCATATAAATTGGGAAATACATACTATACATGGATATACGCATAGGGATATTCATTAAATGTCTCGTCACCTGTTTCAAATTAACTGCCATTTGTGCATCTATGGGGAGGTAACTAAAGCCTATATGCTAAGCTTATTCTAGCATGTTGCGGACAAGGCGAGTATATTTTTAACTACAGATAAAAGATTCCTACCAGTCATGGAAAATCCATGTCAAGTTACAGCCAAGCCTTTGGATTCTGGATATTTAAACATGATGTTCACCATCCGCTTGGATCCCAATACAACACAAAAGTAATGGGTAATTTCTGCATGTCCATGAAAACATTATAAACATATCATCTATTTTTCATACTCTCGTCCTCACATTCAGGACGGGTCTCAAGAAGCCCAGTTGGCGGGTATAAATATAGGGCTTCTTACGCAGGCCACCTTCACCACTGTGTCCTAATGCCTGCATCCTTTCCCTTCTGTATCACGGCATGACTGCCAGCGCGTCTTCACATGTTGGACTGTTGAAATATGACATATAACATTTGTATGGGATTGGGACAAAAAACAAAACAAAAGCACTTTGCACATTTACCTTCCATATTGAATAAAACACCCTTTATAAATATGTCTTCACAGTCTGAACAAACACATTTTGCCATAACGTTTGATGGTTTGTGGCGTCATGCTAAAAAACACATGACAATACATCAGCTGTATTACATGCTTGCACACTACAGGAAAAAAAAGCAGCTTTGTACAAGCTCTAGGGTTCGCAGCCAACATATAGGGTTGGGAACATTTGGAATATAATATCCAAAAGCATGCGCACTACTGCGGGATAGCAGGGTTGGGGTAAGCACTGAAACGGTAGAGGCCGAAATAAGATAGCCAAGGAAATACAACATAGTTTAAGGCTGTGGTCAGGAAAAACGTATTAGAACTAATAATAACTAATAAATAATAATAATAAATAGAACTTATATAACTAATAATTAAAATATGCATTCGATCCATATAACTTTACAAATAGGGCTGGTGACGAAAGCAAATAATTCCAAGGCCTTGATCAGGACATCTTCTGCAAAACCTATTTTAGCATTAGACCCATTACATAAACTTTAAACAATAGACATGGTTTGGGTTACCTAATTTACGCCGTTTTCCAGAATTGGCCCTCTCCCACTCTCGGGCCAGCATCTGCTCGGTGACCTCATCCCAGCCACGCTCCTTCAGGACTTTGTCATGGTGTAATTCTGTTTGTGAGTCCCAAAGCTGGGGACGCTCCTGGATTAGGCTCAGAAGTTGCTTCACATCCATTTTCTCCAAGTATTGCTGGCAAACCACAGTGGTTCTAGCCGGTTTCAGCAAGTGGACATGTGCTCATCAAATGTATCAAAACAACATGGCCAGAGTCAGCTAGGCATTGTAGATAAAAAAAATTACGGATCCTCAAAAAAACGGGAAACAGATACCCCAAGTAAAAGGTTAAAAACAACTTTATTCTACTTACAGGTTTACACCTTGTAGTTAGCGTGACAGACAAACAGCACAAGCTGTTTCCCATTTTTCAAAGGGATTCTGGATATGGAGAGTTTCAGTTAGTGTTCGGAGTGAAATTACGAGTGACCTGAATAAGAGAAAAGCACGTTTGGAGCACATGTTTATGGTGGACCCATTAGCGCGGACCTGATACCTGACTTTTGAATACTGTGTCTTAAAATGGAAATAGGCTCAGTCTTTAAGGGGTTAAAACCTCAAAACCATTGGCAGATTTGTTTTTTTGTTTTTCAATTTTACGTCACAAAGAATTTTTTTCCTGTTTTCCAATACAAGACATGGTCAATTAAATGGTGCCATTTAAAAACACATCTTGTTCTGCAAAAAAATGTGAACAGAAAAATAAAAAAATTATTGCTATTGGAACATGGAGAGGAAAAATCAAAAATGTAAAAATGAAAAGAGTCTCAGTCTTTAAGGGTTTACAGACATTCTATTATAGCATCTCTGCATGATCATGCTTGTCCTGGGTGACAGGCAGAAAAAAGTATAGAGTCCAAGGAGTGTACTTCTAGATTTGTACCTTCTTCCTTGGTAAGTGTGAAGTGTCAGGTTTATGCAGTAGAGGAAATAAGTAGGAAATATTTAGTGCCCTCAAATTCACAGGACTCCCCACCGTCATTTATTCTGTGTAAAGCGGAATTCACACTGAGTTTAGTGTCTATTTGTAATATTCGATGGGAAAGTTCCCATCACATACATCAACCAAATCTATAAACACCCTTTCACCCAACTGAGTTGAAAAAAGTACCCCAACGTATACCTGCCCAATGTAGGCCAAAAGTATTATGTGAGCGTTCATTGAAGAAAAAAATTATCTGTAATATTCCAAGCTAACCAAGTATAGTCATTATGTATTTTCTTCTTATTTAACTATTTAAATATCCTAAAACTGAGCCTTGTGGCATCACTGTCGCAAACCAACCATTGTGGTGAAACACTGCCATCTGCTGTAACATTGCTTCACTCTTGTTCCTTTTTGAATAGTAGTTTGGGTATAGATTTTTTACCATTTCGTATCTTAGCCTTTGCATGTCCACAATACCCAATGATATTTCAATATAATATAGTGTTATAAACCATTTAAGTAATTACAACCCTGTATATTCGCTGAATATAAGGATACTTTTGCACTGATATGCAAATATGTTAAAAAAATTTGTATTTAAAAGACAGATTAGTTTAACATATTATGAAGGCTTCTCTTAAAGGTGTTGTCCATGTTTTATAAGAACTTCGGCAACACCTGTAAATGGCCTAAAATAAAAAATTTATGAATATTCACCTGTTTACCCCTCTGTTTCTTCCTGTACTACTATCTTTTTTCTGGCTGCAGCAGTGAAGTTCGGTGTACACAAGTCATCACTGCATCCAATCATTGGCTGCAGCCAATTAAATGACGTCAGCAGTGAGAGGACCGGAGCGCAGCGCTCGAAGAAACAGTAGAGAAAACAGGTGAGTAACCATCCATTTGTTATTTTAGGCCATCTACAGGGGTTGCTTGAGTTTTTATATAACCCTGACAACCCCTTTAAATACACAACAATGTCAGATCAGTGGGGTCCAAAACTCAAAACTCTAACTAAACTCCAGCTCCAGGATGGAAGGATCTGTCCACTTTGTAGTTTCACTTGAATGGGAGCTGGCTGCAGTAGCCAGGAACAACCACTAAACAGTAGACAAAACCTTGGACTTCTGGCTCCATCCAATGTATAGTTTAGGCACTTCTTGTAAAATTACATGTGAAAATAGGTTGCCAAACCCTCTTCAGGGAATAAAAAATACACGTATGCCACGTTTCTGAGAGGCATAATGCAACAGTTTATTTGTTAAGTTTAAAAAACTTTGTTAGACCTTAATCTAAGTCAGGTGTAGACCACTCCAGAACTTTGTAAACTATGTGACCCTATAAGCTTCTCAGGATGTTGTAATCATACTTACCAGTCATTGGCATCTGACAGGATCTGAGAATAAGGCTGGGTTTACATGTTCAGGTTTTCAGATGTAGTTTTGGAGCCAAAAGCAAGAGTCGATTCAGAAAAGAGATGAGGTAGTATCTGTCCTTTACACTTACTTTCCCTTTATGATCTGCTTCTGGCTTTAAAAACTGCATAAAAATTCAGAAAGTTGTAAAGCTAGCCTGCAGTTAAATGACTCCCACAAGGCAGTAGAAAGCTATAAAAGATATCTAAATGCAATTGCCATAGTCCAAAATCTGTGATAGCTTGAGCATGGCCACCTAGCCACTGAATTTTATGGGTCGAATGGCTCACGTGAATCAGTCCTAAGGGATTCCCACACATCTTAATGGATATAGTGGATATCCCACAAATGTTTAAGATGTCAAATTTTAACGTTTGCGATACATGGCTTCTGTGGAGGTATTTGAACTGTACAACTGTTGTCATGCCATTGAAATGGAATAAGCAATAATTGTTGGTCTAAGAATTGTGAATTTCTGAAGCCACAATACATTTGCTTTCATTGAATGGATAAACACAATAGCGATTCCAAATGTATTTAGGTCCATCTAAAGCTGGGAAACTATTCTACTGAAGACTGTAGCCAGTAGTTGAACATCTGTATAATGTGTCCAAGGAGAAGATGATCCGTTTTGACTGAGAAAAGTAGTTCAAATTCACACACATAATAACAGTGTTTCTCAGATTTATATATATATATAATATATATATATACATATATATATTTAATGTTTGTGTGTGTCATTAAAAGATAGACAGTAACCACTATAACAGTGACATCTGCAGTACCCCGCCCCTTTAACAGTGACCTCCACAGTACCCTGTCTCGTTGACAGTGATTTCCACAATAACGCACCCCATTAACAGTGACCTCCACAGAGCTTCGTTTCCTTAAAATGTGACCTCCACAAATCCCTGTCCTCTTAACAGTGACCTCTACAGCTCCCCGCCCCTTAACAATGACTTCCATAGTGGACCGTCCCCTTAATTGTGACCTCCACCGTTCCCTGCCCCCATAACAGAGACCTCCACAGTGCCCTCCCCTTTAGCAGTGACCTACACAGCATCCCATCCCCTTAACAGTGACCTCCACAGCATCCCGACCCTTTAACAGTGACCTCCACAGCATCCCACCCCCTTAACAGTGACCTTCACAGAAGCTCACCTCTTTAACAGTGACCTCCACAGTAGCCACCCCCTTTATTAGTCACCTCCACACTCCCCATCTTCTCAACAGTGATTTCCACAAAACCTTGTCCCCTCAACAGTGGCCTCTACAGCAATCTTCCCCTTAACAATAACTTCTATAGCGGAATGTCCCCTTAACTGTAACCTCAACAGCAGCCTGCCCCCAGGGTGGCCAGAAGTCCGGTTTTAGGCTGGACAGTCCGGCATTTACATTCCCTGTCCTCCGTCCAATACAGGGCCTGGACGGACACAGGGATGTCCTTTTGAACAGCTCACTCTCACACTCTCAGAAATTCACCCTCCCTCCCACCTCTGCAGCTGAGAGAAGTTTATTTTTACCTTCATTTTTTCAATTCCTGTCGGCTGCGGAGTGGGAGGGGGCGTGGCCCAACCTGATCTAGGCTGTGGTTTAGCGGGACCTGGGGGCAGGGTTTTTACATCTGTCTTTTGAGGATGGCCTGAATGGCCACCCTACCTGCCCCTTTAACTGTGACCTCCATTGCACTCGACTCTCTTAACAGTGTCCTCCACAGCACCCTTCCCTGTTTAAAGCTGACCTACAGCAGTGAAGAAAAATGGCTGGGTTTTTATGGAAACCTGGTGGAAAACCGGGTGTATGTGGAGACTAAGGGCCTGCGAGCTTCTATTGGCTAATGCATTTTTGGGAATATATCAGGAACAGTACATGCTAGAGAGCTGAGACCTTTTCTAAAACCTTCCCAGACAACTGATTTACCTGTGTGCCAAATTGTAAATGCGACGGTGTGAATTCCTTTAGCGGACATACACACACACATACACATACCTACGCTCAGCTTTATATATTAGATTGTTTCATAGTGAAACTATTACTGTAAAGCAATGTTCCCCAACTGTGGCTCTCCAGCTGTTTTGCAACAGCTGGAGAGCAACAAGGTGAGGAACAAATAAATAAATACTTAATAGAGTACTTAGTAGGTTTTGGGGTAAGTGCTATAGAATACGTTAACAGTAGTGATGAGCGTACATGCTCGGCCGAGTAACAGTTCGGCTCGAGCATCGATATGCTCGACACTCGGCTGTACTCGGCCGAGCATCATGTGTGTTTGTCTCCTCCCCTCACATTTAGCGCCTCCGAAGCAGCCAATCAAGGTCCAGGTAAGTAATTCCCTTGAGTACAAGGCCATAGCCATGTTAGCTGTAAGCCATACACTGATTGGCTGGCCAAAACACATGATACAAGTTCATATAGGAGCTGAGGTCCGGCGCTCGGCTCATTCAGCGTCAGGGAGAGCAGACAGTAGGCAGGGACAGTTAGCGTTTTGCTGTAAAGTTACTGATTTTACTACAAAAACCTTATCGAAAGGCCAAACAGTCATTTTAAGGACTACAGTATGTGTGTGACAGCAGTGCAGCACCTTTTTTTTTAAACAAGGGGTTTAATTCAGCACTATCTGGGACAGGTGTCTTCAGGAAGGGACAGATAGTGCAGGGCTTGAAAATCGCTTTTTTGAGTACCCAAACTTTTAAAAGATAGAAAGATTTCAGATTAGTGACATCTACAGTACACCATCAGACAGCAGTGTGTTGAGCAGGCATTATGAAAAGGGGCTTATTCACTACAGTGTGCCTGCTAGTGAGATATACACTGCACCATCAGAGAAAAAAAAAATCTGGGGAAATTAACCTACTTAGTGCCACATCTGTGTGTGCGTTTAATCCGCAACCGTTATATTCATTCCTCCAGCAGAGAGTGATATTTTGGCCCATTTTAACTAGTTTTGGGCACATCTGTGTGTGCCTTTAGGCCACAACCGTATATACAGTATTCCAGTAGAGAATAATTTGGGACAAATTTGTATCCAATACTGAACTGTATCTGAATACAGTGTGTATATTACAAATCCCATTATCCTGGGCCTAGTATAGTGCCCAAAATCTTTTTTTTTTTGTATACAATACTGAACTGCATCTGAATACAGTGTGTACATTACAAATCCGATTAATCTGGGCCTAGTGTAGTGGCTAAAATCTGTTGTTTTTTTTATCCAATACTGAACTGCATCTGAATACAGTGTGTCTATTAAAAATCCCATTATCTTGGGCCTAGTATACTGGCCAAAATCAGTTTTTTTTTGTATCCAATACTGAACTGCATCTGAATACAGTGTGTCTATTACAAATTCCATTATCTTGGGCCTAGTATAGTGACCAAAATCTGTTGTTTTTTGTATCCAATACTAAACTGTATCTGAATACAGTGTGTATATTACAAATTCGATTAATCTGGGCATAGTAAAGTGTCCACAATCTTTGGGTTTTGTATCCAATACTGTCCTGCATCAGAAAACAATCTGCGCTACATCTAGAGACAAAACCATTAATATGAAGAAGGCAAGCACAAAGGGGCGGGGAAGTGGCCCTGGGCTCAATGAAACAGAGTAAAATAATGTAGCTGAGGGCCTCCAGGTGCGCTAACCCTCTAAAACAGTGAAGGCGATGGCGAACCTTTTAGAGACTGATTGCCCAAACTGCAACCACAAACACACTTATTTATCGGAAAGTGCCCACATGATAATTTACCCGGAATACTACAGTCCAATATAGTATATCTTCCATGTTCCTTATTATTTAGCTATAGTAGCCTGCCTGAATGAATGTCAGGAAAAGTGTAAGGCATATTGGTGCACCACAGACTATTTCAAGGGTAAGGGTGCCCACAGAGAGGGCTCTGAGTGTCGCTTCTGACACCTCTGCAAGAGTTTTGCTGACCATATAAAACATTATGAGCGAGAGCAGCCTAAAAAACATGTTGATATCTGATATGATGGAGAAGGAGGAGAAGGACGAGAAAAGGAAGATTAAACCATATAACCTTTTTAGTGCTGGCAGAGGTGCATGTGAATACAGTGTATTCAGTACATTACAGACAACACATTTAAAATGCCTTTATGTTCAGCCGCTTTCATCTGGTGGAGTAGAGAAGTCAAGAGCAACCCAGGCCCGGTTAATTTTTATAATAGTGAACCTGTCAGCATTTTCATTTAACAGGCGCATGCGCTTATCTGTTTTTATGGCCCCAGCAGCACTAAATACCCGCTGTGCCAAAATGCTGGCGGCTGGGTAGGCCAGCACCTCTGAGGCGTAAAGAAGACAAGCGGAGGGTGGTCTGGCTATCACCCTGTGTACTGTGTTTGACTTTTTGTTGGTTATGGTTTGAGCTACAGTTTATCACTAGTCTGTAAGATATGTTATTATTGTTATTTATTTTGTTATTTAGGAGTTATTCAACAGGCCATGCCATTGTTTTACCACCACTGTTGTATGTTATGTTTGTATTTTATAGTAATGTGTAAGTTTTGGATGAGATTTTAGTGAATACAGTGTACAGGCCAGCCCCTCAAGAGTGCAAGTTTGAGCCACGTGTCCAGCTTGGACACCCAATAGTTGTAAGGCACAGAGGGATCACTAAGGACGCTGACACGGTCTGCAATGTACTCCTTCACCATCTTACAAAATGTTTCCCTCCTTGTGACACTAGGCCGCGCATCACGGTGAGGGTGCTGGCGGGGTGTCATGAAACTGTCCCAGGCCTTGTAGAGTGTTGTCCTACCTCTGTTGGAACTGTGGTGTGTCCCCCTCATCTCCCCTCCTGGTTTGCCCAAGGAACTATGTACTCTGCCTCCAGTGTTGTCATATGGAAATTTTCTAAGCAATTTTTAAACAAAGACATTCTGTTATTGCATCGTTTTGCTCATCCTCTCCACCACAGGTATGAGAGATGAAAAGTTCTCTTTGTAAGGGGGGTCGATAAGGGTGAACAACCATTAATCCGTGTTGTCTAACATGTGTGTAACACACGGGTCGCGGGAAAGGCAGCCTAACATGAAGTCAGCCATGTGTGCCAGATTCCCAACAGGCAAGACTTCGTTGTTGTCATTAGGAGGATGACTCTCATTCTCCTTATCCTCTTCCTCCTCTCCTGCCCATGTATGCAGAACAGATGGAATAAACCTGCTATTGTTACTACCCTCTGTAGCGTAGGCAACTGTTTCTTGCTCCTCCTCCTCATCATCATCATCCAATTCACACTGAGAAGCCGAACTGATGGTGTTCTGGCTATCACCCTGTGTAATGTGTCCCCCTAGTTCCACCTCTTCCACATATGAAGCGTCCGCCTTCATCGTTAGCAGCTAGCGTTTCACTACACACAGAAGTGGTATGGTTAGGCTGATAATAGCGGCATCGCTACTCACCATCTGTGTTTATCCCTCAAAGTTGCGTAAAACCTCACAGAGGTGAAAACATACAAGATCATGTTGCAGCTGGTATTCCACTACTGCCCTCTGCTGCTCACAAAGCCTGGACCACATGTAGAACGTAGAGTTCCAGCGTGTGCTTACGTCACACAATAGTCTGTCAGCTGGCAAATGCAAAACCGACAGCAGCTGTAGATGACTTTCGGAAATGGGCACACACACAGTGCACCTTCACCAGTAGCTCAGGCAAAATGGGGTAGGTTGGGAGAAAATTGAAGAAAATTGAAAACACATGGCCTAGGCATGGTATGGCCAGATTCCAGACATTAAGGTGGGATCCACATGGGCATATCAGCATTTGTCCCATGTACAATTTTCCCTTCTTCACTGGGCAGATGTTGTTTTCTGCCCCTGTGATGGTCCTGATTCGCTGAGGGCTGGGCCTGTTATGTTCCAGGGTTTGATTTTTTTATTGTTATGGTTTGAGTTTCTGACTAGGCTGTAAAATAAAATACGTTATGGTTATTTGGTTATTTATGAGTTCTTAAAAAGTTCATACCATTGGTTTAACTCTATTTTTCTGTGTTAGGTTTTTAGTTATATTAATGTATAAGTTTGGGATGCTTGTTGTGCATGGTACATATATGCTGTATGATATGTGTGTGAGCTCTGCGGCGGTGTGCTGTTTGTCACCCAAGCAAATGAATTTCAGCAAGGCCTGTGCCATCCCAGGGTACGATTCGCTAACGGCCTCCACAAGTTTCACCCAGTGTGCAGTCACAGAAATGTAGCATCCTTGGCAAAAAGAACTTGTACTTGTGTCCGTTGTTAAGTGGACCTTCCCAATAACTTTGTTGGCCAGGGCACGGGTGATGTTACGGGACACAATGTAATGCGGGGATGACATCGAGAAAAATAGTGACGGCTGGGGACTGAGTGATGAAGGACGGCCGCCGCCATGAGGCTGAGCAAAACCTCAGTGACCAGAGGCCTAAATAGCAACATTTACATGGCTCCAAATTTTTAAAGGTGCAAATTTAGTGCTATGGCCTGTGGGTGGGTGGCGGGTATTGGCGCTTACGTTCAAAGGCCTGGGGACATCTGTACGCTGTGCTCGGATACAGAAGTGGGTGTGCTAGCAGATGGTGCTTGCGAAGGCCCAGCTGCAGGGTGGGAGTCATCCAGGCCTGCGTCTAGGACAGAGGATTGGCCAGCACGTAACACGGGGAGGAAGAGGAGGCAGTGGTGTGACCCACAGACACTGATTGTGGACCCAGGGGTTCGCCCCACCTATTAGGGTGCTGTGATGCTATGTGGCGGATGGTGTTGAGGTTGTTAGTGTTCCCACCCCTACTCATTTAGCCCCCAGTTTACCGTCTTCCCCCATTATGTTCCCATGTTTGAGTTTTTATTGGTATGGTTTGAGTTAGTTTATTAATAGGATGTAAAATATGTTATGGTTATTAACATAGTAACATAGTATATAAGACCGAAAAAAGAAATTTGTCCATCCAGTTCGGCCTGTTTCCTACAAGTTTATCCAGAGGAAGGCAAAAAAACCCTGTGAGGCAGAAGCCAATTTTCCCCACTTAAGTGGGAAAAAAATTCCTTCCCGACTCCAATCAGGCAATCAGATATAACTCCCTGGATCAACGACCCATCTCTAGTAGCTGTAGCCTGTAATATTATTACACTCCAGCTCCTTCATGCACCACGTCAAGGTTTCTCAGCATGGCATGGGATCCTACCACTAGACTACCTATGGTGTGTGAACATGGTCTGAAAGGTGCTGAGATCCAGCTCACAGCCCCAATCCCACTCACCGACACTGCAGGACCAACAATGCAATGGGAGACAAATGAGGCTGCAAGCCACACCTACAACAGAACATGTGACACAGGCTCCCAGGTGCAACAGAATGTTACCAGCCATACGCAATGGCACATTCAAAACATATAAAGCTAAAATCACTGAAATTAACGTGGCCTAAATGAGAGGAACTGCTCAAACCCCAAACACTGTTACGTGTTTATAACTGGGGGAGCAGCTCCTCCGCATGTGGTTTGCAGCAAGCGTGTCACCTGGTCTGTTGTAGGTGTGGCTTGCGGCCTCATTTGTCTCCCATTGCATTGTTGGTCCTGCAGTGCAGGTGAGTGGGAGTGGGGCTGTGAGCTGGATCTCAGCACCTTTCAGACCCTGTTCACACACCATAGGTAGTCTAGTGGTGGGACCCCATGCCATGCTGAGAGACCTTGACGTGGTGCATGAAGGGGCTCCGATATGTTCCTGACTGGAAGATATTGGCGAAAGTCTCAGCTTTTAACATCAGCTTGAGGGATTAGCCAGTGTTGTCAGTTGCTTATCCTTGTGGTGCACTTTTTTTCAGTAATTTATGTGCCCCCAAAAGTGGGGTAAAAATTCCCCAGCGTCTTATGGGGAAAATACTAATGAGCACTCCCATTATGGAAGTGCTCATTAGTACCGGAGGACCAGGAAGCGGTGACGGCTCTGTACTCACAGCTGCCTGGTCCTCGGATGTCGGCTGAGCTGTGGCTGGGCACAGCGTGAGGAGGGTGCTCTGTGACCTCACACTGTGTGCGTCAGGTCACAACACAGCAGACAGCAGGAGGAAGAAGATTGCTGGCAGTGCTGGTGTCCGGAGCAGAAGAGGTAAGCGTTTTATTTTATTTTATATGCTCTGTGGCTGGGGTCTGATATGAAAGGCATGAGGGCTGACATGAGGCATTGGGGCTGACATGAGAGGCATTGGGGCTGATAAGAGACACAGGGGCTGATAAGAGACACATTTGGGCTGATAAGAGAGGCATGGAGGGGCTGTTAAAAGATGCATTGGAGCTGATATGAGAGGCTCGGGGGCCGATAAGAGATGCATTGGGGCTGATAAGAGGCATGGGGGCTAATAAGAGATGCATTTGGGATGATAAGAGACACATGGGGGCTGATAAGAGAGGCATATGGGGCTGCTATGAGAGGCAATGGAGGCTGATGAGAGGCATGGGGCTCTTATCTGAGTTCTGAATGGGGGTCATTCACATTGGGGTAGGAGCTGAGGTCTGATTAACATTGGGGGTCTGATTGGTGGTCTGACCTGAGGTCTAATGCAAATTTTTTTTTTCATTGTCCTCCTCTAAAGCCCAGGTGCATCTTATGGGTCGGTGCGTCTTATAGGGAGAGAAATAGGGTACATCCCCTTGTACTGTATGTAAACTGTATAATAACCATTATATGCTCCAAACTAAACCTAATTTCCTATAATAAACTAAAACCTTTTCATACCAAAAATGTATTATAAAAGTTTATTAAACAAATATGTAAATCACAAGACAATTAAAACATAATCAAAAACATGATTAGTTTACAGGAACGGGGTGACATCACTAGACAGCATGATTATTTATATTGCATCCATGATCTCAAAGCGAATGGAATCCTCTGGTTTCATTTAGTTCTATTAATATGATGTGCAAAATAGCTAATATATTGCTTAACATTAAAAAAAAATATCAGTGCATAAAGTGCAAGTGCTAGTGGATATGAAGCAAGCTAATAAGAGACACTATCTTATCAGTATTAAATTATATAATCATCGTCTTAGGTGCAGCCAGGATGGTGCCTGCACCGAAGCACGTTTCGGTGTACCTTTGTCTTGGGGTGGGGTGATTACTACATTTTCTAGTTTTTTTCTTTGTTTTAAAAACTAGTAATGTCACCCCATTCCTGTAAACTCATCATGTTATTAATTATGTTTTAATTGAGTTGTGATTTACATATTAGTTTAATAAACTATGTATTTTTGGTATAAAAAGGCTCTAGTTCTTGAAGATATCGCACAAAATCCTGTGCGCAGTGACGTATGATGTCATCTCAGGCCGTCATCTCAATTTTTTTTATAAAATTAGTCAAAGCAGCCGAATCGAATTTCCCAGTACTTCGCTCATCTCTATTTGTAATAGTTGCTGATAGTTGTCTCACCAAACAAATATTTTGAAATAAATAATAAGCAGGGAGATGACCCCAAAATAATGATATGTTAGAAGGACGATTTATTGGCCTGTATTTGTGGGAGGGTGTAAGTAGTACATTTATACCAGGCAGGCGCCTCCCTTGGGTGTGTCGACGGTGCTGCGTAGTTGTGTGCAGTCTGAGCCATCTGTTGCAGCACATGGGCTGAATCTGCAGCTTCCACACCAAGTCGGCGTTCAGGATCCCAGTTAAGGTCGTTCCAGTCGGGTGAGGGTTTGCGGCAAGCTCATGCAGCATCGTCCTGTTACAGTCCGCTGGCGATGTGTCGGCTACTTTGGTGAGGAGGAGCAGCATTGCATCGGGCCGGTCTGCCTGGCAGCCCACGTTTGGCCCCCAAATGGCAGCACGGTTAGTCTGGCCGGTGGTGTGTCGGCTCCTTTGGTGAGGAGGAGAAGCACTGCATCGGAGCGATTCTGCATGGCACCCCCACGCTTGGCGCGGTTAGGCAGCAGGGGTCAGCGTGACTCTGTCTCGTTTTCTCACGCATGGCGCCCACTCGGCAGCACATTTAGGCAGCAGGGATCAGCGTGACTCTCTCGTTTCCTCGCAGGTTTCTATGTTTTGCACAGGTCACCTTGCTTAGTTTATCTGTGTATATCTGTATGTCTTTCTTGTCTGCTTTCACTTCCCTGCTCGCCAGCAAACTTCTCTCTCTAGCCGCTATTATTTCTGCAGACAGACTAAAGCCTTGTTCACACTGACATCCAGCATTATCCCCTTACTTGCATTATAGAGGGTGAGGTTCAGGCAGCTGATTAATCCAGGTGGAGTAGAGTTGCATATTTTGCAATATGTATATTAAGTAGATGGTAAGCTCCTCTGTGTTGAGGTATATTCCCTTGTTTTGTTTCATTTGTTTTGGAGATGTAAAATGTGTGTGTGCCACTTTAAGGTTGTGAACCTGAGTTTGTGTACTTAATAAGCACCCGTGCAAGGTGCTGGGGATTCATCTTCAGTTCAGAGTGTTAGCTGGACACTGAAGGAGCTACTTGCTACAAAGGCAATTGCAGAGACCCATGAGGATTATTTTGTTATTTTGCCTCGTTTTGTTGCTTTATTTGTGCTAAAAATAGATAGGAGCATGGCCTTCGCTAAGAACTGAGTTTAGTTTGTTTTTACGGCATATACTACTCAGATCTCAACAGGGCGCATGTGCTGATAATGACAACGTTTGTATATAGCCGCGTGGTTTGTTGCAGGTGGTTTATATTACTGCATGCCTCGTGTTAGTGTCAGCATACTACCACAGTGAGGATTGTCTTTGCATGTAATTTTTGGCTTTTCAGGTCACGTCACAGCTCGCCATTCTCAGTTGATGTGGTCAATCACATCTTGTGCTAAGGTAGTAGAAGGAAAAAAAAAAAAAAAGTCACATTACGGGTGGGTTTCCCATTAGGTTACAGGCTTTGCTACTTGACGTTTTTATTTTTAGGTTGTTATAGGTTCAGAATGTTGGGTAAGTCACTGTTTCAACGGTTTGCGGTCTCACAACATCCGACCTGACCCGTCACTCAGGCCTCGGCGGTTTCAACCATTTCGTTGGATTCTGATGCCTGCATGCCTCATGTCAGTGTCAGCATACTACCACAGCCAGGATCATCATTGCATGTCATTTTTGCTTTTCAGGTCACGTCACAGCTCGCCATTCTCAGCTGGTGTGGTCAATTACATATTTTGCTAAGGTAGCAGGATGAAAAAAAAAAAGGGCATTTAAAAAAAATAAAAAATAAAAATAAGTCACATTACAGGTGGATTTCCCATTAGGTTACGGGCTTTGCTACTTAACGTTTTATTTTTAGGTTGTTATAGGTTCAGAATGTTGGGTAAGTCACAATTCCATCAGTTTGCGGTGTCACAACATCAGACCTGACTCGTCACTCAGGCCTCGGCGGTTTCGACTATTTCGTGGGTTTCTGATGCCTGCATGCCTCGTGTCAGCACACTACAACAGTCAGGGTCATCATTGCATGTCATTTTTGCTGTTTAGGTCCTGTCACAGCTCAATTACGTCTTTTGCTCAGGTAGGAGGAGAAGAAAAAAAAAAAAAAACGACAACAAACTCGCTACTTGACGTTTCTTCAAAGACTGCTATAGGTTCAGAGTGTTGAGTAAGTCACGTTTTCATCAGTTTGCGGTATCACAACGTCAAACCGAACACGTCGCTCAGGTCACGGCGGTTTCAACTATTCTGTTTTTCTGATGCTTCTGCTGGCACTGGTTTTGTTGCCATTTCTTGGCCCACAATACAATCATTTTCCTTCCGACTTTGCATTCAGGGTGCCCAGTTCGTGTCTTTCAGCAATTACTGGCAGCAGTAACAGACCAAGGCCTTGCGAGTACTCTGTTGAGGTTCCCACGGCCCACTCGCCACTGGTGTTGGGCGCGAGTATTCGCAAGGCCAGTTTGATCTCGAATATCGTGATTTCGAGATTTGCAAATATGTCGAATACATGACCCCATATTCGCAATTACATATATTCACTCTTGAAATGGATAGTGAGTGATAGGGAAACTGTATCTTGAAATATAAAAAAAATAAAAAATAATTCAGACATAATTTCCCCAACCTTAGTTGCTTCTTTACAGTTTCCACTATTCCTGTCTTAATAGGTAAAACTGTCCTGCGAATGTTCGTCACTTAAATAATCGCATTAATCTATTCGTGGTTTGTATTACCTTACCTACCTAGCGTTAACAGGTCGTGTGAGACTTCAGTACACTGAATGTATTGCGAAAATTCATATATGTCATTTTGCGCCCTTCCATTCGCACAAATTTCAAGCTTTCAATACGCGTAAAGCTGTTTAAACATTATTAATAAACAAACAGATTCTATGCGCATGCGAATATAACTTAAAAGAATTAATCGCAAGTCATGATATTGAATACGAAATAACGAATATTGCGAAATCGCGAATGTGTGACGAATGTGATGCGGGTTGTTCGTCAAATGTGTGAAGTCGAATGTGGGTCTTTGCGCTCATCACTACTCACCACCTCTCAGTAGTGCAGCATGTCCGTATGCCGGTGTCCAATGTAGGATTGAAACCGACAGCTATCGGGCCTTTCCTTCAGGTGAGGTGCGGCATATGCTGCCTCTAGGTACAAAAGTTCCAGCCCATATTATCTGGAAGCTAGGTCAGTGGCGCTCTGCATGTTCATTAGGTTCATACCTCAATCTAGCCGAGAGATGTTCTTGCATTCCAGAGGCTGGACATGTTAGTGTTGTTGCTACGTATTATTGTGTATCATTTAGTTGTTAGATTTTGCAACCTTTTAGGCATTCCTCCTACGCAGCGGTTATGGCATAACTCAAGTCGCTTAGTTTCGTTAGGTAGGCAGGTAGACGGATACGTGTCATGTAGCCCCGACCACAAGTTAGAAGGCCGATTTATTGGCCTGTATTTGTGGGAGGGGTGTAAGTAGTACATTTATACCAGGCAGGCGCCTCCCTTGGGTGTGTCGAAGCTGCTGCGTACCCTCCCAACTCGTTCTTCTTTTTCTTAAACACCTTGCAGGGTATGCCCCCTTTTAGGCATTCCTTCTACGCAGCGGTTATGGCACAACTCAAGCCGCTTAGTTAAGTTAGGTAGGCAGGTAGGCGGTCACGTGTCATGTAGCCCCGACCACAAATATATATATATATATATATGCAAAAACGGGCAGCACTTCAAAGGTTAAAAAGTAAAAAAAAATGTATTCACCCATGTGGAAAAAGTGAAGTTTCGGCTCAGCAATAGAGCCTTTTGCATTTATTGTATTGTGGGGCTATGCTGGTCCCCTGGTGGGCATTGCACCCTAACATTCATTAAGAACATGCTGCCTTCTTTTTCAACTATATATATATATATATATATATATATATATATATATATATTGTACCTAGCTAATTCTTTGTGTTATGGCAGTGGTCCATGTTCCACTAATTTACTGCTGGTGGGAATGGGTGCCACCTTGCTCACCAGGTCCATAGCTCCAGGGCTCTGGCTGCACAGTCTCACCAGCATCCCTCTCTCGTTTAATGGCAGGCCCGGAGTTACAATATCTTCCTCTTCGCAAACAGGCTGAGGCAAGCTTCTTGCCAGCAGTGCCTCTCTCTGAACACAGGGAATGTGCACACACTCTCTCCCCAGCCAATAACTGGTCATCCTGGGCACTTTCTCTTTTGGAAATGTGCCTGAGCAATAGGTTCTAGCACACTAGTTTCCTGCAAACATGTACCATTAGCTTGTTTTTCTGTTCTGTGTACTTTGCATGACTTTTGAATTTGACCCTTCTCTGCCTGACCTGACACTTGCCTGAGCTTCATTCTGAATCTGAGCTGCCTACTATAACCTTGGACTATTTATCAAATGCATTTACTCTGCCTGACCTCGACCTGTCCCTGACTATGATTTTGCCTAATTCCATGGTGCTCCACACTGGGGTGTCTTGCCCCCCATGGGTCAGCAGTTGCCTGAACAGAGGCTAAAGGGGGAAGATCTGGGGGGCCACTTAGATAACTCCCTTAGGAGTAGCCCAAGATCAAATTAGTTAAAGGGAAACAGTGGATCTACATCCACTATATTATATCTTGCCTCTCCTGTTGCTATGATGAGCCCCCTGGGACTTACTGGTTGGTTCATTGCTGGTCATCTAACCACTAGTACACTAACCATTAGCACTGTCATAGAAACATAGATGCTCATCAATTGGATGGCTATGCCACAATTTACTTTCCATCTGAAGGTGTAGGGCAAGCTGGAGGGGAACCCATGTGATTGAAGATGGAACAGCATGCTGCCACAGGAAATACTACATTGTCACATGACATAGGGATACTGTGGTCATTGGAAGTAAACTTCAAAATAGGGTTATTTTTCAGCTACCCTGGAGGACCTATGATGTGTGTTCATTACATGAAGCAGCCATTGAGTTCAATAGGAATTTTTAGAACTTCCTTACTCGTACTTTGGCACTGCAAGGATACTAAATATTTGCTGCTAGGTTTCCCAAAGTTTACAGTGCTGAGGGTCTCAGGACTGGGGCATATTCTCATCCGTTTGTAGTCAAGAGTCACTTCTACCAAGGTATTGTTATAAGCAGAAAATATTACAGTACACATATGAGGCCAACATTTTAAAAATGCTTCCAATTTCAATGACAAGCAACAGAAGTCTCAAATGTAATGGTGTTTAGAAAATGATAATATCACTAAATTAATGATAAAGTTCTCTACATCAGGAGTATTAGTGCAGTCATTAGAGATAGGGATAAGCTTAACAATCTCATTTATAAACAAGTTGCATGAAAGCCATATGTAATCCAGCTACTTAAAAGGAAATTATGAGCCTTTTAGATAGTCATTAGCGTTAGAATTTGTTTTTTCCAATGACTTGAATTATACTTTAAAAGCCATTTTAGAACAACACCATTTTTTAAGTTGCTCTCAGACTCCCTTGTGGTTTTTCTAAACGCTTTGGGAAGTTACTTGTCCATTTTTCCATTTGTTGCCTCACACATAATGATAGATTACCTTTATAACAATTGTTTAAATTACCATGGCCTGCAAGCATTTTACCAACCACTTCTGAACTGATGTCCTTCCAAATTAATGATAGAAATAATTTTCGTTAAAGATAATATACTTTTTAAATTACACTGGAAACATTTAATGACAATATTAAATGAATATGTTCGATTGCTTCTAAATAGTCATTGTAGTCTGAAGCATTTATAGCCTTAAGATCAACATTTAATACTAAAATTTAAATCCCTTCCACAAGATATAGCATGACTTCTACATTCTTCATTCCATGGTGTGCAGTGTATTCAGAAAGTTTTCAGACCCTTTTTTTTCATATTTTGTTATGTTGTGGTCTTGTGCCAAAATATAAAACTAAAATAAAAAAAAAAATTCTCCCACATCAGTCTGCATTCAATACTCCAAAATAATAAAAGTGAAAAGACGATTTGGACAAAGTATACAGACTCTTTATTATTACTGTTCTGTCTTCATACACGTTCACACAGTGTGCAGTCTGACATTCAGCATAAACCATTCCTGTCTTCCAAATAAGAGGACTATTTTCTGTAGTCTAACTTGTATATTGGTCAACATTATTGTGAATTGGTAAAACTATAAAAATGCAAATGACATTTATAAGAATAAAGCATATAAGATAGCATGTACAGCAGAAAGCATAGAACAACATGTACTACAACATTACATTAACTCTGAGCACATGTCCAAAATGGCTATCGATACATAGGACCGCATATCTAGCTATCTAGCTTACTTTTGCAGCCTCGGCTCCTGCACACATGAGAGCAGCCTTTTCTCTTATCGAGGACTTGCTAGAGCAGCTTCCTCATGACCTGGTCCTGACTAGCGGACATTGTGTGCCTGTTTGCTGGCTGCTTAATATCTCTGTGCGGACTCAGTCTACGTAGAAACGGACTTCAGCGCGGTCTGGATCGTGTTGCTCTTGCTGGGTGCTGCACTCTCACTTCTTGTGACTGTATGGCAACTGCTGCAATCTTGTATGCAGGACCGCATGTGTGATGGCGGCTCCGTATAGTCAGATCCACTATCGCTGGTGACTATCATCTGTTTTAATGTTCTGTCTTCATACACGTTAACACAGTGTGCAGTCTGACATTCAACATAAACCATTCCTGCCTTTCAAATAAGAGGACTGTTTTCTATAGTCTAACTTGTTTATTGGTCAACAGGATTGGGAATTGGTAAAACTATAAGAATACAAATGACATGTATAAGATTAAAGCATATAAGATAGAATGTACAGCAGAAAGCATAGAACAACATGTACTACAACATTACATTAACTCTGAGCACATGTCCAAAATGGATGTCGATACATAGGACTGCGTATCTAGATATCTTACAGTCATAACATGTTCCCTGAGACAATTATAGCTAACTAAACAGGTCTGCATAACATAATGTCCCTGAAACAAAGATAGATCTCACTAACCAGATATACTTGCACAAAGATGGTGGAGTTTAAGAAGGAGAAATGCAGAGCCAGCTCTGCTGATGTCCTGTAACATGGAGACTGAAGACTGGGCTTCTCTTTCCCAGAATGCATTACACTCCCACAAATACAATAATCTTTAACCGCTAGATGGTGTTGTTACCTAACTAATATTAGGAATAGCAAACTGAAAGCAGAATTGATGTGTAAAGATACTGAAATGAATCTCCCAGTGCTGGGACAGAACAATTACCCTTGAAATTCAGGTCTATGGGTGTTCCATTTTTGTTGATCATCTTTGAGATGTTTCTACACATTGATTGGAGTCCACCTGTGGTAAATTCAGTTGAGAAACCATGATTTGGAAAGACACCCCATTGTCTATATTAGGTCTCACAGCTGACAATACATATCATAGCAAAAACCAAGCCACAAGAAGGAAAAAACTGGCTGTAGACCCCAGACACAATCTTGTGGAGGTACAGATCTGGAGAAGGGTACAAAACATTCTGCTGCACTGAAAGTTCCCAAGAACACAGTGGCCTTCATAATTTTTAAATGGAAGACATTTAGAACAACCAGGACTGTTCCTAGAGCTGGCTGCCTGACCAAACTAAGTAATCAGGGAGAAAAGGCCTTGGTAAGAGAGGTGACCAAGAACCCAATGATCACTCTGGCTAAGCTCCAAAGATCCTGTGTGCAGATGGACGAAACCTCCAGAAGGGTAACCATCACTGCAGCATTTCTCCAATCTGGGCTTTATGGCAGAGTGGCCACAAAGAAGCCTCTCTTCAGTAAAAATGCAAAGTGTGCCAAAGAGCACCCAAAGGACTCTTAGATTGTGAACAACAATATCTGGTGTCATATAACCAATATTGAACTTTTTGGCCTCCATTTTAAGCCTCATGTTTGGAGGAAACCAAACATTGCCCGATACCAGCCCTAAAGTGTAGCATGGTGATGGCAGGATCTTGCTATGAGTGTTTTTCAGTGACTGGGACAGGGAGACTGGTCAGGTTTGAGAGAAAGCTGAATGCAGCAAAGTACAGAGGTATTTTTAATGAAAACCTCATCCCATGTGCTCTGGGTCTCAGACTGGATGTAATAGGTGAAATGACAAAAGGAAATAAACACACACACAAAAAAATAAATAAAAAATACTTGATGTAATCTATACCCCTCTCCCCCATATCACTGAGATAGAAGTTCAGCTATATAATCAAACAGAGGGCTGCAGAGGCGGGTTTAGCTGTCATAATAGGAGTTTTAACTTCCCAGATATTGACTGGGGACATGGTACTGCTTCAACTGTAAAGTTGAGAAAATTCCTCAACTTGCTGCAGGAGAATTTTATGGGCCAGTTTGTAGAAGGAGGTTGGGTGTGTGTATGGGGGGGGGGGGGTGATGCTCTGTTGGATCTGGTAATTTGGATCTAGCGTGTTAAGAATGTCACAGTTCATAAAACACTTGACAATAGAGATCACAATATAATTATATCCCTGCTAAACTGTGAAAAACCAAGTTTGGTTGGGAGGGCAAAAACACTTAATAAAAAAAATATTCCCTGGTTGAGGGCATTGCTTCAGGGCATAGAGTGGAAGCAGCTATTACCACAGAATAATACAGAGGATGTAAAGTTTTAGATAATTGAGTAATCATACTACAAAATGTATTCCTGTAGGTAACAATTATAAGTGGTTAAAATTATAGCTACTGTAAAAAGGACAGTAAATGACAATAAAAGGGCAGTTAAAAATACAAATCTGATAGGTCAGCTATAGCCTTTGAAAGGGCTTAATAAAATCTGTAAAAACAAGATCAAATCTACAAAAATATAACACGAGCAGCAGTGGCCAAAGACACTGTTCTTGGATTTTGCATACTGAGCCTCACAGATGTTTAATAGGTAAAATAAGGTCTATAGGCTTAGAAACTATAGTTAGTAATTGGATTGAAAACTTAAGGGACGTGTCCAGAGAGGTGTGGCTAATGGTACCTATTCTAAATGGTCCCCAGTTATATGTGTTATAATGGTCCCCTATTATTTAACTAATTTATTAAGAAAATAGAAGATGGGATTAATAGCGCTGTTTCTATTCTTGAAGATGATACCAAGCTACTGTGCACTGACTTGTACACTCTGAGTGATTGGGCATCCATTTGGCAAGTTGAGGTTCAATGTGGATAAATGTAAAGTTAGCCGTCTGAGTAAAAATAATTAGAGATGAGCGAACTCGACCCAAACTTTATCCCGAACCCGAACCCCATTAAAGTCAATGGGGACCCAAACTTTTGGGCACTAAAAAGGCTGTAAAATAGTCCAGGAAAGGGCTAGAGGGCTGCAAAAGGCAGCAAAATGTAGGTAAATGCCCTTCAAATGTGGATAGGGAAATAAATTAAAATAAAATAAAATAAATAAAAATTAACCAATATCAATTGGAGAGAGGTCCCATAGCAGAGAATCATGCGTCATATCACCCACCACTGGAGAAGGCCACTTTCAGTTATTTCGGCCCAGCACCCAGACAGAGGAGAGAGGTCCGACAGCAAGGAATCATGCGTCATTTCAGCCACCTCTAAAGAAGGCCACTTTCAGTTATTTTGGCCCCAGCACCCAGACAGAGGAGAGAGGTCCCACAGCAAGGAAAAAGGCTTCATATCACCCACCACTGGAGAAGGCCACTTTCAGTTATTTCGGCCCCAGCACCCAGACAGAGGAGAGAGGTCCCACAGCAAGGAATCATGCGTCATATCACCCACCACTGGAGAAGGCCACTTTCAGTTATTTCGGCCCAGCACCCAGACCGAGGAGAGAGATCCCACAGCAAGGAATCATGCGTCATATCACCCACCACTGGAGAAGGCCACTTTCAGTTATTTCGGCCCCAGCACCCAGACAGAGGAGAGGTTCATTCAACTTTGGGTTGCACCGCAAGATCATGGTAAAGTTAAAAAAATGAGGATTCAATAAAGAAGTGCCCCGGTGTACAAGAATACATGGTTGAGGGGGAGGCAGGTATAAATGTCTATTCTGCACAAGGGAGGCACAGGTCCTGTGGGATCCATGCCTGGTTCATTTTTATGAACGTCAGCTTGCCCACGTTGGCTGTGGACAGGCGGCTGCGTTTGTCAGTAATAACGCACCCTGCCGTGCTGAATACACGTTCAGACAAAACGCGGCATAAAATGCTAACTCTGGCCACGTGGACAATTTGGAGACCCAGAAGTTGAATGGGGCCGTCAGTCAGTACGTGGAGGGGTGTGCAGACGTACTGTTCAACCATGTTAGTGAAATGCTGCCTCCTGCTAACACGTTCCGTATCAGGTGGTGGTGCAGTTAGCTGTGGCATGGAGACAAAACTTTTCCACATTTCTGCCATGCTAACCCTGCCCTCAGAGGGGCTGGCCGTGACACAGCTGCGTTGGCGACCTCTTGCTCCTCCTCTGCCTTCGCCTTGGGCTTCCACCTGTTCCCCTGTGACATTTGGGAATGCTCTCAGGAGCGCGTCGACCAGTGTGCGCTTGTACTCGCGCATCTTCCTATCACGCTCCAGTGCAGGAAGTAAGGTGGGCACATTGTCTTTGTACCGGGGATCCAGCTGGGTGGCAACCCAGTAGTCCGCACACGTTAAAATGTGGGCAACTCTGCTGTCAATGCGCAGGAACTGCAGCATGTAGTCGCTCATGTGTGGCAGGTTTCCCAGAGGTAAGGACAAGCAGTTCTCTGTGGGAGGCGTATCGTCATCGTCCTCCGTATCCCCCCAGCCACGCACCTGAGCTGTGTCGGGTGCCACCCCGCTGTGAACCTGCTTCATCCTCATCCTCCTCCTCATCCTCCAGTAGTGTGCCCTGGCTGGCCACATTTGTACCTGGCCTCTGCTGTTGAAAAAACCTCCCTCTGAGCCACTTCTAAAAGACTGGTCTGAAAGTGCTAAAAATGACCCCTCATCCTCCTCCTGGGCCACCTCCTCTTCCATCATCGCCCTAAGCGTTTTCTCAAGGAGACATAGAAGTAGTATTGTAACGCTGATAACGGTGTCATCGCCACTGGCCATGTTGGTGGAGTACTCAAAACAGCGCAACAGGGCACACAGGTCTCACATGGAGGCCCAATCATTGGTGGTGAAGTGGTGCTGTTCCGCAGTGCGACTGACGCGTGCGTGCTGCAGCTAAAACTCCACTATGGCCTGCTGCTGCTCGCACAGTCTCTTCAGCATGTGCAAGGTGGAGTTCCACCTGGATGGGCATGTCGCATATGAGGCAGTGAGCGGGAAGGCTGAAGTTATGCTGTAGCGCAGACAGGCGAGCAGCGGCAGGATGTGAACGCCGGAAGCGCGCACAGATGGCCCGCACTTTATGCAGCAGCTCTGACATGTCGGGGTAGTTGTGAATAAACTTCTGCACCACCAAATTCAGCACATGCGCCAGGCAAGGGATGTGCGTCAAACCGGCTAGTCCCAGAGCTGCAACGAGATTTCTCCCATTATCGCACACCACCAGGCCGGGCTTGAGGCCTACCGGCAGAAACCACTCGTCGGTCTGTTGTTCAATACCCCGCCACAACTCCTGCGCGGTGTGGGGCCTGTCCCCCAAACATATGAGTTGCAGAATGGCCTGCTTACGTTTACCCCGGGCTGTGCTGAAGTTGGTGGTGAAGGTGTGTGGCTGACTGGATGAGCTGGTGGAAGCAGAGAAGGAGGAAGCCGAGTAGGAGGAGGAGGCTACAGGAGGCAAAGAATGATGCCCTGCGATCCTTGGCGGTGGAAGGACGTGCGCCAATGAACTCTCCGCCTGGGGCCCAGCCGCCACTACATTTACCCAGTGTGCAGTTAGGGAGATATAGCGTCCCTGGCCGTGCTTACTGGTCCACGTATCTGTGGTTAGGTGGACCTTGCCACAGATGGCGTTGCGCAGTGCACACTTGATTTTATCGGATACTTGGTTGTGCAGGGAAGGCACAGCTGTCTTGGAGAAGTAGTGGTGGCTGGGAATAACATACTGTGGGACAGCCATGGACATCAGCTGTTTGAAGCTGTCTGTGTCCACCAGCCTGAATGACAGCATTTCAAAGGCCAGTAGTTTAGAAATGCTGGCATTCAGGCCCAGGGCTCGAGGGTGGCTAGGTGGGAATTTACGCTTTCTCTCCAAGGTTTGTGAGATGGAAAGCTGAACGCTGCCGTGTGACATGGTGGAGATGCTTGGTGACGCAGGTGGTGTTGTCGGTGGCCCATCCTCTGTTTGTTGGGCGGCAGGTGCCAACATTCCTCCCGTGGCGGAGGAAGAGGCCGAGGCAGCAGCAGAAGAGGGAGCAGGGGGAGCCAGAGTGAGTTCCTTGCTTTTAAGGTGTTTACTCCACTGCAGTTCATGCTTTGCATGTAGATGCCTGGCCATGCAGGTTGTGCTAAGGTTCAGAACGTTAATGCCTCGCTTCAGGATCTGATGGCACAGCGTGCAAACCACTCGGGTCTTGTCGTCAGCACATTGTTTAAAGAAGTGCCATGCCAGGGAACCCCTTAAAGCTGCCTTTGGGGTGCTTGGTCCCTGGTGGTGGTGGCCAGTAGCAGGCGAACTCTCTTGGCGGCGGCTGGTCTGCTTTTGCCTCCTGCTCCCTCTTTTGCTACGCTGTTGGCTCGGTCTCACCACTGCCTCTTCCTCTGAACTATGAAAGTCAGTGGCACGACCTTCATTCCATGTGGGGTCTAGGACCTTATCGTCCCCTGCATCGTCTTCCACACAGTCTTCCTCCCTGACCTCCTGTTCGGTCTGCACACTGCAGAAAGACGCAGCAGTTGGAACCTGTGTTTCGTCATCATCAGAGACGTGCGGACTGCGATGAGGTGGTGTTCCCATGTCCTCATCATCAGGAAACATCAGTGGTTGTACATCAGTGCATTCTATGTCTTCCACCACTGGGGAAGGGCTAGGTGGATTCCCTTGGAAAACCCTGCCAGCAGAGTCTTCAAACAGCATAAGAGACTGCTGAATAACTTGAGGCTCAGACAGTTTCCCCGATATGCATGGGGGTGATGTGACAGACTGATGGGCTTGGTTTTCAGGTGCCACCTGTGCGCTTTCTGCAGAAGACAGGGTGGGAGATAATGTTGTGAACGTGCTGGATCCAATGTCGGCCACCCAATTGACTAGCGCCTGTACCTGCTCAGGCCTTACCATCCTTAGAACGGCATTGGGCCCCACCAAATATCGCTGAAAATTCTGGCGGGTACTGGAACCTGAGGTAGTTGGTTCACTAGGACGTGTGGCTGTGGCAGAATGGCCACGTCCTCTCCCAGCACTAGAGGGTACACTAACACCACCACGACCGCGGCCGCGTCCCTTACTAGATGTTTTCCTCATTGTTACCGTTCACCAAGCACACAAGAAGAAAAAAAATATTTGGAACAATGTATTGATTTCAAATTCAGGTCTTTTTTTACAGGCATCTAACACTATCTGCCTATTTATTTATGTAGCGTGTTACACTAATCCAGGCAGAGCAGTAACCACTGATTTAGGGGAATCTCTGTTTTAGGGCTAGTATTTAGGCCCTGGATGAAAGGTATTCTTTTATGGACAGATTTACACTTGGCCTGCAACAGCTGGAACACCAGATCCAGGGTATTGCTATATTGGCAAGTGAATTTCACCCCAGAACAAAATATACCCTTTTACGGACAGATTAACACTTGGCCTGCAACTGCTGGAACACCAGTTTCAGGGTATTGCTATTTTGGCAATTGAATTTCACCCCAGAACAAAATATATCCTTTGCAGGACACTATGAAACTTGGCCAGCCACAGCTGAAACCACTGATTTATGGTATTGCTATTTTGGCAATTGAATTTCACCCCAGTACAAAATATATGTTTTTGCGGACACTATTATACTTTGCCAGCCACAGCTGTGACACCAGATTTATGGTAGTGCTATTTTGGCAATTGAATTTCACCCCAGAACAAAATATATCTTTTGGCGGACACTATTATAGTTTGCCAGCCAGTGCTGGGACACCAGATTTAGGGGATTGCTATTTTGGCAATTGAATTTCACCCCAGAACAAAATATATGTTTTTGCGGACACTATTATAGTTTGCCAGCCACAGCTGTGACACCAGATTTATGATATTGCTATTTTGGCAATTGAATTTCACCCCAGAACAAAATATACCCTGTTATGGACAGATTTAAACTAGGCCTGCAACAGCTGGAACAGCAGATTTAGGGGATTGCTATTTTGGCAATTGAATTTCACCCCAGAACAAAATATATAATTTTCAGGACACTATGAAACTTGGCCAGCCACAGCTGAAACCACTGATTTATGGTATTGCTATTTTGGCAATTGAATTTCACCCCAGAACAAAATAAACCCTGTTACGGACAGATTTAAACTAGGCCTGCAACAGCTGGAAAACCAGATTCAGGGTATTGCTATTTTGGCAATTGAATTTCACCCCAGAACAAAATATATCCTTTGCAGGACACTATGAAACTTGGCCAGCCACAGCTGAAACCACTGATTTATGGTATTGCTATTTTGGCAATTGAATTTCACCCCAGAACAAAATATTTGTTTTGGCAGACACTATTATACTTTGCCATCCACAGCTGTGACACCAGATTTATGGTATTGCTATTTTGGCAATTGAATTTCTCCCCAGAACAAAATATATGTTTTTGCGGACACTATTATAGTTTGCCAGCCACAGCTGTGACACCAGATTTATGGTATTGCTATTTTGGCAATTGAATTTCACCCCAGAACAAAATATATGTTTTTGCGGACACTATTATAGTTTTCCAGCCACAGCTGTGACACCAGATTTATGGTATTGCTATTTTGGCAATTGAATTTCACCCCAGAACAAAATATATGTTTTGGCGGACACTATTATAGTTTACCAGCCAGTGCTGGGACACCAGATTTAGGGGATTGCTATTTTGACAAATGAATTTCACCACAGAAAATAATCTATCCTTTTCCAGACAGCAGACAATATTATACTTGGATAGCCAAAGCTGGAACACCAGATTTAAGGGATTGGTATTTTGGCAATTGTATTTAACCCCTTAATAAAATATATAAATTGCTATCCTGAGTTTCTAGGGGTGACAATTAGCACAGCCAAGCCCCTGATGTAGGATATAGCAAAATAAAACTAGTATTGATGGATTGATGGACTTGGTGGCAGCTTGTTCTGGTGCACCACAAGTCACAAAATGGCTGCCGATCACCCCAGAAAATAAGTGACAGAAAAACGCTCTGTGCAGCCTAAAAACCAGTGAGCAAGGAACTAGCAGAAGTTGAATCATTCACAGCTGTTGATCGATCACTTCATTAGGTGCTTTTGCTGACTTTTCCCTGCCTAATCTCGCCCTCACAGCAGCTGCGTCCTCTCCCTACACTAATCAGAGCAGTGTGACGTGCGGCGCTACGTGACTCCAGCTTAAATAGAGGCTGGGTCACATGCTGCACTTGGCCAATCACAGCCATGCCAATAATAGGCATGGCTGTGATGGGCTCTAAGGGCAAGAAGTAAAACGCTAGCTGATTAACTGCTGTGCAGCTCTTCAGAAAGCGGGAAGAAATCGCCGAACAACGAACCCGAACTTTTTTGAAAATGTTCGGGTTTGGGTCCATATCCCGAACACCCCAAAATTCGGTACGAACCCGAACTATTCTCGAACTGTTCGCTCAACACTTCAAATAATTTACATGCATTATATGCCCTTGAGGGAGTAACACTGCAAGATTTAATAGTAGAGAAGAATGTGGGTCTACTTGTAGATCATAGACCAAATTACAGCATACAATGTCAATCAGCGGCTTCTAAGGCAAGCAGGATTTTGTCATGTATTAATGGAGGCATGGAATTGCGGAACAGAGATGTAATATTACCACCATAAATCTTGGGTAAGGCTTTATTTAAAATACAAAGTTCAATTCTGGCACCAGTTTATAGAAAGGACGTACTGGAGAAAGTACAAAGAGCGACTAAACTGATAAGGGGCACGGAGGGTCTAAGTTATAAGAAAAGATTAAGATGACATTTATTTAGTCTTACTAAGAGACATCTAAGTGGGGACATGATTAACTTATACAAATATATGAATGTGCCATACAAAAATATGGTGAAAAGCTGTTCCATGTAAAATCCCCTCGAAATACAAGGTGCACTGCCTCCATCTGGAGAAGAAAAATGTCAGTCTCCAGAGGCGACAAGGCTTTTTTACTGTAAAAACTGTAAATCAGTTTATTAGTCTGCCTCAGGACATAGTAATGGTAGGAACAACTGACTGTTTTAAAACAGGCTTAGATAAATTCTTAATACTAATTAAGATTAATGGCTATTCCTTGGATGAACTTGATGGACTTATGTCTTTTTTTAACCCATGCTATGTAAGTAGGTTTAAGTTCACTAGGGGCACAAAAAAGAAAAGAAAAAAATACAGTAGCTTTAAAAAATAAAAAAATCCTCAGAAATATATAATCATTTAGTATTGGCAAATGAAAAAAGAACACCTGAAAAACTTATTGTGATCGAGATGAAACTGACAAATTATAAACTGCTAGGTGTCACTGATCACACATACAAGGTAGTGAAAGGTTTATTTTCGGTTCTGGTACTGGATATGGAATATACCATAATATGGAATATACCAATTGTATTTCATGACAGACCTTAAAACGAGGCCTAATATCTCTCAGGAGATCCCACAACATCTATAACTGTACCAGGAAATACATACAAGCTCTGTCCCATGTGAACAGATAACGTTCTACTGCAATCCAGAAGATTGGTTTATCTATAATCTACTTAATTAAACCAAACAAATTTCAAAAGTGTTTTTTGTCAGGATGACCACAATGGAAGTTGGAAATGATACCTAAAAATTAACTGAAGCCTGACTTAATTCAGCTATTTTTAGCATTGTTCAAAAGTGCTGCAAGCTAATGAAGAGTAGATCATTTGCAGTTTGTACACAAACCAGATATGATTTATTTGGATCAGTACAAAGCAGAAGCATCCTTACCTATTTTTATTTTCTTGGACCTGAAATGCTGTAGACAAGAACTGACTGTTTATAAATAATATTGCTACATTAATACAGCATATTATATCACATATCTGAATTATCATATAAATGTATGTATTAAATAGTATATACGAGTGTGTGTGTGTGTGTGTGTGTGTGTATGTATATATATATATATATCTATAAATATAAATAGACATTGAAGTTTCATTAATCTATGTAACTTGAGAACTAGAGTTCACATACACAAAAATAGCCAAAAAGTCCTTTATTTATTATAAGTGATATACAGTACATCAACTCCTCTTGTATTCTGCCCTCGCCCAGCTTCATAATCTGGCGCCTGCATCCTGTGCAAGGATTTCAGCACATGCACTGTACAGCATCTCTTTCCTGCCTGGGAGCAAAAAACTGTACTGTGCATGCAATAAAAACTTGCTACACAATGCTGTTAGGACAGCTGCCCTTGGCCTCCATGCTCTGCTTTCCTGTGGGCAAGGACACCGTGCTACTCACCATACTGCTGTCTCCATGCTTCTGCCTAGCACTCCTGCCTCAGTCTCTTTAGAATGCAAACTCTCACCTCCAGCCTCCTAAAGGGCCAGTGCACATACTTCCTAAACCTTCTCTGACAATGGATAGGGGTCCCTGGGTATTTAAGGCGCACTCTCCGTGCAGAGGGTGCCTGAGCTTCAGGCTGGGTTCAGACTGGCGCGTATGTAAAACGCGCGTTTCTGTCGCGCGTATTACAGCGCGTTTTTGCAAATAGGAAAAGCGCGTCGTACGCGCGTTCGTGTGATTGACTACTGTGGCGTCAATCACAATACGCACGACAAAACGCCCCAAAGAAGCTCAATAACTTTTTTGAGCGTAGGGCATTCTTCAGCGCGTTCAAACGCACTGTAAAACGCTCAGGTGAGAACCAGGGCCATAGGGAAGCATTGGTTTTCATGTGTTGAGCGTTTTACAGCGCGTTTGAATGCGCTGTAAAACGCGCAAGTCTGAACCCAGCCTTAAGGTTCCGGGTTACTGGCAAAGATGTTGAAGTTTAGTGCTTCTGCAATTCTCATGTGTTTCTTCCTGTCTGTACTCCAGCTTTGTACCTGCCCTGCCTATGTGCTCCTACAACCCTGTCCATCTGCCTTGTTCATGTTCCTGTCAAGTACCCAGCCTACCATCCCTGCCTGTTTCTTTACTACCATCCAGTCTACCAGTTAGTCGTTATTCATCAAAACTACCAGTGTGCAGTCTGGGGTGTGTGCCAGTGTGCTGTCTAGTAACCTGCATTTAAGCCTTTGTGACTGTTCAAACCGCTCCTGTGGTTTCAGTGGAGCTCAGTGGGTCAGCTAACACCTACCCAGGAGGTAGCAGCTTTGTTTGCTTTACGCAGCAAAGGCAAGATCCCTGTATAGTAGTTAAAGGGTGAATTCCAGGGAACCGCCAGAATAACTCCCCTAGGGATAGCCCACAGTCAAACCATTAGTTGGCACAGTGGGCCCACATTCACTGACCCGTAACAAGCACAGGAGAGAGATTACAGGGACAAGGAGAACAGAATACAGATGTGTGGCCCTGTCAATCAACAAGAGGAAGGAGGGGTATAAAGAGAAGAGGAACAGAAGTCTGGTGCACTGAGAGGTTTGGGCATGCCTTCAGTGCTGTGAATATCTAATTTGCATAAAGCACATTTTTGTCACATAGCAGCCATAGCTCTGGAACGAAAAGGTAGGTTTTAAACTGTGTATTATAGCCCTAAATGGACCTGTGACTAACAAGCTGACAATCTTGCTTTAAAGTGAAATTATGGGAAATTTGCATAATTACTAGGTCATGTAACATACATAGGCCTTTTCCTCTAGTCCCTGACATGTTCTTACTCCTTCAAGGGGTTGTCCCATCTGGACATACTGTATATGTTCCCAGCAGTGCCAGATAGGAGTGGGTCTCCATAGATGGAACCAACACCTATAGAAAATGTATGGCATATCCTTTAACTCGACAACAAATAGCAAAATGGCTGCATGTTACTTTGGCTGTAATGAAGACATTTACAATACAATGCCCCTTTTCTGGCATCAACTTCTGCTCTGCAGCAATTGGATGAAGCTGTATCTTACAGACTTGCTGATCTGCACATCAGTGCATATAGTACTGTTATTACTGAAAGCTCCTTGTTTCCTTTAGCTAATTATTCCTGAAATCTGGTCAAAATGCAGGAGGAAGCAGCTAAAAAGAAGAGTTTTCACTATTATGAGAATTATGTGCAAATGCTGTAAGAATGGGATGGGCAGAACAAGAGATCTGTAAGGTGAAGCTTCAGCCAATAGCTGCAGAGCTCTTAGGGATGTCAGAAACAAAAGCACGGTATTGCCAACTTCTTCTGTACATCCCAGTCACATGCACACATTTTAGTTTACTATAGCTGTATAGATGCAACTGGTCACTAAGTATGCCACTGACTGACAAAGGGAAGGTGGGTGATAGCATGTACAAAAGTTCATAGTAACCCTCCACTTGGGGTCATGTACAGCCACAACCAGAGGTACTTTTTTTGTTCTTTAAATGGGTTTTCCTAGATATTGGTCATTAGCTTTTGAGACGGCACCATGCTTACAGTACTTCCGCGGCCTTCTCTCTGCAAACCAAGCACAGCGTTGTACATTGAATAGCGGCTATGCTTGGGATCGCAGCTCAGTCCCATTCACTTCAATGAAACTGAGCTGCGTGTGGGCCATATGACCAATGAAAGTGACATCACATGAGCTAGGGAAAGCTGCAAGAAGGCCGTGGCACTACTGCCAGCACCTGTACCTTCTTAAACAGCTGATCGGCGAGGGTGCCAGGTGTCAGACCCCCACTGATCAGATACTGGTGACCTATCCCAAGGATCTTTTAATAGAGACTCCAGTTCCATCTGTACATATTATAGTGCAGTCCTAATCATGAGAAAAAAATCCCATTTCCCCAGGGTTACTCTTAGGCACAGGCCTCCTCTGCCTAATGGAACATCTGTCTCTGGTCATTTTACGGTTGTCTCAGATTAATCATAGATAAAAGGCAAAAGACTCCATAGAGAACATCCTAGGGTTACTTTATTCCTACCACGGAAGGTCATGGCATATCACTAGGATATGACATGACTTTCTGATCAATAAGGCTTCCATTCCGAGATTTAAAAGAGTTTTCCATTTTGCATCAACATCTTTAACCACTTCCAGTCACGCTAACGCCGAAAGGCGTGCGGGAGGTGGTTCTCTCAGGTCTCGATCACGCCTATCGGCGTCATCCCGCGAGACCCAAGATTTCATGTGAACTTCATGAAAGGGTATGGTGAGTTCATGTAAAATTTTATTTTTTGTCACAAGTTAGTGGAATATGAGACTTTGTAAAAAAAAAAAAAGATCAATTTCCGCTAACTTGTGCCCAAAAAAAAAATCTTCTATGAACTCGCCATGCCCCTCACGGAATACCTTGGGGTGTCTTCTTTCTAAAATGGGGTCACTTGTGGGGTATTTATACTGCCCTGGCATTTTAGGGGCCCCTAAAGCGTGAGAAGTCGTTTGGAATCCAAATACGTAAAAATGCCCTGTGAAATCCTAAAGGTACTCATTGGAATTCGGGACCCTTTGCGCATCTTGGCTGCAAAAAAGTGTCACTCATGTGGTATCGCCGTACTCAGAAGAAGTAGGGCAATGTGTTTTCGGGTGTATTTTTACATATACCCATGCTGGGTGAGAGAAATATCTCTGTAAACGACAACTTTTTACATTTTTTTTATACAAAGTTGTCAATTTACAGAGATATTTCTCTCACCCAGCATGGGTATATGTAAAAATACACCCCAAAACACATTGCTCTACTTCTCCTGAGTATGGAGATACCACATGTGTGCCACTTTTTTGCAGCCTAGGTGCGTAAAGGGGCAGAAAGTCCAACGAGTACCTTTAGGCTTTACAAGGTTGCTCACAATTTAGCCCTGCCCAAAGTGCCAGAACAGTAAACACACCCAACAAATGACCCCATTTCAGAAAGTAGGCACCCCAAGGTATTCACTGACGGTAATAGTGAGTCTGTGGGAGATTTTTTTTTTGCCAGAAGTTAGCAGAAATGGAAACTTTATAATTATTTTTTTTTCCTCAGAAGGTATCATTTTCTGCTAACTAAAAAAAATGTAATCATACATGAACTCACCATGCCCCTCCGCCAATACTTTGGGGTGTCTTCTTTCTGAAATGGTGTCATTTGGGGGGTATTTATACTATCCTGGCATTCTAGCACCTGAAGAAACATGACAGGTGCTCAGAAAGTCAGAGCTGCTTCAAAATGCGGAAATTCACTTTTTTGTACCAGTTTGTAAACTCTATTACTTTCGCGCGAACCAATAAATGTACACTTATTGGATTTTTTATTATCAAAGACATGTAGCACAATAAATTCTGACACAAACATTTTACCAGGAAAAGTTAAAAATATAAAAAATAAATACACTTTTTTTAGAAAATTGCGGTCTTTTTTTATTATCAGAAAAACGAAAAATCTCAGCAGCAATCAAATACCACCAAAAGAAAGCTGTATTTTTGAGAAGAAAAGGAGGTAAAATTTATTTGGGTGCCAAGTTGCATGACCGAGCAATAAACCGTTAAAGTTGTGAAGTGCCGATTTGTAAAAAAGGGCCTGGTCACTAGGGGGGTATAAACCTGTAGTCCTTAAGTGGTTAAAGTAATCACTTATGAAGGTAGCTGTAATTTTGTAATGTATTTCTGTTACTTTTGTGGCTCCTATCTTCTGCTCTGGGAAGTGGTCACGTAACCATGTCCGTGGAGTTCTTTCTTATTCCATGGACATGGTGTTCTGCCCATGTACATGTCAAATCAAGAACAGAGTCATTGATAGGGAATTGTCTATGTAACTAGCTGGTGGGAGGTGCTATAAACTAGCTGGGCATCGTTGGGGGTGGTGATGAAGCTGTATGACAGGACGGAGAAGTGCATCATGGGATTGGTTGGATACATCAACATGATTTATTTATTTATTAGACCTACTTATATAGCGCTTTACAGAAATTAGCATCACACTGCCCCCAATGGGGCTTACAATCTAAGTTCCCTATCAGATGTGGTCCCTGGTTGGATGTGCTACATACAGGATTTAAACAGGTCAGGAGAGTCCAAACTGAAAAACAATAGAGCATAGTGAAGATGTACAAGGTATGCAACTATATTAGCAAATCTGTTAAAAATCATAGTACTTCCAGAAAACCCTTTTAAGCAACCACAGCACTACTCTGGAAATGCCTACTCTTCCCAGTTCTTACCTGACCACACATCTCCATTTAAGCAGCATGGAGAAGTCCCAGGATCACTGTTGTCTTGCCATTGGTACTTTCACTGCTCAGAAAGTGGCTGAAAATAACCATTTAAATAACAGTGCCTTAGGCCTCTTTCACACGAGCGTGTCCGGATTAGGTCCGGATGCGTTGCGGATGCGTTCAGTGAAAACTGTGCGATTTCACAGGCAAAGCCATTCAGTTTTGCCTTCGATTGTGTGCAATGCAATTTGATGCGTTTTTCACGCGCGTGATAAAAAACTGAAGGTTTACAAACAACATCTCCTAGCAACCATCAGTGAAAAACGCAACGCACCCGCACTTGCTTGCGGATGCAATGCGTTTTTCACGCAGCCCCATTCACTTCTATGGGGCTAGGGCTGCGTGAAAAATGCAGAATATAGAACATGCTGCAATTTTCACGCAACGCACAAGTGATGCGTGAAAAAAAACGCTCATGTACACAGACCCATTGAAATGAATGGGTCAGGATTCAGGGCGGGTGTAATGCGTTCACGTCACGCATTGCACCCGCGCGGAAAACTCGCTCGTGTGAAAGGGGCCTTACACTTTTCAAGCATGTATAGTTGGCCTCTTAGCCTTCTGTTTAAAAATTGAGAATTGCAATTTAACCTGAATTGGTAAAAATCAATTTTTAGAGGCATTGGATCATTTACATAATGTATTCTGTTACAGTAAATTGTCTGGTGAGCAACAAAATGAGGCGTTGAATTTTCAATGTAAAAATGCTAGCATTGTGTTTTACAAAGTTCAGTTCCACATTTGTGAGTAATTGCTGTATTATAAAACATAAATTTTCCTTGATTTTGGAGTAATACGTACCATTATGTTTTTTATAAACAATCAATTAACTTGTCAAAAGCGATCATTTAAATATATCACTGCTTTAAACCACGGTTTTCTACCAACATCTAATGCAAACGAATATTCTTTTCTTGTGTGCTGGAAATCGAACAATTATTTTGTGTTACTAGTACACTTCCTGCCACCAATTCCTCTCATCTCATATTTGTAAGCTTAGCTATATTTTACCGTTCAACCAACATTATCATTTACAAGAAGTGGTTGGTTAATACTTGATCCCTAATGATTACTGCCTCTACAAGTCCAGCTTATGATTTCCTGCAAGGTAAGCCTTATCCAGAATAAAATCAGACTTCATACAGTGGCTGACATCATTCTGTCCTGATTACATATTTATATTTAGGTATAGTCTTAAAGGTCTGAAAATTGATATGAAATTTTGGTTGTTTATATTTTTTTTAATCAGACGGTGGAGGCAATTGCATAACTCATATTTCTGTTTCTGGCATTGATGTATATCATATCATGAAGGATATCTTCTAATGTGGGAAGTAGTTTTACTCTTGGCAAGTAAATAGAATTTGTGTCCTCAAAAAGCTTACACTACTAATGTGGCTGCTTGACATTGATGCTTGCCATCAATAAACTACAGCCATTTATCATACAAAGTGACACTTTCTAGAAGGTTTGTGAAACCAAGTGTTGAATGTCCTTTAGTATAAAGTTTAAAATACTCAGACAACCCCTTTAAGCTGCACCACAATTATAAGAGTAGCTGATGCTGGATGATAAATCTGTTGCAACTTTATACTCTGTAATGTAAATTTACCTATATATTACCGAAGTTTTTCTCCAAAAATGCGATAAACATTTTGGCATATTTTTTGCCACACAGAGGTGCAGAAGTCATGCCCCCTTTCCACTAATCCATGTCCCTTTGTTGGGCGAGTTGTATAAGGATAAGAAGAGCGTCTAAAGCCCTTGACAAATTCAGTGCAAAGCGTGTATGCCAAGTTTTTTTGGCACAAATTGCACCAAAAAATGTGCCCATTTCAAATAGTTAGGCTACATTCAAATGAAAAAAAGTGATTCTGCAAAACAGTGATTAAAAATGGTCCCCTAAAACCAAAGGGGGATGTCGGGCCGTGAAAATGGACAACATAGTTAATTTTTTTTGTTACATCAGTTATTAATGGCCAGTGAAAAAACTGCTGTATGGATAGAATTATAGACTGCAATTGTTCTGAAAATGGCCACGTGATGGACATTTTTCACTGTTGATTGAATGTAGCCTAAATCTGTCCCATTGTCTTGACCGTCAGATTTACATCAGCCAAAATTAACAACACTGTCTCAAAGAGTTCTTTTTTGTAAATCGCCAGGACTTTTCTTATTTTTCCTTCAGGGATGCTGTTCTGAAAGTGAATATAAATATCTTGGTCAGATGCTGGACCACAGTATTGTCTGAACCATTTATTTGTTAAGATGCGGTTTGTAGCACACGAGAATCACATTTATCTACTTAAGGACAACTATAACGTAGCATATCAGAAAAATCTATGGAGTTCTCTTTGCTTGAGCTATTCTTATAAATTATTAATATTATCATTATTAAAAACTGCATAAAGCACATCAAGTTTTCAAAAGTAGAATGGTAAAAAGGATACTTTTGCCGAAGGAGAGATCAGCTTACATTACTTATTCCTTGGTGAGCTTGTGTTTTAACTTTATTTTATCACTTCCTTTGTTCTTTTCTTCCTTTTAAAGGATAGCACATTTGCATACTTTATTCCCATGCAGTATTGCCTGTAAGTAAAGTCAGTATTACACTGGATGATTGGCGGCCAGATAATCGGTAACGTGCGTTCGTAGGAAAACTCGTAAACAAATATCTGGGAGTGTAATACTGCCACCAATTACCAGATGAATGAGCAAACGCTCGTTCATCTGGCAATCCAGATATTTAAGCATCGTTTGCCGGTGGCAGATCATGCTGTCTAATCACAATCTGCCGCCAGCAAACTGGTCAGTTTGGGGACGAGCAATGGCATTAGCGATCATTCATTCCAATACTAAGGAGGAAATCACTGCATGTAATAGCAGCAATCTCCTCCGCTAATGAGTAATGAGAACTCTTCCCTCCCGATAATGCCTGCTGTATCGCTTTATGTAATACAGCCTTAAGTCCCCATATACTAGCTGGATCTCTTCAATGAAAACCAGTACGCCCAAAAAAGCTGCATCAAAGGCATCACAACTAATGATAAAGGCTGTTATGAGCAGTGGGTATGGAACAACTGCGCCAACCAACAGGTCTGACTTTGGGTATATCCTAAGGGTATTATCCTGGCAGTTCCCCGATTTTCACCCTTTAACCCCTATACAGGGATCTGGACTTTGCTGCAGAGAACACACCAGGCCACTACCTCTTGAAGTAGTCCCTGTGTCGTTGACAGCTGACCCACAGCGGTCAGAGACACTAGTGTGGAGCACTGAGGGTTTAGGCAAAACTGTAGGGACAGGACAAGGTCAAAGAAGGCAGAGTACATTCAAATCCGTGAAACAAATCGGAGATCAGCAGGCAAAGGGTCAATACAGTAATCAGTTAAAGTTCAGGTCAGGAAGCGAAGGGTCAGTCAGGAAACAGGCAGAGAGATTGGTATACTGGCAGACAAACGGAACAGCACACCTTTGCAGAAACTAGCAAGCTAGATTAACCTATTGCTCAGGCACCTTCTCACAGGTGAACCAACAGCAGAAGCAGAGTTAGTGGAGTGGTACTCATGCCCATCTGGAGTAGTGGAGTGGCAGCGGGCACAGGCTGCAGATGTAACAGGCTGTCTGTATATAGGTATCTGTTCCTTTCGAAAGATTCTCTGGTTTAGCTGAGAATTTTTCTTCCTTATGGAGGAGAGCTCATTTGCATATTTTTTCCCATTGACCATTGTCTGTAAAAGTCTCCATACACCAACTGGAACTCTTCAATGAGAACCAGTACTGTTCAGACCTTTGTGCTTTGAAAAGTTCTGTAAAGGGCATTTAGAGGGATCTTTCGAGTAGCATTCTGGTATAGGGCCGATGGTTTCCAACTCCTATAGGCATTACGATGCTAAAGCATTTTTGTTCATCTACAGCAATTACAAATGTTGGATGCTAGTGAAGATCAATAACATCTGTAAGAACACATACATTACATAAAATGGAAGTTTGTTGGACAGAAGAATGTTTAGAACAGCTGAGTGAGAAAATGGAAGGCCCATTTATATCCTGGTGGAAATTCAGAACATATCGTAAATCTCTGAGTGATGACAGCCAATTCTGATCTTCAGAGGCACCTGTAACCAGCACCCAACATGGCAGAAATTTTGGTCAGTGTGCCACCAGCTTTAGACATTCCATCTAAGAGGTAGCAATTCAGATTGTTAAAGTGTCACCCATGCCCCAGATACTTTTGAATTCTGGTAAACGGATTAAGATGGCTTCTAGCGATGGGTGTCTGGAATTTGTAGGCTCTTGTAAAATTGACATATATTTCCAATCATTGTGTGTTTTATGTATCAGACAGAGCCAAGTAAGTTTTTTTACGATATATGTTTAGTCTATTGAACTGCATTGCTGCATATCTTTATCTCATGTTATACGTACCTCTGATTATAAGGACTTTACATTACATACAGCCTGCTTAGAATTTGATTAACTATGTCAGTTGTGAAGCATGAATCCTTAACAGCAGGGCTCAGCTATTCCAAACCAAAACTACATATTTCAGAGGCATTTATTTGACCTGCACACACGTTAATTAGCACGGCTGGAAAGCTAACTGCTACTTGCGGCATAGGAGTGATTACATTATGCTTATGTTTTTCCATTAAGTATAATATCCAAATTTAGAAACGTCACATTTTCACTAAACATAGGCCATGTGCCAAATTGTATAATGCTTTCCATCTCTGCCTAGAGGGATTTAATTACCTTGATTATACGAGACACCGAAGCCCAGCATCAAGCCATTGAATTATCATAAGTCAACTTAAACACAATCCATCTTAGCAGACCCACCAGCCGGGAGAAGTCCCAATTTCAGTCTTTGCTATCGTTTACTTCATAGCGCCAGGTGTTTACATGAAAGCCGCGCTCTCTTAATGGCCTTCTTGTTCTTCTCTTGTCTTGTTTTACCGCTACATACTTTTCGGTATTAGACGTCAAGAATCATTTGACTGAAGAAAGTATGCCATAAGGTTTCGCACCCTTCCAGGTGATCTCGTATTTCTTTTTAACATTTGCTGAAACATTCATAAGGATTTGTCTTTCTAGGTCAATGTGATGTGGTTTTGAGAAAAGCAATTTATTCCATATGCATTATGAAAGCAAAGTAAAAGAAATCAACATCTGGTGCTGTGTCTGGACCAAGGCAACAACTTCATAAGTGTGCCCAGTAATCAGCCTAAAACAATTCTGATGAAATACTGGCTTGTGCCATGTGCAAAACTGAACAACCTTAGGGAACATGAACACATAAACCTCCGCATAACTAGTCGTACAGTCCAATAATACGCGCACTATGAGGCTACACTGTAGCTCTGTTAGACTCCAGTATCCAAAGGGACATGGAGGTTCTAATATGGATGAGAATAACCGCACTATAACTATCCTTTTGGACTGTTATACTGTTCTATTGGTATGGGTTACCATTGAGCCTGTTAAGTTGGCAATTAGAGATGAGTGAATCGATTCTAAATTAATCAAATTTGTCTCGAATTTCCCAAAAATTCTGATTCCAGTTGAATCGAAACCTTTTGCAATTTGTTGATTCACTGCATTTTGCACGCGCCTGATAAAAAGTTGCGGATGCGATTTTCGAGCAGCCCCATTCACTTCTATGGGGCCAGCGTTGCGTGAAAATCGCAGAATATAGAACATGCTGCGATTTTCACGCAATGCAAAAGTGATGCGTTAAAACGACCGCTCATGCACACAGACCCATTTCAATGAATGGGTCCAGATTCAGAGTGGGCGCAATGCGTTTGCATCACGCATTGCACCCGCACTGCATTCTAGCTTGTGTGAAAGGGGCCTTAGAGTTCTGTAATGTATTGTATAACACTGACAGCATTATGTCAGTGTGAGGCTACTTTCACACTAGCGTTTTTAATTCCGCTATTGAGATCAGTCATGGGATCTCAATAGCGGAAGAAAACGCTTCAGTTTTGTCCCCATTCATTGTCAATAGCGACAAAACTGAACTGAACGAAACGCACCAAAATGCATTCCGTTATGTTTGGTTGCGTACCCATCGCGGACAGAATAACGCTGCAAGCAGCGTTTATCTGTCCGCGATGTGGTACGGAGCAAGACGTCCTGACACACAATGTAAGTCAATGGGGACGGATCAGTTTTCTCTGACACAATAGAAAACGGTGTTCAATGGTGTTCAAGACGGATCCGTCATGGCTAAAAAAGACATAATACAACTGGATCCGTTCATGACGGATGGATGCGGTTGTATTATTGTAACGAAGCGTTTTTGAAGATTCATGACAGATCCGCAAAAAGTAGCCTTATCCAATACATTCCAGAACTCTTAAGGGTTACATAGCATCAGAAATCAATACAATATTATGAGACCCTGTCAGTGCTGAGAACCAATTGTTTCACCAAGCAAAGCTCAGAAGTGCAGATATCAGTGTACTTGTAGCATTTTTTTTGTTTTAGAAACAGGTTGATACTCCTGTAACTTAACCACTTCACATCCTCCCATAGGATATAAACGTCATATGGGTGGATGTTTATCTCTGAATCGACGTTCTAGAACGCCCATTCAGAGATCGCAGCTGTATGCTAATCGTGCAGCTGCTGTGTCAGGGGCCAATTGTCAGTGACAGCAGGGCAACCCAGAGAGAAGGCAGGGACAGTTCCCAAGTGTCCGTGCCTTCTAGATCGCTGTATACACAGTACTCAGCTATGCGCTTCCTGTCCCGGCCTGGTGGTCATGTGACCGCTGGGGCCAGGAGAGTGCAGGAGCTGTCGGGTCTTCCACAGACCTCGATCAGCTCTGCACTGAGGCTGTACAGCACTGTATTCTGCTGTACAGCCTCTCTGGGGGCTGTATTTCCCCTGTAACTGGGGCTACTATGTCAGCCCCATTTACAGGAGAAATCCATAGTAAAAAAGAAAAAAAAAGTGAAATGTCCCCCAGAGGTCTTGTATGCCCTTATGGGGGACGCAAAGTGTAAAAAATAAAATAAAATAAAGTGTTTTATTTAAAAAAAAAATAAAGGTTTTACAAAAAAAAAAAATGCTAAAGATAGAAAAAATTAAATAAAATAGACATGTTTGGTATTGCCGCATCCATTACGGCTGGCTCTATAAATATATCACATGATCCAGCCCATCCGATAAACACCATAAAAATAATCAAAAAAGAAAAAATGGTGTAAAAAAAAAAATCTATTTTTGTCACCTTAAATCACAAAAAGTGCAACACCAATAGTACCAATAAAACCTCATCTCGCAAATCTCTCAGAACACGGAGACAATAAAACATCATTTTTTGTTTCAAAAATGCTATTATTGCGTTAAAGTGAAATAAATAAAAAAAAGTATACATATTAGGTATCACCGCGTCTGTACCAACCTGCTCTATAAAAAAAAATCACCTGACCTGGCGTTCCTTTCCTTCTGCGCCCTACCGTGTGCCCTTACATCAGTTACGACCACATATGGGGTGTTTCTGTCATCCACAGAATCAGTAATAAATATTGGCTGTTAACCCTCGATGTGTTAAAGGAAAAAAAAGGTAACAAAATGGAAAATCTGCCAAAAAAGTGAAATTAAGAAATTTCATCTCCATTTTCCTTTCATTCTTGTGGAACACCTAAAGCAGGGGTAGGGAACCTCTGGCTCTCTAGCTGCTGTGAAACTACAATTCCCAACATGCTCCATTCATTTCTATGGGAGTTCAGAGAAGAGCAGAGTAAGTATGCATGCTGGGAGATGTAGTTTCACAACAGCTAGAGAGCCGGAGGTTCCCTACCCCTGACCCAAAGGGTTAACAAAGTTTGTAAAATCAGTTTTGAATACCTTGAGGGGTTTAGTTTCTAAAATAGGGCCATTTAATAATTTCTTTTATGTAAGCCTCACAAAGTGACTTCAGACCTGACATGGTCCTTAAAAAGTGGGTTTTGGACTTTTTCTTAAAAATCGTAAGATTTGCTTCTAAACTTCTAAGCCTTCTAACGTCCCCAAAAAAATAAAAGGTAATTTACAACATGATACAAACATGAAGTAGACATATGGGAAATATAAAGTAATAACTATTTTAGGAGCTATCCCCATCTGTTTTAAAAGCAGAGAAATTGAAATTTTGAAAATTGCGAATATTTCTAAATTTTTTGTAAATTTTGTATTTTTTTTTATAAGTAAAAATTAAATATTTTGACTCAAATTTACCACTGTCATGAAGTACAATATGTGACAAGAAAACAGTCTCAGAATGGCTTGGATAAGTAAAATTGTTCCAAAGTTATTAACACATAAAGTGACACTTCAGATTTGCAAAATTAGGCCTGGTCAGGAAGGTGAAAATGGCCCGGATGCGAAGTGCTTAAAGAAAAAAAATCATATACAAATTGCTCATTTTGTTTTTTTCTGTTTTGACGTTATTGGGGAAAAATGCCGCAAAAGTTGGAGTATAGTAGTTACTACTCTATTTCTACCAGTTCTGTCTAAATCAAAGTCAACATGAGATTGACTATGGACAGATGCAATGGTTCCCATGACGGAGCATCTATGCTGGACTCTGGTAAGCTCCCCCCTTTAACCAATCTGGACGATGTGTGCCTGATGTCATCACATTGTGCGGTGCTCACTATGATGAGTGGTACCAAGCACTATACAATGACACAAGATTTTCAGATGAATACTTCTTGCAAAAACCTTCCATTTGCGACAGGTACAATGTGAACAAATCACTTGCAGTCCACGCGACATGGTCATATCATGGTTGTGATGTGGCCGTACAAACTGCAATGGTCTCTAATTAAACTAATTAGAACAGTGCTGTTTAATAGGCCTGCATTGTTAATGGCTGAACATCTATTAACAATGCAGGCCAAATTAGGGCTTCTCGTAGCATGTACGGCCACATGGTAGTCGACCGCAACCACAACAGTTGCTTACTGCATCTTAAAGGGGTTATCCCATGACTAATGTAAAAAAATGAAAATCGGACATCATATAATACATGGCAACCTCTTTCTAACAAAGCTAGAACCATCTCGGTACCTCAAGTGGATCCAGAGATCTCCCCATTAATTGCTCTGCTAGATTTATATCAAACTGGCAGCTCAAGGGGAGAGTCTTTTCTGCTGCAGCTCAGGGGACGTGTTCATGCTCCACCTATCACAGCTCAGGAGGCAGTTGAAGAAAAACAACAAACAGCAGGTGGCGCTATACAGATACATTTTTTTTATTGAATATCTCAAGGGCTATGCTGACTTTTTAATAACATGCAAATACAAAAGTATTCAGATCCAGATGCTGGTTTCAAAACCGCAGAATATATATTGTCGGCAGTTTCAAGCAGAGTGTCAGCTGTACATTACAGTTAACACTCTGCACCGCTGCCATCCTGAAGGGGGGGGGAGGGGCAGCTTGTGCCGCTTGGCCATCCTGGGGGGGGGGGGTGCATAGCAGCGGCCCGATGGTTAGCCCTTAGGACTGGGGGGTGACGGCCATCGTAAAAAGGGGAAAGGGGGTTAATGTCACAGCATCGGGACGCTGCCACAGCAGCCTGATGGATAGCACCTTCCATATTGTGGGCCCTAAGGACCGCGGCATGGAAGGGGTTATGACTTCAGTTCGAAGCAGACTGTCAGCAGTATGTTACAACTAAAAAACTGAAAGGGGGGGGGGGGGGGAGTTGGAGGAGGGAAAGGGAGACAATGCGTGCTCCCGTGTGGATCAAGGAGTGGTTACAGAGAATCTGTAAATCCACTGAGAGCAGCCTGCTGTGCATAGGAATCACAGCAGGCTGTAAATAAAAAACGAAAAAAGAGAAACAGAATCAATTGGAGAAATGATTTTCGCCACAAAATAAATTAATAAGTGTAAAAAAAAATATTAATATTTAATTTTTTTTACAAAAGGTGTCCATATCCTTTAAGGATTCTATAATGTAAAGAGTGTGACATGACTGTGATGCCATGGATATAATACACAGAACTGAAACATGGGCTATACCAGGGATCAGCAGCCTCCGACACTCCAGCTGTTCTCAAACTACAACTCCCAGAATCTTCCTTTTACTACTATGGCCCCTTTCACACGAGCAAGTTTTCCGCGCGGGTGCAATGCGAGACGTGAACCCATAGCACCCGCACTGAATCCTGACCCATTCATTTCAATGGGTCTGTGTACATAAGTGTTGTTTTTCACGCATCACTTCTGCGTTGCGTGAAAATCGCAGCATGTTCTATATTCTGCGTTTTTCACGCAGCTCTGGCCCCATAGAAGTGAATGGGGCAGCGTGAAAAACGCATTGCATCCGCAAGCAAGTGCGATGCGTTTTTCACTGATGGTTGCTAAGAGATGTTGTTTGTAAACCATCAGTTTTTTATCACGCACGTCAAAAAAACCCATTGCACCCACGCAGAAAAAAACTGAACAACTGAACGCAATCGCAGGCAAAACTGAATGGCTTTGCCTGCGAAATCGCACAGTTTTCACTGAACGCATCCGGTCCTACTCCGGACACGCTCGTGTTAAAGAGGCCTATGGGAGTTACAAGCATAGCCTGTCTGCATGCTGGGAGCTGTAGTTTCACAGCAGCTGGAGTGCCGAAGGTTGTTGATCCTTGGGCTAAAAACATTCTATTGCATATAGGGGTCAGCTGCCCGAAGCAGTGCCCTCTTGTCTTTTGAGGGCATTTTACATGGAACAGTTTTTCACAGTATTTTTTGTATGGCCCATTTATATATTTGTAAAGGTTTATCATGTCCCCCATTAGACATCTCTTCTCAAGACTAAATAAATGTAATTCTTTTAATCTTTCTTCATAACTAAGACCCTCCATGCCCCTTATCAGTTTAGTCGCTCTCCTCTGTACTTTTTCCAGCTGCAGAGCGTCTTTTCTATGGACTGGTGCCCAGAACTGAACTGCATATTCCAGATGAGACCACACCAATGCTTTGTAAAGTGGTAATATTACACCCTGCCCCGCGAGTCCATGCCTCGTTTAATACATGACAATATCCTGGTAACCTTAGAAGCAGCTGATTGACATTGTATGCTTTTATTTAATCTACCATCTACAAGGACACCCAAATCCTTCTCAATAAGTGGCTCTCCCAGTGTTACATCCCCTAGGACATATGAAGCACAGAGATTATTACTACCAAGGTGCCTAACTTTACATTTGTCCACATTGAACCTCATTTGCCAAGTTGATGCCCAATCACTAAAAGTGTTCAAGTCAGCTTGTAGTTTATGGACTTCTTCCATAGACTGCACAGTATTACTTACCTTAGTGTCATTTGCAAAAATTAGAAATGGTGCTATTAATCCTATCCTTGATATCATTAATAAATAAATTAAATAATAGAGGACCCAGCACTGAACCTTGGGGTACAGAACTTATAACCCGGGACCATTCTGAATAGGAATCATTGACCACAACTCTATGGATAAGGTCCTTTATCCAGTTTTCAATCCAATTACAAACTATACTTTGCAGGCCTATAGACCTTACTTTACCTATTAAACACCTATGAGGGACAGTATCAAAAGCCTTTGCAAAATCCAGAAAAGTTACATCCACAGCCGCCCCTCTGTCCAGGCTACTACTCACCTCCTCATAAAAACAAATCAGGTTAGTCTGACAACTTCTGTCCTTGGTAAACCCATGTTGGTTATCACTTATAATATTAGTTACAGTCACATATTCCTGTATATAGTCCCTTAAGAGTCCTTCAAACATTTTTCCCACAACAGAAGTTAAACTAGCTGTTCTACAATTACCTGTAGAGGACCTAGATCCTTTTTTGAATATTGGCACCATATTTGCCTTGCGCCAATCAAAAAAACATTTAACCATTTAGTAACTCTGCTTTTTCCAAATCTTCAGTGACTCCCCCCCATTACAATTATTTAGGAGACCTAACTGCTTGGACCTTGGTTTTTTAGCATTTATATATTTAAAGAATTTTTGGGGATTTGTTTTGCTCTCTTTTGCCACCTGCTGTTCGTTTTGTATTTTTTCTAATTTTACCTCCTTCTTACAGATTTTATTAAGCCCTTTGTAAAGTTCAAACGCTACAGCTGACCCCTCAGATTAGTATTTTTTTAAATGCCTTTTTTTTACCTTTTTACGGTAGCTGTAAGCCATGGGGGGGGTTTAATTTTAGCCGTTTATACTTGTTACCTAAAGGAATACATTTTTTAGTGCAATTACTCAATGTGGATTTACAGCTCTCCCATTTATCCTCAATATTATTATGTGACTGTAGCTGCTCCTAGTCTATGCCCTGAAAGGCTGCCCTCAACCCAGGTAAATTAGCCTTTTTAAAATTCAGTGTTTTTTCTCTGTCTGACAGAGTTTGCTTCTTATAGTGTAGGGGGGATATGATTATATTGTGGTCACTATTACCTAATGTTTCTCGAACAGTAACATTTCCAACAAGCTCTGCATCATTAGAAATGACCAGATCCAACAGAGCATTGCCCCTAGTGGGAGCTTCTACAAACTGGCCCATAAATTGATCCTGCAGCAAGTTAAGGAATTTTCTTCCCTTTGTTCTCCAGGGGATGTGGATTGTTAGTGGACACTTGCTGCTTTACATTTCCCCACAGATAAAGTAGCATGTGGACAAGTCTGGGGAACGTGGTGGCCATAGTCCCTTGCTCACAGTTCGCTCATCCATTCATAAACCCATGCCAGTGAGTTCCATGAGGTGTGGCATGTTGCCCCAGCTTTCAGTTCCATCACGCGCGTTATTCGGTACAGTTTCAAGATCAGGGATTTCAGCACTCGCTGACATGTCATTCGAGATACAGAAACCCGCTAAGACAGTCTTCGAGTTGATTTTTGGGGGCTACTTGCAATCCGCTGCTGAATTTCATGCACAACTTTAGCTGCCCTGATAGATGGAGGCCTCGGTTTCTTCATGTTTGCAACTGAGCCAGTTTGATGCCATTTCCGAAACCAGACTCTGAATACGACATTTAGCTGGTGGTTTTCTTCCTGGATACTTGTTGGCAAAGGTCTCTTGCGTTTCCTTAATCAATCTGCTTCACACATAGCTTTCCACAATCACTATTCGCTGTTCCAGGGAGAACACCATCTTCTGACACAATAGGCTGCTTTTATCAAATCAGACTTACTTGCCCATAGCAACCAATCAGCGATCAGCTTTCAGTTCTTACAGGGCTCTGGAAAAAAAATGAAAGCTGAGCTCTGATTAGTTGCCATTGACAATTTGTTAACTATGTGTTGGGTCTACATACATACTATTGAGAGGAAAGTTATTTCCAGTCTGTACAAGTTTTAACACACCTTCCGTTTTAAATGGGCATAATTCATTCCATGTAAAGCTGGGCTTTTTTTATATGTATTTGAAAGAATAACTAAACTTTTAATATGTTCTCCCTAATAAAACTCTCTCTAATATACCTTAAACCATCAATTTTCTATTTTTACTATACCATTTCCTACCTAAAGCACACTATTCCCTGGTGTGCTTTAAACTCTGTTCTGTGTACACCGTTGACAGCTCTGCGGTGTACGGAGTCCATTTTATCAGTGGGGCCGCAGCAGTGATGTGAGCACGGGCAGGAGCGCATATTGCTGCTCCTGCCCGTGCGCCTTAGACGATTACTAACTCTTGGCATAGCACATGGGTACCCTGTACCCATGTAGAATGCCAGGATTAGCGGAGCGGGCAGAAGCAGGAGCCCGCTCAGCTAATAGGAGTTAGTAATCGTCCAGGGAGCGTGGGCAGGAGCAGAACAGAGTTTTAAGCGCACAGAGAATGGTGCGCTTTAGGTAGGAAAAAGTGTAGTAAAAATAGAAAATTCATTAATAAAGTATATTAGAGAAAGTTTTATGAGGGAGAACATATTAAAAGTTTATATAAAGGTTTAGTTACTCTTTAAACATATGCAACGGGAGAGATTAATCAAAACTGGTCTAACGCAAAACTGGCTTAGCTGCCCATGGCAACCAATAAGATTCCGCCTTTCATTTTTCAGAGAAAAATGAAAGGTGGACTCTGATTGGTTTCTATAGGCAACTAACTTTACACCAGTTCTGATAATTCTCCCCCAATCTTTTTACATCACATTTTGCGATACATTTGACTATTTATTGGTTTAGGTCACACAGTGCAATGTTGCTTAAAGAGGACCTTTCATCACCCTAACAAATCTAAACTAAGTATACATACATGGAGAGGGGCGCCCAGGGATCTCCCTGCACTTACTATTATCCCTGGGCGCCGCTCCGTTCTCCCGGTATGTCCTCCGGTGACTTCAGCTCTGCGTCTCAACTGGGAGGAGCCTGCCCTTGTTCTCCTGGGCGTCTCCTTCTCCCAGGCTGTAGCGCTGGCCAACCGCAGCGCTCAGCTCATAGCCTGGGAGAAGAAAACCTCCTCCCAGTTGAGACGCAGAGCTGAAGTCACCGGAGGACATACCGGGAGAACGGAGCGGCGCCCAGGGATAATAGTAAGTGCAGGGAGATCCCTGGGCGCCGCTCTCCATGTATGTATACTTAGTTTAGATTTGTTAGGGCGATGAAAGGTCCTCTTTAACCACTTCCCGACCGCCTAACGCACAACTGCGTTCTCCCGGCGGTCGGGCTGTTCTGGGGCGCCGCAGATCTGCGTCATCTCGCGAGACGCGAGATTTCCTGTGAACGCGCACGCGCGCGCGCGTTCACAGTAGCGGGCGTCTCAGGAGTTTAACTACAGCCTGCCAGCGATGATCCATCGCTGGCAGGCTGTAGATGCGATATAAATCGCATCAAACAAGTATATCAGACGCTGTTTTGTGAACAGCGTCTGATATACCTGCTACCTGGTCCTCTGGTGGTCCCATTTGCTGGGATCGACCACCAGAGGACCAGGTAACTATGTAAAGTTGCACCAAACACTACACTAACCCCCCCACCCCCTCACCTATTAACCCCTTGTTAACCCCTTGATCACCCCATCTAGACCCCTGATCACCCCCTGTCATTGATCACACCCCTTGTAAGGCTCCATTCAGACGTCCAAATGTGTTTTGCGGATCCGTGGATTCACGGATCCGCGGATCAGATCCGCGGATCTGCGGATCCACAGATCCTCAAAACACGGACACCGGCAATGTGCTTTCCGCATTTTGCAGATCCGCACATTGCCAGAACTATATAGAAAATGCTTTTCTTGTCCGCAGTGCGGACAAAAATAGGACATGTTCTATATTTTTGCGGAACGGAAGTGCAGACCCGGAGCGCGGATCCGTAATTCCGGATCCGAGCGGGACAAAGTCTGTCCCCATAGAAATGAATGGGTCCGCAATTCCGTTCCGCAAACAGAATTGCGGACGTGTGAATGGGGCATAAGGGTCCCTTATCACCGCCAGTTAGTTAGCTACTTGTTAGGTAGCTAGCGCCCAGCCGCACCGCACCGCAGTCACTGATTTTGGCAGAGATTTTTCATCCACATTGATTGATGCGAATGAATAAATCTGTGCCGTTCATTTTTTTTTTTTCAGCGCAGCGGCTGAACGGAAAAAAATCTCATTACCCGTATGCTCAATATAAGGAGAATCGCAGAAACTCCTCATGCTGGCCATACGTGTAATGATTATGGAGACCCTAAAATGCCAGGGCAGTACAAACACCTCACATGTGACCCCATTTTAGAAAGAAGACACCCCAAGGTATTCCGTGAGGGATATGGCGAGTTCATGTAAAATTTTATTTTTGTCACAAGTTAGTGGAATATGAGACTTTGTAAAAATAAAAATAAAACTCAATTTCCTCTAACTTGTGCCAAAATTTTTTTTTCTGTGAACTCGCCATGCCCCTCACGGAATACCTTGGGGTGTCTTCTTCCACAATGGGGTCACTTGTGGGTATTTATACTGCCCTGGCATTTTAGGGTCCTAAAGCGTGAGAATCCAAATGCGTAAAAATGCCCTGTGAAATCCTAAAGGTACTCATTGGTTTTAGGGCCCTTGCGCATCTTGGCTGCAAAAGTGGCACACATGTGGTATCGCCGTACTCAGGAGAAGTAGGGCAATGTGTTTTGGGGTGTATTTTATATATACCCATACTTTGTGTGAGAAATATCTCTGTAAATGACAACTTTTTAAATTTTTTTATTCAAAGTTGTCAATTTACAGAGATATTTCTCTCACACAGTATGGGTATATGTAAAAATACACCCCAAAACACATTGCCCTACTTCTCCTGAGTACGGCGATACCACATGTGTGACACTTTTTGCAGCCAAGATGCGCAAAGGGCCCAAATTCCAATGAGTAACTTTAGGAGGGCATTTTTACGCATTTTCTTCTCACGCTTAGGGCCCCTAAAATGCCAGGACAGTATAAATACCCCACATGTGACCCCATTTTGGAAAGAAGACACCCCAAGGTATTCGCTGAGGGGCATAGTGAGTCCATGAAAATTAAACTTTTGTCAAAAGTTAGCGGAAAGGGAGACTTTGTGAGAAAAACTATAAAAAATCAATTTCCACTAACTTGTGCCAAAAATTTTTTCTATCAACTCGCCATGCCCCTCATGGAATACCTTGGGCTGTCTTCTTTCCAAAATGGGGTCACATGTGGGGTATTTATACTGCCCTGGCATTTTAGGGGCCCTAAAGTGCGAGAAGAAAAATGCGTAAAAATGCCCTCCTAAAGGTACTCATTGGAATTTGGGCCCTTTGTGCATCTTGGCTGCAAAAAGTGTCACTTATGTGGTATCGCCGTACTCAGGACAAGTAGGGCAATGTGTTTGGGGTGTATTTTTACATATACCCATGCTGGGTGAGAGAAATATCTCTGTAAATTGACAACTTTGAATAAAAAATTTAAAAAGTTGTCATTTACAGAGATATTTCTCTCACCCAGCATGGGAATATATAAAAATACACCCCAAAACACATTGCCCTACTTCTCCTGAGTACGGTGATACCACATGTGTGACACTTTTTGCAGCCAAGATGCAAAGGGGCCCTAATTCCAATGAGTACCTTTAGGATTTCACAGGGCATTGTTACGCATTTGGATTCTCACGCTTTAGGTTCCCTAGAATGCCAGGGCAGTATAAATACCCCACAAGTGACCCCATTGTGGAAAGAAGACACCCCAAGGTATTCTGTGAGGGGCATGGCGAGTTCACAGAAATTTTTTTTTGGCACAAGTTAGCGGAAATTGATATATTTTTTTTTTTTTATTTTGTTTTTTACAAAGTCTCATATTCCACTAACTTGTGACAAAAATAACATTTTACATGAACTCACCATACCCATCACGGAATACCTTGAGGTGTCTTCTTTCTAAAATGGGGTCACATGTGGGGTATTTATACTGCCCTGGCATTTTAGGGGCCCCTAAAGCGTGAGAAGAAGTCTGGAATCCAAATGCGTAAAAATGCCCTGTGAAATACTAAAGGTACTCATTGGTTTTAGGGCCCTTTGCGCATCCAGGCTGCAAAAAGTTCACACATGTGGTATCGCCGTACTCAGGAGAAGTAGCGCAATGTGTTTTGGGGTGTATTTTTATATATACACATGCTGGGTGTGAGAAATATCTCTGTAAATGACAACTTTTAATTTTTTTATACAAAGTTGTCAGTTTACAGAGATATTTCTCTCACCCAACATGGGTATATGTAAAAATACACCCCAAAACACATTGCCCTACTTCTCCTGAGTACGGCGATACCACATGAGTGACACTTTTTGCAGCCTGGTGCACAAGGGGCCCAAATTCCAACGAGTACCTTTAGCTTTACATGGCTGCTCACAATTTAGCCCCGCCCAAAATGCCAGAACAGTAAACACACCCCACAAATGACCCCATTTCGGAAAGTAGACACCCCAAGGTATTCACAGAGGGGCATAGTGAGCCCGTCTGAGATTTTATTTTTTTGCCAGAAGTTAGCAGAAATGGAAACTTTATTATATATTTTTTTCCTCAGAAAGTGTCATTTTCCGCTAACTTGTGAAAAAAATGAAATCATACATGAACTCACCATGCCCCTCCGTGAATACTTTGGGGTGTCTTCTATCTAAAATGGTGTGATTTGGGGGTATTTATACTTTCCTGGCATTCTAGCACCTGAAGAAACATGACAGGTGCTCAGAAAGTCAGAGCTGCTTCAAAATGCGGAAATTCACTTTTTGCACCATGGTTTGTAAACGCTATAACTTTTACCCAAACCAATAAATATACACTTATTGGATTTTTTTATCAAAGACATGTAGAACAATAAATTTAGAGAAAAATTTACATACAAATGTAGTTTTTTTTAAAAAAATTTTACAACAGAAAGTGAAAAATGTCATTTTTTTGCAAAAATGTCGTTAAATTTTTATTAATAGCAAAAAAAGTAAAAACGTCAGCAACAATGAAATACCACCAAATGAAAGCTCTATTAGTGAGAAGAAAAGGAGGTAAAATTCATTTGGGTGGTAAGTTGCATGACGGAGCAATAAACGGTGAAAGTAGTGTAGTGCAGAATTGTAAAAAGTGGCCTGGTCATTAAGGGTGTTTAAGCTAGGGGGGCTGAAGTGGTTAAAACATCTATAAAAGCAGAAAAAAGTGCAATATGTGAATAAGAACAGCATAAAGTCCAGTACGCTTACTTTGCCCATATAGCCACCGTGGCAAATCTGCAACACATTTGCCTTGGGTGAGCCAGGCCTTAGGGGTCATTCCACACCATTGCTCCATGCATCAGTCCCATGTTTAGAGCCAAGGATGTGACTCGATACCCAAAGAAGGCTTTCCTGTTCTCCCAGGATGGAATCCAACCCCTAACTTGGCTCTTACGATACGGTTCATGCACGGAGATGGCCATGTGCATGAGCCACTATTCAGAGAGAAATCTACGTGTCAATTATTGGCCAATGCTAAAAGAAAAGATCATCTCAGAATTGAATCCAGCTGTTACACCTTAGGTCACAGCAGCCTCTGCTTTTCTTTTCTTTTTACTTTTAAATGTTAAGTCTGACCAATCTTCTATAATTTACAGCCAAGTAAAATTGTAAATCAAAAGCATCTGTTAATTTATCTATGATCTGTATAAAACGATCTGTTATTCCTTCTGGGACTTGAACGTATTAAGAACATGAACTTGCAGTGCCATTTTAATCACTTCTATCCAGGAGAGAATGCACTCACAAATGTGTTGTGTTAAAAAGTGGTTTAATGTATGACCTTATAAGTTACCACTGATTAACACAATGTTTCACGCACAGAAAGTGTCAAATTATAAAAAATAGACACACTGAGCTCTGCTGCTTTCAGCACTCCCATAGAAATCAATGGAGGGCGGCTGGGCTCTCTAAAACTATGGGCTCTCCGTTCTAGATATAGCAATATGCCACCAATGTTCGAGGTGAGACAACGCGTTTAATGACCTATCCTTTTTGTGACTTCGAGCACACGGTTGCCGGGTTCAACAGAGTGAGTGGCATAGGCGCTTCCTCTATTCACTGCATAAAGCTCATTGAGAGCACCGGAGAAACCAGAAACGGTAATAAACTGCTTCTGTCTACTCCTTGGGGTCCCTGCCTGTCAGTGACAGCAAGGGACCCGACCTGCTCAATTGCAGGAGCTTTAATCCAGTGCTGTACATGTACAGAGCTCTGGATTATTGCCCAGGACCAAGAGCCGTTGTAAGGGGGTTAAGGACATGACAATGCATTTTCTTTTTTTTTTAGAATATACATAATACGGCCCACGAAAAAGTAGCTGGAAGCAAACAACGCAAGATCACACCATTGACGAGCATACTCACTACAGTTTGCCATTGTTTTTTTATGCCTAGGTGTGGATATAGCCGAAAGGCTTCCTTCACACAAGTATTTATGGATCTTTTTGGCTTTAAAATAAAACATTTTTTTTTTTACAATCGTTTTTGGGTGGCTTTTTTAGCCAATTTTTAACATACATTTTTCATCAGCTTATATCTGGCCGCAGTATTTAAAATAAAGACGCCTCAGACATGTGGCCGCCCTAATAGTGCCTAAAAACATTCCACTATGTTTTGCTGTTGGTAGGGAGACAGAGAACTGAATCGAGAGGTTAATGTGTCATTTCGGTGGCCACACTGTAACCACATTACCAGATTAGCAATGTAATAAACAGAAGGATGTGGCTGAGCTCTGACCACAATGATTTCACTTAGGCACATGATTCACTTGTTTTTGTAGAGTGCACTTTGCAGGAAATGGGCATAAACTGTAAGTTAAAGGGGTCATCCAGCCATTAATATTGATGACCTATTGCCAGGACAGGTCATCAATATCTGATTGGTGGGGATCTGACATCTGGTACTACCCGCTGATCAGCTGTTTGAAGAGGAGGCGGCGCTCCATGCGAGCGCCACTTCCTTTTCATTACATTGCACTTCGTCTCGGAAGTGAATGGAGCGAGTGCCTGTAATTACCGTACATTGCTCCACATGAGACGAGATGATCTCACAGCTTATTGGCAGAGTCCCAGGTGTAGGACCCCCGCCAATCGGATATTGATGACCTATCCTGACGATAGGTCATCAATATTACCGGCTGGACAACCCCTTTAAAGGGGTTGTCCAAGATAATTTAAAAAAAATCTCAGACCAAGCCCCAAATGGTCTAATATAAAAATATAATGTTGTTCTTCCCTGATTCTTCAGTGCTGTCCCCTGCACCGCCAGCCCGGTCCTCCTGCTCGTTCACAAATTGCAGTGATGAACCGGGATAAGACACTGGGCAAATGCAGCCAATAACTGTCCTCAGTGGACTTTCATGGCAGCAGCGGTCAAATGCCGGGCACCTGACTGCAGTCTACAGCGTCATGGTTACACAGGACTCGTTGATGACTTGCTGTACACTGGGGTAGTGAACTTCCAGAAACCAACCACGTGAAAAACAAGCAGCCTCCAGGATCACATGACTCGCTGTACACATCATGTTTTCAAAATGCAAGTGTATTAGAAAGTTTATTATTTAAAAATGTTTGGCCTTATATTAATTTGACCAAAGAACCAGATGTATAAAAAAAAACAAAAAAAAAAAAAAAAACACTTTTTTTATGCAAGTATATGGTAAAGATGGTTTAGGAAACAAAAAAATAAAAATAAAACATACAATTTCCTCTTTATTTAATTTACAAATTCACACAAGTATTTTTATAAATATATGACTAGCATGTTTTAAACTGGACCTTCTTAAAGGGGTTTTCCAAAAGTTTTTTTTACTGATGACCTATCCTCTGGAAAGGTCATCAGTATCTAATCGGCGGGGTCCAACACCCGGGACACCCACTGATCAACTGTTGGAGAAAGCATCGGTGCTCATGGTGGTCTTCTCTCAGCTTACCAAGCACAGTGCCGTAAAATGTATAGCGACTGTGCTCGGTATTGCAGCGAAGCACCATTCACTTCAATGGGGCTGAGCTGCTTCTAGGCCATGTGACCGATGAACAAGACGTGACATGGCCTAGGCCAGGAATGCTCAACCTGCGGCCCTCCAGCTGTTGTAAAACTACAACTCCCATGTTGCCCTTCTGTAGGATGATAGCTGTGAGCTGTCAGGGAATGATGGGAGTTGTAGTTTTGCAACAGCTGGAGGGCCGCAGGTTGAGCATGCCTGGCCTAGGCAAAGGTGGAGAAGGTTGCGGTGTTACTGCGAGCGCCTCTGCCTTCCCAAACAGCTGCTCAGCAGGGGTCCCGGGTGTCAGACCTCCACCGATCCGATACTGATGACCTATCCAGAGGGGCATCAATGCCAGTAGGCCATCTTGCATCTTAAAGGGTGTCATTTACTAGAATGCATACATCAGCACCTCAGGTACAGTTTACAAGACACATCAGTTTTTACAAAGCAGCTTGCATATTACACAAGGATTATGTTACCTTGACTTAGGTTGTGCCCTTGGTCCTATTCACCATCACTCTTTGCTACCCAAAAATTGCAGTTACCAAAAATAATTTCTTATTTATAAGGGCGACAAAATAAGTCTCTTCTTCATTCCTCATTGTTCACAACTGGATTAGTATGTCCTCATAAGTTATTGCAAAGCACATTCATTACAGTGGAGCAAAAAACGACCCCAACCCAAATAAAATTAGAAGGTAAATAACCCAATAATATACACAAGACATATAACAAGAGCTTCATCTGAGTCTCTAATGTTTAGAGATCGCTTCTTTACTGAAACTGTTAACCTCTTGACTTCTTCAGGACAACCTGTAAAATACAGAACATAAAGAAATATATATATATAACTTAAAAAGTTGATTTCTGTACAGCTGACTTTGGAAGGTCTTGTTCAAACACCAAGTAAACACAAATCCACCCCAGAACTGTACCGATAAAGAGAAAAATATAGTACATGATGATACACAGTGGAAAATTTTATTTGTTTCCCTAACACTCTGTATGCAAAAACAGAGGTAAATTGGCTTCCCACGAAAACTGACCCTAGTGGCTGTTAAAGGGGTTGTCCTCTTTTGTCATCTTGATGACCTAAGGTCAGGATAGGGCATCAATATCAGATTGGCGAGGGGCCAACCATCAAACACCAGAAGTTTGAAGAGAATGCAGTGATTGTGCGAGCACCGCGTTCTCTTCATTGCTTACCTGCTTGCTATTGACATTGCAGTGGTGACCGGGTGTAATTACAGCTCCTCCGTTCCCATTCACTTCAGTGGGAAGGCTCTGTGCTAGTCATTTGATATTGATGACCTATCCCAGGGATGGGCAAACTGCGGCTCTCTAGCTATTGCAAAACTACAATTCCCACCATGCCCTGCTGTAGGCTGAAAGCAGTCTTTGCATGCTGGGAGTTGTAGTTTTGAAACAGCTGGAGAGCTGAAGTTTGCCCATTCCTGACCTATCCTGAGGATAAGTCATCAAGATAACAAAAGAGGACAACCCCTTTAAGGGATGAGCACCTAGATGGCAGCCACTGACTCTTTTGTTCCACATCTCTCCAACAATTACCCGCCTCCTGTGTTTGTATTAATGGTTTAAAAACATTGGTGGCGCAGTGCGCCCCCCCCCCCCAGTATTAAATCATTGGTGGCGCAGTGTGCCCCAACCCCCCCCCCAGTATTAAATCATTGGTCACCTGCTGTAGCGCCGGAGACGGGATCGCACTACAGCAGCCCATTACTGCGCATGCGGGGTGAGAGCACTGTCCCGGCGTGAAAATGTGGCGTGTCAATCAAGGCGCCGGGGGGCTGGGACAGCTGGATTACAGACTTGCAGGCCGCTGCCCCCTTGACTTCAAGCATGACTTGAAGCACAGGGCAGCACAAGATTAAAATAGTGATTTCTACATGAATTTAAATCCAGGAAAAGGAAGAAAAACTACATTAGGACACGACTATGGGGCACTATAAGGTACTATAAACAGTTTAATAGCCGATTTCTAGGTGACAGGTTCCGTGTATACCTGTTTTATGGCCGCAAGTTCTGGCTCACCCACAACTGCCATCATCAAATGGATCTATCATGCTGTCAGTTCAGGCTGTAATATGTCAGTTCATATTACACTCGTGTGAAACTTGCCTTAACCCCTAAATGCCAAGGCCTATTTTCATTTTTGCATTTTTCCTCCCCACATTCCAATAACCATAACTTTTTTTTTTTCCATTTACATATCTATATTAGTGCTTGATTATTGCGGCACACAATGCATTTTAATGCCACTATTTAATTTACCATGTCTTCTAATGGAAAATGGGGAAAAAAATTCAGTGTGTAGCAAAACTGAAGTTAAAAACACAGAATTCCACCAAGGTTTTTGGGGTTTTGACATCACAGCGTTCACTGTCTACTAAAATTACCTCATGTCCTTAGTCTGCAGCTCAATATGAATGCGGAGATACCAAACCTGTATAGGGTTTTTTGTTTTACTACTTTTTAAAAAATTTAAAAAAAATCTTTGCATTGCCATATACTGACAGCCATAACTTTTTATCTTTCAGTCTGCAGAGCTGTATGAGAGTTTTTTTTTTTATGCTGTTTTTTTTTTTTTTTTGGGGGGGGGGCACGCAAGATGACAAAAAAAAATGGGAAATCGCATGTTATTTGTTTTTTTTCCATTGTGGCATTCACTAAAAAGGAACTTTTTTGTAATATTTTAATAGTTCAGACGTTTTCGGACGCAGTGAAACCTAATATGTTTATTTTTTTTATTGTATATATATTTTTATGTGTAAAATTGGGAAAGGGTGGGATTTAACCTTTTAATATATTGCTGTTTTTTATTTACTTGTTTTACTATTAGCCCCCATATTTTTACAGTCTCCATTCTGAGCTATGCCTTGTGCATAGCTCAGTATGTAGATTGCCATGACAGGCCTGGATTGCTTCAGCGGCGTTCAGACTGCCATGGCAACCTATAGGAGCCCCACTGAGCCCGAAGGCAGAGAGAGCCGCATTCCTCTGCCTTCACTCACAAGTGCCGCGATAACCGTTGATCGCAGCACCCGAGGGGTTAAACGACAGCAGCAGTGCTACCTGTTACTGCGGGCAGGTGCCGGATGTATAAAACAGCCGGTACCCACTGTATACGGAGCAGGCCCACTAAATAGATAAAAGCAAATTGTCCAGCTTCACCTCGTAGTGCGTACTTTTTTGGGAAAAATGCTTAAAACCAAACAGGCTCATTTCATCTACGCGTTTCGGATCAATATAAATTACAGAGGAAGGATCTGTAATTTATATTGATCCGAAACGCGTAGATGGAATGAGCCTGTTTGGTTTTAAGCACTTTTCCCAATAATATACGCACTACGAGGTGAAGCTGGACAATTTGCTTTTTTCTGATACTTCTCAGCCTTGGTTCTGGTTGTTTGCCCGTGCTCCTCGTGGTGTATGGTGAGGCGAGCTCCAACTTTGTGTTTTAGGCCCACTCCATACATCCCCTCACACATTATGACGCACAGGTACATCATAATGCGTGAAAGGGTTAAACACACGCTAACGGCACAAATTAAAACAACTTAACGCTGCGGGTTTTATAATGGTAAAAAACCTCCAAAGTTGTAGTAACATTAATCCGACGTCCACCGTACAGGTAGTGTCTATTCAGGTGCTGAGCTGCTGCCTTTGCGCCCCTGATTAGCAAAAACTCAGTCCGATCGCAGACATCTATCCACTCAGGTGCCACGATCAACAGCGACTGCGGCATCTGAGCATAAAGAAAGCAGAAGAAAAAATTAGATAATCTCAGTATCACTGTAATCATACTGACCAGCAGAATGTCAGTATTACCATACGGTGAATGCTGTAAAAAACCAAAGCACAAATTTTCACCCCCAAAGATTTTTTTCCCTGTTTTCAATATAATTGACAGTAAATTAAATGGTGCCTTATAAACAAAAAAACAAAACTTGTCCAGAAAATATCAAGAATGCATATAGTGTGGTCGGGAAAAAAAACAAAAAAAAAAAAACTTTATGGCTCTTGAAAGGGAGTTAACGAATTGTATAATAAAACTAATAAATACGCATGTCTAAAACTAAAAACACATTTTTTTCACCACTAAACATGTCAAAGTTCTGTGAGTGAAATCACCCTTACGGCATGTAATAGGGGCATTGTAGGCAGTGCTTCTGGTAAAAATGGAGTGAGGCTACGGCACTTGTTTGAGTGGAGCTCAGATCCTGCACCCCAAATCCCAGGAGATGGCTTGTGCAATGACAGCCTTGCCTGTATATATGAGGGAGGAATGCTAGCACTGACAGGCTTCTATGTAAATGGGTACCACCTCTAACATGACTGTTGGAGAAACCACAATATGTGGACGTTTTTTTTATTTACAGTGAATGGGGACCTTATTAAAGAAGCCCTGTGGCTGCTGGGGGGCTGAGGTATGATGCAGCCTAAAAATGGGCGCTAGACTGCAGCACAGATATGTCAGGGCTGATATCGTTGGCATACCGCTAGGATATATCAATAGTGTCTAATTGCCAGAGGTCTGAACGCTCCTGAACTGGTTAATCTCTAGAGCGGCTCAACTACTACATCTGAAAGCCACATAGTCTACCCGTTTTATGACCTTTCTGAAAACGCTAAATGTCCAATGCTCCAGTTTTCTGGTGTTTGTGCCACTTCCTGTCTCAGACAATTTTATTATTTAAAGCTATAACTGTGTGGGACATGCTCGCTCCTTTTCTTTCTTGAAAGTAGAGACACAATTTGTACCAAAGTTATCATTGGCGCCAACCTGTTTTTAGGTGCAAATTAATGGTCTGAAACAGGGATGCCCAACCAGCCGCCCTCCAGCTGTTGCAAAACTACAACTCCCAGCATACCCGGACATTCTACAGATATAAGGGTATGTTGGGAGTTGTAGTTTTGCCACAGCTGCAGGGCCGCAGGTTGGGCATCCCTGGTCTAAAGTAAGCAACCCAAGAGTTAGTAGGCTACATGCACACGACAGTGAAAAAAAACGTCCGTTAAAAACGGACACACTGTCAGTTTTTCATGGCCATTTTGCATCAGTGTGTGCATCCATTTTCTGGCCATTTGTCAGTTTTTAATGTACATTTTGCATCCGTTTTGCATCAGTTTTTCATGTCCGTGAAAAACGGACATGAAAAATTGATTAATTTGATTGGCAGTTATTTCTAGACCCATCCTTCTGACTGCCATGATCTGTGGGCGACAGTGTCATGGGGGATCTGTGGGCGACACTGTTATGGACGGGATCTGTGGGCGACACTGTTATGGACGGGATCTGTGGGTGACACTGTTATGGAGGGGATCTGTGGGCGACACTGTTATGGGGTGAATTTTCCATTTTAATCCATTTTTTCCAGTAACAAAGCTAGGGTTAACAGTAAAACAAAACTCAATATTTATTGCCCCGATTCTGTAGTTTGCAGAAACACCCCATATGTGGTTGTAAACTACTGTATGGCCAAAACGGCAGGGCGCAGAAGGAAAGGAGCGCCATATGGTTTTTGGAAGGCAGATTTTGCTGGACTGGATTTTTGACACCATGTCCCATTTGAAGCCCCCGATGCACCCCTAGAGTAGAAACTCCAAAAAAGTGACTCCATCTAAGAAACTACACCCCTCAAGGTATTCAAAACCGGTTTTACAAACTTTGTTAACCCCTTAGGTGTTCCACAAGAGTTATTGGCAAATGGAGATGAAATTTCCGAATTTCTATTTTTTTTTCCTTTCCTCAAAAAAAGTGTAATATAGAGCAACCAAAAATCATATTTACCCTTAAATCATACAAACAAAACTGCCACCTTATCCTGTAGTTTCCAAAATGGGGTCACTTTTTTGGAGTTTCTACTTTGGAGTTTTTGGCGTTCCCTTCCTTCTGCGCCCTGCCGTTTGGCTATACAGCAGTTTACGACCACATATGGGGTGTTTGTGCAAACAAGAGAATCAGGGCAATAAATATTGAGTTTTGTTTGGCTGTTAACCCTTGCTTTGTTACTGGAAAAATTGATTAAAATGGAAAATTTGCAAAAAAATAGCTGTTTTGGGACCGTTTTTATTTTTTGTTATTTACATCGTTGAACTGACAGGTTAGCTAGTGTGCTATTTCTATAGAGCAGGTTGTGACGGACGCGACAATACCAAATATGACTACTTTTTGGGGGGTTTTGTTTCAGTTTTACAGAATAAAGCATGAAACAAAAATGATTTTTTTTAGTGTCTCCACATTCTGAAAGCCATATTATTTTTTTTTTTTGGGCGACTGTTTTATGTAGGGGTTAATTTTTTGTGGGATGAGATGGCGGTTTGATTGGCACTATCTTGGGGTGCATATGACATTTTGGTCGCTTGCTATTACACTTTTTATGATGTAAGGTGACAAAAATGGCTTTTGACACCATATTTATTATATATTTTTTTGCTGTGCTCACCTGAGGGGTTAGGTCATGTGTTATTTTTATAGAGCAGGTTGTGACGGACACGGCAATACCTAATATGTATACTTTTTATTTATTTATTTGAGTTTTACACAATAATATCTTTTTTTAAAACAAAAAAATCATGTTTAAGTGTCTCCACAGTCTGAGAGCCATATTTTTTTGGGCGATTGTCCTATGTAGGGGCTCATTTTTTGTGGGATGAGATGGCGGTTTGATTTGTATTATTTTGGGGTGCGTATGACTTTTTGATCGCCTGCTATTACACTTTTTGTGATGTAAGGTGACAAAAAATGGCTTTTTTGACAATGTTTTTATTTTTTATGTTTATGGCGTTGACCTGAGGGGTTAGGTCGTGCTATATTTTAATAGAGCAGGTCCTTACGGACGCGGCGATACCTAATATGTATACCTTTTTTTATTTATTTAGGTTTTACACAATAATATCCTTTTAGTCTGAGAGCCATATTTTTTTCAGTTTTTAAGCGATTGTCTCAGGTAGGGTATAATTTTTGCGGGATGAGGTAACGGTTTGATTGGCACGTTTTGGGGGGTCATATGACATTTTGATCGCTTGCTATTACACGTTTTGTGATGTAAGGTTACAAAAAAAATGGCTTTTTTTGGCTAGTTTTTATTTAATTTTTTTTTTACAGTGTTCACTTGAGGGTTTAGGTCATGTGATATTTTTATAGAGCAGATTCTTACGGACGTGGAGATACCTAATATGTCTACTTCTTAGTTATTTTTTTACATTTAACACTAAAAAGCATTTTTGAAACAAAAAAATCATGTTTTAGTCTAAAAGCCATAGTTTTTTTATTTTTTGGTCAATTGTTTTATGAAGGGGCTCATTTTTTGCAGGATGAGATGGCGGTTTGATTGGTACTTTTTTGGGAGGCATACGCCTTTTTGATCGCTTTGTAATATACTTTTTGTGACGTAAGGGGCCAAAAATGGCTTATTTACACCATTTTTTTTTTTTAATGGGGTTTACCTAAGGGGTTCGGTATTTTTATATACACATATGCACAGATGTCAGCAGTTTATAGCAGGGGGTCAGCAATGTGCTGACCCCCTGCTATACCCACTAGACACCAGGGAATTCTTTTTAAAGGAGGCGGGCGGGGGATCGCAATTGCGATCCCGCCTGCCGCACTGCCCGCCTCCCGCCACAAAAATAGCGCTGCCGCAACCCCCCCCTGCACAGCCCCCCAACCAAATCAGCAAGAGGGCTGCGGGGGGGGGAAGGGGGTCAAAAATGTTTTAAAAAAATGGACATTTAACTGTCTGATCCCCGTCTGAATTGACCTGCGGTTTGCAGCCGATATTGGGCCACCATTCATGGCCTGTCTACACGTTTTTAACGGCCGTGAGACGGGTGCCTTCTTGTCAATCGGCCGTTAAAAACGGTCCTATTGATTTCAATGGGTCCGCACGGCCGTGAAACGGCCAGAAATAGGACATGTCCTATTTTTGGACGGACGCTATTCACTGGCCGTTAAAAGAACGGCCATGTGAATAGCTCCATAGACTTACATTGGTGCTAAAAATGGCCGTGTGACGGCCCTTACTTAGACGGCCGTCACACGGCCATTTTTCACTGTCGTGTGAAGGAGGCCTTAGGCTAGTATCACACTAGTATTAAAGTCTTCTAGCAGGACATATAGATTGGAGAATAGAAGCAGAAACAAGCAGCACTGCTATGCGGACCCGATATAGGATACAGTCCAGTGGTTAAACAGATAGAGTCCCAAACGTATGTATGGCGTTGTGCTCAGCTAGAAAGTAGAACATATGTTTCAAATCCGCGCCAAGCGGCGCTTCTTCTGGCCAATGACGTTGGCCAGAAGAAGCGCCGCTTGGCGCAGAACGGCCGTCGCCTATTCCTGTGCACTCCGTGTTAGGCATTGTCCGCCCCAGCCCATTCAGATGTATCTTTTTGTATACTAATAAAGAAGATTGAAGTATGTGGTGAGAGCCGCCTCTTTGATATTATCTTCTCTCAAGCACGGATCTTCTGGCAGGATGTTCTGCCTGTTCATCGTATACAATACTGCCTTTTCCCGCTGGAGCTCATTGACTATGATGGGACCCGGCAGGAATCTGGCCCGTTTCTGGCATTGATGCTGGGATTCGGACGGATCTGGCCCATTATGGATTAGGGTCCCATTATAGTCAACGTGGCCTGGAGATGCTCAGGCCCTTCTCAGCTAGGTCAGATACGATGAACTGCGGCAGGATGTTCCTCTGCCAGAACAGCCTGCTGGAAGATTGTAACGCTAGTGTGAACCTACTCTTAGCGATACTAATCTACTGATAGAAAAGAAGCTACTTCACGTAAGATGTTCCAAATCTATCAAACAGCATGTGCCACTGTGATGAATCGGACGCATCCTGGCTTTACACAGTAAACAGCATTAGTAAATGGGGGCTAATCATGCCAATCATGCTCACTCGCACGTGTGAAACATCTGGATATACTCGTTTATCAACGGGAAAAAAAGCAGCATGCACAAGGCTGTTCTGCAGAGCTTTCCATCATTTACCAGGAGTGGGAACGAACCTCTGCCCTTAGAAGAAGGATGACTTCTCTGCCTTTACATGATGGGATCCAATCCCATTTCTGGCGCTAAAAGCTTCCACATAGCACCATGTACCACCGGCATCCTGCGCAGCTTCAATGACGCCTTCAATAGATGTCATTTATCTGACAGCTATTTCTCCAGACTCCGCCATAAGCATAAATGTGCGGCTGAGGAGAAAGACGCTGCTCATGCACACGGCCAATTTGCGGTCCCTAATGCACAGGCACCATCCATGTGGCTGCCGCAGACGGATCCAAACTCATTTAACTTGAATGGGTCCGTGATCCGTCTGCACCGCAAAAAAAAAAGAACAGATCAAGTTCTATTTTTTTTGCGGTGCAGTGGCACGACGAGAAACTTCATGGAAGCACTCCAGAAGGTGCGGTGCGGAATAGATTGCGGACCCATTCGGGTGAAAAGGTCCGCATACGTAATGCTATGCACAAACGGCCAGGGACAGTATATTGCAGACCCGCTTTTTGTGGGCCGCAATTAGGGCTTGGCCGGCTCACATTCGTGTGGATGAGGCCTTATCCATTGGGACAGAAGAAGGGATCGGGCATTGGAATTCAATCATCTGTTGGCCAGTCCCATCAAAAACGCAAGGTTCTGCCAAAAAAATGTATATGGGGCTATAGGGGAAAGATATTCAAAGCTGAAACAAAAGCTGTGTTTACATACTTACCAACGTTTTAATCGGTAAAATCAGAGCATTGAGACCCTGCCCACGGCAATGCCAATTTATGAGCGGGTTTATGTGAGCCCCACCCATTTTCAGCCCAGGACAGCCTGAATATTGTTGTGTGACTGCAGTAAGTTGCATTTATCATGTAGACAAAGATAATACAAGGCACTTACTAATGTATTGTGATTATCCATATTGCCTCCTTTGTTGGCTAAATTCTTTTTTCCATCACATTATACACTGCTCGTTTCCATGGTTACGACCACCTTGCAATCCAGCAGCAGTGGTCGCGCATGCACAGTATAGGAAAAAGGGCCGACATCTGTGGTGGCCAGGACCGTGCATAATCACACACGTGCAGCAGCTCCATCCTGACCACCTCGTGTCTGCGCAGTGGTCATAACCCCTGGAGACGAGCAGTGTATAATGGGATGAAAAAATGAATCCAGGCAGCAAAGGAAGCAATATGGACGATCACAATACATTAGTAAGTGCCATTTACTGAAGCGAGACAACTCCTTTGGCGGACTGCCTCTGACAATAAGTGACAGTTGGCAACTATGTATTTAGTTTCCACAGCAACCAATCATAGGGCACCTTTCATTTCTTATAGTGGTCTTTGAAAATGAAAGCTGCTCAGAGATTGGTCCCTTTGATCTATAAATACAGGTTTTCTGCCTAACATTTGGCACAGGCACCAGGATTGCATCCACAGGTCCCCATTTACCCAGACGGGGCTGACTAGTCCCCTACCTTGGCCACTGCTCTGATGTGCGCAGGCTTTATCACCGAGCATCTCTGCTCTATGGCTTTTAGGCGGGCTTCTGTCGCCAGTCTCTGCAGGAACAGCACGCAGTTCAAATAGATCTAAGAAAGAAGAACTCTAACATTAGAACCATCCGCAACCCTTCTCCCAGTGCCACCTGTATGCAGAGCACCCACTCCTCACCAGCAGGTCCACGTTGGCATCTAGCCGCAGCTGAGGAAGGCGCTTTTTAATGGCGGATCTGACGGTGGCACGGGGCACGGTACGCAACATAGCGGTAATCGGCAATGTTCTGTGTTCCTAGCTGTTTGTTTTCGAACGACCCGGGCCTGACACGTGACGTACACACAGCGGCGCGGGCTGATGACGTCAGCTGACAAGTGCGGGTACGGGCGGAAGTATCGAGTCTTTCCATTCCCTATAGCGGGAAAAGCCAGCAGTAGTTCTGTCACGCAGGGCAGTACATGTCGCCTGTAACTTGTGGACATGAGCCTCTTGTCTGCGCTCATTTACAGAGAATAGGGATATTTATCAGTGGTTGGTGAAAATGGGGCAAAGTGTACCACATCTATTAAAATGGCGCATGTGGCTTAATATGTATAGGGTCAGGCATGTTGGATTCTGTTCACAATGGTATCATGGTTCTGTTAGGCTTCCATAGTACAATTATACATCAATGTGGTTTGTAAGATTTGTCAGTGATTCTGTAAAAATGGAATACCTGAGGCATGTGTGAACAGAGCCTTACTTAATAGAGCATTGTATTATTCCCCAAGACAGCGTGCCTCCAAAATTGCTGCAAATGGTGGAAAACACATGTAAATAAGGCATAGGGAAGATAGTGGGCTTAAGATGGGCACCGAATTTTCAGTGCAATTACGCCAGAGATCATTGCTTTATTAGAGAGGCCCCATTGTTAAAATCTTCTTTACGCCCCTTTATGGCTTGTGTGCATCTACTACAATGACCCAGATTCACTAATCCTGCAGATGGCGTGGAGGGTGATGTAGTTGAACATTGAGTGTCTTGGAAAGTTATGAATTTGTATGCCTCCATAGAACCTTTTGGAGTGACTTTTTGGTCAAAAAGCCGCAAGGATAAATCTGTCTAAAAATGGCCTACCTGCAAAAAATAATAAATTTGCAAACATTTCTAAAATTCTGTCTTCATGTTCTTATTAAGGGGTATTGAGTGCAGATTGACCTGTCCTCTGCCTTTGATACTGTCGACCACTCCTTCTGTTACAAACTCTCATCTCTTGGCATCACTGACCTGGCCCTGGATCACATCATACCTCACAGAGCGGACATTCAGCGTCTCCCACTCTCACACCACCTCCTCGTCTCATTCCCTCTCTGTTGGTGTCCCGCACAGCTCTGTCCTAGGACCCCTGCTCTTCTCTATCTACAATTTCTTCTGGATCACATCATACCTCACAGAGCGGACATTCAGCATCTCCCACACTCACACCACCTCCTGTTCTCATTCCCTCTCTGTTGGTGTCCCGTACAGCTCTGTCCTAGGACCCCTGTTCTCTATCTACAATTTCTCCTGGATCACATCATACCTCACAGAGCGGACATTCAGCATCTCCCACACTCACACCACCATCTCGTCTCATTCCCTTTCTGTTGGTGTCCCACACGGCTCTGTCCTAGGACCCCTGCTCTTCTCCATCTACAATTTCTCCTGGATCACATCATACCTCACAGAGCGGACATTCAGCATCTCCCACACTCACACCACCATCTCGTCTCATTCCCTCTCTGTTGGTGTCCCGCACAGCTCTGTCCTAGGACCCCTGCTCTTCTCCATCTACAATTTCTCCTGGATCACATCATACCTCACAGAGCGGACATTCAGCATCTCCCACACTCACACCACCATCTCGTCTCATTCCCTCTCTGTTGGTGTCCCGCACGGCTCTGTCCTAGGACCCCTGTTCTTCTCTATCTACAATTTCTCCTGGATCACATCATACCTCACAGAGCGGACATTCAGCACCTCCCACTCTCACACCACCTCCTGTTCTCATTCCCTCTCTGTTGGTGTCCCGCACGGCTCTGTCCTAGGACCCCTGTTCTTCTCTATCTACAATTTCTCCTGGATCACATCATACCTCACAGAGCGGACATTCAGCATCTCCCACACTCACACCACCATCTCGTCTCATTCCCTCTCTGTTGGTGTCCCGCACAGCTCTGTCCTAGGACCCCTGTTCTTCTCCATCTACAATTTCTCCTGGATCACATCATACCTCACAGAGCGGACATTCAGCATCTCCCACTCTCACACCACCTCCTGTTCTCATTCCCTCTCTGTTGGTATCCCGCACAGCTCTGTCCTAGGACCCCTGTTCTTCTCCATCTACAATTTCTTCTGGATCACATCATACCTCACAGAGCGGACATTTAGCGTCTCCCACTCTCACACCACCTCCTCGTCTCATTCCCTCTCTGTTGGTGTCCCGCACAGCTCTGTCCTAGGACCCCTGTTCTTCTCCATCTACAATTTCTTCTGGATCACATCATACCTCACAGAGCGGACATTTAGCGTCTCCCACTCTCACACCACCTCCTCGTCTCATTCCCTCTCTGTTGGTGTCCCGCACAGCTCTGTCCTAGGACCCCTGTTCTTCTCCATCTACAATTTCTCCTGGATCACATCATACCTCACAGAGCGGACATTTAGCATCTCCCACTCTCACACCACCTCCTGTTCTCATTCCCTCTCTGTTGGTGTCCCACACGGCTCTGTCCTAGGACCCCTGTTCTTCTCCATCTACAATTTCTCCTGGATCACATCATACCTCACAGAGCGGACATTTAGCATCTCCCACTCTCAAACCACCTCCTGTTCTCATTCCCTCTCTGTTGGTGTCCCGCACAGCTCTGTCCTAGGACCCCTGTTCTTCTCTATCTACAATTTCTCCTGGCTCACAGAGCGGACATTTAGCGTCTCCCACTCTCACACCACCTCCTGTTCTCATTCCCTCTCTGTTGGTGTCCCGCACAGCTCTGTCCTAGGACCCCTGTTCTTCTCTATCTACAATTTCTCCTGGATCACATCATACATCACAGAGCGGACATTTAGCATCTCCCACTCTCACACCACCTCCTGTTCTCATTCCCTCTCTGTTAGCACCATAAAACTGGTGACATGTTCCCTTTAAATGTCAGACCATCTATACTGGTTGTAAAATGAACTCCAAATATGCGCAGTTTTCACCATAATAGTCATGAGGTGGCCTAAGGAAGGAAAACATACCAAATATATTACGCCACAAGTACCTCTTTGACTGTTTGACACAACTTGCACTATTTTCACCAGGTCAACGCTCTACGATTCTAGTCATAATACATTTCCCCACTTGTTTAGGATCTTGGAAGAGAGAAATATTCAAATTACATTATGCACTATTTCTAGGTCACTATTCAAATTTAGACAACCTTTTGACTTTGGCAATATTGATTCTTTGCACAAAAAGGCCTGAATTCTAAGGCTACATTCGCACTGCACTTGGGGGATTGTATCATGATTGAACTTTTTGATGTCAGTTTTGTTTTGACCCTTAGTTGGTGAAAGGAGTGCCAAATAAAGTCGCACAATGTTTGTTAAATTTGATGCATCTTTAAACCTTACACTTTTGTCTAGAAATGCTACTCCACTTTACCTATGCCAACCCTACTGGAGTGATTTAGAGCTTTTTTTAAAAAAAAAATTGCAATAAGGAATTTGCCATGTCTCTAATTACCATACCTAACCATGAGCACTTTGAAACCAACTTTTAGGGGTGGTGTAAAACAGCAAAAAGTTAAAAAATGTTACCACAAAACAGCATTCGCGCCAAAATCTGTGACTTTTGTGGGCTAAAAAATTGGTAGGCCCTTGGTGTTTATGTTTAGCAGACTGTTTATCTATAAAGCTCCATATGATTGACATAAAAGTCACTGTATAGGTTTTTTTCCACAATTCTAGTCATACATTTCCCCACTTGCTTAGGATCCTGGAAGAGAGAAATATATGTTTTTTTTCTGTAAAAGTGCAGTTGACTTCTTTACAAAACAGTCTGGGTTATGGGATGCCACAGTATACTGCCTAATGTATGCCAAAAAGACACTCTTGGCTTACATTTGACTATTCAAAGGATTTTTCTGGACCCACCTTAGCTACTCATATCTCGCCTGTAGAAGAAAGTTACTCATTGGTTCGGATGCTCAGAAACCCTATCACGTGACGCTCCTCTAAAAGTCCTCCATGCACCAATGTGACATCCTTTACCAGGTTATAACCAGAACTATGGATAGGACATGACTCCTGCTGCCTAGGGTGGGGAAACTGCTGTGGACTGGCCCAAACTGTATTGCTCCCTGGCGCATGTGCAGACTCCTGAGTCCACCTTATCTGTGCATAAGGCAAGGAGTGGAATAGTGGACACAACACGTCCCCTGTCTTGGTCTGCAGAAATGACGTCCCATCTATAGCGCAGGATGCAGGATTTTCACAAGCGGAGTGTCTTGTGCCCATATTCCTGAGCAGCCAATCCACACAACTTTGAGACTGTAGATATATATATATATATATATATATATATCTATATATATATATTTGAAATTTTTCTACAGGGCCTTCTGGGTCCTAGAAGACTCCTTTTAAAGGCTATGTACATCTTCGGAGGCAATTTTCTACATTTCTGCATTTTACTCAACTACTGAGAGGTCATAAACACTTATTTAAGCCACATTTCTATTAAGATAAGAACTGAGCTATAATGAGTGTTTATAATGTCAGAGAGCAGAGATAAGTAGTCCGTCTGCTCCTAGTCTGATGGAAAAGACAGACAATCCAAAGGCTGCTACTAGAGCATCTCGGTTCTGTACAGAAAAAAAACTCCATATTTTTAATAAAGACCTATTTAAAAAAATTTTAGCTCAAAATGAGTACAATGCAATAATAAAAACTATTACCACCAAAGGTGTACATAGCCTTTAAGCCTTTGGGCTGTGCATGTCAGCATATATATTGGGAGATTTTGACAGCACACCACAAATATACAATATATATAGAAGAGACCTAGGTCCTCTCCAGCAAAATAGCATTTCTTCATGACTTACTTCATCGAATCCGCATGCCATGTCTCACATGATCACTACTTTTGAAGAGTCTAGACTTAGCTTGGCTCAGCTGCAAGTGCAGACATACTGGGAGATTTATGAAACTGTCCAAATGAAAAACTGTCTGTTGTCCAAATCAACAGATCACAGCACAGAGCTTTCATTTCCTATAGGGCTCATGAAAAATAGACTGTGGGCTGTAGGAGAGAGAAGTGGAATACAATTCAAGATCAGGGTTATGTAATAAATAAATGTTCTACAGGCTTCTGGTCAGACAGGGAGGTTTCTGGAATCAACCTTCCAGACATTTGGAAGAAATGTTCCAGAGACTTCCACTGGCAGGACAAGCATTTAATTTGGGATAATGATTGAGTGAAGAGGCCATAAAGCACAGCTATTGCTATTTAGACAATGGCCCGGGGTTGTAAACAGGTGCCATGTTGTTAGAGTAAACAATGGGTGTTATTCTGTTGGTGTAATACAGCCCTTACATATCTGACCAATATCTGTCCAATCAGACCAATAGTGGGTGTGTATAACAAAAGATCTGTGTGTGTTTGGCCATCTGACCAATGATTGGTCAGAAAATCAGTCAGATAATCTGTTGGTGAAATACAGCCCTAAGACCACTACGAATAAATGTGGCTGAAAAATTAATCTAGTTGTAACAGTCTGCACCCTATTCCGCTCCTTGCAATTACACACTGTCCGCTGACCCCTATTATCACAGTCAATAATTTCCGTTAGTGATGACTGTTGGCCAAAATAAAAAATGAAGCCTACAGAGTCAGAGATAAGGTATAAAATTGCACCTGCTGGGTGTTGTGTGTGTATATATATATATATATATATATATATATATATATATATATCTCAATAATAGCAGCTCTTGTTGATTGATTACTTCAGGGAATCAGCAGCACAACACAGACAGCATTTCAGTCACAAGATCTAAGTGAACATTGCTCAGGCGAGTCTGTCTTCAGCATTCTACTAAGCACTGAAGACATTTGTGTGTAGCCAGTCAGATTAGGCAAGGTGATGGGCAGTGATAGTTGGGGCACATGTATCTAGGGACTGGGGTAGTGACAAGAGGCCACCGGAATACCTCTGTATGTTACACACAGGTATCCTTCTGTAATTGAACATTGCTCAGGCGAGTCTGTCCTCAGCGTTCTACTAAGCACTGAAGACATCTGTGTGTAGCCAGTCAGATTAGGCAAGGTGATGGGCAGTGATAGTTAGGGCACATGTACCTAGGGACTGGGGTAGTGACAAGAGGCCACCGGAATACCTCTGTATGTTACACACAGGTATCCTTCTGTAATTGAACATTGCTCAGAAGAGTCTGTCTTCAGCGTTCTACTAAGCACTGATGACATCTGTGTGTAGCCAGTCAGATTAGGCAAGGTGATGGGCAGTGATAGTTAGGGCACATGTATCTAGGGACTGGGGTAGTGACAAGAGGCCACCGGAATACCTCTGTATGTTACACACAGGTATCCTTCTGTAATTGAACATTGCTCAGGCGAGTCTGTCTTCAGCGTTCTACTAAGCACTGAAGACATCTGTGTGTAGCCAGTCAGATTAGGCAAGGTGATGGGCAGTGATAGTTAGGGCACATGTACCTAGGGACTGGGGTAGTGACAAGAGGCCACCGGAATACCTCTGTATGTTACACACAGGTATCCTTCTGTAATTGAACATTGCTCAGGCGAGTCTGTCTTCAGCGTTCTACTAAGCACTGAAGACATCTGTGTGTAGCCAGTCAGATTAGGCAAGGTGATGGGCAGTGATAGTTAGGGCACATGTATCTAGGGACTAGACGAGAGACAAGAAGCCCCTGGAAGTCTCTGTATGTTACACACAGGTATCTTCAGTGCTTAACAGAACTGAAGACTGAGGTCACATTCTCCTTACCCTCAGTTCACACTTGCGCGTTTTACAGCGCGTTCGAACGCGCTGTAAAACGCATAACCGATGCAAACCAATGCTTCCCTATGGGACTGGTTCACATTTTCGCGGGACTGGTTCACATTATAGTCAGTGGGGACGGAGCGCAGCACGGCAGTGCACGGCCACTTGCGGCAGGATGGATCCGGCAGGCTGAATAGCCTGCCGGATCCGTCCTGCCGCAAGTGTAAAAGTACCCTTAGGGACTCTCCTTTAGAGCTTTCCAAGGAAGACTATACGTCCTGTTTTTAGTAAAAAGATGGGCGTCAGCGCGGCGGCTCTCTCAGGTCTCACTGCCGCCTATCGGCGTCATCTCGTGAGACCCGCGCGTTCATGCGATCAGAGCCGGGACAACTGAAACTACAGCCTGCCAGCGCTGATCATGCGCTGGCAGGCTGTAGATGCAGAAAAAAACGCATTTAAAACGCATATCAGACGCTGTTTTGTAAACAGCGTCTGATATGCCTGCTGTCTGCTCGTCTGGTGGTCCCTTTGTCTGGGACCACCAGAGGAAACATAGGTAAAGTGCACCAATCACTACACACACACCCCCCCACCCCCCATCACTGATTAACCCCTAATCACCCCCCTGTAAGGCTTATTCAGACATCCGTATGTGTTTTGCGGATCCATGGATCTGCGGATCCGCAAAATACGGACATCGGCAATGTGCTTTCCGCATTTTGCAGATCCGCACATTGCCAGAACTATATAGAAAATGCTTTTTCTTGTCCGCAATTGTGGACAAGAATTGGACATGTTCTATATTTTTGCGGAACGGAAGTGCAGACCCGGAATCGCGGATCCGTAATTCCGGATCCGAGCGGGACAAAGTCTGTCCCCATAGAAATGAATGGGTCCGCAATTCCGTTCCGCAAACAGAATTGCGGACGTGTGAATGGGGCATAAGGGTCCCTTATCACCGCCAGTTAGCTAGCTACTTGTTAGGTAGTTAGCGCCCACCGCACCGCACCGCAGTCACAGATTTTGGCAGAGATTTTTTCATCCACATTGATCGATGCAAATGAAAAAATCTGTGCCGTTCATTTTTTTTTTTTTTCAGCCCAGAGGCTGAACGGAAAAAAAAATCTCATTACCCGTATGCTCAATATAAGGGTCCATTCACACGTCCGTGTGTGTTTTGCGGATCCGCAAAACACGGACATCGGCGATGTGCGTTCCGCAATTTGCGGACCGCACATCGCCGGCACTCTAATAGAAAATGCCTTTTCTTGTCCGCAATTGCGGACAAGAATAGGACATGTTCTATTTTTTTCGGGAACGCAATTGCGGACCCGGAAGTGCGGATCCGCAATTGCGGACCCGGCCAGGACAACGTCGGTCCCCATTGAAATTAATGGGTCCGCAATTCCGTTCCGCAAATGCGGAACAGAATTGCGGACGTGTGAATGGACCCTAAGGAGAATCACAGAAACTCCTAATGCTGGCCATACGTGTAATGATTGCGGAGACCCTCAAATGCCAGGGCAGTACAAGCACCTCACATGTAACCCCATTTTAGAAAGAAGACACCCCAAGGTATTCCGTGAGGGGTATGGTGAGTTCATGTAAAATTTTATTTTTTGTCACAAGTTAGTGGAAATTTGAGACTTTGTGAAAAAAAAATAATATATCAATTTCCGCACTTTGTGCCAAAGTTTTTTTTTTCTGTGAACTTGCCATGCCGCTCACGGAATACCTTGGGGTGTCTTCTTTCCAAAATGGGGTCACATGTGGGGTATTTATACTGCCCTGGCATTTTAGGGGTCCTAATGCGTGAGAATCCAAATACGTAAAAATGCCCTGTGAAATCCTAAAGGTACTCATGGGAATTAGGGCCCCTTTGCGCATCTTGGGTGCAAAAAAGTGTCACACATGTGGTATCGCCGTACTCAGGAGAAGTAGGGCAATGAGTTTTGGGGTGTATTTTTATATGTGCCCATACTTTGTGTGAGAAATATCGCTGTAAACTACAACTTTTAAAAAATTTTTATTCAAAGTTTTCAATTTTCAGAGATATTTCTCACACACAGTATGGGTATATGTAAAAATACACCCCACAACACATTGCCCTACTTCTCCTGAGTACGGCGATACCACATGTGTGACACTTTTTTGCAGCCTGGGTGCGCAAAGGGGCCCAAATTCCAATGAGTACCTTTAGGTTTTACATGGCTGCTCACAATTTAGCCCCGCCCAAAATGCCAGAACAGTATAAACACCCCACAAATGACCCCATTTCGGAAAGTAGACACCCCAAGGTATTCGCTGAGGGGCATAGTGAGTCCGTCTGAGATTTTTATTTTTTTTTGCCAGAAGTTAGCAGAAATGGAAACTTTATTATTATTTTTTTTTCCTCAAAGTGTCATTTTCCGCTAACTTGTGAAAAAAAATGAAATGATACATGAACTCACCATGCCCCTCCGTGAATACTTTGGGGTGTCTTCTATCTAAAATGGTGTCATTTGGAGGGTATTTATACTTTCCTGACATTCTAGCACCTGAAGAAACATGACAGGTGCTCAGAAAGTCAGAGCTGCTTCAAAATGCGGAAATTCACTTTTTTGCACCATAGTTTGTAAACGCTATAACTTTTACTCAAACCAATAAATATACACTTATTGGATTTTTTTTGTCAAAGACATGTATAACAATAAATTTTGTGAAAAATTTATATAGAAATGTAGTTTTTTTTTAAAAAATTTACATCAGAAAGTGAAAAATGTAATTTTTTTGCAAAAATGTCGTTACATTTTTATTAATAGCAAAAAAAGTAAAAATGTCAGCAAGAATGAAATACCACCAAATGAAAGCTCTATTAGTGAGAAGAAAAGGAGGTAAAATTCATTTGGGTGGTAAGTTGTATGACCGAGCAATAAATGGTGAAAGTAGTGTAGTGCGGATTTGTAAAAAAGGGCCTGGTCACTAGGGGGGTATAAACCTGTGGTCTTCAAGTGGTTAATGAAGTATACAACAATCACTTTTCCTATACTATATCAACCCAATACCAACTGCCTTACGTATATATACATCGGCGGTTGGGACTTTAAATATGGCGCCTGCTCGCGTGTGCAGCGAGCGCCATACCTGCCGAGTGGCTGCTGTTTTAAACAGCAGACTCCCGGGGCTCATGTCTGCGACCAGCAGTAATGCCAATTGCCAATTGCATCTTTTAACCCTTCAGATGCCGTGGTCAAATGTGACCACGGCATCTTGAGCCGCAAAAAACGGGAAACGCACACTTCCGGGAGTGTTACGGCTTTCCGCGGCGGAGAGTGTGTGCAGCAGCCGCTGTCCTCCTGCTGCACATTAGTACCTATGGAGCCCCTGCATGTGGTCATTTATTATTACCTGTATTTTAGACACAGGTCTTAATACCCTTTTAGCTAGCAGTGGATGCGCCAAATTATGTAGTGGTGCCGGCCTCTACATAACTTCAACGTATCCACCACCTGTCTAAATCTACACCATCTCCCTTGCTGGCATAGATTTAGATCAGGCATGCTCAACCTGCGGCCCTCCAGCTGTTGCAAAACTACAACTCCCATCATTCCTGGGCAGCCTACAGCTATCAGCCTGCAGAAGGGCATGCTGGGAGTTGTAGTTTTACAACAGCTGGAGGGCCGCAGGTTGAGCATCCCTGATTTAGATCATTTTCTGTGCCTAAAACAGGCATTGGAAATTCCCGCCTTTTTTAAATCTGGCGTGAGCTGGAAAAAGTCATACATTGCGGCAAAAAGTTGCAGAGACACCAAAAAGGGGCGTATATCTGTTTGTAAATGACCCCCATAGTGTAATTTTTATGAGAAAATGAGTCTATGAAAAAAGCACTCTAATGATTGCTTGCTATAATTCTCTAGGGGAACTACAGTATAAAAAAGTGTAAAAAAAATTGTTTTTTTAAATAAACATTCAAATCACCCCCCTGTCGCCAAAATTAAAATAAGAGTATGTAAACAATTTCAAAAATAAACATCATGGGTATCTCCAATGCAAAAAGCCCCTTTCTATTAAAATATAAAAATGTTTATCCTATATCGCAAACAATGAAATGGAAAAAAAAGTCAAAATGGTAATTTTTTTTTTTCAGTATTAACATACAAGAAAATCTATATATATCTGTAGTATTGTTTTAATCGTACTGACCCAGAGAATGAAAGTAACAGGTCAGTTTTACCGCGTTCAAAAATAGAAAAGAGTGCACCTCTGGGACCCACACCTACAACAAGTATGGAGTGGGGAGAGCTGTGGCTGGAGGACCCCGCCAAGCGCTGCTCCCATAGAAGTGAATGGGAGCGCATCGCGCACGTGTGGCCAAACTCCCATTCATTTCTATGGGGCAGCGCTTGGTGGTAGACAGACCCCAGGAAATCCGGGGTCGTCCAACCACAGCTTTACCCACTCCATACTTGTTGTAGGTGCGGGTCCCAGAGGTGCCCTCTTTTCTATTTTTGAACGCGCGGCTATTTTCGGTGGCCCCATAGAAATGAATGAAGAGCGGTTGCGCATGCGCGGTGCACCCTCCGTTTATTTCCCCGCTATGTTCTCATTGTAGGTGCGGGTTCCAGAGGTGCGGGTCCCATTGCACCTGTCAGACAATGGAGGCATATCCTAGCGATATGCCCCCATTGTCTGTGATGAGAATACCCCTTTAAGCCAATATAAACGATATCTAATTTTTTTTATTAATATCTTTTATATTAGTTGAAAAGTTTTACCCTGACCTGCTAAATCACACATGTCCACATTATTTATTGCTGCATTCTCATAAGTGCACCGATCATTTCATCTTATGGGAAATTTTACTCCAGTATTTTCTTTACTAAAATAGAGAAGATACGTTACACAAGTAATTAGCTACTTATGCAGCTATGCTCCAACAGCGAGTGCGCATGCACATAAGTTAGCGGGCTACCATCCGGCTTCAATATAAAGTAAGCCATTCATAAATTGTTGTGGTTGAGTATACTTACGACCAGTGCCAAATCCTGAGCCAAACATTTTGTCTGAGCGAACCGCAAAGTCTTGTTGGAAATGTTACAGCCCGTAGGTTTCTGATAAAGCACAGTTCCCAATCCATCATGGATAACAAAAACACATGTAGTTCATAGCGCTTCCGTGAATTAGAATACATTTGAATCTGAAGTTGCATTCTGTATTGAAATGCATGGTCACAATCTGAGGCTTCCTGCAGAAAGTTGCTGGGGGGACATTATTTCTCCCTGTACTCCAGAAATCTGTCTTTCAAATGTTACAAAACTTTTACTTTTTTACTGCTACTTGCACAAAAATTTAGCATTTTTATTTTTTTTTGCATTTTAACACCATTCAGGATACTTTCACACTTGCTTTGTCACCTGAACTGCCTGTCGGATCCGGCAATCTATATGCAAACGGATACCATTTGTAGACGGATCCGGATGCATATCTGTCTCACAAATGCATTGCAATACTGGATCCGTCTCTCCGCTTGTCATCTGGAAAAACGGATCTGGTATTTCTTTTTTACAATTTTAAAAGTCTGCGCATGCACAGACCGGAAGACCGGATCCGTCAATGCGGTAATTGTAATGCCGCAGCATGTTGCTTTAATAATGACTCTCATGTTAAATACCCCACACACACGCACACACACTATTTCGTTATGTTATAATGTAATGTAATAACTGTAATAAGAAATTTCACCCATTACAATTAGTGATGAGCAAAGTTTTTAAAAATTCGATTTGGTGCTTCGCTGAATTTCACAAAGAAACTCGCTGCTTGACAAATTACTTTGTCACAAAGTGCATTTCTTTGTAATTAGTGGGTGCAATCACGGAGGACGGCGATTGTGCTGCTCTTCGTCACTGAACCCCTCAGATGTTGTGTTCATCGCTGATTGTGGCATCTGAGATGAACATTGAGGGCTTTCAGGGGTTAATCCAGTAGAAAAATAAAAAATACTCACCTTATCCATTTGATCGCGTAGAGGTCGCCACGGCCATCTTGTTTGAAGATCCTACGCGGTGACATCATACGTCATCACGTGCAAGATTTTAATCAAGATAACAGCAGCAGTGTCTTTGCGTGCAAATTATTCCCCCCCCCCCCTCCTTATTTCAGGGAAAATGAATCGTTACCACTTACCACGAAGCACAAGGAAATTCGGTTTCTTGGCTAATCTTATTTTCCCACCCATATACTGCAGTTTTATATGACAAGGTTGATATACTGAAGAGGCTACCAGATCTGTGTAGGACCAAATAAGGGGCCAGACTGCAGGCATATAGATCAAAATGGTCCTCCTACACAGGAGTTCAGGACCAGAGTATTTAACATAGCCTCGGCAGGAGGCATTGGTCTGCGGCGGCGGCCGGGTAAGGACAAAGTGCGTGTGTGTGGGGGGGGGGGTCCACTCCAGAGGCTGGGGTCCGAGAGGTGGCAGAGGTGCTGGGCCCTTCAGCACTCTCTGGAGGAGCTTGTGACGCAGCAGGCTCCTCATCACAGGTGCTGGAGTGTTGCGGCGCACTCTCTTCAGCTTCCTCCTCAAGGTTGTCCTCCGTTCTACAAAATTAAAACAAACAGAACATGTAAATTAATATATGAACACACCAATATTTAAAAAAAATAAAAATATTACTATCATCCGCAAAAGACATTTTGAACATAATACTAGTTTAAATAGGACCGCTCACTACTCCTGACATATACTAACCTTTCTGGAATATCTATTGTTATGGCTCAATGTTGTGCATTTCATTTATTATTTCTCAAATATGAGTTATTAATGAATTACTCTTAGCCTTCAGTTTTAAAGGATACAGAGGGGTAGTAACAAGTTGGGGGGGGGGGGTGTACCTGCACACCTAAACATGACAGCACTGATTGGATAGAATGAGTATGTGCAAGTACACCCCCCCAACTTGTTACCACCCCTCTGTACCCTTATTAAAGGCTAATAGCAATTCAGTTATCAATTCTAGCAGGAATAATAAAGGGACGACATTACATAAGATAGATTCATAAGAATAGATGCTCCTGAATTGTTATTACATAGGGAATGCATGAAGCTATTAAAACTGGCATGTCAGGAGTGGTGACAGGTCCTGTTGAACTAACATATTACATATGTGGTCATATAGCAATATTAAGAAAATTAGAAGTGGCATAGCTGGCCTTTACAAATAATCCTATTCCACTTGTAATGTTGTTTAACTACTTATGCTACAAGGAGGAATCAGATTGGTTGCTATCGTCAACTGTGACATGTCTAATTTACACATTGGTACAAATTACATTACCCACATAGTCAACATACAGTGTGTATTGATAAACACGTAGTCGTCATTGTTTATAATGAACTTACGGACACAGCTCCATTAATGGACGGAGGAACATCAGTTGCTCCCGGAACAGATAGGGCCTTTTTTGCTTGTCCCAGACCCACTGCGGCCTTGCTGGTGGATTTCCTTCCAGAACTGGTCCCTGCAGCTCCGCCACCGATTCTTAACTTCATCCACTTTAAATAAAAATACAACAAGCAAACATTTACCAAACAATACAATCTTACAGGGGACAACTTATGACATGTGCTATGCTAGGGAGGACAGAATATGCAATGTGCTATGCTAGGGAGGACAGCGTTAGGGCTCTTTCACACTAGCGTTTTTGTTTTCCGGCATAGAGATCCGTCGTCGGGTCTCTATGCCGGAAAAATCCTGATCAGGATTATCCCAATGCATTCTGAATGGAGAGAAATCCGTTCAGGATGCATCAGGATGTCTTCAGTTCAGGACCGGAACGTTGTTTGGCCGGAGAAAATACCGCAGCATGCTCCGGCCAAAAATCCTGAACACTTGCCGCAAGACCGGATCCGGAATTAATGCCCATTGAAAGGCATTAATCCGGATCCGGCCTTAAGCTAAACGTCGTTTCGGCGCATCGCCGGATCCGACATTTAGCTTTTTCTCAATGGTTACCATGGCAGCCAGGACGCTAAAGTACTGGTTGCCATGGTAAAGTGTAGTGGGGAGCGTGGGAGCAGTATACTTACCATCCGTGCGGCTCCCGGGGCGCTCCAGAGTGACGTCAGGGCGCCCTACACGCATGGATCACGTGATCCATGCGCATGGGGCGCTCTGACGTCATTCTGGAGCGCTCGGAGAGCCGCACGGACTGTAAGTATACCGCTCCCCACTACTACTATGGCAACCAGGACTTTAATAGCGTCCTGGCTGCCATAGTAACCTCAAAGCATTTCGAAGACTGATCAGGATCCTGATCAGTCTTCTAATGCTTTCAGGCAACTTGCGTTCTGACAGATCCGGCGGGACGGAAGTGCCTGCCGGATCCTCAGAACGCAAGTGTGAAAGAAGCCTTAGACGTGCTATGCTAGGGAGGACAGCTAGGATCAAACATGTATAGATTGGCCACTTAGCCAACCCCAGGCAACTGTGGCCTTGACTTTTCACCCATAGTGCAGAAAACAGATCCTGGGCTATTTCTAGCCATGCAGCGTCCTTTTTCTACCAGTTGTGGTACTCCCCCGACCTGCTGTCCCAAATACATGGCCTCTCCTCCACAAGAACAATCAGCCTCTTCACATCTATTGCTTTTGGTGCCTTCCTCATGGTGAAAATAGCTCCTCACAGGCAGAAACTGTGCAAACACTCCTCTCCCATGCACTGCCTGGAGCCACACACGGAGATGTCTTAAAAATCCCTTCACTGTTGTTAAGTTACTTGAGTTTAAAACACAACGCAATGCAGTGCATCTAGATGCAATGTGTTTTTCACGCAGCCCCATTCATTTCTATGAGGCCAGCGTTGCGTGAAAAACGCAGAATATAGAACATGCTGCGATTTTCATGCAACGCACAAGTGATGTGTGAAAAAACAACGCTCATGTACACAGATCCATTGAAATGAATGGATCAGGATTCAGTGCGGGTGCAATGCGTTCACGTCACGCATTGCACCCGCTCGGAAAACTCGCTCCTGTGAAAGGGACCTTAATGTTACAGGAAAACCAAACCTATAGAAACACAGATAATAGGTACAACTTCCTTTCCTAGTTTCTGGTTTGCCTCACATGGACCACACCGTGCTGCTCCGTATAGTCTCAAACCAAGATCTCAATGTCTGCCATGTATCTGGTGCCAGCACTCTAATCAACCCTACTCTCATGGGCTCTGCAACAAATACCCTGCCTCTAAAGGGTTTTGTCCACTCATAAGAGATTTATCAAAACTGGTGTATAGCAACCAATCAGATTCCACCTTTTATTTTTCACAGCTCCTTTGGAAAATTAAAGGTGGAATCCTAAGCCAATTTTCCTTTACACCAGTTGGATAAATCTCCCCCAACATGTCATCACAAAATGGCCAGTTGTTTAAACCGCATTTTTATGTTAAACATATTTTTTAGAATATTTGGTTTTGCATTTTTATTTTTAGTTTCCATGTAACTGTCTAGATTTCAACAAAATATGTAAAATGATGCAGTTTTCACACTAGCCATTAGGACTAATAATATGTAACTTGAGACACATCCCCATATGTACCTTTATTCATAAACTTGTAATATAAAAAGAATGGAACAACATAGTCATAAGAAATAATTCCCCAGAATTATTATTCCACAGAAAACCTGATCAAACCCGAAACGTGCACAGTCAACCTAAAGGCTTTAAATTGAATTATTTATGCAGAGATCTCTGAATAAAAATTCTTAACCGTTTGTTATCTACAGTCTGCATGTGTTCACATACAATACAGGGTGCCCAGTTGCATTCAGAGTGGAAGCATCATCTCTGTTCCCCTGTACAATCTTTTAAGTAAAAAAAAAAAGTTAGCCCCTCCCAATGCACAGGCGCGCACATTGCCATGGCTGAAAATACAAAAGCAAACACAATGCAACAGCACTCTGCAAACAAAAACAAAAAAAATATATATAAAATTGTGCCATATATATAGAAAATATACTAGTGCTAATGCTATACTCATTATATAAATGTGAGATTCTTAGCAAACACATTTAGTACAAAATCATTTGTGCCTGTCTACTACGGCAAGGTGATCTCTTTTGGATAGGAACCTATGCTAAATGCTACCTCTTTTGCTGCCAACTAACCTCCAATAAGTTCAGGGAAGGCAGGTTCCACATAAATGTTGTGCCTGTTCTGTATTTTACCTCTTCTGGTGTCAAATGGCCTCCAAAGAATTCAGGGAGAGCAGGCATCAGCTTCATACTTGCATTAATTTAAATCAGCCTGTGAGAGAGACAGGGTAGTCAAGAGAGGTAAAATACAGGGAGAGCAGGCTTCAGCTTCATACTTGCATTAATAAAAATCAACCTGCGGGAGAGACAGGGTAGTCAAGAGAGGTAAAATACAGGGAGAGCAGGCTTCAGCTTCATACTTGCATTAATTAAAATCAACCTGCGGGAGAGACAGGGTAGTCAAGAGAGGTAAAATACAGGGAGAGCAGGCTTCAGCTTCATACTTGCATTCATTAAAATCAACCTGCGGGAGAGACAGGGTAGTCAAGAAAGGTAAAATACAAAGTGGGCTTCCTCAATTTATTGAAAGACAGTTGGCATCAAAAGAGGTAGCATTTAGCGTAGGTTCTGCCTAGGCCACCAAAATACCTTGCCCCAGTCCTGTTTACCTGCTCTCACCGCGGAATCCGGGCTCCTGCAGTGGTGACCTACATCCTTTGTGTCCTATCAGTTGGTCACGTGATGCAAGTGGGGGCTGGCTGCAGCGGCGTCAAATGGAATGTTGACAGCGGGCAACCTGACCGAGGCTGAGAAGTAAAGGAGCCCGGACCCAGCAGCGGGAGGAGGGATTGCCAAAAAACAAAAGGTGGCCAACTCCTTTAACCCGAATAGTCAATATGAAAGTTACTACTTAGGAGAAGCTTTGGTGATGACTCTATTATAATAGCGCAGAATCTATTACACGGTTCTGAGTTTCATCTGTTCTGAGAATATGAAACAAGAGTGGCCATAAACTGACCTTTTAGCTAAAAGGCCCTTTCATAATGTCAGAACTGTTTTGCTCCCTCTCATGCTCATGTTGATGCTTATGTTGAAAAATGTGCTTTTCTACTCTTAATAAACTTTCAGAAACAAGATGTTTAATGCTGCTTTTCAGTGTCTTTAAACAAGCTATGTCTCTGTATTTATTTTGGTCTTTGTTTATACTGGCAATATAAAGGATTTAGATTAATTCATGCTGCTCACAAATGAAGCTGTTATAGAAAGTAGAACAATATTTCTCTGTGGCACCATATTTTGGTTAGAACAGGATAACACTGTACAGATCCATAAGGGTGAACATTGTTTAGAGGATTTAGTTACTACTGTCAGTGTGCCAAATCTGCACCAAGATTGCATCTGCAAAGGAAGCTTGGGCCACCTAGAGGCAATTCCTTTAAAAAAAATATACATACAAACTATGTTTAGTGTACCTGCTGCTTCCATGGCATAGGCTGCAATGAAATAGTTGTTGGCCCATAGTTGTGGCATGTTCAGTTACTAGTTTCTCAAACACGAGGATAACTGTTTTTTGCAGGTTGCTTGGTACAGTGAAAGCTATATGTTGTGTAGGTACTTTTAATTTCATCATATGCCTAGAGAGCTGTGTAAAGAATAACACAATATGCCCTCTTTAGCTAGTAAAGAAAATGTATAGTGTATTTTTAGATTATAGACTAAATACAAGGAATGTCAGTCTTCTGTGTCTAAGACCAGCAGGATATTGACATTTTAAAGAGGATGGCGCATGCTCCCACAGCTCTTCCTGGCTCTTCAAGGGCCAGTACACCTAAGCTAAACTGTCCCCAGCTTATTGCAGCATTCCCTGGGGTATATATATGGTACTATCATATGGGAATTTGCCTGAGCAAAAGGTTCCAAGTTTGTCTAGTCCTACAAAGGTGTGCTTATCTTGTGTTCTGATCTTCATGTTCAACCTCTGTCTGTTTACCATATTGATCCTCTATCACTTGTTCTGACCTCAGCCTGATTACTGTATTGACCTTGTGCTGGCTGCCCTGACCTATTGACTCTTGAACGTATAGCACAAACTCTGCCTTCCTCAATAGACAATTTGTCAGGACTGGCATTCTCATATGCCAGTCTTGATCTCGCTGCTCTGGAGTAAGGGCTATATTACGCTGCTAGATTTAGCAGACAATTGTCAAGAAGGAAGCGTTCCTTCCTAACAATCTTCTGTTTGTCAGTGAAGGAGACCGCTGCATTTACATGCAACAATCTCCTCCACAGTATGGAGAGAATCGATTGCTAATGCCATCGCTTATACCCATAAAGAATCATTACTTGCAAAAATCAATTGCCAGAAGCAATCTAAACGTTCTGCTGCTGGCAGATGTTATGTTCCTTTACTCATATATGTCTGTAAGATTGCGCGTTTTTTCTTTAACCCTCGGGGTACTTCAGATCCAAATGTTATAGCCTTTTCTCAATGCCGAGTGATCCTCTAGGTGTCCAATATCTTTCTTCACTTCAGCAAGAGGTCCTATAAAAGGATATACAAATAGGGCCAGATTTATCATTAGCTAAAGTCACTTTAAAGGAGTGAAAAAGTCGCAAAAAAATACGCAATTTCACTCTAGGGGGGACCATGCTTATCTTGTGCGACTCCTTTGTAAAGACGTGCGACTTTTGTAAAGCCGCATACTGAAGGATTAACTGCTACCATCAAACCACATTTATCACAGTATTAAAGGACCATTAATAAATCTGACTCGCCAAATGTGACTTTGGGCATATGTAGAAGAGGAGTAAGATGTAAGTGTAATGATAAATCTGGCCCATAGTGCTTTCCGTGTTTATGGTATTAAAACAGGTTTTTATTGTACTTACAAGTCTTAAGACTGATTTAGTTTAGTGATTATCTGGCCGATCCTTCGTCAGTGTAATACAGCCTTAAGATGTGCCTCATTTATTATGAGGCAGATGCCTCTTAAAAAATTAAGTGTATTTTTGCCCCACTGTGCTCTCGAAACTCAAGTTGAGCTATAATTTACACCAGTTTCTGGAGTAAGTTATAGTAAATGGGACAAGCTGCACTAAGCCCCACCATTTTTCTCACCACTTATGAAAAGTGGCAAATTATGGTGAAAACTTTTTGCCATTTCACACCCGCCCTCACCACTTTTGAAAAAAAGAATGGGCATTGTTTAGTAGGTTTATTAGTTTCTAGACAGATTTATCATTGTGACACAAGACACCACCTTGAGGTGGCATAGAAAAAGGGGAGCAGCATTTTTGGATGGTTTAAAGATGCACCAAATTTGGCACAACTTTTGCCATCTCTGAGTTAAAGCAAAATTCTCTTTAAAAATTGCATCTTGATACACTTTCCCCAATAATCTACACATAAAAAGAAGTGTATGTAAGTATTATTGAGAAAGTGTGCTCAAATAGTGGACACTATCATAAAGTGTCCCATGTCCTCACCATTATCATGCTAAATGAGCAGGCTCAGACTGGCCCACAGGGGAACTGGTGAATCTCTTGGTGGGCCCCTAGCCCCCCTGCACAAGTGGCACATGGCACAGTATACTGACTGTGCTACATACAGATAGGTGGCATACAGCATCTCAATTAACCTATGCCCATATGAAAAACTGGTTGGATTATTTCACAGACTGCCCAGTTTATTATTATAGAAACACCAGGTGGCTGAGATAACATCTGGGCACAGAAGTTGGGCAGCAAGTATCTTCTTTCCCCGACATCCCAGCAGAGGCCCTGATTATTAATCATTTTGCTCGCCTGATGCTATGTGAATATGCATTCCTAACTCAAATAGCTAAGAGGGCCCTAATACAATGCAGGAGCCAGTCAGCAGAATACTGAGAGGGTCTCCAGGAAAAAACAGTCTGTGGCACCAGCTAGGCAGCAGGCTACTACTGAAAAAAAGTGTGTTGGTGCAGTTTTAGGAATTTGTGAGAGAACTCACTTGTTACTCTTCCTCCTCTCAGGTAAAGAACACCAAACCCTGTGTGTTTTATAGCTTATTTGTACTATGAAGATGTCCTATCAACATCTAGTATGATATTTTTATTCACTTACTGTCCACAAAAATGTCACTTCTAGAAATGTGGGTAGGGATTCTTTGTAGGCAGACATAGCAGATTCAAAAGCTTATATTGGAATCAATAATAGCAAAGGTTGGTGCATTTTAAGTTTAGAAGCCTTTAGACTGTCTGAGGAAAGCACATGGTAGGTACCTGTGTGGCCTCTGATAAAGGTTTTCATTAAAGCTGGCTTCCATCAAGAAAAGTGGTACAACAAGGATCTGATGAGTTTGCATCCTTACGGTCCGCTCTCCCAGCAAGGAGTGCCATCATTGCTATTAGAGGGCTCTCGCAAGATCTATGCAGATGTCAGCAATACCTATTGTAAATGTCACTAGTACTATCTTTTATATTTGCCTATCATGCTGCCAATAGTTATAATTATCACAGCAGCATGATTTTTATTTTTAATTTTTAATTTAACATCTTTATTGATATACAAGGCAGATACAAAAAGAAAATTCTAACTTAATATCACTAATATCAATTTTTCCCCCAAACCCCTTTTCCCCCCACCCCAGACCCCCACCTTATGATGCGTCTACCCCTCCCCCCCCTCAAAAAGTAAATAAATAAAATAAAATAATTATATTTCAATTATTATTAAATTCCAAAGACAATCGGATCAGAACTTCCAACAATCCCAAATCTTAATCCATTTTTTAAGTACATATCTCTGCTTATAAAGAATCCGTTCATAAATTTTTAACCTTATTACCCAAATGTATCCAATTGTTTACATCTGGAGTATGGTGTGCAAACCAGCTTCGACTGATCAAGTCTGGCCAGTAATAATATTCTGCCTAATAAAGTCTTTTGATATTTTTGACTACTTAATATCGAAAGATCGTTCAGTAAAAACAATTGTGGATCGAGAGGGATACATATTTTTAATTTGTGGATAAGGAAGTTATTAATACCATTCCAGTATTCTCCAAGTCCTGGGCATGCCCAGATCATATGCAGAAAATCCGCACCTACAGTATCACATCGAGGACACTTGGAGGTATCTCTTAATCCACACTTGTTTAACCAAATAGGAGTAACATATAATCTGTGATAAGTATTAAACTGTATTAACCCCTTAGTGACCACCCATACGTGTTTTTACGGCGGTCACTAAGGGGCCTTAGGCTGGGCTGCCGCGTTTTTACGGCGGCCCAGTCTAAGCGCTGCACGGGTCCCCCGTGCAGCGGGGAGCGCGGGCCCGGCTCTCACATGAGAGCCGCGGCCCTGCTCTAACAGCCCGGGCCGGCAGGAGTGCCGATCCGGGCTGTTTAACCCCTTACATGCCGGGCGCAATGGCGCCTGCGCATGTAAAGGGTTGACAGAGGGAGCGAACTCCCTCTGTCACCCATCAGCACCCCGCAGATGCGATCGCGGGGTGCTGATGTGCTGGGAAGCCTTACCTGGCTTCCGGCAGGGCCCGAGCCTGTCCTCCAGTAATCTCCAGCAGGCTATGCCTCTCTGGCGTAGCCTGCTGGTCAAAGTTAGAATTGCACTGCATTTAAAATGTAATGCATTATAGATATAATGCATTACATTTTAAAAGCAATCAAAATACTGTATATTATAGTCCCCATGTGGGACTATTAAGTAGTAAAAAAATTATAAAAAATACACATTTATTAAATAAAAAAATTCCATGAAATATAAAAATATGCTTTTTTTCCATTGAAAATACGCTTTTCAATGAAAAAATTGCAAAAAAATTATCCCCATATGTTTGGTATTGCCGCGTCCGTAACGACCGGCACTACATAAATATTACATAAATTATCCCCTATAGTACACGCCGTTAAAAAATAAATAAAAAAAGCCAGAATTTCTAATTTATTCTTAATTTTCACAGAAAAAACGAAATAACAAGCGATCAAAAAGCGGAATTTACTAAAAATTATACCAATGAAAAATAGAAGTCGTCCCGCAAAAATCAAGCCCTCACACAACTCCATAGAAAAAAAATTAAAAGTTATGGGTCCTGGGAAGTGGCAGTGCAAAATCATTTTTTTGTTAAAAAGGGTTTTATTGCAAAAAAGTAGTAAAACTTAAAAAACTATAAGTATTTGGTATCCCTGTAATCGTACTGACCCAGGGAATGAAAATATTATGTTACTTTTACCGAATAATGAACACCGTAAAATTTATAATGTACAAACGCAGTGGCAGTAGTACTATTTTTCCCCTTCTCCCTCCCAGAAAGAGTTAATAAAAGTTAATAACAAAGTTATGTGTACCCCAAAATGGCGCTATTAAAAACTACAACTTGTCCCGCAAAAAACAAGCCCTCATACTGCTATATAGACGAAAAAATAAAAAAGTTATAGCTCTAGGAACGAGACCATGAAAAAAGGACGAAAAACGCTTGGTCAGAAAGGCACAAACAGGCTTGGTCACTAAGGGGTTAAAACATGATTAAAGTTGTGAGATAGCACATCTGGGTTAGCAAATATACTCCCCCACCCTACCGGTTGTATATTTGGGCAGTCCATCTCCCAGGCCCTCTGTCCTGGCGATTGTGTCTCGCAAAAACGTGTCTCGCAAAAACGTGACTTAGTTTTTATATATTTAAAATCTTGATTCTTAGTGATGTCTTCCCTAACCACTTATTTAACGGAGAAGAATTATCTATTTCTAACAGTGATTTATCATCTAGACTAGAAAGTGCCGACCGAAGCTGAATGTACCTAAACCAAGAAAGATTCTCTACAATATGTGGTAGTTCCACAAACAACTTAATCTCTCTATTTTTAACAACCTGTGTGATATACAAAATCCCATTCTTTCACCAAAATTGATCCATTGCTATACCCTTCAAGGTCTGTAAATGAATATTATGCCAAAGAGGTGTGAATGTAAGTGATCCCTTTACCCCCAACCATCCTCTAGTGATAGCCCAAATTTTCGATATTAATTTTATAGTCTCTTTGTAACCCGGGTCTCTGTCAAACAATAGCCGGGATTCCAAGAGGGTAAATATGTTATTATGTGAGGAGCTACTTACTAAGCTACTTAAGAATGCACTATTTTGCCATTCATAGCACGCCCATAGCTGAGCAGCAATAAAGTAACCTTTGAAGCATGGGAGATTTAAACCCCCATGCTCCAAAGGTTTATATAGATATTCCAATTTGAGTCTCACTCGTTTTCTTCCCCAGACTAGATCATTAATTATTCTTTCCATAAGTTTAAAATATTTATCCTCTATCCAAATAGGTATATTCCTAAGAACATAGAGTAATTGAGGTAGAATCACCATCTTAACCAATGAAACTCGGTCAGCTCTAGATAGAGGAAGTCTCAACCAATTCCCTATTTTGCCCTAGTTTTCGTTATCAATGGGATTAGATTGAGCTGTACAGAATTTTCAACCTTGGGGGATATCATCATACCCAAGTATTGAAAAGTGTCGAAAACATCTAGGGGCAGTTGTTTCTGTATCATCTATGAAAAAAAGAACATCATCCGCATATAAAGAGATACGGTCTTCTACTCCCAATGTTCCAAATCCCTTAATTTGAGCATCCTGCCTAATAGCCAGAGCCAATGGCTCAATGTAAATATCAAATAGAAATGGAGATAGTGGACAGCCCTGGCGAGTACCTCTATTTAAATCGAAAACTGGTAGTAAGGCTCCCATTGAGACTCAAATTAGCCGTGGGAGATCTATACAATAGTTTAATCATATTTATAAATCTCTCCCCAAAGCCCATCCTGGCCAAAACCCTCCACAGGAATCGCCACTCCACCCTGTCAAAGGCCCTAGAGGCATCTAATGCCAGGACGGAGCAGGCAGACCCCTCACACCAGCATGATTGATAAACAATATAGTTAACTTCTTAATTTACACTGGCCAATTATGTTTGCTTGAAAATGTGCAAATTACATCACATATTTGGCCGGTGTATTCACATGGTGCAGTCAAATCATGCTTTTTGCTGCGGTTTTAGCAAAATGCTGATGTTTTACTGGGATTCTAAACAAATTACCATAAAAATGTGATATGATCACAACATGTGATGGCAACACGGGGGCTCAGTGGTTAGCACTGATGCCTTGCAGCACTGGCATCCTAGGTGCGAATCAGACCAAGAAAAACATCTGCATGGAATTTGTATGTTCTCCCTGTGTGCACGGGTTTCCTCCGGGTACTCCGGTTTCCTCCCACACTCCAAAGACATACTGGTAGGGAACATAGATTGTGAGACCCATTGTAATGATAATGTCTGTAAAGCTCTGCGAAATATGCCATAAATAAGTGCATAAAATAATAAATAAAGTTCACTTCCAATTTTACTGTGCGTTTATCCCGAAGTAAGGGCCTACAGGACTTCCATGAGTTCTACATAGGAGAATGATCAGGAACAAGCCATTTGTTCCTTTTGACCTCTTGTTCAGATGCATTTCCATGCCACAGTCATCCTCTCTGTAAAAGGATGAATACGATCATTTTTCCCTGTACAGATTCATTGTTTGTCGGCAGCACATCTATGTTTACACTCTTCGATCTGCTGCCAACAAACAATGATTTTATATGCCACATAAACAGATCAACCAAAAAACAAGCATTTTGCTCATTTGTAGGGTTATCAGTGGCACTTTTACACATTTCAGTTATCGAGAAGGAGCAATATCCCAATAATTGTTCAGATAATCTGCCTATGTAAATGCCTATTACAATAATATGTTAAACTGAATGTAATAACCATGAACTTTAATGTAATCTGAGACACCCTGCAAAGGCCAGCTGATATCTGTAAGGGCACACAATCCATGCTGTCAACAGGTTGGTCTTGCAATACTGAGTGGCCTCTAATTATCTGTAGGAGACGCAAAAGAGCTGACTCCAGCGGCACGAAGGAGGCTTCACAGAAGTAGGCAGTTAATGAAGAGATTGGCTTATAAACACAAGATAATCTTTCCCATATGTACACCTGAGGAGTATCACTAGTGACAGTTGTTTAAATGTTGGGGAAATGAATACCTCCTCAAGAAGCAAGACTTATCGGTGCTTTGTGACTTGTCTTGATAATGTACATCCAGCAAGAGACAAACGTTGCAGAAGTGCTTTGCCAGCAAGGTTCCCACTGCATTTATTACCATAATACTGTATATTTCATTACTGTTTATGCTGGCTAAAGAGCAGGAGCACATTGTTCATATTTCTCATGAAATGTGTGCTACTGGGAATGCTAACGACCTTCTTTTTGCTTAAGTTGAAACCACTTTTTACACTTCAATCTTATAAACATACACTGTTGAGCTTATTTATTGTGAAGAGTACTTCAGTCTTGCACATAGTTTTAAAATAAACTCAAAATCTAGCTTTGGGTTGTCATGCACCTTTTTTTAAGAGTTCTTTTTTCCTAATTTTAGGCAATTTTGGTTGAAAGGGATTTGACTACTCATTCCAAAAAATTAAACAGGCTTTTCCAAGACTTCATATCACAGCCTTTACTTTTTAGCAAATCTGACCCCCTGTTATCCTTACTGATCAGTGGAAAGAGGGCGCAGGTTGAGTATTTACAGTGCCGATTACCCATTTATTTTAATAAATCTTTATTAATACAAGTCTATTTGGCTTATGAAAGATCAATAATAAACACAAGCACAATCAGAAATGTGATCCACTTCTATATTATATAACTTCCAAAGCACCCATGCCAATCCAAAGTGGGATATTCACAATGAGAGATGAAGAGGAGGGGAAAAAAATCTGCAATACCGTATTACGTTCTGAAATATATCACTCTATTGTTAATTGGGCTTTGACTTACAATCCATGCGTTGCAGTTGATATCGTTTTAAAATCTATTACCTGATTGATCTCTTCCTTCCATTCTTCAACAGATGGCACCTGCGTTGCAATTCAGTATCTTCTTGTTAATGTTCTAGCTTGAAATGGTGCTTTCATAATTTCCTTTTTTCATTTAAAGGAAATGTATAATCAGAAAATGACATTGTTTAAATCAAATGTTTATGTGAAACATATTTTTAAAGAATTGTTTTTTAGTCAATTTCTATTTTTTTTTAAATCCTAACCTTGTACTGATTTCACACTGGCCACTAAGCCTAATAGAAGGCACCACTTCTTGTTCCATATTAATTACTTTTCAGCAGTGATTAGTTGTTTCACAATTTTTAATAAATTAAAATCTGGAAAGTGTGGTGTCCGTTTGTATTCAGCCCCCTGTACTCTGATACCCGTAAATAAAATCCAGTGTGACCAACTGCCTTCAGAAGTCACCTAATAAGTAAATATAGTCTGCCTGTGTATAATTTATTATTACTATAACTACAGCTGTTTTGTGAAGGCTTCAGAGGTTTATTAGATAACATTAGTGATCAAACAGCATCGTGAAAACCAAAGAACACACCAGACAGGTCAGGGATAAAGTTGTGAAGAAGTGTAAAGCAGGTTTAGGTTATAAAAAAATACCCCAAGCTCTGAACTGCAAACCTCCCAAGACATGGCCATCCACCTAAAGTGACAGACCAGGCAAGGAGAGCACTTATAGAGAAGCAGCCAAGAGGCTCAGGGTCAATCTGGAGGAACTGCAGAGATTCACAGCTCAGGTGGGAGAATCTTTCCATAAGAAAACTATTAATGATGTACTAGAAGCCATAAGAAGTCCAGTTTGCAGTTTTCCACAAGCGATGTAGGGGGCACAGCAAACTTGTAGAAAAAGGTGCTCTAGGCAGATGAGACTAAAGTTGAACTTTTTGGACTAAATGCAAAACACCATGTTTGTTGGAAAACTAACAGTGCACATCACCCTGAACAAGCTTTTCTTCAGTAGGGGCAGGGAAGTTGATGGGAGGATGGATGGAGCTAAATATAGGGCAATACTGGAGGAAACATGTTAGAGGCTGCAAAAGACTTGAGCGTGGGATGGAGGTTCACCTTCCTGCAGGACAACCACCCTAAACATACAGCCAGAGCTACAATGCAATAGTTTAGAGCAAAGCATATTCATGTATTAGAATGGCCCATTTAAAGTCCAGACTTAAATCCCATTGAAAATCTGTGGCAAGACTAGAAAATTGCTGTCCACAGATGCTCTCCATCCAATCTCACTGAGCTTCAGTTATTTTGGAAAGAAGAATGGACAAAAATTTCAGCCTCTAGATGTGCAAAGCTGGTAGAGACATACCCTAAAAGACTTAAAGCTGTAATTGCAGCGAAAGGTGGTCCTACACAGTATTAAGTCAGGGGTGCTGAATACAAATACACGCAACACTTTCTAGATTTTTATTTATAAAAAAAATTGAAAACCATGTATAATTTTCTTTTCACTTCACAGATACTTGATACTTTGTGTTTGGGCCATAACATAAAAGCCCAAAAAATAAAAGTTCAAGGAGTATATATGGTTACATAGTTAATATGGTTGAAAAAAGATATAAGCCCATCAAGTCCAACCAGTAAACCAATTTACTTTTAATAATTTATCTAAGCTCTTTTTAAAACTGTACACTGTTTCTGCTGTGACCATGTCCTCAGGTAGAGTATTCCACAGATTCACAGTTCTCACAGTCAAAAAGCATTGACACCTCAGGAGACTGAACTTTTTCTTCTCCAGTCGGAAACAGTGCCCCCTTGTCTTTTCAGGGGATTTTACATGGAACAGCTTTTCAGCATATTTTTTGTACTGCCCATTTATATATTTATATAGGTTAATCATGTCCCCCACTTAGACATCTCTTAGACGTCTCAAGACTAAATAAATGTAATTCTTTTAATTTTTTCTCATAACTAAGGCTATTTTCATATCTGTGTTTTCCTCTCAGGTATTGAGATCAGTCATAGGTTCTCAAAACCGGAGGAAAACGCTTCAGTTTTGTCCCCATTCATTGTCAATGGGGACAAAACTGAACTGAATATAATGAAGTGCACCAGAATGCATTCTGTTCTGTTTCCTTGTGTTCCTATGATGCACACAAAAGCACTGCAAGCAGCATTTTTTAGTGCATCATGGGATATGGAGCAAAATGGATCCGGCCTGAAATACAATGTAAGTCATTGGTGCCAGATCCGTTTTCTCAGACACAAAAGAAAACGGATCTGGAACTAAAACCATTGTAAGTCAATGGGTGCCAGATCTATTTTCTTTTGTGTCTGAGATCACTTTGGTCTTGGTCATTTTAGAGATATTACAACTGCATCCATTCATAACAAATGCAGACGGTTGTATTATCCTAACAGAAACATTTTTGCTGATCCATGACAGATCCATCAAAAACGCAGACGCTTCATGCTCCTTATCAGTTTAGTTTTATATACTTTTTCAAGGCACTGTATATATTAATAACACAGGATCCACCATTTACAGTAGGTGATTGTCAAAGCTTATCTAGTTGTTCCTTGTACTATGACCTCTGGACAGGCCATAGAGCATTTCTAAACACTCTCCCATAGACAAAGTGAGCCCCTCCAGAGTTTTATGTCTATGGCTCATTGTGGCTGCTGTAAAGCATATCTCTAAATGCTGTTAAAGGGGTGTTCTGGTTAATTGATTTGTGTCTGCTTTGAAAGTATTGTGCAGGTTCTACAAATGCCTAAGGCTACTTTCACATTAGCGTTTTTTTGCGGATCCGTCACGCTTCCGTTACAATAATACAACTGCATGCATCCATCATGAACGGATCTGGTTGTATTATGTCTTCTATAGCCATGACGAAAAGTCAATGGGGGACGGATCCGTTTTCTATTATGTCAGGATCCGTCTTGCTCCGCACCACATCGCAGACAGAAAAACGCTGCATGCAGCATTTTGGTGTCTGCTCCCAGTGTGGAATGGTGACTGAACGGAGGCAAACTGATGCATCCTGAGCGGATCCTTTTCCATTCAGAACCGCTTTTGAGAGCCCATGACGGATCTCAGAAATGGAAAGCCGAAATGCTAGTGTGAAAGTAGCCTAATATACTGTAATAAATGTTTTTTCGCTATTCTCTAAAAATATCTGCTTGAAATAGTAGTGCTTTGTGACATAGAAAGTAATAGTGCTATTCCTCTTAATCTACCACAGAACCACTTGATTTCTACTTCTCAGGAGACCACTAGATGTAATTACATGTGTTTCCTAGCATCTGCTTACTGATGATATCGCTATGTATGTGGAGACACTAAAGAAAAGCATAAGGTGTCATTTACTATTCTGAAATACGCCAAAAAAGCAGTTAGTTGCGCTGCCATCAGAAACTTTTCCCAGCTCACACCAGGTCTAAAATTGTGGGAGTGGCGGGGAAGGGGATGGGCCGGCGGGCTGTCTCATTTATAATTTTCTACATCTGTTTTAGGCATAGAAAATGGTCTAAATGTAAGACCGCTCCAAAGCTGTCTTCCATTTAGAAGTGGCGCTGCATCCGCCAAAGTTATAAAGAGGCCTGCGCCTCTTTATAATTTCGGCGGATCCACCCCCAGCTATGGGCCTTTATTAAGACCAACATAACCTTTATTCAGTGTTGAGTTTATAAATAAAGTCCACATAAGGTAAAGCAAAAGGAGCAAAATGGAGTTCCTGGTACGTCAGGTAAAATCAAATAGGAGCACACAAATATACTGGTGCGGTGGGGAAACTGATGCTCTCTCTAGTATTACTCTAAATGCCCTAAAAAGCAGAGCACCCTCCCTGACAAGGGAACCTCATCCTGTTCCACCCTGTGAGTCCTTTGAACTAGCATCCTGACACCTTCCCCCACGATCAGGTTTCCTCAGGAGCTACACAATAGGAATACCAAGCACACTGATCAATGTAATCCGCTAGTGTCACTAGATAAAATAGGCTAACAAGCAGACCCCAATAGTTTCAATGGCATAGATGGCCACCTGCTCTGATCCACTGTTGCTGACATGTTGTTGGGCTTGACTATGGTTTATATTTGAATTGCTTTATCTTTGGCTCAGTGATATCTGTTTTTACAGTTAGTACTTTCTGTTTCACTATTGTGCTACTGATGACTCCTATTGATAAGAGTCATGAGAGTTGAGATCCTGCAGTATACATGGAGTCTCAAGGACTCTATGTAAATCCTGCAGTCTTTGATATTTGGAGAGGAAGATAAACTAAGTAAAAAATTTCTGCCTAAAGAAGGGTCGAGGTTGTATGTACAATGTGGCTGCTGGGGGACCTGATGAGAGAGGTCCATTTTAAGTTGGTCAGGAGGTATAAACTAGTGCTGCAATGTTAATGAACAAAGAAAGTGGAAAATCTGCACAAGCTATGCAAATAGGATGGAGCAACAGGAGGCCCTGTTACAGGTAGGTAGGAATTTGTTGGTGTAGAACTGGAACAGCATAATTGTGTATTTCCCATTAAATAACAGTCCTGTCGCATATTTTCTTCGAACTACAGATTTCTCAATAAATTGTCAACTGTGTTACCAGCGTATTTTGTCAACAGTATTTTTTTTTAAATTATAAACAATTTTATTGAGATTTAAACAATAATCTTAAAAATACATACACAATTTGTAAATTTCTTAATAAGAATTAGTAACTTCCAATCCCCCCCCCCCTTTGCGGTGCATCTCCCTTCACTTGCCATGAAACTGAGAGGGAAATGGGGAAATAGAAGCGACACCTTCCCCCACGATCAGGTTTCCTCAGGAGCTACACAATAGGAATACCAAGCACACTGATCAATGTGATCCGCTAGTGTCACTAGATAAAATAGGCTAACAAGCAGACCCCAATAGTTTCAATGGCATAGATGGCCACTTGCTCTGATCCACTGTTGCTGACATGTTGTTGGGCTTGACTATGGTTTATATTTGAATTGCTTTATCTTTGGCTCAGTGATATCTGTTTTTACAGTTAGTACTTTCTGTTTCACTATTGTGCTACTGATGACTCCTATTGATAAGAGTCATGAGAGTTGAGATCCTGCAGTATACATGGAGTCTCAAGGACTCTATGTAAATCCTGCAGTCTTTGATATTTGGAGAGGAAGATAAACTAAGTAAAAAATTTCTGCCTAAAGAAGGGTCGAGGTTGTATGTACAATGTGGCTGCTGGGGGACCTGATGAGAGAGGTCCATTTTAAGTTGGTCAGGAGGTATAAACTAGTGCTGCAATGTTAATGAACAAAGAAAGTGGAAAATCTGCACAAGCTATGCAAATAGGATGGAGCAACAGGAGGCCCTGTTACAGGTAGGTAGGAATTTGTTGGTGTAGAACTGGAACAGCATAATTGTGTATTTCCCATTAAATAACAGTCCTGTCGCATATTTTCTTCGAACTACAGATTTCTCAATAAATTGTCAACTGTGTTACCAGCGTATTTTGTCAACAGTATTTTTTTTTTAATTATAAACAATTTTATTGAGATTTAAACAATAATCTTAAAAATACATACACAATTTGTAAATTTCTTAATAAGAATTAGTAACTTCCAATTCCCTCCCTACCCAATCCCCCTTTGCGGTGCATCTCCCTTCACTTGCCATGAAACTGAGAGGGAAATGGGGAAATAGAAGCGAAAACCTTACGGTGTCCATTATTGCCAAATCTTAAGCCATTTGTTCTCAGAGTTTCTTTGTTTAAATAAGATGCTCTCGTATCCCTTAACCATATTAACAAGGTTTGCCCATAGTTTTATACTTGGAGCATTTCGCGAGAACCAAGTCCAAGCTACCAACAGTCTCGCTAGAAACATTATTCTAATCAAAAGAACCTTTTTATATTTGTGACATACCACCTTAGAGAGATCCCCCAGCACCCAACATTCCACCGTGTATGGAATCTGGACTTTCAATTCACGGGTGATGAATTTATAAATTACACCCCAGTATTGCTGTAACTCTACACACGACCAGAACATATGAAGATAATCTGCATCTGGGGCATCACAGCGTGGACAGTTAGAAGTATTCCTCACACCTCATCTCTTAAGCCAAACAGGTGTAATATGTAATCTATGCAAAATATTAAAGTGACCCATTACGTGATTAAAATCTTAAATTAGGCAAAATATTGTCCCATTCGTCTGGCAGAATTGCTGGACAATCCATTTGCCATGCCATTCGTCCAGGAGAACATATACTATTAAATCGTGTTCTTATTAATCATTTATAAAGTGGAGAAATCTTACATTTTTGCCCCAAATTACCTAACAAAGTGTTTCAATGTGCATTAGTGTCAATCTCAAGCATCTCATTTATTTTAACACTCTTAAGTGTAGATCTCAGCTGCAAGTACCTAAACCAAAATAATTTCGATTAATTTTCTCTTTGTGCTAAATCCAGAAATGAAAGAATATCTCCATTCCTTACCACTTGTGTACCATATAGAATATAATTTTTTTGCCAGTATTGATCCAGTCCCACTTCGTCCAAAACTTGTGACAGTTTCCCTTACGTCCTACCAGCAGCACAGATGGGGTTAACTGCCCCCTGTGGACTGGTAGGACCGGCGGAATGTTTAATGAGCCACAAGAATAAAACCAATCAAAAACGTCCTGCTCCCTTAAAGGGGGGAGCTTCCCCATAGAACACCGTATTTTTTTTTGTCCTTTTTGGACTGGCGGCAGGCTCCCTCTGTTTTGTGTATGGAGGGAGCTGTACATGCTGTAGCCCTTTTTTTTTTTTCAATGGCTTTTTTGTTTTCCCCTTTGGGGTTTTTGTTTTTAGTTTGGGGCTCTTATATTTTATTAATTTAACGCCCCCCCACTTCCCTACCTCTGCCCGGCTACCTCCGGGCGCCGTTCTCTTTTCCTCATGCCGCTCGTGCGGCTCTTGCGGCTGTCGGGCGCGTCCCTTGGGGACGTCATCCCCGGGCCCTGCTCCCCTCCGTTCTCTCAGACAGCGCACCGCGCTGCCGATTTTAGTGAGGGGAAGGCGGGTTGGGCTCCCCTTCCCCTCCTATTCACTTTATAATGATATATTTTATAAAAATATATATAGTTATTTATTATGAAATCTTAGGGGAGGTAGGGTAGTGAAGTGGGTGGAGCTAACTCCACCCATCACTGCCTGATAGGCAGATAGTAATGGGTGACATCCCTGTAGGTGGGGTTAGGGCTTTATAAGCCTCTCTCCCCCCTCATTCTGTCTCTGGCAGCACATGCTTTCACAAGCTAGCTCCCAGAGTCTGCGTTTCTCTTCAGATCGCATTGTTCCACTGTATTTCTTCCATTGAAGAATTTGGCTTCTTGCTGCTTTGTTCTCCAGCTTGGTGCGGCTGAGCTTTAAAGGGCGTTAATACGCTTTTTTCTTAAGGAAAGTATTTTTTCTTGTTTAATATTTTTTCTTCTCTTATGCTTCACAGCTATGGCTTCTCCTAGAGAATCTGAGCAGCGCAAGTCTGCAGCTAAGAGGAAACATCTCGCCTGCTTTGATTGCAGTACTCCTTTAGACGACAGCCACCCATACTTTCATTGTGACAGCTGCTGTTCCCGCACAACCACTGAGCCCACGTTGCAGGAAATGTACCAGTGGGCGAAGTGCTATGTGGATGACTCTATTAAAGGTGTAATGAAGCTACTTAATGAGAGGCTTCCAGGACCCTCTCAAACCCCTATTGAGACCACCGCTCCTGCGGTCAGGCCTGCGTTTTTTTCTGTAGGCTCTTCATCCTCCGAAGAAGAGGAGTCCATCTCGGGGGTTTTTCCTCCAGAAAAAACCCAAAAATTACTGAAGTCCATCAGGTCGGGGGACCATGATGTTGACACAGGGGAGTCTTCCGATCCCGCCGGTCGGGCACACCGTGTCTTCAAGGCGGATGAGACCCTTACTTCGGTCATGACTTCCGAATGGAAGAAGCCTGAGAAAGGGGCCGTCTTGACTAGGAGGTTCAAGACGATGTTCCCGATGGCGAATGCCTTGGTGGAATCGTGGGGTTCCATTCCCAAGGTTGATATGGCTATCGCCAAACTTTCTAAACGCATGTTGGTGCCAGCAGACGACGGGTCGAGTCTGCAAGACCGCCTTGATAGGAGGGCAGAAGGCACCCTCAGAAGAGGCTACACCGCAGCTGCGGCATCCGCTTCCACCGCCATCGCAGCATCTGAGGTCTCCACCTTTCTCCGCAACAAGCTGAACCAAATTCAGACGGACGTGGACCAGAGTGTGTCCCGGGAAGACATTCTCGCTGCTTTCAAGACAGCTAACTTAGCGATGGACTTCCTCTGTGATACAACGCAGATCCAATTGAAGCTGGCGGCTAAGACGATGGCCTTAGCCTCGGCGGCCCGGAGACCCCTCTGGTTGAAGCCCTGGCAGGCTGATAATGCCTCAAAGTTCAACCTCTGCAGTATCCCCTTTGAGCCTGATCGCCTTTTTGGGTCGGAGTTGGATAAGATTATGGAGGGGCTCTCCGACAAAAAGGGCAAGAGTCTCCCTCAGCAGCCCGTTCGAGGGCGCTCTAGGCAGGATCGCGGAGGCAGGTCAGGACAGTCTAGAGGCCGTAGAGACTGGGGGGGGGGCGGCAAAGATCCTCGCGGCACCCCCGCAGATCCACAAAGGAGGCAAAACCCTCCTGACTATGGGCCTCCTCGAGGCTCTGGGTTACCCCCTGCTACCCCTGTCATTACTCCTCTCGCTTTTTCTGTACCTCTTCCTCACATTCCTGTAGTAGGTCGTCTCAGTCATTTCCAGGCGGCCTGGGCCCAGGATGTTCAAGATCCCTGGGTCCACAAGATCATCTCCTCAGGCTACCTCATAGAGCTATTATCTCCCCCGCCAGAAAGAATTATTGTCAGTCGGGGATTGGTGGCCGCGAGACAGAGCATCTTGGAATCTTAAATTCTGGAGTACATCTCCAAGGGAGCCTTGGAGGAGGTTCCGGCAGGGGAGCGGGGACTAGGGATCTACTCACCAGTCTTTCTGGTACCCAAAAAGACAGGAGATCTCTGTATGATCATCGATTTAAGATATTTCAATCGATTCATAAAAAAGCCAAGGTTTCGGATGGAAACCATAAGGTCGGTCAGTCACATCCTCAAGCCTGGGGATTTTATGGCGACTCTGGACCTCAAAGATGCGTACCTTCACATCCCGATCCATCCCTCATCTCGGAAATTTCTCAGGATCGCGGTCCAGGTTGCGGGAGTTCGCAGGCATCTTCAGTTTGCTGCTCTCCCCTTCGGAATCTCTACTGCGCCCCTAATCTTTACCAATGTGGTGGTTTCGGTAGTGGCAGCTTTGAGACTCCAAGGACTGACTATCATTCCTTACCTGGACGATTGGCTCCTCTTAGCTGCCTCCGTTCCAGTTCTTACCCTCCATCTTCAGGTGGCAATTTCCTTTCTGCTCCGCCTAGGCTGGATCATCAACTGGCCGAAGTCGAACGTGAGCCCGTCGACCTCAATTTAGTATCTGGTGTTCATGATCAACTCCATAGAGATGTCCCTCCAGTTGACTCCAGAAAGGAGCTCATCTGGACGGTTCCCCCGTACAGGGAACTTGGTCTCCTCAGGAGCGGCATCTTTCCTCTAATCTCCGCGAGATGTGAGCAATCCGGCTAGCCCTCCGGGGCAAAGCAGTGAGAGTTCAGTCAGACAGCATGACGGCTGTTCTGTACATCAACAAACAGGGAGGAACAAGATCTCCACCCCTTCTTACAGAGATCGGGGTAATTCTTCGGTGGGCAGAGCTAAACCTATCCCATCTGTCTGCTGTTCACATTCGAGGATCCCTCAATATGATTGCGGATCGTCTAAGTCGCGGACTACCAACGATGGAATGGTCCTTACATCCGGAGATCTTCCAGCAGATAGTTCTCAGATGGGGATTACCGGAGGTGGATCTCATGGCAACCAGGTTCAACGCCAAGGTACAGAGGTTCTGTTCCCTATACAGGGAGGACAACCCCCTGGCGATAGACGCTCTGTCGATACCGTGGAGGTTCAGGCTGGCTTATATCTTCCCTCCGTTTTCCATGATACCGAGGGTATTGATGAAAATCCGTCAGGATCAGGCTTCGGTGATTGCCATCATCCCGTTTTGGCCCAAGAGATCCTGGTTTACCCAGCTCATGTGGATGAGTCAGGGAAAATATTGGGGACTCCCCCCGGAGCAGACCCTGGTGTCGTGGGACACACATCTCTGCCCAGATCTGCACAGGTTCAACCTGACAGCCTGGAGGTTGATTAGTCCCTTCCCAGAGTAGAAGGGCTCTCTGAAGCGGTCCTGAGAACATTATCACATTCAAGAGCAGAGTCCACCAAGGCCTCCTGGAGCTCCGAGTCAACCTTTATTTCGCACTACAGGATTGGTGCAAGAATGGCTGAGTTCTCGGCCTTTGGGCAGTCTGTTCTTGACTCTGCCAGGCAGGTGGACCCTCCCTAGGGGTATCATCTTGCTATCTCCCCATCTGTGCTGCTGGTAGGACGTAAGGGGAATCGTTAATTTCTAACGATAATTTGTTTTCCCTTAGTCCTAACAGCACCACACTAAAATCCCACCCTACAGTAAGTAATCTTGCTGAAAATACGGTGTTCTATGGGGAAGCTCCCCCCTTTAAGGGAGCAGGACGTTTTTGATTGGTTTTATTCTTGTGGCTCATTAAACATTCCACCGGTCCTACCAGTCCACAGGGGGCAGTTAACCCCATCTGTGCTGCTGTTAGGACTAAGGGAAAACAAATTATCGTTAGAAATTAACGATTATTCCATAAGGGAGTACAACCAAGTGAACCTTTTATTCCCAACCAGTGTCTTAGAGTACCCCAAGATTTCATGCTGACAGTATTAAAATGTGTAGGAATACAGTGGAAACAATTGTCAATGTATTCCGAAATTTCTAGTAGGAATTGAGAGAGGAACAGCACAATGCAGAATTCCATTGTCCAGAACTGTTATTACATGTGACATACGAGTCTTTACTAGAACAGACATGTCATGAAGAAGGTAGAGTTATTCACATGCTCTCTAGGTTTCCCAATAATAATGCTAGGATTTACAGTATAATATACAGTTCCAAGACCAATAATGATTTTTTTCTAGAAAAGTGGCAGATATATAACTATGTAAATTCAAAATATTTGATTGACTGTTTTGGTTGAGTTTTTGTTTCATGTCAAAGCTACCAAGTCCCTTTGAATCTAATTTTCTCTTTCTTAGTCGGGAGACTCCCATACACATTATGAAGATGGCCGATCCTGCTCATATGTAAAGTGTATACCTTTAGAATACTCTATGATACTGGCTGATTGTTTCACACACACACACAAGCACATTTTTCAAAAATATTTCCAGATTTTAAGGGTCTCTTATAGGGAATGTGTCATCGGAAAATGACCTTTTGTTTAAATCAAGTTTTTATGGTCATATTCTTTTTAAATTTCGCTGTCTGTATTTTAAAACTGTCCTAAGATCCTGCAGTTTTTACTCTGGCCGTTAAAACTAATAATAGACACCAATTCTTGTTCTGCGCAGATCACTTTTCATCATTGTCATCATAGGCAGCATTACAATGACAGATATCACCTATGTCCATGGATAACACAGAATTCACCATTCAGGATGTGATAGTCACATTTTATCTATTCCTACCCTGTACAATGACCTGCACTGGTCTCAGATCATGCCTAGAAAACTCTCTCATAGAATTCAGTGAGGTCTCCTCCTGTCCATTGTGTCTGGCCCATTGTGACTGCTGTAAAGCATATCTATAAATGCTGCTAAGAACAGCTCAGGCAAGATGGCCGCCCCATAATCATGTTCATAACATAAAATTTAAAAATGTACAGTCAGAAAATAAAAAAAGATTAGAGAAAAGGTATATATGTCACTATCCCCACATTCTCTTGCACTCAATAATGCTCTATGCTAACTGAACATTATGGTTTACTGTGCTTAACCACTTCAGCCCCCCTAGCTTAAACACCCTTAATGACCAGGCCACTTTTTACAATTCCGCACTACACTACTTTCACTGTTTATTGCTCCGTCATACAACTTACCACCCAAATGAATTTTACCTCCTTTTCTTCTCACTAATAGAGCTTTCATTTGGTGGTATTTCATTGCTGCTGACATTTTTACTTTTTTTGCTATTAATCAAAAATGACCGAAATTTTTGCAAAAAAATGACATTTTTCACTTTCTGTTGTAAATTTTTTTAAAAAAAACTACATTTCTATATAAATTTTTCTCTAAATTTATTGTTCTACATGTCTTTGATAAAAAAGTCCAATAAGTGTATATTTATTGGTTTGGGTAAAAGTTATAGCGTTTATAAACTATGGTGCAAAAAAGTGAATTTTGGCATTTTGAAGCAGCTCTGACTTTCTGAGCGCCTGTCATGTTTCTTCAGGTGCTAGAATGCCAGGAAAGCATTAATACCCCCCAAATGACACCATTTTAGAAAGAAGACACCCCAAAGTATTCGCGGAGGGGCATGGTGAGTTCATGTATCATTTCATTTTTTTCACAAGTTAGCGGAAAATGACACTTTCTGACAAAAAAAAAAAAAAGTTTCAATTTCTGCTAACTTCTGGCAAAAAATAAAAATCTCAGACGGACTCACTATGCCCCTTAGTGAATACCTCAGAGTGTCTACTTTCAGAAATGGGGTCATTTGTGGGTGTGTTTACTGTTCTGGCATTTTGGGTGGGGCTAAATTGTGAGCCGCCATGTAAAACCTAAAGGTACTCGTTGGAATTTGGGCCCCTTTGCGCACCCAGGCTGCAAAAAGTGTCACTCATGTGGTATCGCCGTACTCAGGAGAAGTAGGGCAATGTGTTTTAGGGTGTATTTTTACATATACCCATGCTGGGTGAGAGAAATATCTCTGTAAATTGACAACTTTGAATAAAAAAATTTAAAAAGTTGTCATTTACAGAGATATTTCTCACACCCAGCATGGGTATATATAAAAATACACCACAAACACATTGCCCTACTTCTCCTGAGTACAGCGATACCACATGAGTGACACTTTTTGCAGCCAAGATGCGCAAAGGGCCCTAAAACCAATGAGTACCTTTAGGATTTCACAGGCCATTTTTACGCATTTGGATTCTCACGCTTTAGGGCCCCTAAAATGGCAGGACAGTATAAAAACCCACAAGTGACCCCATTTTGGAAAGAAGACACCCTAAGGTATTCTGTGAGGGTATGGCGAGTTCACAGAAAAAAATAATTTGGCACAAGTTAGCGGAAATGGATTTTTTTTTTTTTTTTTTTTTTTACAGTCTCATATTCCACTAACTTGTGACAAAAAATAAAATTTTGCATGAACTCACCATACCCCTCACAGAATACCTTGGGGTGTCTTCTTTCCACAATGGGGTCACTTGTGAGGTTTTTGTACTGCTCTGGCATTTGAAGGTCTCCGCAATCATTACACATATGGCCAGCATTAGGAGTTTCTGCGATTCTCCTTATATTGAGCATACGGGTAATGAGATTTTTTTTCCCGTTCAGCCTCTGGGCCGAAAAAAGAAAAAAAATGAACGGCACAGATTTCCTCATTCGCATCGATCAATGTGGATGAAAAAATCTCTGCCCAAAAATGTGCAAAAAAAAAAAAAAAACTGCACAGATTTCCTCATTCGCATCGATCAATGTGGATGAATAAGTCTCTGCCAAAAAATGTGCAAAAAAAAAAAGTAGTAAGGCCCCATTCACACGTCCGCAAAAATGTCCGCATATATTCCGCAATTCTGCGGAATAGATGTGGACCCATTCAGTGTGAATGGGGCTGGAGGTGATGCGGAGAGCACACTATGTGCTCGCCACATCAGCATTTGCGGAGCTGCGGCCACAAACTTCCGGGTTTCGGCCCCCAAACATCCAGGCGCAGCTCCGCAAAAGATAGAGCATGTCCTATTCTTGTACGCAATTGCAGACAAGAAAAGGCATTTTCTATATAGTTCTGGCAATGTGCGGATCCGCAAAATGCGGAAAGCACATTGCCGGTGTCCGTGTTTTGCGGATCCGCGGATCCATGGATCCGCAAAACACATACGGACGTCTGAATGAGCCTTACAGGGGGGTAATTAGTGTCAGGGGGGTGACATGGGGTGATCGGGGGTTAATCAGGGGTAAATCAGGGGTTAATCAGTGACGGGGTGGGGGATGGATGGGGGGTCTGTGTGGTGATTGGTGCACTTATAAAAGTTTCCTTTGGTGGTCCCAAGCAAATGGGACCACCAAAGGAACGATCAGCAAGCATATCAGACGCTGTTAACAAAACAGCGTCTGATATGCCATTTTTTTAACTTCTACAGCCTGCCAGCGCACGATCAGCGCTGGCAGGCTGTAGTTTATCTTCTCCCCGATGCGATCCTGTGAACGCGCGTGCGCGCGTTCACAGGAAATCTCGCCTCTCGCGAGATTACGCGCCCACGCGTCAGAGAGGAACAGACCGACCGCCTGCAGGACGCAATCCTGCGTTAGGCGGTCGGCAAGAAGTTAAACACACGAAGTCATGTAGTAGCTGAAAGCAACACTATTACCTTAATGGCCGAGTTATCAACGATCCTTGTCATTTAACCCCTTAGATCCATGAAGATCACAGCATCTATTTAGGGCCCTATGAGACTGTTCGATGTTCAGACAGGACAAGCACCACTGGACAGGACAGCGTTTGTTTGCATCGGCCTATTACACAGGCTGATGCAAATGTGGGAGGTACGATCGGTACTGCAATCATTCCTCTCTCATTCAGTTCTGTTGATTATTGGGAGCACATCCATGATTACACAGGAAGATGTACAATTATATGGGCCAGTGATCCTATTAATGCTTGTTCCTGAAAATTGGCCTGAAAATTGTCTGATCTAATAGGTCCTTTAAGGCCCTATTACACCTTAAGATAATTTTTCAGAATATCGCTATCAAGCATTTGTATGAACACTCGTTAGCGATGATCTGGCAGTGTAATACTGCCGCCGATTACACGGATGAACGAGCAAACATTAATTCATTGGGTAATCGGAATCTTTTAGTGTAATTACGATCTGCTGCCGGCTACAAGTGATTCACTACGGGGACAAGCGATGTCATAAACGATCACTCCTCCCTGTATTGAGGAAGACATCGCTGCATGTCATAGCAGCAGTCTCCTCCACTAACAAGCAGGGGATATTCTTGGAAGGAATGTTTCCTTTGCCTACAATAGACATCAGTGCAATGTAAGTGAATACAGCCAACAGTCATAGCTGGTAACGTCATCTATTAGCATCTTCCTGTCCACGCCATTTGGAAGCCAGGGAGACAGAAAAGGAGTTCAAAATTTAGTATTTTTTGAGAGTAGGCAGTAGAAGATTAAGTAACATAGCTGCTTTCTGCCAGAAAGTTTACCACACCTGTCTATGGGTCATGCTTGGTATTGCAGCATGGCTCCAGTGAACAACAGTTACATACCGCACACAACTGGTGTGGTGCTGAAAAAAGAATCCATGTTTTTGTAATCCTGAACAACCTCTTTAATATAAAATAAGAAAAAATGTTTTTATATGGCAAATTGGTAAATAAAGCCACAATCTACGCCACCACCCCAAAATGCGGCCTTCTTTTGGCATGCAGCACAATGGCTCAGTGGTTAGCACTGGTGCCTTGCAGTGCTGGGGTAATAGGTTGGAATCTGACCAAGGACAACATCTGCATGGAGTTTGTATGTTCTCCCTGTGTTTGCGTGGGTTTCCTCTGGGTATTCTGGTTTTCTTGGCACTGTGTTGCATGGTGGCTCAGTGGTTAGCACTGGGGTCCTAGGTTCGAATCCGACCAAGGACAACCTCTGCATGGAGTCTTTGTGGGTTTCATCTGGGTACTCTGGTTTCCTCCCACACTCCAAAGACCTACTAATAGGGAGCTTAGATTGTGAGCCACATTGGGGACAGTGAGCGATAATAATGTCTGTAAAGTGCTGTTGAATATAGCAGTGCTATATAAGTGCATAAGGTTATTCCAAATGGTCCTAACTTATCCAGATATTTGGTCCACACTTTGAATGAACTGCTTATACGTGAATAAGCCACCGAAATGTATTGTTGTAGTCAGTACTTACATAAAGCAGCAGAATGAACCCTGAAAAACACTCATTATTATCACACTATAGCAAGGATCGGCAACATTTTTTAACGGAAAAATAAATCTAAGCTGAAGTGTTCAGTGTGGCATACAAAGTTATATAAGACAACATGTGACATAAACCAGGTATTTGCTAGCATACATCCAAAATTCTGACTTGCATGGTTTAAAGAGGTTTCCAACTTTTCAGAAAAATTGCCTTCCGGTAAATATAGGGATAATAAAGCATGTCACTGCTCATCTGAATCTGCCTAAGGGACCAATATATGGGGGACCCTACCAACCATCATACACTTACTGATGGTGGGGGAGACAAGCCATCACTTATTTTAACTGACTAAGGGCTGCCCCACCACCATTGTCTGCCATACACTGGTGCCCCATATGCACCAATCACATCCAGGTCTCACCCCCCTACACACACACACACGCGCACACACACAGAGTAATAAAATTCATACTCACTATCCCAAGCACACACCCCAAAGTAGTCAGAAAGGTTATTCCCTATCCCCCAGCAATCATTTTAAGGCTCACTGCTTCCCCCAATCCCCCAAAGTAGTCAGAAAGCTGGTTTCCCATCATAACCAGACCCTAATCCCCCAGCAATCATGTTAAGGCTCACTATCCTCCCAACACCCTCTTCCACCCTAGAATCACATGCAAGCTCACCAACCCCTCCAACTCCCAAATAGCCAGAAAGCATGCTCCCCGTCATCCCCCCAGCAATTAAATGCAGGTTCACCATCCTCCTCCCCAAAGTAGTCAGAAAGTTGGCTCTTCATCATCCCCCCAGCGAATACATACAGGCACACCATCCTCTCCCCACCGCAAACTAGTCATAGTGCTTGTTCCCCATTTAACCATCCTCCCCCACCCCCAAGTTAGTCACAGTGCTCATTCCCTCATTTCTCCATCCTCCCTCCCACCCCCAAACTGGTCACAGTGCTCGTTCCCCAAAGTTCACCATCCTCCTTCCCACCCCCAAACTAGTCACAATACTCATTCACTATTTCACCATCCTCCCTTCCACCCACAAACTGGTCACAATGCTTGTTCCCCCAAGTAAACTTTTCTCCCTCCCACCCCCAAACAAGCCACAGTGCTTGTTCCCTCATTTCACCATCCTCCCCCCACCTCCAAACTGGTCACAGTGCTCGTTCCCCCATTCCCACAAGTTCACAATCCTCCCCCCACCCTAAACTGGTCACTGAGCTCATTCCTCTATCTTCCCAAGGTCACTATTCTCTCTAAATCCCCAGTCGATTCAGATACAGTTAGGACTCTGACACAATTTTTTTTACCTGTTTACTAAAATATATTGAAGTTATAGTTATATAATGGACATAAAGTCCAGACCTTCAGCTTTCATTTGAGGGTATCCACATTAAAATTGGATGAAGAGTTTAGGAGTTTCAGCTCCTAGACATGTGGCACCCTGTTTTTAAAGGGAACAAAAGTAATTGGACAATTGACTCAAAGGCTGTTTCATGGGCAAGTGTGGGCAATTCTTTTATTATTGCATTCTCAATTAAGCACATAAAAGGCCTGGAGTTGATTTGAGGTGTGGTGCTTGCATTTTGAAGATTTTGCTGAGAAGTAAACATGCGATCAAAGGAGCTCTCCATGCAGGTGAAACAAGCCATCCTCTATCTGCGAAAACAGAAAAAAACATCCGAGAAATTTCTACACTATTAGGAGTGGCAAAATCTACTGTTTGGTACATCCTGAGAAAGAAATAAGCACTGGTGACCTCAACAATGCAAAAAGACCTGGACGCCCACGGAAGACAACAGTGGTGGATGATCGCAGAATAATTACCCTGGTGAAGAGAAACCCCTTCACAAAAGCCACCAAGTGACCAACACTCTCCAGGATATAGGTGTATCAATATCAAAATCTACCATTAAGAGAAGACTGCATGAAAGTAACTACAGAGGGTTCACTGCACGGTGCAAGCCACTCATAAGCCTCAAGAATAAGAAGGCTAGATTGGACTTTGCTAAAAAAAAAAACATTTGAAAAAAACCAGCTCACTTCTTGAAGAACATTCTTTGGACAGATGAAACCAAGATCAACCTCTACCAGAATGATTAAAAGAAAAAAGTATGGCGAAGGCATGGTACAACTCATGATCCAAAGCATACCACATCATCTGTAAGACACGGTGGAGGCAGTGTGATGGCTTGGGCATGCATGGCTGCCAGTGGCACTGGGTCCCTAGTGTTTATTGATGATGTGACACAGGACAGAAGCAGCCGGGTGAATTCTGGGGTTTTCAAAGACATACTGTGTGCTCAAATCCAGCCAAATGCAGCAAAACTGGTCGGCGTTTCATAATACAGATGGACAATGACCCAAAATATAAAGCCAAAGCAACCCAGGAGTTTATTACAGCAAAGAAGTGGAATATTCTTGAATGACCAAGTCAGTCACCTGATCTGAACCCAATAGAGCATGCATTTCACTTGTTACAGACTAAACTTCAGACAGAAAGGCCACAAACAAACAGCAACTGAAAACCGCTGCAGTAAAGGCCTGGCAGAGCATTAAAAAGGAGGAAACACAGAATTTGGTGATGTCCATGAGTTCAAGACTTCATGCAGTCATTGCCAACAAAGGCTTTTCAACCAAGTATTAGAAATTAACATTTTATTTACAATTATTTAATTTATCCAATTGCTTTTGAGCCCCTGAAATGAAGGGATTGAGTTTAAAAAATGCTTTAGCTCTTCACATTTTTATGCAATCATTTTGTTCAACCCACTGAATTAAAGCTGAAAGTCTGAACTTCAACTGCATCTGAATTGTTTTATTCAAAATCAATTGTGGTAATGTACAAAACAAAAATTAGAAAAACGTTGTCTCTGTCCAAATATATATGGACTGTACCTTTTCGTGGCAGTCCTGACGAGGAGCATGGTAGCAGGCAGGCAGCAGCATAGCAGAGTCCCACACTCTGCTAGCGCTCCGCTGTGGAGGCAGGACATGAAGTGTGAGGGGTGGGCCTATCAAACACATCGTGTGTGACGCGTCTGGAGGTTTTTTTTTCCATTAAGATACAGCACAGCAGTTGGGCAAGTAAGCAATGGAGACAAGACTGAAGTCTTGCCATCATTTGAGGTCAAATAATTAACCCCTTCCCTCTGTAGCCTTCATTGGACACCCCACTTCCCTGTAAAGACATCGGATCTCATTCACAGTGGTGCCAATGATGAAAGAGGGAGCCCCCTCTCTCTAAAACCATTTAGATGCCGCTGTCACTACTGACTGCCATTAGAGCAGGGGCCCGGCTGTCATACAGAAGCTGCACACCTGCTTTTTGCTGAAAGCAGTGCTTAGGCTAGGCCACCCTGAAAAGGAGGCAGCAGCCTAGAATAAGGCCCCTTAATGACCGCCATAAAAATGCACATCACCAGTCATTAAAGGGTTAATGCATTTATATTATTCATTTGCATTACTATTGTTTTTGATAGTTTTCTAGCAGATAGATTTTGCTCTCTATTATACAAAGTAATTCTGACCTCTTGCCAAAAACTCTAGACACTTGGCTATTCAGCTTGCAACTTATTACTTAAAGTATGTTCTTTAGCTTTACTATGCCCTCCCACGCAGTTTCCAAACATGTACTCCATCTTCTTATTCATTCTTAAGTCATTTATGATTTCTCATTCTCCTCTCTACTCCTTGATTTACAATAAATAATTATTTCTATCTATAGCTGCTGGACATTAATAAGCAAGCTAATTATTGTTTGATATTTTGTAAGCGTGAACCTTGGTGTGCGGATGATATTGGCTTGAATGTTAGAACAGAGACACATCCAGGGATTGTTCATGGAGCCCTATCATATTCTAATTCAAATCTAGACATATCCTTTCTAAGTTTCAGAGATCCCACAGCTGTGAGTTCTAACCTTTCCAGCATTAATAAAAATCCACGTATGACCTTGTCACATATTTACATATGTTTGATATGTAGACTATATGCATTGTTTCTGCTATTTGACCTTTAGAGAGATGCAATTGTATTTTATCACACTTTGAGAAAGAGTTATGTGAGCATATGTATAGTACAGACTGCTGCATGCTCATGTCTATGTAGTGTCTAGCCAACACTTTTCGGATTTGTCTAAACTTGTCTAATGCCTTATTCACATGTCCACGATGATGTCAGTGAAAAGATGGTAAGTGTTTCTTCCATAATAATGTTCATAAAGAGTCTGTTTTTTGCCGTCTGTATGTCTTTAGCAATGGACACCATATGTGTTCGGTCAGTGTTTTTTACGGACCCACAGACTTTAATGAGCACTTTTGGTCCACAACAGAGACCAAAGCAGTGCATGCCTCCACTGACCGTGTGCCAGTGGAAAAACAAGGATAAGTAAATAAACACATTAAAATCAATTAGCGTGCCATCCATGGAGAACACGGAGAGCACACATCCATTATTCACTGATGCGATAATAAGCCCTAAGTACAATACTTTTAGAATAATATTTGTTCATTTATGATTGAGACACAGTTTTGATAGTGCAGACTCTGTATTAGGACTCATGTACATATGTTCATATTACGGCTCTGTTATGCGCATAGAGCTCCTGTTGTAGTGGCTTTACTGTACTTGTGTATGCATCTGTCTTTATATTCCACCCACCCCCAAAAATTATACATTTTAATCACTGGAAATATCTAACAACATTTGTTAGGTCTAAATGTGCCTGATTTTGATCTATGAGTAACATTCAAGTGCACCTATTTGGCCTGCGTCACATGATTCAATAATAGGTGGGACTCACAGCCTCCTCCCTCCTCCTATTGTATGTGTGATTTCACGCTGGAGGTAACCGGGGGTTAGTTGGCTGTGTGTCGGACTCTATGCCCCTATCAGTGATAGGTTAGTGTTAGGTCCTGTGCCACTTTAAGAGACCTTAACGAGGTGTGCGGGCTCCGGTATGTTCTTGATATAAGAATATATTAGTGAAAGTCTCATTTTAATACCAGCTGAGGATTTAGCCATATATTGTCATATGCATTTACCATTGTAGTGCACTAATTCTTTGTCCATTCTGTGATTTAGTTATGATAGTTTCCATTAAAAGTTGTATCAGGGATTTCTAAGGGGTTTAGGTGCTGTTTAGTTTCAGAAATCAGCAGATCTGCAAGCTGACAGAATGTGAGCAATAGTATATTGTAGGTATAGTATACCAAATATAAGAAACACTCTAGCAAAATTTAAAGGGGTTCTCCGGGCTTTTTTTATTAATGACCTATCCTCAGGATAGGTCATCAATATCAGATCGGCGGGGGTCCGACACCCGGCACCCCCGCCAATCAGCTATTTGAGGAGATGGCGCGCGCAGTGTGCACGTCCGTCTCCCTTCTCTCTTCCTGTTCGCTGCTGCTGTCCCATAGACATACACCGGTGAGCAGGAAGAGAGAAGGGAAACGGCACGTGCGCACTGCACGTGCCGTCTTCTCAAACAGCTGATCGGCGAGGATAGGTCATCAATAAAAAAAAGCCCAGAGAACCCCTTTAAGTATAGCATAGCAATAGTGCGTCAAATAACAGCAACAGTATAGCAATAGTATTTCAAATATAAGCAACGGTATAGTAATAATATGTCAAATATAAGAAATAATATAGCAATAGTATGTCAAATATAAGCAGTAGTATAGCTACAGTATAGTATGTCAAATATAAGAAACAATATTGCAATAGTATGTCAAATATAGGCAATGGTATAGCAATAGTTTGCCAAATATAAGCAATAGTATAGCAACAGCATGACAAATATAAGCAATAGTATAGCAATAGTATGCCAAATATAAGCAATAGTATAGCAATAGTATGCCAAATATAAGCAATAGTATAGCAATAGTATGCCAAATATAAGCAATAGTATAGCAGTAGTATGCCAAATATAAGCAATAGTATAGCAGTAGTATGTCAAATATAAGCAATAGTATAGCAGTAGTATATCAAGTATAAGCAGTAGTATAGCAATAGCATCTCAAAAATAAGCAATTATATAGCAATATAGAGATGAGTAAATTTTTCTAAATTTGGGCCCCATTTGGTCAAATTTGGAGTTGGGTCGTTCACCCTATGCTAATTTGTCTGTCATCTTCCCTGCCAATCCAGAGCTGTAATTTATTTTTATCTGGCACTGCTGCAAGATTCAGGTTGAGGCCTCATGCACACAACCGTATGTATTGTGTGGTCCCCAAACCAACTATCCGCAAAATATGGATATCAGCCACGTGATCCCGCACTTTCCTTGGTACCTGTTATGGAAGTGTCTATTCTTGTCTACAAAATGAGAATTGGATGCGGACAAAAAATATAGTCATGTGCTTGAGGCCTACTGTGGGGTTTCTGCTGCAATCACAATCTGAACAACTCTTGTTATTTGTACCAATTATTTTTATTGTTTTATTCTATGTAGTAATGGAAGGGTTGCATACACGCTAGAAACTGTCAAACATACAGTAGTGGGGAATCTCAGGAGTACTTGTAATCATCAGCGCTGGAACAGACATTTTGACTGTTGAACTGTTTGAGTGCATGTAGAGCTCCATAGATAAGTGGAGTGAACAATACTGATACTTATTTAAAAATGTCTTTACGCATACCTTTCTTAAGCCTCATATCTGCATTGTGTCAGCTTTTGAACTTGTTCCCACAGTAATTGCAGCATGCCTGGATTGATGTTAGAACATTGCAAAAAATGTTACCAAAGGATTAGCTTATAGATTCATGCAAGTAAATCCAGGTTGTCAGTGAGAAACCGGTGCTAAATGACAGGGCAGCCATAAGAGCTAATTAAAAGGTTATCGATAGTATGTGAACTGTGCTCAAAATATTTCCATCATGCACATCTTTTCTTTTTATTTTCGGCTTCCTGCAATTAAAGTTATTTCTACTGAAAATACTGTATATGTTAAATGTAAAATGATTACAGAACTCAATGGATTGGTAGTGCATGTAGTGCTTTACGGTTACAAGAATATTTTGACAAAAGGTGAGCCTTAATGGGGACAGGGACTTAGGACCGATGTCCATATCGGCACTGTACTACAGTACATTGCAGAATATGATGGTCATATACTAGCGGAATAAAGAAAATGTACAGTACTGTGCAAATGTTTTAGGAAAGTGTGGGAGAAATGCTGCAAAGTGAGAATGCTGCCAAAAATAGATGTGTTTTTTTTATTAATTAACAAAATGCAAAGTGAATGAACAAAAGAAAAATCCAAATCAATATTTGGTGTTACCACCCTTTGCCTTCAAAGGGTAGACTTGTACACAGTTTTTGAAGGAACTCGGCAGGGAAGTTGTTTCAAACAGCTTGGAGAACTGACCACAGATCTTTTGGGAATGTAGGCTTACTCAAATCCTTCTGTTTCTTCATGTAATCCCTGTGGGGAGTCGCTCTGGTAGACAGCAGTGCGGGTGCAGTATAGAGGCAAAAGGGAGTCCAGAAGGTGCAGCAAACAGTGTTTTATTCACACTTGCATCAAAAATAAACAGCGAACAGTCACTTGGTGTTAAATCACACACATCAGAAAACGTGAGGTAAAACAAAATGTCCAAACACAGGTTCTAATCACCTGGGAGGTTTTAGGTGCGGGTTCGCACCTGGCTGTCGGCCCAGCCGCAAGATAAACCACGTCAGGCTTCCAGGCCGTCTGCACTCCTCCTTGCTGGGCTCCTGCTTCCAGCCCAGAGAGCTCCACAGCACCATCTGCAGCTCCAGGACAATCACCTCCCCACACCCAGCTGCTGGCTGTGTTATAAAGGCCCGGAAAACCCGGCCTGGACCGTGGGGAGTAGGCACCCACCCAACTCTTTGCCTACTCCCAGTAAGAGCCGGCCCGGATTGGCTTTGCAGCCAAACTAAATAGCAAGGTGTCAAGCAGCTAGCTGCTGACTGACACCAAAAATCCGGCTCTTACCTCACCGAGGCCAGGAACCTCGGTGACACGTACCTCCCGTCGACCACAGTACCTTGCACCTTACCACATACCCCCCTTTGTTCAACCCTGAGGGGTGAACACATGTGAGGCAGTGGACGCGGGACAGGGCATCTGCGTTACCCTGCAAGCGGCCTGCCCTGTGTTCCACGGAGAACTTGAAGTTCTGCAGGGATAGGAACCACCTGGTGACCCGAGCATTCCTCTCCTTTGCCTGGCTCATCCACTTGAGAGGGGAATGGTCGGTCACCAGACGGAACCTCCTCCCTAACAGGTAGTAGCGGAGAGATTCGAGTGCCCACTTGATAGCCAGGCACTCCCTCTCCACTATGCTATACCTGGTCTCGGCGGGACTGAGCTTACGGCTCAGGAAGACAACGGGATGTTCTTCCCGTTGACCTCCTGAGACAGTACAGCACCGAGGCCTACCTCCGAGGCGTCGGTCTGTACGACAAACTCCCTGTTGAAGTCGGGTGTCACCAAAACCGGGGACCCACACAGGGCCGACTTCAACGCGGAGAAAGCCTCCTCCGCCTTCTCACTCCAGCTAACCTTCCCAGACTTTCGCCCCTTCAATAGGTCTGTCAACGGCGCTGCTATTGTGGCAAAGTGGGGCACAAACCGCATGTAGTACCCTACAATTCCCAGGAAGGACTTTACCTGCCTGGTAGTGACCGGTCGGGGCCAGTTACGTATGGCCTCTACCTTAGTTACCTGCGGCTTGATGACTCCCGCCCAATAACATATCCCAGATATTTGGTCTCTTCCAACCCAATCGCACACTTCTTTGGATTGGCGGTTAGTCCAGCTTTCCTCAGGGCATCCACTACCGCCTGCACTTTGGGCAAATGGCTTTCCCAGTCGGTGCTGTGGATGATTACATCATCTAAGTAGGCCGAAGCGTACCGACGGTGCGGTCGCAGCACAATATCCATTAACCTTTGGAAGGTGGCGGGGGCGCCATGCAGGCCAAAGGGTAACACCTTGTAATGATACAGGCCCTGCGGGGTAACAAAAGCGTTTTTTTCCTTGGTCGACTCCGTTAAGGGTACTTGCCAGTATCCTTTAGTGAGGTCTAGCACAGAGAAATAATGGGCTTGCCCTAAATTTTCAACAAGCTCGTCTACCCGGGGCATGGGATACGCATCAAACTTGGACACTTCATTCAACTTGCGAAAATCGTTGCAGAACCGCAACGTCCCATCCGGCTTGGGTATTAGAACTATGGAACTTGCCCACTCACTTTTCGACTCCTCAATGACATCGAGCTTCATCATTAACTGCACTTCCTCCGCGATGGCCCGTCGCCGAGCCTCAGGTACCCGGTATGGTTTTAACCGGATCTTGGCCTGAGGCTCAGTGACGATGTCATGTTGGATGAGAGACGTGCGGCCAGGGAGGTCCGAGAACACATCCGTGTTCCGACTGATGAACTCCCTGACTTCCTGAACTTGTTTGGAAGACAGGCTGTCTGCAATTTTTACCGTGGCTACCGCTTCGAAGGCCTCGAACTGTGGGGCTGGACCCTTCTCACCCAGAAGCCCTGGCCAGGGGCTGTTGTCGTCGGCCGTGTCCCTGTCTTTCCACGGCTTCAGTAAATTCACGCGGTACACCTGCTCCGGCTTGCGCCGCCCTGGCTGGTGTACCTTGTAATTTACTTCCCTACCTTCTCGATCACCTCATAGGGGACCTGCCACCTAGCTAGGAACTTGCTGTCAAGGGTGGGTACCAGAACCAAAACCCGATCTCCTGGATTGAAGTCCCGTACCCGAGCCTGACGATTATACACCCTACTCTGGGCTTGTTGCGCTGCCTCCATATGCTCCCGGACCAGCGGCAACACCCTTTCCATCCGTTCCTGCATCTGGGTGACATACTCAATGACACTTTTGTGGGGGACAGGCTGTTGTTCCCACGCTTCCTTGGCGATATCCAACAGGCCCCGAGGGTGTCTGCCATAAAGCAGTTCGAAGGGCGAGAACCCAGTAGAGGACTGGGGCACCTCTCGCACTGCGAACATGAGATAGGGCAGAAGCAGGTCCCAGTCCTTCCCATCTCTGGAAGGACTGGGACATATTTTTTAGAGTTTGGTTGAACCTTTCGACAAGACCGTCTGTTTGCGGATGGTAAACGGACGTCCGTAACTGCTTTATACGCAACAATTTACACAGTTCCCTCATAACTTTGGACATAAAAGGGGTCCCTTGGTCGGTCAGAATCTCTTTTGGCAGGCCCACACGGGAAAACATTTCCATTAACTCTTTGGCAATGAGCTTAGCCGAGGTATGTCGCAGAGGCACCGCCTCTGGATACCGAGTAGCATAGTCCAGAACCACCAGGATATGTTGGTGACCCCTAGCAGACTTCGGTACGGGTCCGACTAGATCCATGGCAATACGCTCGAATGGGACCTCAATTATTGGGAGAGGGACCAGGGGACTTCTGTAATGCGGCTGGGGGCTATTTACCTGACAGGTCGGACAGGACTTACAGAACTTCTCTACTTCCTTAAACAAACCGGGCCAGTAAAATCGCTGTAGTACGCGGTCCTGCGTTTTCTGCCACCCCATGTGTCCCCCAAGAACATGTTGGTGGGCAAGCTCCATAAGCTTGCGGTATGCGGTGGGCACCACCAACTGTTCAAATGGCTCACCTCGGATTTGGTTCACCCGATACAACATATCCTGAAGAATAATAAATCGCGGAAACATTAATTCAGCCCCAGGTTTCTGGGGTTTACCATCAATCATTACAACACTTTCCCAGGCCCTGGTTAGGGTTTGGTCCCGGTGTTGTGCGGTCCCAAAATTTTCCCCGGAGACATTGAGGTCTGCCAACTCAGGTCCCGGTGGCAAGTCCTCCGTGTCTCCCACCATTACACTCAGTGGGGTTGTCTCCCCCTCTACCGCTGGAGCAGTGGTCACCCCTACCGCTGGCCCTTCAGACTCGGGCTCCCAGGGTTCTGGCCTTCCAGTGGTATCAGGCCACTCTCTAGGGTTACCCCTGTCTCGGGTCCATCAGACAGTTTTATCGCCGGCCACAGTGCCGGGAAACCTGGGAAGTCCCTCCCAAGTATCAGTTCATGTGGGAGTTTAGCAGCGACAGCCACCTCGTGGGTCCACTTACCAGCCACTGTGGACAAAGTCACTAGTGCAGTGGGGTAGTCTTTTAGGTCTCCGTGGATGCACAGGGACCCCGATTTTACGGCCGGTATACTCCGCCGGCCGTACCAGGGCAGCCCTTACCAGGGAGACTAGACTCCCGGAGTCCAGCAGGGCCACCGCCAGAGAATCTCCCACCTCTACCTGACACAGGTGGTTATTGTCCTGCACCTCACGGGTGCCAGTTGCGCACAGCTTCCGTGCATACAGGGAGTGGCGACCCCGTAGTTCACATCCATCGGCTCATCCCGATGCGGACAGTCGGCCCTGATGTGGCCTGGCTCCTGACACCTCCAGCATACCACGGGAGGCGGATCCGCAGGGGTACATTCCGTGCAGGCCTCTCTGTCGCCGGACGTCGGAACTGGGGCGGAGGCCTCCGGGGTTTGACTGACCCCTTCCCAGCAAGACTCCCTGCAGGTTTCTGGTGGCCTCGTAACGCTCCACCAGGTCGACCATCTCCAGGGCATTAGTGGGGGATACCTGGCCAATCCAGTGCTGAAGGGGGTAAGGCAGGGCCCTCCAGAACATGTCGGCCAGCAGACGGTCCATCATAGCAGTTGGACTTAGAACATCAGGCTGCAGCCACTTTTGCAACCTGTGCAGCAACTCATAGTACTGCGGCCTGGCGGGTTCAGCCGTTTTAAAGTCCCACTGGTGGACCCGCTGAGCCCGGACCAACACGCTTACCCCCAGTCTGGCCAGGATCTCCCCTTCACCGTGGGATAATCAGCAGCCTGGTCATCTGCTAAGTCAAAAATACTTGCTGGGGTCCAGACGCCAGGAACGGAGCGACGACCTCCGCCCACTGTTCTCGGGTAATTTCTCCCTCACGGCCACCTTCTCGAACATCGCCAGATAGGTCTCCACATCATCCGAGGGGGTCATCTTAGGGATCGCTGCACGGACGGCTTTCCGGGCATCGTGGGACGTGGTGGGACGCTCCTGCAGCTTGTAAAGCCATCACGTGCTGTAGCAGTAGCTGGTTGGTCTCCCGCTGCTGCACGTTAGCCTCTATGAGAGCTTTCACAGCCGCCTCCATTTTGTCAGGAACACAGGCTGCAACTTTGCCGGCCGAATATAGGACATCCAGTCGTGCCCAGCAAAAACAAACTTCGGCGTTCACGCCAGCCTCACTGCGCATGCCCACATCCGACACCAAATGTGGGAGTCGCTCTGGTAGACAGCGGTGCGGGTGCAGTATAGAGGCAAAAGGGAGTCCAGAAGGTGCAGCAAACAGTGTTTTATTCACACTTGCATCAAAAATAAACAGCGAACAGTCACTTGGTGTTAAATCACACACATCAGAAAACGTGAGGTAAAACAAAATGTCCAAACACAGGTTCTAATCACCTGGGAGGTTTTAGGTGCGGGTTCGCACCTGGCTGTCGGCCCAGCCGCAAGATAAACCACGTCAGGCTTCCAGGCCGTCTGCACTCCTCCTTGCTGGGCTCCTGCTTCCAGCCCAGAGAGCTCCACAGCACCATCTGCAGCTCCAGGACAATCACCTCCCCCACACCCAGCTGCTGGCTGTGTTATAAAGGCCCGGGAAAACCCGGCCTGGACCGTGGGGAGTAGGCACCCACCCAACTCTTTGCCTACTCCCAGTAAGAGCCGGCCCGGATTGGCTTTGCAGCCAAACTAAATAGCAAGGTGTCAAGCAGCACTAGCTGCTGCTGACACACCAAAAATCTGGCTCTTACCTCACCGAGGCCAGGAACCTCGGTGACACGTACCTCCCGTCGACCACAGTACCTTGCACCTTACCACATCCCGCATAGACTCAATGATGTTGAGATCAAGGCTCTGTGGGGCCATATCACCACTTCCAGGACTTCTTGTTCTTCTTTAATTCTTAATGACATTGGATGCATGTTTGGGGCCGTTGTGCTGCTGCAGAATAAATGTAAACTATTAACACCTCTATTTATGAAAGCATCCTTTTTTACAGCATTTTTGTCCACAACTGCCTAAAACATTTTCACATAGAAATCACTAACAACTATACATTATAGTCATATTGTGCCCATATTGTCTTGGCACTTCTAAAATGTTTCATGTCCAGATCCAAGCAAACAATATAGTAATACAAGGTTTGTGGCGTGGATCTATAGTTTATTACACTGTGAAGATGTGTGATGGCTCACAACCAACAATGTCTAGAATGTGAGAGTCCTTTTCTCTGCCAGTACTTATTTCAGTCATTTTAAATCAATCTCTTTCAAATTGATGTAGTATGTGCGCTGACAATAGAACATAAATCTGGCACGCTTCAGGGCATTTCATACTGTAGTTGTATGCTGTTCATTGCCTAATACTTTCTGACCAATCATTTCAAGGTTTCAAGACAATTCAGACTTCTTTGATTAAGTTTAATCACTAATAAGTTTCTGACCTGGCAAGGGGCTGTCGAGACATATTTCCACTCGGTGGTTTTTGCAGCCTTAATCCTTAGTAAAGTGTTACTTTGCCAAAGTAAACCTGACATTTGAAGTGAAACTGCTTTTGCATGCATTAAAGGGAACTTGAGATTCAAAAGTAACCATGTGGTTTCCTTCTACAACACAGCTACTGCTCAGTGCTAACCTTGGACGGAATACTGCTCTGTTCCCTTTTTAGTTAATTATCTAACGAGACAGGGCAGTACTGTACCATTACCTCACTAACCCAAGATACTTCATTTAGGAGCTTTAAAAAAGTAAAATATAAAAAAACATATCACAAACATTGTATTTAGAATCACCTCAAATGAATCACAAATCAGTTAGGGGTTCTCCAGGATTTGACAGCTAATGACCTATCCCTAGGGTAGGTCATCAATATCAGACCCTGTACCCCCATCAGTTTGGAAGAAGCTCTGACATGGGAACTACACACCTAGTGGATGGTTACTGTAACAAACAGTGGACAGAGCCGTGTAGTTCCGGTACCAGAGCTACTCCCGAATAGTTGATTATGGTGTTGGGCCCCCGCCAATCTGATAATGACCTATCCTAATGATAGGTCATCAATTTTTAAATTCTGGAGAACTGCTTTAGTCCTTTCGCTGCCCGGGGTGTCTCAACATTTTTTATCTCTTCTAGCCAGGATGGTTTTCACAGTACTGACACGTACAAATAAAACCTAAAATTAGAAAATAAAAATCATACTATCCTCCCATACCTGTATATTTTCTGAAAATAGACACCTGGCTTCTAGTCAGAATGCCACTCAACACTCTATATACAGTGCACAGACACGTTTATGCAATTTTGCATGAAAATGTAATTTTTCATAAAAGTTAATGTAACCAACTTATCCGTTCAAGCTCCAGCACAGCAGTCTGGGGTTCGGGCACGACAGCACTGTGTTAGGCGCACTGCCAGGCAGCTCTCCCCAGTGGTGCATCACTTAGGTCACATCCCTTCTGCTATCCCGTTTAAGCTACGCCCCCTGGTGATGCGAACGAATATGCATGCTGGGAAGGATTAGTGAGTTATTTGTACACCCGTGTATGTTTGTGATGCAGGATGAGTGACTGCTCAGCCTGCCTATCTCTGGACTGCTTGTCTTTTGTTCCAGTGGGGCTCCGAGTCCCTGGACCTATCATGTTCTGATCCAGGTGCAATACACCCTTACCAATTATAGGTTTTTTCCCTTGGTGTGCTTCGGTTGATATTGTGTGTGTTTGGATTGCTACTATTTGGATTTGACTTTGGCTTGACTTGGACCTCTCTCTTTGCTTAGTGATTTTGTACCCCGTTTCCCATCTGGTTTGACCCATGGCTTGGATATTGTTGACCACTCTCTGTCCCGTGATTTAGAATTGTATTGACCTTCCGGCTTTTGACCCATTTCTGCACAACTATTCTGTGTGTTGGGTTCTAGTAGTGTGAACAGGTTCCTGCAGTTTTTACCGCGGATGCTTGGTTTGGTTCATGCACTTATCAGTATAGGGACTGCCGACTGGTTGAGGACTAGCTGTTTAGGGCTTGCTCTGCAAGTAGGCAAGGCCAGACAGTTAGGTGCAATTTAGGGCTCACAGTGTGAGTGCGTTTCCCTGCCTACAGTCGTGACAAGAAAGTTATATGGTCCACACCTCCTTAAAATAAAAGTTCAACATGTTCAGAGTTCATATATACCACATAGGGATAAATTTAAATGTCCATATCCTCTAACAATCACCAGAACTGGAAAGACCAAAAATGTGATTTTGACCGGTAAATTTTTAACCCCTTCCCGACACATGACGTAATAGTACGTCATGGCGGCAGGTGATTTTACGCATTTTGACGTACTATTATGTCATCTTGATTGGGCGGGCACTGGAGCAGTGCGTGCCCGATCACTGCAGGGGCCCGGCTTTTACAGTGATGCCGGCGGATTAACCCCTTCTATGCCACGGTCGGCACTGACCGCGGCATAGAAAGTGTTTATGGTGGGTGAGGGAGCCCATTGGGTCCCCACACTGCTGTGGCGGGGACCTGATGGGTGAGCAGACAGCCCGATGCCTTGCAGTGGCTGCCCAATGCCTTGCACAGCATCGGGACCTGTCTTCTATGGCGGCCGAGGAGATCCAGCCCAGGCTGGATCTCCTAGGCAACCTGTTAGTGTATTACTCTGTGTAATACACTAATAGGCAATGCATTACAATACAGATATATTATAATGCATTGTAGAGGGGATCAGACCCCCCAAAGTTGAAGTCCCATAGTGGGACAGAAATAAAGTTTTAAAAAAAAGGTAAAAAAAAAGTGTTTTTAATAAAAACAAATTAAGTTACAAGTAAAAAAAAAAAAGAAAAAAACGCCCCTTTCCCCTGATTTTATAATAAAAAATAGAAAAAAACATATTAGGTATTGCCGCATCCGTAGGGACCGACTCTATAAACATATCACATGATCCACCCCGTCGGGGGGATTTTTTCATAAATGAAGGTGAAATATATTGACTCAAATCTATGACTGTCATGAAGAACAATGTGTCACGAGAAAACAATCTCAGAATGGCTTGGATTAGTAAAAGTGTTCCAAAGTTATTACCACATAAAGTGACATGTCAGATTTGCAAAAAATGGCCTGGCAGAAGGGTGAAAACTGGCCCAGGGTAGAAGGGGTTAAGAGTAACCTATACAATACAGAGATTACACTTTTTGAAAAGTAATTGTACCCCCAAAACATATATATTTCCTGAAAGCAGACAACCAGATAATTGCACTTGTTTTAACAGACTGTTGACGAGATGAAACAATTCTACAGAATGAATTTGTCCTTCAGAACCAATTTGTCCAATCAGCAGGGCTGTTTTATTTGCATAAGCCTTGCTAATTGGAAAAATATATTCTGGCAGTCCTGCGGATTGGGCAATTCAATCCAGTAGAATCTCCACTTATCTCCACCTTATGTAACTTTGTAACAAAGAGCTATTAAAAAACATCAAAAACTTACATCCAAGCAGAGTTTTACATACAAAAGCAATGAAAAAATAGTATGTCAAGGTGTGCAAAGCTCATATACGTTTACCTCAACAAGAACTTGTGCTCTTAAATACACTGAAACTGAGACCATGCAATATTTGGCCGTCATGCACAAATATGTTAAAAATGTATATTGTATATGGCAAATAGCTGCCATGTTACCAAAATTTACATTTTTTGATAGCACACAGCATACTTTATATAAAAACATAACCTAATAATTATTAGATACAACACGTTCATGCAACTTTGCAGAAAACAGTGATTATAAGTCGAGATGAGCGAATCGAATCAGACGAAGTGGAATTCGATCCGAATTTTAGGAAAAATTAGATTCGCAATGGAAGCAAATTTCCTCACGCTTCGTGGTAACGAATCGCAATTTTTCCTAAAATAGCGGCCACACGTGTGAGGACTGAGGACATGGGGCAAGGAACTCATGCATGCAGCCAATCAGCAGCCAGCCAGCCCTGTGATGTCACAGCCCTATAAATACGGCAGCCATTTTAGATTCTGCTGTTTTCCAGCGTTCTGAATGGAGGGACAAATGTGAAAAGGTGCTAGGGACAGTAATTGGAAAAAGCTAATTGTGAAAAAAAAAATGAAAAAACAATTTATAAGTGCAGGGAAAGCATAGGGAGGAATCTTTTCACAGCATCTTAGTGCAGGGAGAGACGTCAAAAGGCGCTAGGGACAGTGCTAGAAAAGCGATTTACAAGTGCAGGGAAAGACAATTTGGGGATCCAAATAGCCATTATACAGCTCTGTCATTCCAGCAATTTGTTCTTGGGGTACAAGTGCTATGTTGAAAAGCCTTTAGTGGCTTATATCTGTGGAAAAAGAAAAATATGTATGCAGTTCACTTCTGCAGTTATATGTGGTGAAAGCGTTTAGTGGCATATTTCAGTACTAAAAAAAATATATATACGCAGTTCACTTCTGCAGTTATTTGGGGTTAAAAGCGTTTAGTGAGGTATTTCTGTACTACAAAAAAAATATATATGCAGTTCACTGTTGCCGTTATTTGCAGTAAAAACGTTTAGTGGCCTAGATCATTACAAAAAGAGAAATATATATGCAGTTCACTTCTGCAGCTATATGGGCTGAGAGCGTTTAAGGACTATTTCTGTACTACAAGAAAAATATATACACAGTTCACTTCTGCAGTTATTTGGAGTTAAAAGTGTTTACTGACGTATTTCAGTACTATAATAAAAATATATAAGAAGTTCACTGCTACCGTTATTTGTGGCGGGCAAGTAGTGATGAGGAGAGTGGCGTGGGTGGTGGTGTTGCGAGCGGTCAGGCTCCTGACGCAGAGGCTGTTGAGGAGGACATCAGTGATGTGCAGAAACTACTAGATGATGATGAAGAGCTGGGTGCAGAAGGGACTTCATCATCATCAGGAGAAAAGGGTGGCAGCTTGCCTGTGAGGCAGCAGCAGAGCCAGCAAGGTGGTAGCATGGCTGGGAGTCAACAGGGTGGCAGCAGTGGGAGGTCGGTAGCCAAACGTGCCCGGCGGTAGCAGTAAGTCAGTGCTTACTGTTGTGGGGAAAATAGCTACTTGGCGGTGTGTCAGTTTTTTTTCCCAAAGCTCCAGGGGTGGTGAACATGGCCATATGTCGAATCCAATGGCGCAGAAGCTGAATGTGCTCCTGTCCAAGTTGCTGGTGCTGAAGTCCCTCCCTTTCCAAGTGGTGGTCTCTGCTTGTACCGAGCCAAGGTGGAGAGTCCCAAACCGTCATTTCTTTGCGAAAAAGGCAGTACCAGCTGTGATGGACTGAACCATCACTGGGGCTGCTGGAGAAGACTGAGAGCTAGCCTCCTTCCTACGGACTATGGACCCAGAACCATGGAGACCCCTCAGACCTCTTGGGGGTTACAAGGAACAGTGAGCCCTGATTTATGTGTGGACTTTATAGGCCTTATCGTTCCTGTTGTCCATTGAAGGTGCAGGGGTGAACTCAGCTATACAAGAAGGGTTAACTCTGCACTGAGGCTCCCAGGAAAGGTGTTGGTTCATTTGTCCCTTTGTTCTGTTGGGCTAGTGATGGGATTAAGTAGCTGACTCTGGGGTAGAGGAGTAGATCACACTCTGATACACTCAGGAGATAATCCCATCACATGTGTCTCCTCTCTTCCTATTCATCATTGAGACACTGGGGGGATCTGTTTGATTGCGTTATAATGTTAGACCACCTGAACTGTATATGTATATTAAGTTAGTCTATTGTCTGAGTTAACTGTATCCCAGGCAGAGGGAGTGTGCCTCGGGCCTGTGGATCTGTATAAATTGTGAGTGCCGGCTGTCATTAAAGTGTCCTGTTCTACCCTTCATGAAGTCTGGGCTCATGTTTGGGGGATTGGAGAACTACACTCTGGGGATTGCTATAATCATTATACTCTCCAGAGTATATTCCCTAGCTCTTGTGAGAGCTGTTCTTGTTCCTGTTTCGCTCTCTGGACTAAGGAGAGGTACAGCGAAAACCCCACACCACATCCATGGTTAACCACTTGTACCCCTCCCTCCACACCACACTTGAGAAAGCCCTGAGCACATCAGATGTATCCCAAAGGAAAACCCAAACTAAGCTGAGGCGGTTCGTGGGGTTTGAGGTGGTTCTGGTGTCGAGTGCAGTGCTGATGGTCCTTGGCAAGCACTAGGCGCATCGGTCGACGGAGGCACCCAGTCGGGGTGGCAGGCGTTCCGTCACACCAGCCCTGCACAAATATGTGGAACAGAAGGTGGGCCAGTCCTTGAGCCTGTCGGTCTTTTCCAAAGTGCACTGCAGTGCCGACGTGTGGAGCTGTAACTACAGTCACGGACAGTACATGTCCGTTACAGCCCACTGGGTTAATGTGGCTCCTGTGGAGCCATACCAGCAACTTGCCCAGGTCACGCCACTTCCGCCTCCACGTTCTAACGCCGTTGGTCCAGCAACAATGTCAGCCTCTGTCTCCTCATCTGCCACCATGTCCTCAGCCTCCACTGCAAGGACAAGTGACAGTGCCCCTCCAGCATACCACATTTGCAGGGCACGGCGGTGTCACACTGTTCTGCACCTAGTTTTCCTGGGGGCGAACGGAGTCACACAGGGGAGGAACCTCTCCGTGTGATTCATCAAGAAATCAAATCCTGGCTTTCTCTGCTGAAAATAGAAACCATGATGACCGACAACGGGAAGAACATTGTGTCGGTGCTGCATCAAGCAAAAATGGGCAGGAAACTTTGCATGCACTTCTACACCGCAAAGCACACCCTCCTTGAGCTGCAGAACGGCATCCCCCAACATAGGCTGATATGCGACGTTTCCACCCGTTGGAATTCCACCCTCCATATGTTGGATCGCCTATACGAACAGAGAAAGGCCATCAATGATTTCTTAATGATGCAAGCGGATAGGAGTACTCCCTGTGTAACTTGGATGTCAGCCAGTGGCAGCTCAGGCCCTTTGAGGACACCACATGTTTTGTCAGTCGCCAGGACTATGGTATGAACAACGTCATTCCACTGCTTCATGTACTGGAACAGATGGTGGTAACAATGGTTGGTAAGGGGTAGTGTTGATCACAAATATTCGAATTGCGAATTTTAATCGCGAATATCGGCACTTTGAGAATTCGTGAATATTTAGAATATCTGAAAATATATTCGTAATCGCGAATATTCATTTTTATTTTATTTAATACCAGTCTATGCAAATTTTTATGCAAATTGTATGCAAATTTTTTAATGTGAATTTTCGCAATCAAGAAAATAGTGCCTGAAGATCAGAATTCGCGAATTCGCGAATATATGGCGAATATTCGGCCAAATATTCACTAAATATCGTGAATTCGAAAATTGCCCCTGCCGGTCATCACTAGTAAGGGGACTGGAGATGTGGCGCCTAGATCTTACAGCCACATGAGCCCTGTGGGGGCTGAACTGGAGGAGGAGGACATTGGAGCACAGGCAGTGTGTAGCGAAATGGGTGGTTTTTCTACAAAGGTGACAAGAGAGGAGGAGTAGAAGCAGCCAGAGTTGCTAGAGGGCGATGAGGAAGACGAGACAGAGGACCAAGACACAACGTGGAAGTATGCAGTGGAGATGGAGGCAGGGAGTCCCTTAAAGTCACTTGCACAAATGGCCCGCTGCATGCTTACTTGCTTGCGTAGTGTCACCATACGGCAGAGGGATGACTTCTGGCTCTAGACCTTGTTGGACCCTCACTACTGGTCCAGGATGGTGGCCTTTTTTACACCCACTGAGAGGGAGGACAAACTGAAATACTACAGAGACATCCTATGTAGTCAGTTGGCCACTACCTATCTGCACCATTGTCCATACTCTCGCAAGTCTGACCGGGGAGCCCTCTGTGCTCACATTCCACTGCCATGGCTGCTGGGGATGGGTGGGGTGGCACTAGCAGTACCAGCTCCATCAGCAGCAGCCTGAGTCTACAGTTGCTGATGAGTTTTCTTCACCTGCAAAGTGAAGAAACCACTCACCAGCAAAAGGTAGACCTGGAGTAGGACCTGAACCAGCAAGTGGTGGCATACTTGGACAGCACCCTGCCAACCCACATTGAAGATCCGCTGGACTACTGGGCAGCAAAACTGGATTTGTGACCTCAACTGGCCGAGATTGCCTTGGAAAAGCTGTGCTGCCCGGCCAGTTGTGTGGCATCAGAGCAGGTGTTTATTGCGACATAGAGAACCCAAGGAGAACTGGCTTGTCCACCCAAAGTGTGGAGAGACTGACCTTTGTCAAGATGAATCGTGGATCAGCCAGGATTTCCACCCACCAAGTCCTGATGCATCTGATTAGATTATCCATGCCGCCTCCCAATCCTTGAAAAAAGAGACCAGTTTCTTCTGGCTACCTGCCTCAGCTACAACTCTGATGCTGCCACCCGCCTGATGCCACACATCTGAAGCCAAGAGCTCCTTCTTTCACCCACCTTCGTCAGCGGGTACTGGTATTGCCCCCCACCGCCCCATTCTGTCAACGGGTCACTTTGTGGTATCCTGCTGCTGCTGCCATCTACACACTATGTCACCTCGCCTCTCTGTGGTATCCTGATGCTGCTGCTGCCATCTCCACGCTATATCACCTTGCCACTCTGTGGTATTCTGATGCTGCTACCTCCTCCAGACTCGGTCATTGTGCCATTCTGTGGCTTCCTCATGCTGCTGCCACCTCCATCCTCTGTCATTGTCCGCTCTGTGGTCTCCTCATGCTTCTGCCATCTCCACACTTGATCACTGTGCCACTCTGTGGCCTCCTCCTGATGCTGCTGAGCTGCTGATACCTCCAGACTCGGTCATTGTGCCACTCTGTGGCCTACTCAAGCTGCTGCCACCTTCAGAGTCTGTCATTGTACCACTCTGTGGCTTACTCACGCTGCTGCCACCTCCACACTCTGTCATTGTGCCTATATGTGGCTTCCTCATGCTGCTGTCACCTCCATACTCTGCCATTGTGCCGCTCTGTGGTCTCCTCATGCTGCAGTTATCTCCACACTTGGTCATTGTGCCACTCTGTGGCTTACTCATGCTGCTGCCACCTCCACACTCTGTCATTGTGCCACTCTGTGGCCTCCTGATTTTGCTGCCACCTCCAGACTCTGTCATTGTGCCATTATGTTGCTTTCTCATGTTGGTGCCTCTTCCCCACTCTGTCATTGTGCCACTCTGTGGCCTACTCATGCTGCTAATGAATAGAGCGGCTCCAGCATCTGAATACGTGGAAAATCACTTTGTCTTTATTTTTTCACGGTAAAATAGTACACAGACTTCACCACCCTCCACTGAAGGTTGACATGTTTTGAGCTACTCGCTCCTAACCATAACCTCCTGAGTCGTGCAGTCCTAGGAAAGATTAACCCACCCCCCGCCTATCAACGAGAGCTAGGAAAATCATCAGCTGTCAGTTAAATGGGCAATTTAACCTGAACTGGACAACTCAGCACTAGTCCAACCTGCTTGCATATAAAACATTTCCAGCAAAACATTTCACCCCCAGCCAAACAGAGATAATGAACCCTCGTCATGGCCAAAAGTTTATAAAAACAAGGTAACAAATAAGTGAACAAAACACCCCACAAACAATTCATATTAAAATAATATTAAATGCATGTAAGGAGCGACCACTATGGAACCGCCCCATGTAGATACTACCTTACTGCATAGATTACCGCGTTTTGACCATGAACGTATGAGGTCTGCATCAGCATTGTTTCATAGGAATGCAGACTTGGAACTTATATCCAAGATGGTCAGATGCTAAATACATAGTAGATATAAAAATTGTGATCACTATTCATATCTATTAACAAATATACACCTATATAGCAAATATTGCCGTTGTTAAATTTACAGACAATAGACATGAATGTTAATTTTGTCTACTCTGTGTAATCACCCGGATAGGAAACAATACAGCCCTCCCTCTTACTTTGTCACCCTTTAGTGATATAAATACATTTGTTCCCTCTTCAGGTTGAGTCCCGAAGGAAAACGGGTATTTAACCTGAAGATCCAAAAAGCTTCACATAGAAGTAACCTCCTTTTTAGTTTTCCCCTACGAATTGGGAGTAACACCTTCTCTATAGCGTAAGTAAGGAAGGTGTCTGTCTTTCTGTCATGTTTATAGACAAAATGATTGGCAGCACTTGAAATTCCCGCTGCCCGAGGGTTAGAGACATGGTTAAGATTTTACCGTATTCTAACCTTAAATGGTCTACTTGTGATGCCAAAATACAGAATATTGCGCAATGTGCATTTGATTATATATGTTACCCCAGTCGAATTGCAATTCAAATAACCTTTAGTTTTAAAGGTCTCCGCATGTGAGGCATTATCATACTCAGTAGTTGGGCTGGCATACCTGCAAGTTTTACAAGGGTGCCCCCCACACTTAGTAAAACCTTCATACTTAAGCCATGTATTTGAACTGTTGACTGAAGTGCATGTAAAGAGAGACGGGGACATAATGATAGCTAATGTACTGGAGTGACGTGATACTATTCTACAGCCATTTCCTAGAACCTTAAATAAAATGTGATCATCATAAAGTATGGGGAGATACAGTTGTGTTTAAAATTATTCAACCCCCAATGCTGTAAAGGGTTTTAGGGAATTTAGTGTACATTTGTAATTGTGTTCAGAATGAAATCTTACAAGGACTTTTTAAAGAACCAAATGCAACTAAAATGACATCAATTGTTTTTGGAATACAGTATTAAATGTTTTTTTAGTGATTTCTTCATTGACACAATTATTCAACCCCTTAACCGCTACAGGACCGCCGCACGCAGGATTGCGTCCTGGCGGCGGCCCTGTAGCTCTGATCGGACGCATCTAGGCGTCATCTCGCGAGACGCGAGATGACGCGAGGACGCGCCCGCACATGCGCAATGCGCGCCATCGGCGAGCTCGCATGTAGTTATACTACAGCCTGCCAGCGCCGATCGTGCGCTGGCAGGCTGTATATGGCAGAAAAAATCGCAGATCAGACGTTGTTCTGTGAACAGCGTCTGATCTGCTGCTACCAGCTTCTCTGGTGGTCCCTTTGCTTGGGACCACCAGAGAAAAATATCAAAGTGCACCAATCACCACACACCACCGCCCCCACCCACCCACCACCCCCTGTCACTGATTAACCCCTGATCTCCCATGTCACCCCCTTGATCACCCCTGTCACCCCCTGTCACTGATCACCCCTGTAAGGCTCATTCAGATGTCCGCATGTGTTTTGCGGATCACGGATCCGCAAATCCGCGGATCCATAAAACACGGACACCAGCAATGTGCTTTCCGCATTTTGCGGATCCGCACATTGCCAGAACTATATAGAAAATGCCTTTTCTTGTCCGCAGTTGCGGACAAGAATAGGACATGTTCTATACTTTGCGGATCTCCAATTACGGATCCGCAATTACGGATCGAGCGGGACAAAGTCTGTCCCCATAGAATTGAATGTATCCACAATTCTGTTCCGCAAAATTTTGCGGAACAGAATTGCGGACGCTGAATGAGGCCTTAGGGTCCCTTAGCGATCGCAGCTTTATAGCTTTTCCCTCTTTTTTTGCACATTTTTAGAGATTTTTCATCCACATTGATCAATGTGAATGGAAAAATCTGTGACGTTCATTTTTTCTTTCAGCGCAGAGGCTGAACGGAAAAAAAATTCTCATTACCCGTATGGTCAATATAAGGAGAATCGCAAAAACTCCTAATTCTGGCCATACGTGTAATGATTGCGGAGACCCCTAAAATGCCAGGGCAGTACAAAAACCTCACAAGTGACCCCATTTTAGAAAGAAGACACCCCAAGGTATTCCGTGAGGGGTATGGTGAGTTCATGTAAAATTTTATTTTTGTCACAAGTTAGTGGAATGTGAGACTGTAAAAAAAAAAAAAAAAAAATACCATTTCCGCTAACTTGTGCCAAATTTTTTTTTCTGTAAACTCGCCATACCCCTCACGGAATACCTAGGGTGTCTTCTTTCCACAATGGGGTCACATGTGGGGTATTTATACTGCCCTGGCATTTTAGGAGTCCTAAAGCGTGAGAATCCAAATGCGTAAAAATGTCCTGTGAAATCCTAAAGGTACTCATTGGTTTTAGGGCCCCTTTGCGCATCTTGGCTGCAAAAAGTGTCACACATGTGGTATCGCCGTACTCAGGAGAAGTAGGGCAATGTGTTTTAGGGTGTATTTTTATATATACCCATACTTTGTGTGAGAAATATCGCTGTAAGCGACAACTTTTTAATTTTTTTATTCAAAGTTGTCAATTTACAGAGATATTTCTCTCACCCAGCATGGGTATATGTAAAAATACACCCTAAACTACATCGCCCTACTTCTCCTGAGTACTGGCGATACTACATGGTGACACTTTTGCAGCCAAATGCATAAAGGCAAATTCAATTAGTACCTTTTAGGATGGCATTTTTACGCATTTTCTTCTCACGCTTTAGGGCCCCTAAAATGCCAGGGCAGTATAAATACCCACATGTGACCCCATTTTGGAAAGAAGACACCTCAAGGTATTCGCTGAGGGCATAATGAGTCCATGAAAAATTAAACTTTTTGTCAAAAGTTAGCGGAAAGGGAGACTTTGTGAGAAAAACAATAAAAATCAATTTCCACTAACTTGTGCCAAAAAAAATTCTTCTATGAACTCGCCATGCCCCTCACGGATTACCTTGGGGTGTCTTCTTTCCAAAATGGGGTCACATGTGGGGTATTTATACTGCTCTGGCATTTTAGGGGCCCTAAAGCGTGAGAAGAAAAATGCGTAAAAATGCCCTCCTAAAAGGTACTCATTGGAATTTGGGCCCTTTGCGCATCTTGGCTGCAAAAAGTGTCACACATGTGGTATCGCCGTACTCAGGAGAAGTAGGGCGATGTGTTTTAGGGTGTATTTTTACATATACCCATGCTGGGTGAGAGAAATATCTCTGTAAATTGACAACTTTGAATAAAAAAATGTAAAAGTTGTCGTTTTCAGCGATATTTCTCACACACAGTATGGGTATATATAAAATACACCCCAAAACTGTGCCCTACTTCTCCTGATGCGATACCCATGATGACACTTTTGCAGCCAAGATCGCAAAGCCTAAACCAATGAGTACCTTTAGGATTTCTGAGCCATTTTACGCATTTGGATTCTCACGCTTTAGAGGCCCTAAAATGCCAGGGCAGTATAAATACCCCACAAGTGACCCCATTTTGGAAAGAAGACACCCCAAGGTATTCTGTGAGGGGCATGGCGAGTTCACAGAAAAAAATTTGGCACAAGTTAGCGGAAATTGATATTTTTTTTTGTTTTTACAAAGTCTCATATTCCACTAACTTGTGACAAAAATAAAATTTTACATGAACTCACCATACCCCTCACGGAATACCTTGGGGTGTCTTCTTTCCAAAATGGGGTCACATGTGGGGTATTTATACTGTCCTGGCATTTTAGGGGCCCCTAAAGCGTGAGAAGAAGTCTGGAATCCAAATGTGTAAAAATGCCCTGTGAAATCCTAAAGGTACTCATTGGTTTTAGGGCCCTTTGCGCACCCAGGCTGCAAAAAGTGGCACACATGTGGTATCGCCGTACTCAGGAGAAGTAGGACAATGTGTTTTGGGGTGTATTTTTATATATACCCATACTTTGTGTGAGAAATATCTCTGTAAGCGACAACTTTTAAAAATTTTTATACAAAGTTGACAATTTACAGAGATATTTCTCTCACCTAACTATGGATATATGTAAAAATACACCCCAAAACACATTGCCCTACTTCTCCTGAGTCGGCGATACCATATAAGTGACACTTTTGCAGCCTGAGTGCTAAAGAGTCCAAATTCCAACAGTACCTTTAGCTTTACATGGTGGCTCACAATTTAGCCCGCCCAAAATGCCAGAACAGTAAACACACCCACAAATGACCCCATTTCGGAAAGTAGACACCCCAAGGTATTCACTGAGGGCATAGTGAGTCCGTCTGAGATTTTTTTTTTTTGCCAGAAGTTAGCAGAAATTGAAACTTTTTTTTTTTTTCTCAGAAAGTGTCATTTTCCGCTAACTTGTGAAAAAAATGAAATGATACATGAACTCACCAAGCCCCTCCGTGAATACTTTGGGGTGTCTTCTTTCTAAAATGGTGTCATTTGGGGAGTATTTATACTATCCTGGCATTCTAGCACCTGAAGAAACATGACAGGTGCTCAGAAAGTCAGAGCTGCTTCAAAATGCCGAAATTCACTTTTTGCACCATAGTTTGTAAACGCTATAACTTTTACCCAAACCAATAAATATACACTTATTGGACTTTTTTTATCAAAGACATGTAGAACAATAAATTTAGAGAAAATTTATATAGAAATGTAGTTTTTTGAAAAATTTTACAACAGAAAGTGAAAAATGTCATTTTTTGCAAAAATTTCGGTAATTTTTGATTAATAGCAAAAAAGTAAAAATGTCAGCAGCAATGAAATACCACCAAATCAAAGCTCTATTAGTGAGAAGAAAAGGAGGTAAAATTCATTTGGGTGGTAAGTTGCATGACGGAGCAATAAACGGGTAAAGTAGTGTAGTGCGGAATTGTAAAAAGTGGCCTGGTCATTAAGGGTGTTTAAGCTAGGGGGGCTGAAGTGGTTAAAGACTACCACTCTTAAGAACAGAGGTTCATTCAAGTGTTTTCGATCAGGTATTGAAAACACCTGTGGATGTCAAGGAGCAGCAATCAAGCATAATAAGCACCAATTCGGCAGATTTAAAATGACTGTGATACTGCGCTCCTTCTAGACATTTACTGGTGTGTTTACAGACATGGTGAAGTCAAGAGAATGGTCCAGGAAGACAAGAGAAGAGGTGATTTCTCTTTACAGGAAGGGCAATGGCTATAAGAAGATTGCAAAGATGTTAAACATACTAAGAGACACCATAGGAAGCATCATTCGCAAATTCAAGGCAAAGGGCACTGTTGAAATGCTACCTGGTTGTGGCAGAAAAAAGATGCTGACTTCGACTGCTGTGTGCTACCTGAAGCGCAAAGTGGAGAAAAGTCCCCGTATGACTGCTGAGGAACTGAAAAAAGATTTGTCAGATGCGGGTACTGAAGTTTCAGCTCAGACAGTAAGGCGCACACTGCGTAATGAAGGCCTCCATGCCAGAACTCCCAGGGGCACCCTCTTGCTGTCTCCAAAGAATAAGAAGTGTCGACTGCAGTATGCCAAAAGTCATGTGGACAAACCACAAAAGTTTTGGGATAGTGTTCTGTGGACTGATGAAACAAAATTAGAACTGTTTGGGCCCATGGATCAACGCTCTGTTTGGAGGAGGAAGAACAAGGCCTATGATTAAAGAACACCTTGCCTACTGTGAAGCATGGCGGGGGGTTAATCATGCTTTGGGGCTGTTTTGCTTCTACAGGTACAGGGAAGCTTCAGCGTGTGCAAGGTTTCATGAATTCTCTTCAGTACCAGGAGATATTGGATGAAAATGTGATGCAGCCCGTCACAAACCTGAGGCTTGGGAGACTTTGGACCTTTCAACAGGACAATGATCCCAAGCATACCTCCAAGTCCACTAGAGCATGGTTGCAGATTAAAGGCTGGAACATTTTAAAGTGGCCATCGCAGTCACCAGACTTAAATCCGATTGAGAACCTCTGGTGGGACTTTAAGAAAGTAGTTGCAGCGCGCAAGCCTAAGAATGTGACTGAACTGGAGGCTTTTGCCCATGAAGAATGGGTGAAGATACCCGTAGATCGCTGCAAGACACTTGTGTCAAGCTATGCTTCACGTTTAAAAGCTGTTATAACTGGAAAAGAATGTTGTACTAAGTACTAAGATTGAATGTCACTTGGGGGTTGAATAAAACTGATAATGATGTGAGCACAGAAAATACATTTGTGGTTATTTCATTATAAATGTTATGTTATATGTGTCTGACTTACAAGTGCCTCTTTGATTTAATTGTAAACAAGATGACTGAAATGATCAAAATCAATGTCAAACTGGCCAAAACACTCAATTTCAGTGGGGGTTGAATAATTTTGAACACAACTGTATCTGTGAACCGCCTGCTTTATAAGATGGAACTGCTTGCTGTACCTGAGAACTAAGGTGGGTGTATCTGCCCCCATTTTTGTTTTGGTATTGGTCGGGCAAGACCCAAAAAGAAGACCACTTCTCTCCCTCTTTTCGGCTATTTTTCTAACTCTATCTACCATCCATTTAGAGTACCCTCGTTGTTTCAATCTATTTTCTATGGCCCGGCATTTTTTTGAAAAAGACATATCTGTACTACAGTTTCTTCTGGCACGTATGTACTCGCCTACCGGAATAGCCTTGATCGTATGTTTGGGGTGAGGACTACTTGCCCTAAGAATGGTATTACCAGCGGTTTCCTTTCGGTATGTCTCTGTGTGTATAATTTGATCCAGGCAACCTCCAAGTCTAAAAAACAAATGGATTGTGTCTCGCAAGAATACGTAAATTTCAAATTCTAGGCATTTACATTGACAAACTCAACAAAGTCTGGTATGGCAGATACATCCCCACTCCATATGAGTAGCAGATCATTGATGTATCTGCCATACCAGACAATAGCACCCCCAAAGACATTCATTTCCGAAAAAATTACCGCTCCTCCCAATATCCCATTACCAGGTTCGCTAGAGAGGGGGAAAATTTTGCCCCCATTGAAACTCCACAAACCTGCAAATAGAATTGACTATCAAATCTGAAATAATTATGTAACAAAAGGAATTGGGTTACATCCAAAATGTAATCTATGTAATCCGTGGGGTTCCTGCTATACCTGTATAGATGGTATTTTAGTGCTTCAAGGGCTATATGGTGCGGAATGGAGGGATACAGTGACACCACATCCATGGTTAACCACTTGTACCCCTCCCTCCACACCACACTTGAGAAAGCCCTGAGCACATCAGATGTATCCCAAAGGTAGCCTGGCGATCTTTTTACCATGGGCTGCAAAATAATGTCCAACCACTCTCCCAAACATTCCAATAGGGATCCAATCTCCGACACTATGGGACGTAGGGGTGATGGGCTGACATTCTTATGCATTTTTGGGAGTCCTTTGTATTTGTATGTGGAGGCATCCAACAACAAACCAACCATCTGTGAATGGTATGCCCCTCTTTCTAATACCACCACCGAACCTACCTTGTCCGCAGACCTGATATTAATGTCGGGGTGATTCCTTAGAGTCATCAATTCCCACTACTCATGCTGCTGCCACCTCCACACTCTCATTGTGCCGCTCTGTGGTCTCCTCATGCTTCTGCCATCTCCACACTTGGTCATTGTGCCACTCTGTGGCCTCCTGCTGATGCTACTGCTGCTGCCGCCACCTCCAGATTCGGTCATTGTGCCAATCTGTGGACTACTCATGCTGCTGCCACCGCCACACTCTGTCATTGTGCGACTTTGTGGCTTACTCATGATGCTGCCACCTTCACATTCTGTCATTGTGCTACTCTGTGGCTTACTCATGTTGCTGACACCTCCACACTTGGTCATTGTGCCACTCTGTGGCCTACTCATGCTGCTGCCACCTTCAGAATCTATCATTGTGCCACTCTGTGGCCTACTCATACTGCTGCAACCTCCAGACTCTGTCATTTTGCCGCTCTGTGGTCTCCTCATGCTGCTATCTCTACACTCTGTCATTGTGCCACTTTGTGGCTTACTCATGATGCTGCCACCTTCACACTGTCTCATTGTGCCACTCCATGGCTTACTCATGTTGCTGCCACCTCCACACTCTGTCATTGTGCCACTCTGTGGCCTCCTGATTCTGCTGCCACCTCCAGACTCTGCAATTGTGCCATTCTGTGGCTTCCTCGTGCTGCTTCCACCTCCACACTCTGTCATTGTGCCACTCTGTGGCCTACTCATGCTGCTGCCACCTTCACTCTCTGTCATTGTGCCACTCTGTGGCCTCTTGATTCTGCTGCCACCTCCAGACTCTGTCATTGTGCCATTCATTGGCTTCCTCGTGCTGCTTCCACCTCCACACTCTGTCATTGTGCCACTCTGTGACCTACTCTTGCTGCTTCCACCTCTACACTCTGTCATTGTGCCACTTTCTGGCCTCCTCCTGATGCTCCTGCTGCCGCCACCTCCAGACTCTGTCATTGTGTCGCTATGTGGTCTCCTCATACTGCTTTCACCTCCAGACCCTGTCATTGGGCCACTTTGTGGTCTCCTCATGCTGCTTCCACCTCACAACTATGTCATAGGTCCACTCTGTGGACTTCTCATGCTGTTCTCACACTCCCCACTTCATGACTGGCCCACTATTTTGGCTTTCGGCCTGGCTAACATAATCATTTATTTGACCTTTCTTCTGATCTGTCAGAAGCAAGGAAAGATGCACAATGGATCCTGTCTGTGTAGCAGCTGTACGGCCTGTATGGTCCCATCATAATTGGCTTATGATTTGGTAGCCAAAAGCAGGAGTGGGTACAAAACAAAGAAGACATGCAAATATTCCAATTACGTGTCATCTCTGTTTTGGATCCACTCCTGTTTTTTTTCGGCTTTAGCAAAACGAACGGAGTACTGACCAAATGCTGACTGAGTGAAGGATCCGTTTTTGGGGGGTTATTGTTCTGACGGATCAGAGAAAGAGCAAAATAATCAGTGACGTCAACACAAACTTACTGCTGACACCCTCTCCTTTCTGCCAGGGGGGCTCTACTTGTATAAGCATTTAATAGAACAGGTTCTGTAGAAATCTATGTGGAATCAGCTGACGACGGTGTAAAAGGACACTGCGCTTCTTCTTGTCGCTAACATCTACCTGTAAGGCTGAGTTGATACTAGAGTTATTAGGTTAGTTTTGGCCTCGTGACTTCCCAATAGTATGCAATGATTCTAAGAGTGACCCCTGTCATCTGCATGTCATACTGACGACAGTATTATTTCACTACCACAGCAGACTCCCTATGCGTGTTACTGCAAGGGACAGTGTTCTACTTCCCTATAATAGCCCTCTGCAGACTGAAAATAGCCATTTTAATGCAATTCGCAGCAAATAAATACGGATCGAAGTGAATCTTTACGGAGAAAATTCGGTGAATCGGCCGAATCGAATTTTTGAAAAATTCTCTCTTCTCTAATTATAAGAAAAAATTGGATGAAAATTCTGTTTTGTGACTAAAGTGCGGACTCTAGCAGAATCCTCACACAAATAAAATATATGTGGAAAAAAGGCCGGCACTCACTTGCTTGAAAGAAAGTAGGGATTAGGCATGATATATTCCAAAACCTATTTGTAATAATTTAACTTAGGCTGCTGTCAGACAGGTATAATATGTGTGCTTTTGTTCTCCTGTATTATGGACTCAACACCCGAACCTTCTATAGTTCATCAGAAAATGACTTTGAGTGCCATAACTCTGGTTTTGATGAATATCTACAAGTCCACTCTTTGGCAACATAATATACGCACAAAAAGCCCCTGTATTACAACCCAAAGAAAAGTGGCTGAATACTGTTTTTTAAACTATGGTAATTGAAAATTATGATTTGCGGCAACAGTCAGTGAGTGAAAATTTCGTCTCTGACTAGTGAAAATGTTTTCAATCATTCAGAAATATATTCAAATTCTCTCTAGTTATAATCATTGTTGCTATTACTATAGCATGTAATGGTCATCACTAGAGAGGAGGCCTGTATATTTTACTATATAGATCGGGTATGGACAGGATAGTGACTTTGTAAAACATAAACTTTATTGATGCTTATGTGTTTTTGGAGTGCAACTTGTTTGATGTTGTGATCAAGACACTGGTAATCGACATGGTATCAATAAAGGGTCTAATTAGGCACAAGGAGTGATTAGTTGAGCAAGTGATCATCTTCACTCTCGTTTTCTGGACCCTATATTTAACAATCCGAGAGCAGTGATGAGAGCACTCTGACTGAGGGAATGGGGATTGATAACATGGACAGAAGTCTATGTTACCCTCACCTGGTGCCATGTACAGTTTTACATGTGTCAGCACATCCGCCACTGCCCACTGCCTCCTCTCCTCCACCAGACTGGTTGAGATCATGGCCAGCTCAATGGAGGAGGGCTGTTTTATCCTAGAATATCTCAGACTGTGAAGACGCTAGAGATGTGAGCCAGGTCTTGTTTTAAAGTTGACAGTCTAAGCTTTAAAAAGCCAAAAGCTGCTTGGTTGCGCTTCATCAGAAGCAATAGCCTTTAGAAATTGGGTCGGGAGTGAAAGCTGCAGGTACTGTATCTTGTAACATAGTAACATAGTAACATAGTATATAAGGCCGAAAAAAGACATTTGTCCATCCAGTTCGACCTGTTTCCTGCAAGTTGATCCAGAGGAAGGCAAAAAACCCCTGTGAGGTAGAGCCAATTTTCCCCACTTAAGGGGAAAAAATTCCTTCCCGACTCCAATCAGGCAATCAGAATAACTCCCTGGATCAACGACCCATCTTTAGTAGCTATAGCCTGAAATATTATTACGCTCCAGAAATACATCCAGGCCCCTCTTGAATTCCTTTATTGTACTCACCATCACCACCTCCTCAGGCAGAGAGTTCCATAGTCTTACTGCTCTTACCGTGAAGAACCCTTTTCTATGTTTGTGTACAAACCTTCTTTCCTCCAGACGCAGAGGATGTCCCCTCGTCACAGTCACAGTCCTGGGGATAAATAGATGATGGGAGAGATCTTTGTACTGACCCCTGATATATTTATACATAGTTATTAGATCTCCCCTCAGTCGTCTTTTTTTCTAGAGTGAATAACCCTAATTTTGATACCCTTTCGAGGTACTGTAGTTGCCCCATTCCAGTTATTACTTTAGTTGCCCTCCTCTGAACCCTCTCTAGCTCTGCTATGTCTGCCTTGTTCACGGGAGCCCAGAACTGTACACAGTACTCCATGTGTGGTCTGACTAGTGATTTATAAAGTGGTAAGACTATATTTTCATCACGGGCATCTATGCCCTTTTGATGCAACCCATTATCTTATTGGCCTTAGCAGCAGCTGCCTGACACTGGTTTTTACAGCTTAGTTTGTTATTTATTAAAATTCCTAGATCCTTTTCCATGTCAGTGTTACTGAGTGTTTTACCATTTAGTATGTACGGGTGACTTGCATTATTCCTTCCCATGTGCATAACTTTACATTTGTCAGTGTTAAACCTCATCTGCCATTTCTCTGCCCAAGCCCCCAATCTATCCAGATCCCTCTGTAGCAGAAAACTGTCCTCTTTAGTGTTAATTACTTTACACAGTTTAGTGTCATCTGCAAAAATTGATATATTACTGTGCAAGCCTTCTACAAGATCATTAATAAATATATTGAAGAGAATAGGGCCCAATACTGAACCCTGAGGTACCCCACTAGTGACCGTGACCCAATCTGAGTGTGTACCGTTAATAACCACCCTCTGTTTTCTATTACTGAGCCAGTTACTTACCCACATACAGATATTTTCTCCTAGTCCAAGTGTTCTCATTTTATATACTAACCTTTTATGTGGTACAGTGTCAAATGCTTTGGAGAAGTCCAGATATACGACATCCATTGATTCGCCGCTGTCAAGTCTAGAACTTACCTCCTCATAGAAACTGATTAAATTAGTTTGACATGACCGATCCCTCATGAAGCCATGCTGATATGGTGTAATTTGCTTATTTTCATTGAGATACTCCAAGATAGCATCTCTTACAAAACCTTCAAACAGTTTACCCACAACAGATGTTAAACTTACCGGCCTATAATTTCCAGGCTCTGTTTTTGGACCCTTTTTGAATATTGGCACCACATTTGCTATACGCCAGTCTGGTGGAACATTCCCTGTCAGTATAGAGTCCGTGAATATCAAAAATAAGGGTCTGGCTAGGACATCACTTAATTCCCTTAGGATACGGGGTGTATGCCATCCGGTCCTGGCGATTTGTCTATTTTAATCTTTTTAAGTCGCTGCTGTACTTCTTCCTGGGTCAGACAGGGCACTTTTAAAGGGAATTTACTTTTACATTTTGCATTTCATCTGACAGTTTATTTTCCTCAGTGAAAACAGTGGTGAAGAAAATATTTAATAGCTTGGCTTTATCCTCATCGCTTTCTGCAACTCCCCCTCATTGCTATGTAGAGGGCCGACTCCTTCAGGTTTATATTTTTTACCATTTATATAATTGAAAAACATTTTAGGGTTAGTTTTGCTCTCTTTGGCAATTAATCTCTCGGTCTCTAGTTTGGCAGTTTTTATTAGTTTTTTACATATTCTATTTTTTTCCTTATAGTTTATCAGTGCTTCCTGGCTCCCCTCCTGTTTTAGTGATTTATATGCTTTCTTTTTGTCATTTATTGCTTTTTTACGGTTCTATTTATCCACATTGGTTTCTTCTTATTTCTTAGCCTTTTATTTCTATAAGGTATGCATCGATCACAATTTGATGTTACAATGCTTTTAAAAATCTCCCATTTTGTGGTTGTATTTTTATTTTTGAGGACTATGTCCCAGTTAATTGGGCCTATGGCCTCTCTTAGTTGGCTAAATTTTGCTTTTTTGAAGTCCGGTATTCTTGTTCCTCCCTGTAGAAACTCTCGTTTGAAGGATAATTGGAAGGTTATTACTTTATGGTCACTATTTCCCAGGTGTCCCCCGACCTGCACGTCTGTTGTTCTATCAGGTCTATTGGTTAATACTAAGTCCAGTATGGCCGTCCCTCTAGTTGGGTCCTGAACCATTTGGGAAAGGTAATTGTCTTTGGCTATTGCCAAGAACCTGTTTCCTTTATGGGATGTACAGGTTTCAGTTTCCCAGTCTATATCTGGGTAGTTGAAGTCCCCCATAATAACCACCTGATTATGGTTTGCCGCCTTGTTTATCTCGTTTAGTAATAGATTTTCTGCGGACTCTGGTATATTAGGTGGTTTATAGTAAACTCCTATTAGTAATTTATTATTGTTTTTGGCTCCATTTATCTCCACCCACAATGACTCCACATTTTCGTGTCCCTCACAGATGTCTTCCCGGAGTGTGGGCTTTAGAGAGGACTTTATGTAAAGGCAGACCCCTCCCCTCTCCGGTTTTGACGATCCTTTCTGAACAGATTGTAACCTTGTACATTAACTGCCCAGTCATAGCTATCATCCAGCCATGTCTCAGTTATTCCCACTATGTCATAATCCTCCTCACACATCACTAATTCCAGTTCCCCAGTTTTATTAGTCAGGCTTCTGGCATTAGTATACATACATTTGAGAGGTTTATGCATATTTTTGCCCTACACCTTTCCTTCTGAACTTTTCTAGTCCCTCCTTCCATTTCTCCCCCAGTCCCACTACCTTGCCCCCGGTCTCTATCTGCACTATCTTCCCCTCCTATAATGTAATTTCTCTCCCCCAGTCCCTAGTTTAAACACTCCTCCAACCTTCTAGCCATCTTTCTCCCCAACACGGCTGCCCCTTCCCCATTGAGGTGCAGCCCGTCCCTACGATAGAGCCTGTAGCCGATAGCAAAGTCGGCCCAGTTCTCCATGAACCCAAAACCCTGCTTCCTACACCAGTTCTTGAGCCACTTGTTAACCTCTCTAATCTCCCGCTGCCTCTCTTGTGTGGCCCGTGGTACAGGCAGTATTTCGGAAAATACTACCTTTGAGGTCCTTGCCCTAAGCTTTTGACCTAAATCCCTGAAATCATTCTTAAGGACGCTCCACCTTCCTCTAACTTTGTCATTGGTTCCGATATGGACCATGACCGCTGGATCTTCTCCAGCCCCTCCCAGTAATCTGTCAACCCGATCTGCGATGTGTCGAACTCTAGCGCCAGGAAGACAGCACACTGTTCGGCGATCACGATCTTTGTGACAGATCGCCCTATCTGTTCCCCTAATAATTGAGTCTTCCCCTAATGTTTTAAAGTTTGTTGTCAGCTTTATAACAAGCTCTGTCTGGTATCTCTAGATGCTACACAACCAGAGATTCCGCCTTCAGTAGAAAGGATGTATGAGATGTGTACTTGGCTACTGAAGTGCCACCCTGCAAGGATGTATGACATACCTCCTAGGTACGGGAAGGGATTAAGTATGTTGTATGTCAATCAAACATATTTTATAAACTCTAGATAACCAAAGACAGAAGGCCAAATCTTAAAGATTTGTTGTGGCCCACATCCTGTATTGTAGTTCTCCTCATCTCTGTATAATATCTTGTCTTCTTTATCAGCTCTGTGATTGCGGGGGGTGGGAGAGGGTTTGTATTGAAATTATTTGGGCTGCCCTGTCCTTAGCTTTAAAAACTTTAAAATCATGGTTGCTTTTTTCTGGAAAAAAGTGCCACACATATTTAAAGGTTGTGTGTCGTATTGAAGCCCAGCTTAATTAGAGTACAATACCATACACAACCGTGGACGGGTTCTGCTTTGTATCTGGAAGAAAGTAGCCAGGTGTTGAGGTTAAGAAGCTGTGCAGCTATTTAACTTACAGGTTACATAGCATGATGTGATATAAATATATATATATAAATATATATACACTGTATATATATATATATAAATATATATACACTGTATATATATATATATATATATATATATATATATATATATATACTGTATATAAATAAATGCTGTAAAAACAAAAGGAAAAAAAACAAAGTAACAACAATATAATTATACAGTTACACGTCTCTCAAGTTCAACAAGAGGGGAGGAGGAAGTAGATGAAGGGAAGGGAAAGTTATTTTCCACTATTGATCCATTGGAAAGAAAAGCACCAAAGATGTATTTGACAGTGACAGCATATCATTGGCTACAGCATATAAGTCAGCATTGAAGGCACATCATGTGTTGTACATCATCCCTATGGACAAGTGAACAAAGACTAGTTAGGTACTGTGGAGCCATTGGCGTAGGAGGAGCAAGGTATTGGAAAGCTGGAGAATTACATTATACATGCCAAACTGGGATTTTGCAAAAGTCATAGAAACCTCTTTAATGTTTGTCCAAACACCATATTGTAAGTGTCACCGTACAATAAAAAATATTAATACAAAAATATTTAGTGCATTAGCTTGTCATTATTGGTTTGCCTTTTAAATGAAAGCACTGCCAGTTCTTTTTATGGAGACTGACTTTTCTGTATTTAAGTATTGTAACCAGGCGACCAAATTACATATTTGTTGCCAGTTCAATTTTTATGGTTTGTCGTGTGTTACTAAGGTTGTAACCTACTCTTTATTGTGCCATATATCTGCCTTTCTCAATTTATATGGCACATATGTGGCATAATACTGTTCAACCATTATGCCTAGGTGTGAGATTGAAGGTGCTTGTCAAATGAATGCAGAAGACCTCTGCTAAAAGCCAAGGAGAAACAAAAAACAGATGGGGGTTAGCTATAACACTTGGGAAAAATGGTCACTTACTGAGATTCAGAAAAGGGGTTAAACCTACTGAGAACTTTTTTTATACCCAGAGGTGGATTTGGCATTTCTGTGACCCCAAGAAAAGTTATGTCTGGGGTCCCTCATCCCACCTCTAAGCTCTTCCCCTGTCAGCCCACCAAGCCCCACCTACAGCATAGCAGGGAAGACTAGGCAGGTCTGCTGCTCTTCTACATCTAAGAAGGGCTACACAACACCCCTGGGCACTGAACCAGTGGCCCCCGCTGAACCAGTGGCACAAGCAGTATCGCTGCCCCTTTAGCCATTTTGTTCAGCCAATGACTTAAGGACAGTGGGAGGCCCCAATCTCTGGGGACCCAAGCATTTGCTTAGTTTGTGTGGTGGTAAAGTCCACCCCTGCTTATACCCCAGCAGGGACCTGTTACACCTACTGTTTGAGTAAATACTGTGTTCCCTTATAAAATTATTCTGAAGCTCTTTTTCTTTAAGGCTCTGCATTATGTTGTTGCTTTGCCATTATTCCTGGAAATGTATGAATAAATTGACGTCTGAGAATTGCAGTCTGTATGACTGTCATACTGGTGCTACCTCAGGGCTTGCACTTACCGTAGGAGCATTTAGTATTTTAGAATCATTATTTTTACTTTTATCTTTAAATGTTATTATAATCTATAAAATATGATGTTACTTACAATCATAATTTTTTAGCTATAATGTTATCTATATACTACAATAGCTTGTGTACTAATAGTACATAGGCAGTTGTTGGGCATGCCTAAGTACATGTTTTTAATATCAACAGGCAATATAGTTCTGGGGTTCTTTAATGGACTTTAAATTAACCGTATATGGTATGATCAACTCCCCATGACTGATACCTTATATGCCACAATTAGTTTTAATCGCAGTATACAAAGGATTAATGGGAGGGATCAGGGATTAAATGTTCCCTCGGTATTTGGGACATGTATAGCATTCATTTAACAAAGTGCTCACAGTCAATGGTTCATCAAAATTCCCACCCCAAGCACAGGAGAAAGGTTAACTGTGGCAATTTGATTGGAGTCTATGGCTGAAACTATTATAGGACTTGCACACATTACAGATTACATGTGGAATTAGAAAAATCGCAGCGTAATACAGTACCAGCAAAGTGAATGAAATTGCACAAAGTGGGAAAATCTAACGTGCAGTACTACTCATGTATTACTACTGATAACAGTTGAGAATTGTGGGGATAGATTTCCTTTGATCCCTTGACAACATATCATCTCTTCAAAGATGGCACCCGCTCCAGAGTGGTGTGAGCACTATAGCTGCCGGGTGCCTGCTGTTTTACATAACAGACACCCGCAACTAATGTTTATGATGGCGAAATTTAAAGGGAACATGTCACAATGAAAATGCAATGTAAGGCCTCTTTCACATGAACGATACGGATTAGGTCCTGATGCGTTCAGGGTGCGTTCAGGGAAACTCACACCATTTTGCAAGCAAGTTCAGTAAGTTTTGTCTGCGATTGCTTTTAGTTGTTCAGTTTTTTCTGCGCGGGTGCAATGCGTTTTGATGCGTTTTTCACGCGCATAATAAAAAACGGAAGGTTTACAAACAACATCTCTTAGCAACCATCAGTGAAAAACGCATCGCACCCGCACTTGCTTGCGGATGCAATGCGTTTTTCACTGAAGACCCATTCACTTGTATGGGGCCAGGGCTGCGTGAAAAACACAGAATATAGAACATACTGTGTTTTTCACGCAACACAGAACTGATGCGTGAAAAAAAAAAAAAGTTCATGTACACAGACCCAATAAAATGAATGAGTCAGGATTCAGTGCGGGTGCTATGTGTTCACGTCACGCATTGCACCAGTGCAGAAAATTTGCTCATGTGAAAGGGGCCTAAGTCTACAGGCAGCATATTATAGAGCAGGAGGAGTTGAGCAGATTGATATATAGTTTTGTGGCAATATTTTTAATTTATACATTTAAATTCCTGCTCTTTCTGGGCTTCGAAGTCAGGGAGACAGTCCTATTAGTGATTGACAGCCTTCCCTCTACTACTGTGCACACAGAGGTAGCTGTCAATCACTGATAGGACCGCCTCCTTGACTTCAAATCCCAGAAAGAGCAGGAATTTAAATGAATGAAATACAAGTTAGGACTCTTTCACACGAGCGTGATGGATTCGCTCTGAGTCAGCAAGTTCAGTCAGCTTTGTCTGCGATTGCATTCAGTTGTTCATTTTTTCCGTCTTGATGCGTTTTGCACACGCATGATAAAAACTGAAGGTTTACAAACAACATCTCTTAGCAACCATCAGTGAAAAATGCATTGCCTACACACTTGCTTGAGGATGCAATGTGTTTTTCACTGAAGCCCCATTCACTTCTATGGGGCCAGGACTGCGTGAAAACCGTAGAATATAGAACATGCTGCGATTTTCATGCAAAGCAGAACTGATGTGTGAAAAAAAAACGCTTATGAACACAGACCCATTGAAATTAATGGGTCAGGGTTCCGTGCGGGCGCAATGTGTTCACATCACGCATTGCACCCACCCGGAAAACTCGCTCGTGTGAAAGGGGCCTTATACTGAATCTTTTCCCATAAAACAATATATCAATCTCAGCTCCTCCTGCTCTATAACATGCTGCCTGCAGCTCAGACGTCACGTTCAATGTAACAGGTTCCCTTTAACCCTTCATATGGTGTGGTCAAATATGGCCATGACATCTGATCACTGAAAACCTGGGAGCTTTACACTTCTGGGGCTGGAACAACTCCCTCTAGCAGCGATTATGGGAGACGTTCCTTCCCTGTGGCAGAATAGGTCCCCTCAAGGCTGCCACTGCTTTGAAGACCATGCCTGTTAATGCATTGAAGTCTATGAGTGATCTGAAGTGATCTGATGATTTGATTGCATGTTCAGGTTTCCTAGTGTAAAAAATAAAAAAAAATATAAAAAAAAATAAAAAATCAAATCACCCTCCTCCCTAACATTAAAATAAATAGACAAAAGAAACATCTTAGGCATTACTGCGTCTGAAAGTGCCCGTACTATTAAAACATAAAAGTATGTATGCTATAAGTCGAATGGCGTAATGGAAAAAGACTGCTGTTTTTTCGTCACTTTACCTCCCAAAAAAATTGAATAAAAAGTGATCAAAATGCCATACACAGCCCAAAATACTACCAATGAAAAGTATCAAAGTATTAAAACACAACGCTGTAAAAGCAAAACCCATAAAACTGTGTCAGAATTGTGTTTTTTTTCCCCCAATTTTTTCCCCCGTATTGAATTTTTCTTCAGCTTCCTACTGCATTGGAAAAATAAAAAAGTTATGGCTCCGTTCAAGACCGGGAGTAAAAAAAAACAACACAAAAACGGAAAATCGTCATGTCCTCAAAGGGTTAAAGTCCTGAAAGACTGGCTAACAGAATCAAAATAAAAACATATTCAAATAAGAAAAATGCTGCTATTAAAATGTACATGACTGGCAAGTATTAAATACAGATAACATCTTCAGTTTCTGTGTACTAGTTAATGAAGGAATGATATTTTTCCAAGCCACCTCCTGGCTTACACAAAGAATAGGGTCTAATATATTGCATAGGGGTCAATGATCTCTATAAATGTTGATTTTCTTCCCTGTGTGTTCCTTAAGCCACTATATATTATCTTTCATTCTGAATCGTCCTTTACTAGTTTAGTTGGTTAAAATCGCGAAAATCTATTGAGTATGAAAGAGTATGATAAATAATCCAGTGTTTTATAATCTGTTCCAGGGCTGCATGTGCTAAGGGTTGCGCTTTGACACACGACCAAAAGGTCAAATAGAAAGTGTAGGAAAGGGCTGACAGAAAACCAGAAGAATCACAACTAAGTCAATCAGTAGGTCATCCATTTTGATTCATTGGGTTGTGGCCACACAGTATACCTCGGTTCACATTACTTGAGCTGATCATTGTAAATTTCAAAAAAGTTGTGGAAGCTCAAGCAGACTGATTAATAGGCATATGTCTCCTTCTTAGTATTTACATAAAGGGGCCTTCCAGGATATGAAAATAGGTTTGTATGGACATAGTATGTAAAATAAATTTACTGCAGTTTCATCTTCCTCTCTAGTTTACTGTGTTTTTGAGGTTTTTGAATATGTACAGAACTTCTGTAGGCAGGGCAAAGGACAATGCAGTCTGCTGGAACATGAGAAAGATTTTTCCACATAAGGTCACATTCACACGACCGAGGGGCAGCCCTGCCCAAGTTTAAGACCGTAAAGCACAGGTCCTTTAAAACACAGGCACCAGCCATATGCACTCCGCACCCATTGACTTAAATAGGTCTACGATATTCAAGATGCTGCAAAAGATGTTCTATCTTTTGCAGCATGGAGGCACATACCCAGGAGCCTACGGGTTAGAACATGTCCTATCTTTCGGACCTCTTGAAATTAATGGGTCTCGTCGCGATGCAAAGTGCTGGTACCCACAGTTTGTGGTCCCCAACACAGGCACAACAGCCCCACAATCATGTGAATGCGGCCTATAAGATAAATGCATTTATCTATTCATTGATCTATTATGCTTTTCCATGTGCTACAGTTTATGTTGGCAATAGATGCATAAAGACTATGAGGGAGATTTTTTAAAACTGGTGTAAAGTAGGACTGGCTCAGTTGCCCATAGCAACCAATTAGATTCCACCCTTCATTTTCCAAAGGAGCTCTGAAAAATGAAAGGTGGAATCTGATTGGTTTCTTTGGGCAACAAGGCCAGTTTTCCTTTACACCAGTTTTGATAAATCTCCCCCTATGACTAGAGATGCGGGAATCAATTCTAAATGAATGAGATTTGACACAAATTTTGCCTGAATTTTGATGATTCGATTCAGGCAAAATTGGAAAGAGGTTGCAAGAGAGAAGTGAGAAACATGCACAATTTTTCAAGCCAATTGGAGTACTTTTGATTTGTGCAAAAGTGATTTGGTGGAATCAAATCCTAATCAAATTTCGAGCGATTTGTTTATCTCTTTGACTAGTATACATTAAAAAATGTATACAGATTTTCAGGTTCTGTTCTCTGTGCTTTTGGTCCTTCTTCTGCTGTTTGCTTAGAGGCTGCAGTGGTAATATGCAGGTATATGGCATGTGACTTCTGCAGCCAATCGCTGTGCTCAGTCGTCTTGTGTTGTTCACCGCTGAGGACAGTAATTGGCCACAGTGGTCACATGCCGTATACCTGCATATCACCACTGCAGTCTTGTCGGGTTAATAATAATTCAATTAAGAATTATTATTTCTGGTCATAAAAATAATTAACCATGAATTTTTCATAACTTCTTGAGATCATGACCTGGTAAATTGTAGATAACCTAATGGATACAATTCACAACTGAGTCTGACTATTTCCTCAGATAATAAGTTATTTTCACGTGAGATGACATTAATGCTAAAGATGTAGTTTTGCATTATAAAATAATTAGTGTTGAGCGCGAATATTCGAATAGCGAATTTTATTAGCGAATATCAGCATTTCGCAAATTTGAGAATATTGTGAATATAGTGCTATATATTTGCTATTTCGATTAATTTTATTTTTTTAAAGTTGTTAATGCTTGTTGCTCTCTGGTTGTCTCCCCACTTCCCAACTCAGCTCTAAGTTGATTTCGCAATGCGAACATATATTCGCATTGCGAATTCAACTTAGAGCTGAGTTCCTAATGGTTGTTGCTAGAATATAACGAACATTGAGAATATGGTGCTATTGTGATATTTGTTATCTTCGTCAATTCTAGCAATGCAAGTTACAACCATTAGGAACTCAGCTCTAAGTTTAATTCTCAGTGTATAGAATATAGAATATAAATTTGCGTAACATTCGCAATATATAGAATAATGATGAATATTCAATTTCGACGAATATATGCCGAATATTCAATCGAATATTCGCAAAATATCGCGACATCAAATATGGCACCTCCCGCTCATCACTAATAATAATATGCAGGTATTATAGAAATATGCAGATTTATTGGTTACAATGTTATAAACATAAATAAATAAACACAATGATATATGCAAAGGAATATATATAGAGTTGATATAAAACATAACAAGCTTAACAATACATGTGGGTAGGAACAATTTGTCACATTATAGCAAAGCTAATATTTGGTTAGGATATTAAAATAAAAAGTTAAGTTATATACAGCACTTCTGTTCAGAGGAAACCTCATGATATCATGATGGGCATGTCTAATCCTAGACATCAATATGGAATGCTGAATACATTCCGCCCCCTTCTAACCAACTACACCTCACATGACTTCAAGAATGGGCAAATCCATACAAGGATATAACTTAGAAGAGATAACTGTATCCTTCGGTCCTATCCTGGACTATTTTCACATATATGATTTTGGTAAGACTATTAAGACAAACAACAGAAATGGGAAGAACTTGAAACAAGTCTTTCCAGTGGGAATTTATCACCTAGCTTGGTGAAGAATGTTACTATTAATATATTTAAATATGCAATCATTTAATACTTTGATAGATTATGAGTCTTGATTCTTCTGCAGGTAAAATGAAGCCTCACAATATCCTAAGACTACATCTCAATATGGAGATCATCAATTAATTAATGTGTTTATGTATTCGCCAATCTAGATGATATGATTTTACCCACATCCGATTAGTCTTAATAAAATGAAATATCATTCTTTATGTCTCTTACCAAGTCCTAGTAGGAATCACACTTCTGCTGGGAAAGCTGGGTGGTCCATCACCGCATGTCTCACCATGACTTTCATATTAATAGACCCCTCTCTCTTGGGTGTTAGATGTTGGGTCCCCCATGTGAGTCCTCTTCTTGTTCTGGCTATGATGATGATCATGATGATCCCCTATCCTGCTGTGTCCATATAATTATTTCCCCCCTCTTATCTTATGTCACATCCTCCTGGATTAAAATCTTCCAATCAACTGAGGTGGGTGTAACGTATGTTAATGATGCTATGAGATCATATTTACCCACAATGCAATTGTGGAGAATGGTGGCATGATATCCATCTGTCTCCAGATGGCACCATTGTGCAAGCTATTAGCGCCATACCATAAAGAGTTAACTATGGTACTTGTGTATTATATACATCTGACCTTCGTAGCCTTAAATCAGAGATAAGGGATTAGTTTAGACACTATGAAACAACTAAAGACAGACCTCTAGGCGTCTCTCTGAATGTTTCTCACACTATTGATCTATGGACCGTAATGATATAAATGGGCCTTGTTTTTTGACAGAGATATCAGTACCTCCTCTGTCATACGAGCATGTAATTAATTGTTACAAAAACACACATCTTTACAGACACTCTTAAAGGCAATAAATATCTATCTTGACTAGAATAATTGGATATCAATGTATATACCTATGAAAAGGCACAACAGTCTCTAAACAAACACCAGGAGAGGCAGCTCAAAGAACTGAGCCTATAAAGAGGGGTGTGTGTTATTTTTTCTTTAACAGAATTTGGGCCATTATTCAAATTTTTTATTATCTGAGACAACACCTTTAATTGTAATGTAAAAAATGTAATAACTTGCAACATGGTTAAAACCAAGCTATAATTTAAAAAAATCCAATACTACCAGCAGTGAAGTGTGAAGCACAAGTGATAAGCACATCAATATCTATCATGTAACATTATAAATTATGGATTTTCCTGCATGATAAGTTAAAGGTTATCAAGAGATATGCTTTATACATATATACTACAATACATAGTAAATGTCTAAATACATGTACATAATAAACATAATTATTTCAGTAATAAATTCTGATCTAATCTCCCGTTAATGGAGAGGTTTTGCACAGTGATGCACATGGCGATACATTCTCCCTGCACTTTCCCCTGAACTCTCCCTCTCTATTAATCGTTTTCAGCAACATTGTCCCTAGTGCATGAACACTTGTCAAGTCTCTCCTTATAATCAGCTCACAGGACAGTGGCAGAGGCTTCCCGGGATGAGGCTTTTATAGGGCTGTGACATCACAGGGGATGGCTACTTGTGGATAGGCTGGCTGCATTGCATTATGGGTTCCTGGGCTTCTTAATTTCATTTTGTAACATGCGCAGCAGCCATTTTAGGAAAAAACTGATTAAATACCAAGAACCATGATGAAATTCGGCTTCAGATCCTTCGATCCGCTCAACCATACTGCTGAGCCCCAAGGACCACACTTTTATGAAAATGATGTGTCGTACAACTGTTTCACTAGAAAATTCCTTTACTTGCAACCTAATATACCTATGTCATACACAGTTATACAGACTAGGGCCAGTTTTTTAAACTTTCATCAGAAAAGAGTACTCAGTATTTATAGAAAACTATTTTTATGAATTTTTGGCTTTTATTTCAGTAGTACTATGTTATGGAAAATGAAATACAAAATATTGTCCTTCTATAGCAGTAGATGCAAATGCTAAGACCTCCTATATAGATAGGGAACCTATTGTCAGTTTCATGCAGCTGTGAGAAAGGATGCTATTTGAAGGGTAAGTCTTTTTACAACTGGGATGACAGTTTTATTGTTCTCTTGATAGGCCTAAATAAAGATGCAGACAGAGCAAAGCATTGCTCTTATAAGTACAATGTGTGATGCTCTAATTGAGTCACTACATATGGGAACTCTCTGGTCGCAATGATAGTGTCACTAAAAAAGTTAAGCAAGACTATATGATATGCTAAAAGTCCAAATAACTAGGAAGTTAAAGACCCAGGACAGGAAGCAGAATACATAGAGTGACTTCTAAAAATTATAGTCCGAAAAAGTTAAATTGAGAAGTTATATTGAATATTCCCATATTCCCGTTGTTAATATGTGATTTAAAATAGTTGGATGGTAGTGTGCCTTTAACAAGGTGATTTGAGGTGAGGGAGGAAACCTACACAAACACAAGAGGAACTTAGAAACTCCATGTGGATGTTGCCCTTTGTTAAATTTAAATCCAGGACTCCAGTACAAGGCAACAGGGCTAATCACTAAGCCTCTGTGCTGCCGTCATTCACAGGATTGCACCAGTAATCTGCTCACATCATGTTTGACGGGATTTCCTGATGTATACCATCACTATATAGTTATACAGCGACGTAAGTCACCACTCTTATGTTAAAGGAGAAGCTGTATACTTTTCTATTGGATGCTACAGTGGATAGTGCTATTCTTTACAACTACGACTATTTACTTACAGCAGCCTGACAGATGCCAAATGGACACCATATCTAAGTACCAGGACAGAACCTACTTTCATCACTGAACACTATTGGTTGCCATTGATAGCCGAATCAGAATTTTCAGGAGGTCTGAAGTGCGCCTACTGCCATCATGCATACTGCAGGGACACACAGAACCAACACCAGGTGTCACAGTTTTGGGTGCCATTAGCTACCATGACTATTCCTGCCTGGTATTTGTGAAGGAAACATTAACCAGCCTTTGGTATGTCCAGGACATTGTGTGATCAGTCCATACGTCTTTTGTAACTCAAGAAATGGTGAGTACAAACAAGATAAAGCCCACCCACACATGAGCGCTTCAGGGTATGCAGCAACTTCCCTGGCCAGCTAACAAAAATGTCTGGGACAGGATCTCGAATGCACAACAGCCAACAACCCCTTTGGCTGACCTAGGGGTCCAAGTTGAAAGAGTCCCCATTCTTAGGCTTTGTTCACACTACACATGTTCAGTGTACATGTTTGAATAGTAACATCTAACATATGGCTATACCATTGCAAATGTCTGTCATAAAGGCCAGCTGTAATAATATTGATACCAGGCCTGCAACAGAGGGGAAAAAAACTTAAAGGGGTTTTCTGGGAATTAAGTAAATATGTAAATATTACTTTATTATAAATAAATTCACAAATACCTTTCATTAGTTATAATGGCTTGTTTTCTATGGGGAGCAGTCATTAGGAGAAATAAAATGGCTGCCGTCCTATTAGTACATACAAAACCTTTCCTAATCACACAGAAGGACAAGTTACTTCAGAACACTGAGCTAAAGAGCTTGCTCATCCTCCTCTCTGCTCTGCTTGTCAGGGGTAATAGTCCTGAATACGGTTTAATATGATGTTCAGCTGAATCTCTGTAGGAATGGAGTTCATGTGGAGACATGAAGTACAGAGAGGAGGTGGGGATGTGGTTGTGTCCTGCTGTGTGATTAGGACAGGTTTTGTGTGTACTAGTAGGACAGCAGCCATTTTATTTCTCCTAATGATTGCTCCCCAGAGAAAATGAGCCTTTATAACTAATGAAATATATTTTGGATATATATATAATAAAGTAATATTTAGGTATTTTCATTTTCTTAATTCAAGCAGAACCCCTCTAAGACCTTTTTCACACGGGCGTCACGTTTTACGCCCGGATAAGAGGCGGGTGCTTTGCGGGAAAATGCGCAATTTTTCCGCGCGTGTGCAAACTTTTGTAATGCGTTTTGCACGCGCGTGTGAAAAATCAGCATGTTTGGTACCCAGACCCGAACCCGGGACTTCATCACTGAAGTCCGGTTTCGGGTTGAGTATTCTGTAGATTTTATTATTTTCCCTTATAACATGGTTATAAGGGAAAATAGTAGCATTCTCAATACAGAATGCTCAGTAAAATGTGTATGGAGGGGTTAAAAATAAAAAACTTAACTCACCTTACCCACTTGATCGCGTTGTTGCGATCTCTTCTTCATTCATTAGCTGCCGTCTAAAGGACCTGTGAGGAGGTCACTGAGCTCATCACATGGTCCATCACCATGGTGATGGACCATGTGATTGGACCATGTGATGTGACATCACCACAGGTCCTTTAGATGGCTGCGAATGCTTGAAGAAGACAGAAGAGATCGGCAACTACACGATCAAGTGGCTAAGGTGAGTTATGTTTTTTATTTTTAACCTCTTAATCCACATTTTACAAAGCATTCTTTATTGAGAATGCTATTATTTTCCCTTATAACCATGTTATAAGGGAAAATAATAAAGATCGGGTCCCGTCTCTTAGCAACCATGCGGTAAAATCGCACTGCATCCGCACTTGATTGCGGATGCTTGCGATTTTCCCGCAGCCCCATTCACTTCTATGGGGCCTGCGTTGTGTGAAAAACGCACAATATAGAGCATGCTGCGATTTTCACGCAACGCAAAAGTGATGCGTGAAAATCACCGCTCATGTGCACAGCCCCATAGAAATGAATGGGTCTGGATTCAGTGCGGGTGCAATGCGTCCACCTCACGCATTGCACCCGCGTGGAAATCACGCCCGTGTGAAAAGGGCCTAATGATAGGTGTGGATGAGGGAGTGGGTTAACAGGAGGCAAATTAAAGTGTTTTTCTGACTCTTTTTAACTGAAGACCTATCCTCTGGATAGGTCATTAGTGTCTGATCGATGGGAGTCCGTCACCCGGGACCCCTGCCAATCAATTGTTTGAGAAGGCACCAGCTCTCCTGTGAGCGCCTTTTTGCAGTTTACCAAGCACAGTGCCGTACATTGTATAGCGGCTGTGCTTGGTATCTCATCTCAGCCGCATTCACTTCTTTTGGACTGAGCTGCGCCTAGGCCACATGACCGATGAACGTCACATAGCCTCGGGTAAGCTGCGAAAAGTCTGTGGTGCTCACAGGAGTTCCAGTGACTTCGCACTGGACCCGGGTGTTGATCCGACTGTTAGGCCTCTTTGACACGAACGTGACGGATTGGCTCCAGATGCGTTCAGAGTGCGTTCAGTAAAACTCGCACCATTTTTCAAGCAAGTTTAGTCAGTTTTGTCTGCAATTGCGTTCAGTTCTTCAGTTTTTTCCGCGCAGGTGCAATGCGTTTTGATGCGTTTTCACGCGTGTGATAAATAACTGTAGGTTTACAAACAACATCTCTTAGCAACCATCAGTGAAAAACACATTGCATCCGCACTTGCCTTAGGCCCCTTTCACCCGGGCAAGTTTTCCGCGCGGGTGCAATGCGTGAGGTGAACGCATTGCACTCGCACTGAATCCGGACCCATTCACTTCAATGGGGCTGTGTACATGAGCGGTGATTTTCACGCATCACTTGTGCGTTGCGTGAAAATCACAGCAAGCTCTTTATTGTGCATTTTTCGCGCAAAGCAGGCCCCATAGAAGTGAAGGTGGCTGCGTGAAAATAGCAAGCAAGTGCAGATACAGTGCAATTTTCACGCATAGTTGCTAGGAGACGATCGGGAAGGGGACCCGATCTTTATTATTTTCACTTATAACATGGTTATATGGGGAAATAATAGCATTCTCAATACAGAATGCTAAGTAAAATAGTTATGGAATGGTTAAAAAATAAAAAAAACTCACCTCATCCACTTGATGGCGCAGCCCGGCTCGTCTTCTTTCTTCTTTTTTGAGGACCTGGAAGGAAAAGGACCTTTGGTGGCGTCATCACGCTCACCCCGTGTTGAGCGTGGTGACGTCAGCACAGGTCCTGCTGAATGAAAATAAAAGGATCTAAATGGTGTTCCCGCAACGCACCCACATCTTGTCTGGCCCTCACATGCGATGCCCGTGTGAAAGAGGCCTTACTGGCTCTAAAAAGTCAGTTAAAAAGTGTTGGAAAATCCCTTTAATTATTTCCTTCTGTGCTGAACTCTAGGGACCAAAGGTGAGGAGGAGCATTCTGAAGCTCCAGCTTTGAGCACCCAGACTGTATGTGTAAGCCATGATACTTTGTGATGGTGGAATCAATTGGCAACTGGTTATGTTTTCAAGTCCTATCCATTGAAACACTCTGCTAGCAAATAATTTGATGCCAACTCGAAAATCAGAAACCATTTCTAAGCCCTGGTGTGGGTAGGTATTTTAAGTAACCCATACAGTAGGCAGAAAAAATATATTTTATTATACATAACTTTTTATCCTCATTGTACATTTTTCATGATTTAAGCAGTTATGGCCCTAAAACTTACACTAATCTTATTTTACAAAGATTCATGACAGGCCGACAATATAAATATATGTTCACTGTTACGTTGTCAACTGCACAGAACACTTTGAAACATGCATGCCTTCTCAAACATAACCCACTGTCATGGGAGACATACCACCATCAATTTCAAGAAATTAACATTTTTCTGGTTAAGAAAATTCCCAGAGGAACTAATAACAGCAGTCCATTGAAAGGATGCAGCAGAAGATGATAGCATTACACACTAAATCAAACTGAAATGAGGACTTGCGTAAACCAAGACAAGAAAGGAAAACTACATATTCAAAAACTGCAATGTAAATCATTTATGAGAATAAGTGTAATTTAAGAATCAAATGACTTCCATTCCAAGACGCTAATGAAAAGAACATATGTTTTTGCTCAGTATGACTAATTCAAACTAATGACATAAATTATAAATCTGTTATGTCTTTACAAAGTAGAATAGCTGAATTGTGGGTTGGTGTCTTCTGCAAAACTCATACGTTCACCTTGGAATAGTGCATACTGCAGTGCTATTCCTTACATGAATAATAACAGAATTCTATTAGGCTCTATTATAAGTACATTGGGTTGATCACAATTCATTTCTGTTTGCAAACATGTCCGACATCGCTCTCATGCCTGTAGTTGCTGCTTCCGACAACAGCTCAAGGTATGGGGGCAACTTATGGACATCTTTGGCTAACATATCATTTTGGGACTTCTGTGACTGACACATTTTGGGGGAAATGTGTACCAAATATGATAAATTTGTTGAATTCAAAAGGCAGAAGAACTGTAAAGGACCCCTTTCTATTATTTTTTTTGTTAGGATGTTCAAGCAACACACCATAGCCACATTGTGTAGAACCAGCCATACGCCCTATCACTTGTTGCTAGATCACCCCATACAGAAAGTAAGACAAGATCACAAAAGTCTGGCCACGACTGTTCTGGATTCACAGATTTATTCTACCTGGAAAAATAAGATTAAACCAATTTTAGAGAAAAACATTTTCCTGAATAACATAACATGGTTTGATTGCATAGATTAATATTTGTATAGATGTTTCTAATCCTACTACAATTACACATAAGATTACAATGCATGTGATTGCTATACAGTAGAAACCTTTTACATGATGATTTGGACTTGCACAGTGGGACATATTTACTGAGCAAAATGTGTCATACTATTTCAAGTTTGCCAAGGAGCCAGTGACATACACCAAATTTAATATGCATTTTAGGTGTTTTTTTGTGCCTTATTTTACAGTTTTGAAAATTGTCTAAAAAATTTGCATGGCTAAAACAAGGCTTAAAATGTCACAAAACTAATGAAAATGTTGACATATGCCTAGTGAGTTAGGCCAAATTTAAATGCATATGTGCCATTTTTGCTGCTCATGCATTTATCCACTTTTTGACACTATTGTTTAACCTCCGTCATTTTACAAGGCTTAAAGGGAATCTGTCACCAGCGACCTCCCTATTCAACTGTTTGCATAGACACATAGCTGTGGTTCACCTGATTAAAGGGCTGATTTTGTTTTGTTGATCTGAGGATTCATTTCTGAGTAATGATACTTTTTCTTAAAAGGCAGATTAGGTCTTTGGTGCAATGAGGACACCCCACTCTTTTCTGTGGCCAGCCCCTTCCATGCTGCTTTCATTGACAGGGCCATTCAGTGGCAAGGCAACGAGGGAAGGGCTGGCTGCAGAAATTAGTAGAGCTGGGGTGCAGCAAGAGCAAAGGTGATGCCCTCATTGTACCAAAGGCTTAATTTGCATATAATGAATTTCATATATAATTAAAAAGTGCCATAACTCAGAAACAGAGCCTTGGATCAACAAAAGTATAATGTTTTAATCAGATGGACTACTGCTATGTTTCTACGCAAACAGTTTGATAGGGAGATCCCTCGTGACAGATTCCCTTAACCCCTTAGTGACAACCCATCCGTGTTTTTACGGCGGTCACTAAGGGGCCTTAGGCTGGGCCGCCGCGTTTTTATGTGCAGCGGGGAGTGGGCCCGGGTCCCACATGAGAGCCACGGCTCAGCTCTAACAGCCCGGACCAGCAGGAGTGCCGTTTCAGGCTGTTTAACACTTTACATGCCGCAGGCAATGGTGCCCGCCGCATGTAAAGTGCTGACAAAGGGAGACGAAATGTGATTGCGGGGTGCCGATTTGTGTGAAGGCTGCCTGGGGTCTGATGTAGGCCCCAGACCAGCCTTTAGTAATTTCCAGCAGGCTGCGCCTCTCCTGGTGCAGCCTGCTGGTCAATGTTAGAATAGCGAAACAGCTGTCAGTGATTTATGTGCACAGACCTGCCTGTACCCTATTTTAAGAATTACAATAAATTGGACGTTTTACTTTGGAATTGGTGAGTGCCGCTGTCTCTATTTATCTCTCTATCAAGACTTCAATGTTAGAATAGCATTACCATTAAAATGCAAAATGCAAAAGTGCATTGCATTTTAAAAGCAATTAAAAAGCTGGCTGTTATAGTCTCCCTGTGGGACTATTAATTGGTAAAAAAAAGTAAAAAACAAAATCAATCTGTAATGACCTGGACTACATAAATATCATGTAAATTATCCCCTACAGTGAACGCCGTAAAAAAATAAATTTAAATAAAAGACAGAATTGATCATTTATTCTAAGTTGCCACCGAAAAAATGTAATAACAAGCGATCAAAAAGCACCATTTGCTCCAAAATGATACCAATGAAAAATACAAGTCGTCCCGCAAAAATCAAGCACATAGGAAGAAAAATAAAAAAGTTATGGGTCTTGGAAAACGCAATGCAAAAACATTTTTTTCTTTAAAAAAAAAAAGGGGGTTTATTGTAAAAAAGTTGTAAAATGTAAAAAAAAACTATATGTATTTGGTATCATTGTAATCATACTGACCCAAAGAATAAAGATATAATATGTTATTTATACCGAAAAATGAACGCTGGAAAATTTAAAAACGCAGTGGGAGTATTGCTGTTTTTCCCCATCTCCCTCCCAGAAAGAGTTAATAAAAGTAATTCAGAAAGTTATGTGTACCCCAAAATGGCGCCATTAAAAACTACAACTTGTCCCGCGAAAAAGACAAACCCTCACAAAGCTATATGGACGGAAATATAAAAAAGTTATAGCTCTTGAAATGCGACAATGAAAAAAGGAAGAAAAACGCTTGGTCAGTAAGGCCCAAAACAGGCTGGTCACTAAGGGGTTAAACTTACCAAATATCAGGTAATGAAGTGTGGTGACCATGGAGCACAGGTCTGATAATTAGGGATGAGCGAATCGACTTCAGATGAAACATCCGAAGTCAATTCGCTTTAAACTTTATTACAATACTGTACAGAGCAGGAGCTCCGTACAGTATTAGAATGTATTGGCTCCGATGAGCCCGAAGTTATTAATTTCTACTATAAAAAAACGTTTACTGAACTCTGGTTCGGTTCCAAGTGGTACCTTGGAACGAACCCGAGTTCGGGAAATAGTTTTTTACAGTACAAATTAATTTATGAAGTTATTACCCAAAATATGAAAAATTGAAGACCGGCACTCGCTGTAGATATGCAAGGTAGGGTTTATTTCAGTCACTTAATAAATCATAGTGACGCGTTTCAGCACCGGCGCGTTTCAGCTGAAGGCTGAAACGCGTCGGTGCTGAAACGCGTCACTATGATTTAATAAGTGACTGAAATAAACCCTACCTTGCATATCTACAGCGAGTGCCGGTCTTCAATTTTTCATATTGTTCGTTGGGATGCCCGCCCGCTGACACGTGCACCGCTAACATCCAAACGCAGTGCCGACCATCATCTACAAAGTTATTACCCAAAAGTCTTGCGAGACTTCACAAAGGAATAACTTCGGCTCATCGAAGCCAATACATTTTAATACTGTACGGAGCTCCTGCTCCGTACAGTATTGAAACAAAGTTTTATGCGAAGCATCCGAAGTCGATTCGCTCATCCCTACTGATAATACATCAGATATGGAAGTTTTCCTGAAGGAATAAAGATTATTCAATTATGAGATATGGAGGTGGATACCATCAAACAAACATTATAGTGCTAGCTGATGGATCCTCCTGGTAATGAGTTCCTGTAGAAGCCAGTAACTTGAAAAAGCAATATAAGAAATTGCAGACTACTCGTATGCTTGTTTAACCCCTCCAGGACCCAGGATGAGAATGCTCGTCCTAACTAGAAGGTACTTAATGCATTAGGACGAACATTCTCGTCCTGCAGTTAATCTGTCACCATGTCTGCAGACATGGTGACAGCGCTGAGACCCCGGCTGTTACACACAGCCAGGGTTCTCAGCTAACCAGCCCGGGACCAATGAGGGCGGTCCCCGGCCAGCGATCGCTCTGATTGGCTAGTCTGTACAGTCTAGCCAATCAGAGGCTTCTAATGCCGGCTGAAAGGTTCTGATTCCCGCAGTCCGTGACCTTCTAAAGTTTACAAATAATATTCCCCCCCACCTATGCAGCCCTCAATGTGCCCCCTGATGACCCCTCCTGATTTTATTAATGGCCGAGGGGGCGGGCGCGCGCACGATCCCCCATGCGCGATAACCCCCCGCCCCTCCTCCTCTCCCCCTCTATCATTAGTGGTAGAAGCAGAGTGTCAGCACAATGCTGACACTCGGTTTCAAATGGCTTACATCGGTGCTGGCACCGATGTAAGCCGTTTAACCCCTTCCATGCCGCGGTCCATAAGGACTGCTGTATGGAAGGGGTTAATAGGGAGGGAGCTCCCTCTCCCATCAGGGCTGCTGTTCCCTCCGTTCCCATCACCCGCTACTCTGTTCTGGCAGCGGGTGATGGTTACCATGGCAACAGGACGCCTTTACAGGCGTACTGCTTGCTATGGTAATAGAAAGTCTGATCTGACTTCTGCCTAAGGTAGAAGTCTGATCAGACTGTGTAAAGTAAAAATGCAGTGCAGTACACTATATAGTGTACTGTACTGTATTATATAGATATCAGACTGGAAAATAAAAAAAACACATTTATCACTGAATAAAAATTAAAAAAATTAAATACTGTCACGACCGCTATCCCAGCAGCAGTCGTGTCGCACCAGACGGAGGGGAAGGGGGACCCTTATCTACGGATGGGAAATAGAACGGCCACCCCTGACAAACCCTACGCTGGCACCTGTCTGCCCTGATACCCTAGACGGGGTGTGAACCCGTGCGGCGAGCAGGATGTCTAAACCCTGAGTCACCCTCAGAAGACTAGACTGGGGAAAGGCAGATGGGAGCACTAGTCACCATCACTCATGTCTAGGAGAACAACAGGGGAAGACAGTAACAAACAAACAAACAATCTCCAGCAGAGATAGACTTATCCAGTCACGAGCAGAGAAGATGATCCCAACAACGACAGTCCACGCCAGACAAGAGCTGCACAGCAATACCGTCAAACGATCTCCTTCAAAGGTCAGAATAGCACTGGAAGTAAGGACTATATCTGACAATGACTGCAAGTGAAACTGAAACTAATATAGTAGCTGGGAGTGGCAGACAGCACTCACCTGAGAAAGAATGCCTACAAACTCCCAGTCAGGACAAAAAGGTTCACAAGGCAAAACCCGGATGACATACCCTGAACCACGGAGCAAACTCACAAGATATCGCGAGTAGCAAGTCGCTGCGACCTTCTCTTCCCATACCTATCTGGATCAGTCACAGTCGTGACAGTACCCCCCTTTCTATGAGGGGCCACCGGACCCTCAATACCAGGCCTCTCCGGGTGGGACCTATGAAAAGCCCGAATGAGTCTGTCCGCCTTTATCTCTGATGCTGGCACCCACATTCTCTCTTCGGAACCATAACCTTTCCAGTGCACCAGGTACTGAAGAGAGCGGCGAACATATCGTGAATCAACAATCTTTTCTACCTGAAACTCAAGACTGCCATCAACAACCACCGGTGGAGGCGGTAGTGGCAATGGTTCAGGAGGTTCTACATATCTCTTAAGCAGAGATCTGTGGAAGACATTATGGATCCTTAGAGTCTGAGGTAGCTCCAGACGAAAAGCCACCGGGTTAATGATCTTAATTACCCTATAAGGACCAATAAATCTCGGACCTAATTTCCATGAGGGAACCTTCAACTTGATATTTCTGGTAGACAACCACACCAAGTCATTCACCCCAAGGTCCGGACCTTCAGAGCGCTTCTTATCAGCCACACGTTTGTATCTACCACCAATTCTCTTCAAACTTTCTTGCACACTCTGCCACACTGATGAAAGTGAAGACGCAAATCGTTCCTCCTCGGGAATCCCAGACGGCCCCCTCACTAAACGTACAAAACTGAGGATGGAAACCATACGCACCAAAAAATGGTGACTTATCGGTGGATTCTTGACGACGATTATTAATGGCAAACTCGGCTAACGGTAAATAAGATGACCATTCCTCCTGATTTTCGGAAACAAAGCATCTCAAATATGTCTCTAGGTTTTGATTGGTACGTTCAGTCTGACCGTTGGACTGTGGATGGAAAGATGAAGAAAACGACAGATGAACCCCTAAACGAGAACAAAAAGCTTTCCAAAATTTAGAAACAAATTGGGTACCACGATCCGAAACAATATCGGAAGGGACCCCGTGAAGCTTCACGATGTGGTCAATAAAAACCTGAGCCAGTGTGTTAGCATTAGGCAATGCGGTCAGAGCAATAAAGTGCACCATTTTACTGAATCTGTCAACAACAACAAGAATAACAGTCTTCCCCGCTGATACTGGTAGATCAGTAATGAAATCCATTGATAGGTGCGTCCAAGGCCTGTTGGGGATGGCCAGAGGTAAAAGACGCCCTGCCGGACGAGTATGATCCACCTTAGAACGAGCACAGGTAGGACATGCAGACACAAAATTCAACACCTCCTGGCGCCACTTAGGCCACCAGAACCGACGAGACACTAATTCAGAGGTTGCCTTACTACCTGGGTGTCCTGCCAGTGCGGAGTTATGGTGTTCCTTTAGTATCTCCAGGCGTAAATTTTCTGGCACAAACAGTTTACCCGAGGGGCAGGAGGCCGGGCGTCCCCTGAGCTTCCAACACCCTCCCCTCTAAACCTGAGTGTAATGCAGAGACCACCACCCCCTTTTGCAAAATAGGCTCTGGAACATCATCATCACCCCTCCAGGAAAACTTCGAGACAATGCATCCGCCTTAGTATTTTTGCCCCGGGCGATAGGTTATTACAAAATTAAACCTAGTAAAAATAACGACCACCGAGCCTGTCTAGGGGTGAGACGTTTAGCAGACTCCAGATATACTAAGTTTTTGTGATCAGTAATCACTGTGACGGGATGAACCGCCCCCTCCAAAAAATGACGCCACTCCTCTAAGGCCAACTTAATAGCCAAAAGTTCCCTGTTGCCAATGTCATAGTTCCTTTCTGCAGTAGACAATTTCTTCGAAAAGAAAGCACACGGACGCCATTCACCAGGGACGGGCCCTGAGATAGTACCGCTCCCACCCCCACCTCTGATGCGTCAACCTCTACAATAAAAGGAAGCGAGACATCTGGCTGTACGAGAATAGGAGCCGAGGTGAATCTTTCCTTCAGAGATGTAAAGGCAGCTTTGGCTGCATGTGACCATTTGGAAAAATCGGATCCCTTTCGGGTCATGTCCGTCAGTGGTTTGACCACCAAGGAATAGTTCTTTATAAACTTTCTATAAAAATTGGCAAACCCCAGGAAGCGTTGCAATGCCTTCAGGTTCTCAGGCAGATCCCAGTCCATAATTGCCCGGACTTTCTCTGGATCCATGCGGAAACCTGAATCTGACAACACATACCCCAGAAATGGCAGTTCTTTTACGGCGAACACACATTTCTCTAATTTAGCAAACAATTTGTTGGCCCTTAATATCTGCAGCACTTGTCTCACATGGATCTTATGTGTATCCAGATCCGGAGAATAGACCAGGATGTCATCAAGATATATCACAACAAATCTCCCGATAAGGTGACTAAAAATATCGTTGACAAAATGTTGGAACACCGCAGGCGCATTAGTAAGACCAAATGGCATGACCAGATTTTCATAATGCCCTTCCGGAGTATTAAAAGCCATCTTCCACTCATCCCCCTCTTTGATGCGAACCAGGTTATAGGCTCCTCTGAGATCCATTTTGGAGAACCATTTAGCACCAGCAACCTGATTAAAGAGGTCGGGAATGAGAGGAAGAGGATAGGGATCTCGGATAGTTATCCGGTTTAATTCCCGGAAATCCAGGCAAGGACGCAGGCCCCCATCTTTCTTTTTAACGAAAAAGAACCCTGCAGCCACGGGTGAAGAAGAGGGTCTGATGTGTCCCTTAGCCAAACTCTCCGAAATATAATCTTTCATAGCCTTCCTCTCCGGGCCGGAAAGATTGTATAACCGGGTTTTAGGTAGTTTTGCCCCAGGTAACAGATTAATTGGGCAATCATATGGACGATGAGGTGGTAACCCCTGACAACCCTTCTCAGAGAACACATCCATAAAATTCGACAGAAAGGCAGGTAGAGATGTTACAGAGAGTGTTGAGCACCTACTACTCAAGCAGTTGTCCTTACAATGTTCACTCCACTCCAGAATCTCCCCGGCCTGCCAATCCACCACGGGATTGTGAGTCACCAGCCAGGGAAGCCCCAATACCATAGGAGCCGGAAGACCGTCCAGGACATAACAAGAGATATGCTCTTAATGGAGGTCCCCTACCTGCAGATGGATATTATGGACGATCTGAGTTAACTCTCTCTGAGTAAGAGGGAGGAGTCGATGGCAAAAACAGGAATAGTTCTGCGTGCCGGTTCCGGAGTAAAACCCAGAGCCTGAGCAAACCGTGAATCCACCAAGACGTCCAAAAAGACGGAACAGATCTCAGTCTTATTGCCCTCCACAACGGTAGCGGACAACAAAAACTGAGACATGCGTATGGAGGAAACGAATACGCCCAGACTGTTATCCTCCGCACAGTCTGGGGACTCTAGTTTTCCGGCGGATCCTTTGTTTGTGATCTCTTGGGTTCTGAGGGACATACCTTTACAAAATGACCCCTCCCCCCACAACGAAAACAAACCTCTGACCTATGGCGGACCTTAGGAGGATTCACCCGTCTAGTGGCGCCCCCTATTTGCATTGGTTCGACTGGATCACAACAAACCGATCCCTGCCCTATAGAGGCCTCTGTAGATTTTAATAGTCTCTCCCTGAGTCGTCTGTCGATTCTTATGGACAGAGACATAGCAGCCTCAAGAGACCCAGGGACCTTGTGTACAGCCAGCGCGTCTTTTAATTTTTCAGACAACCCCTGGCAGAACTGACTCCTAAGGGCCGAGTCGTTCCATAATGTATCAGTAGCACACCTACAGAATTCGGAACAATATAGTTCAGCTGACCGGTTCTCCTGCCGAAGTCTACGTAGCTTAGACTCAGCCAGTGAGACCCTGTCCGGGTCATCATACACGAGACCCAAGGCTTCAAAAAAGTCCTCCACTGATCGCAAGGCCGGAGAGTCTGATGGTAAGGAGAAAGCCCAAGCCTGCAGATCTCCTTGCAGGAGAGAAATTACAATGCCCACCCGTTGTTCCTCACCGCCGGAGGATCTAGGGCGTAACCTGAAGAACAATTTAGAAGCTTCTCTGAAGGTTACAAATTGGTCTCTCCCTCCTGAGAACCTATCAGGAAAAGCCACTTTTGGCTCGGTACCTTGGTTTCACGTAGCAACGGTGGAACCCAAGGATTGCTGCTGCTGCTGCAGTACTGTTGCTTTTAATCCTGCCACTTCAAGGGATAACCCCTGTAATTGTTTCGCCAAAACCGTAACCGGATCCATAGTGGAACAGAAGAATACAAAGCAAAACAGCAGGCAAAAAAAAAAAAGGAAATGTCACTTTTTTTTTATTTTTTTAAAAGGCCAGATATACTGTCACGACCGCTATCCCAGCAGCAGTCGTGTCGCACCAGACAGAGAGGAAGGGGACCCTTATCTACGGATGGGAAATAGAGCGGCCACCCCTGACAAACCCTACGCTGGCACCTGTCTGCCCTGATACCCTAGACGGGGTGTGAACCCGTGCGGCGAGCAGGATGTCTAAACCCTGAGTCACCCTCAGAAGACTAGACTGGGGAAAGGCAGATGGGAGCACTAGTCACCATCACTCATGTCTAGGAGAACAACAGGGGAAGACAGTAACAAACAAACAATCTCCAGCAGAGATAGGCTTATCCAGTCACGAGCAGAGAAGATGATCCCAACAACGACAGTCCACGCCAGACAAGAGCTCCACAGCAATACCGTCAAACGATCTCCTTCAAAGGTCAGAATAGCACTGGAAGTAAGGACTATATCTGACAATGACTGCAAGTGAAACTGAAACTAATATAGTAGCTGGGAGTGGCAGACAGCACTCACCTGAGAAGAATGCCTACAAACTCCCAGTCAGGACAAAAAGGTTCACAAGGCAAAACCCGGATGACATACCCTGAACCACGGAGCAAACTCACAAGCTATCGCGAGTAGCAAGTCGCTGCGACCTTCTCTTCCCAGACCTATCCGGATCAGTCACAGTCGTGACAAATACACTACTCATATTAGGTAAAAAAAAAAGCGATCGAAAAGTTATATGCCTCCGAAAATAGTTCCAATCAAACCGTCATCTCATCCTGCAAAAGAATCATACTCTACATAGGACAATCGGCCAAAAAATTAAAAAAAATATGGCTCTCAGACTATGGAGACATTAAAACATGATTTTCTTTTGTTTAAAAAATGATATTATTGTGTAAAACTTAAATAAATAAATAAATAAATAAAAGTATACATATTATGTATCGCCGTGTCCGTAACATCCTGCTTTATAAAAATAACACATGACCTAACCCCTCAGGTGAACACAGCAAAAAAATATATATATAAATACAGTGTCAAAAGCCATTTTTATAACCTTACATCACAAAAAGTGTAATAGCAAGCGACCAAAATGTCATATGCACCCCAAGATAGTGCCAATCAAACCGTCATCTCATTCCACAAACAATGATACCCTACATAAGACATGTGAAGACAATAAAAAAATTTTTTCAAAAATGCTTTATTATGTAAAACTGAAACAAAACCTCCCAAAAAGTAGTCATATTTTGTATTTTCGCATCCGTAACAACCTGCTCTATAGAAATAGCACAAGATCTAACCTGTGAGATCAACAATATGAATAACAAAAAATAAAAACAGTCCCAAAACAGCTATTTTTTTTTTGCTCATTTTCCATTTTAATCCATTTTTCCAGTAACAAAGCAAGGGTTAACAGCCAAACAAAACTCAATATTTATTACCCTGATTCTTTAGTTTTCAGAAACATCCCATATATGGTTGTAAACTGCTGTATTGCGAAACGGCAGGGCGCAGAAGGAAAGGAGCGCCAAATTGTGTTTTGGAAGGCAGATTTTGCTGGACTGGTTTTTTGACACCATGTTATAGAAACATAGAAACATAGAATGTGTCGGCAGATAAGAACCATTTGGCCCATCTAGTCTGCCCAATATACTGAATACTATGAATAGCCCCTGGCCTTATCTTATATGAAGGATGGCCTTATGCCTATCCCATGCATGCTTAAACTCCTTCACTGTATTTGCAGCTACCACTTCTGCAGGAAGATATTACTTTTAAACCTTTGCCCCTCTAATTTAAAACTATGTCCTCTTGTAGCAGTTTTTCTTCTTTTAAATATTCTCTCCTCTTTTACCGTGATGATTCCCTTTATGTATTTAAAAGTTTCTATCATATCCCCTCTGTCTCTTCTTACTTCCAAGCTATACATGTTAAGGTCCTTTAACCTTTCCTGGTAAGTTTTGTCCTGCAATCCATGTACTAGTTTAGTAGCTCTTCTCTGAAATCTCTCCAAAGTTTCAATATCCTTCTGCAGATATGGTCTCCAGTACTGGACACAATTCTCCAAATGAGGTCTCACTAGTGCTCTGTGGAGCGGCACGAGCACCTCCCTCTTTCTACTGTTAATGCCTCTCCCTATACACCCAAGCATTCTGCTGGCATTACCTGCTGCTCTATGACATTGTCTGCCCACCTTTAGGTCGTCTGATATAATGACCCCTAAATCCCTTTCCTCAGATACTGAGGTTAGTACTGTATCACCGATTTTATATTCTGCTCTTGGGTTTTTACGCCCCAGGTGCATTATCTTGCACTTATCGACATTAAATTTTAGTTGCCAGATTTTTGACCATTCCTCTAGTTTTCCTAAATCCTTTTCCATTTGGTGTATCCCTCCAGGAACATCAACCCTGTTACAAATCTTTGTGTCATCAGCAAAAAGACACACCTTACCATTGAGGCCTTCTGCAATTTCGCTGATAAAGATATTAAACAATATGGGTCCCAGAACAGATCCCTGAGGTACCCCACTGGTAACAATACCATGGTCTGAATATACTCCATTGACTACAACCCTCTGTTTTCTGTCCTTCAGCCACTGCCTAATCCATTCAACAATATGTGAGCCCAAGTTCAAAGACTGCAGTTTATTGATAAGCCTTCTATGCGGGACAGTATCAAAAGCCTTACTAAAGTCCAGATAAGCGATGTCTACTGCACCTCCGCCATCTATTATTTTAGTCACCCAATCAAAAAAGTCAATAAGATTAGTTTGACATGATCTCCCTGAAGTAAACCCATGCTGTTTTTTATCAATCATCCCATGGGTTTTTAGATGTTCCACAATCCTCTCCTTGAGTATGGTTTCCATTAATTTCCCCACGATTGATGTCAGGCTTACTGGCCTATAGTTGCCCGATTCCTCTCTACTACCTTTCTTGTGAATTGGCACAACGTTTGCTAATTTCCAATCTTCTGGGACGACACCTGTTTCCAGTGATTGGTTAAATAAATCTGTTAATGGTTTTGCTAGTACACCTCTAAGCTCTTTTAATAGCTTTGGGTGTATCCCATCAGGCCCCTGTGATTTATTTGTATTAATTTTAGACAGCTGACTTAGAACCTCTTCCTCTGTAAAGAAATATGCATCAAAGGATTCATTAGTCTTCCTCCCTAACTGAGGTCCTTCTCCTTCACTTTCCTTTGTAAAAACTGAACAGAAGTATTCATTGAAGCAGTCAGCTAGTTCTTTATCCTCTTCCATATACCTTCCTTCTTTTGTTTTTAATTTGGTAATTCCTTGTTTTAATTTCCTTTTTTCATTTATGTATCTGAAGAATGTCTTATCACCTTTTTTCACTGACTGAGCTAATTTCTCTTCTGCCTGAGCTTTAGAAGCTCTTATAACTTGCTTGGCCTCTCTCTGCCTAATCTTATAGATTTCCCTGTCATCCTCGTTTTGGGTGTTTTTATACTTACTAAATGCCATCATTTTGTCTTTAATGATTTTGGCCACTTCTGCTGAGTACCACAGTGGTCTCTTCCTTTTTTTGCTTTTACTGACAAGCCTAATGCACTTTTCTGTTTTCTGATGTCCCATTTGAAGCCCCCCCCCCCCGATGCACCCCTAGAGTAGAAACTCCAAAAAAGTGAGTCCATATAAGAAACTACACCCCTCAAGGTATTTAAAACTGATTTTACAAACTTTGTTAACCCTTTGAATGTTCCACAAGAGTTATTGGCAAATGGAGATGACATTTCAGAATCTGTCTGTCCATTCTATTTTTTGTTACCTTGCCTCAAAAAAAGTGTAATATAGAGCAACCAAAAATCATATTTACCCTAAAATAGTACAAACAAAACTGCCACCTTATCCCACAGTTTCAAAAATGGGGGTCACTTTTTTGGAGTTTCTACTGTACGGGTGCATCAGGGGGGCTTCAAATGGGACATGGTGTCTAAATACCAGTCCAGTAAAATCTGCCTTCCAAAAACCATATGGCGTTCCCTTCCTTCTGCACCCTGCCATTTGGCCATACAGCAGTTTACGTCCACATATGGGGTGTTTCTGCAAACTACCGACTCAGGGCAATAAGTATTGAGTTTGGCTGTTAACCCTTGCTTTGTTACTGAAAAAAATTGATTAAAATTTAAAATATATCAAAAATGTGAAAATCTAAAATTTAATCTCCATTTTATATTAATTCTTGTCGAACACCTAAAGGGTTAACAAAGTTTGTAAAATCAGTTTTGAATACCTTGAGGGGTGTAGTTTCTAAAATGGTGTCATTTTGGGGTGGTTTTTATTATGTGAGCCGCACAAAGTGACTTCAGACCTGACCTGGTCCTTAAAAAGTGGGTTTTGGAAATTTCCTGAAAAAATTAAAGATTTGCTTCTAAACTTGTAAGCCTTGTAAAGTCCCCAAAAATGAAATGGCATTCCCAAAATGATCCATACATGAAGTAGAAATATGGGGAATGTAAAGTAATAACTATTTTTGGAATTATTACTATCTATTATAAAAGTAGAGAAATTGTAATTTGCTAATTTTTTCCAAATTTTTTGCAAATTTGGTATTTTTTATACAAATAAAAATGACATTTTTTGACTCAATTTTGCCACTGTCATGAAGTACAATATGTGACGAGAAAACAATCTCAGAATGGCCTGGATAAGTAAAAGCATTTTAAATTTGTTACTACATATAGTGACACATGTCAGATTTGCTAAAAATGGCCTGGTCCTTAAGGTGAAAAATGGCTGGGTCCTTAAGGGGTTAAAGTAAAACCAAATATTCACATTCTTTATATTTTACAATTAGTGAAAATTATTACTTAAAGGGGCTATCCAATTTCTCAAAACCCCCCTCACATGTGCAGGGCCCCTCACCGGTAATATACCCCGCTCCCTGCTCCCGGAGCCGCTCCTGGTCCCCGCACCGCCACTGCGGCTTCTCTCTGCACACAGATGAAAACATCCGGTTTCGGGGGGAGCAGCCAATGGCAGGCGGAGACGGGGACGAGCCTCCCTAGCATCGCGGGTGACGCTAGGGAGTCTCGTCCCCATCCCCGCCTGCCATTGGCTGCTCCCCCCCGACACAGATGTTTTTATCCGTGTGCAGGGATAGCAGCAGCGGTATTGCGGGAACCAGGAGCGGCGTGGGGAGCGGGTTAACTATATTACCGGTGAGGGGCTTGGCACATGTGGGGGGGGGGGTTGAGAAATTGGATATTGAATATTCCCTATTGTAATGCTAAAACAATAAAGGTAACTTAAAGAATACCTTTTATATGGTAGTGTTCCAGATTATATATCAGGGAACTGTATCATATTTACTTCACCTTAAAGGGGCTTCTGGATATGTCAACAGTATTTGATCAGTGGGGGTCTGACACCCGGGACATCCGCCGATCAGCTGTTTGTGAAGTCTCTGGCACTTGCAGTAGCGCCGCGGCCTTCTCCAGCTTTGCCTAGGATGGGTGACTACACATTCATCGGTCACATGGCTTAGGCACAGCTCAGCCCTATTTAAGGAAATGGGGCTGAGTTTCGATACCAAGCACAGCTGCTATACAATGTACGGCACTTTGCTTGGTGAGCTGAGAGAATGCCACAGCACTACTGAGAGTACCGCTGCCTTCTCAAACAGCTGATCGGCAGGAGACCCAGGTGTCGGACCCCGAACAATACTGATAAGGTCATCAGTAAAAAAAACTCTCGGACAACCCATTTAAGGCTCTATTCAGATGTCCACACTTTGGGTCCGGATCCGTTCTGCAATTTTTTGGAACGGGTGCGGACCCATACATTTTCAATGGGGACGGAAAAGATGCGGACAGCACACAGTGTGCTGTCCGCATCCGCATTTCCGTTCCACGGCCACGAACTTACGGTCCACGGCTCCGCAAACGGATAGAACATGTCTTATTCTTGTTCGCAGCTGTGGACAAGAATAGGCATTTCTATTGTGGTGCCAGCCCGGTGTTTTGCGAATCCGCAAAACACTGCGAACGTGTGAATGGACCCTTAAGAGAAAATGTCACTACAAAATGCAGTGCAATCTGCAGGTAGCATGTTATAGAGCAGGAGGAGCTGAGCAAATTGATATATAGTTTTGTGGGAAAATATTCAATAAGGGTACTTTCACACTTGCGTTAAAGTTTTCTGGTATTGAGTTCCATCACAGGGGCTCAATGCCGGGAAAAAAACTAATCAGTTTTTTCCTAATGCATTCTGAATGGAGAACAATCCGTTCAGTATGCTTTAGGATGTCTTCAGTTCAGTCACTCTTACGGTATTTGGCCGGGGGAAAATACCGCAGCATGCTGCGGTATTTTCTCTCTCAAAAATTCCGGAACACTTGCCGGAATGCCGGCATTATTTTCCATTGAAATGCATTAATGCCGGATTTGGGACCAAGTGTACCAGCAAAACGGATCCTGTTTTCCGGTCTGCGCACGCAAAACGTGCGCCTGCCTGCCGGATCCGCACAACGAAAATGTGAAAGTACCCTAAAACGTGTAATTTATATATTAATATCTCTGTTGTAACATAAAAGGACAAAGAAAGGTGACTATATTGTGGTAAGTTGCTGAGGTAGGAATTCACATAAGCCATAATTAGAATAAAATGATCATATTCATATATCTGTCTGTCTGTCCATCTATCTATAGTTTTACAGTTTTAAAAGTAATCAAAAAATAATCATGTGAGAAATGACTCATGTCTTCTCTCTCATTCTTATGTTTATTTGTCCAAAAGTCTCACCAGTGACAAGAAGCATGAGTAAGTCTGGCCAGTTCTACAGTTTATATAGTAAAATAAGTTTGAGATTAGCAATTATATTACTTTAATTGCCACAGCTGGTTCCTTTTAGCTTCTCAAATCACTGTTTAATATAAATAATTTCATAATGGATACTTAGTTTATCACCGGCAAAGGGTCACATGTATGATAATTGGGTTGCTTGGTGCTGTCCGATTATTTTTGTGCCTGGCAGACAAATACTAATCCTTTTGGCAAGTATCTTTAGTAAACAAGACTTTTAGGTTTAAATTATGTTTTATGACTGTGGGCTGCAAAGTATCGACTAATGGAGTAGTTTCATGGGTGGATATTGTATTTCCACAACTATATTTCGCTATTGCAAGCGAAAATCTATCTGCACTAGGCAATGTTTTCTGAACTTTGGCAAACCTTTTAGCGAGGACCTAGCCAGCAGAAACATTCTCCTGCGCAGCTGGACAAGGAAAAGTGAGACAGGAATTATAATGAAGGAATTAAAAGTGTTGGTTGTCCTTGAACAGGCCAAATTTGTCCTAAAAGTGTCAGGAATCATTTACAAGTATCGTTAAGCAAAATGGAGAAAAGACTAGACACCTTAATGAATGCCGACAATTTAACTATAATTTCAGTGCTAATAAAGCTCAAGATTGTAATTTCTTAATTGTCCTCTAAATGGATTAAAATAAAGATGAAATGTGTTACTGAAGTAAATCGGAAATATACCAAAGCACCATCTCAAAAGACCAAAGATTTAATGATCTGTCCTGTTATTCAGTGTTTCCAGGACGTCCCTCCATGACAGCACCACTGGACAGCAGCACCTATTGGTCTCTGTAGGGACAGGAAGCGACAGAGATTAAAGACCCCTCCCCGCCCCCACTCTGCAGTGTTCTTCCTGTCTCTACATGGATAGGGAAGCAGAGAGGAGTCCATGCTCAGGGATGAAGAAAATATTTATGCCTCTCCTCCTAGTCTTCAAAAAGCCTAAGCTAGCACCCCTCTGGGAAGTGGTCCCCTTAGCTCTCCCTGGTACCTAGAAGGATGTGGAGAGCGGGATAACTGGTGCATCACCTTTGAAAATAGCCACGGTATCGGGGAAGCCGATGCCGCTTTTCCAGAGGGAGCTCTGGGCTCGGCTGCGGCTCCAGCATATCCTCTGGGTACGCGCACATGGACGCTGAACAGGTCATGTGGCCCAAAATGCGGGGCAGATGTGCCAGAAGAAGATGGCAGCGCCCGTCGTTACATACTGGAGGCCTTGCGTTTGTAAGGTCTTGCATGGGAGGTCGACTCTTCCTTTTGAGTCCCCCAGGAAGAGGAGGAGGAGCAGTGCGGGGGCAAGGGGCAGACCTAATGGGGTAAGTCCATTATATGACAGCAGCTGGGGGACTCAGTCTGTGTATCATGAAGGTCCAAGTATCTGGAAAGCAGGAGGCTTGTACAGATCCCCCTGCCCAGGGTTATGTAATTAACTTTCCCTGTTCTGTTTGTCCAGTATAATGTATGGACTATAGGAATCTTGCTCTCTCTCTCTCTCTCTCTCTCCCAGAGAGAAAGAGATTGGACATAAGTCCTACATAGAAACAAAAAAGAAGGCTAGGAAGTGTGCAAGTTGTTCTAGAAGACTTCTGGGGTCTTACAAGAAAAAATGATGCCCTACCTGCCTTACAAAAATCCTTAACGAGGAACAGCCTTCTTTTTTGTCGGATCTAAGAGTTATGATTAAAGAGGAAGTGCAGGCGGCTGTATTCAACCTGGTTCCATCCCCAGCCCCCCCTTGGCCACCGGCTAAAAGACTTAAAGCACAAATGGAGTCCGACTCGGATGAGGAAGGACTATATTATACTGAGGGGGATTTGAAGGAAGAGGATCAGGGGTTACCTTCCTCGTTTTCGGATGAAGCAAGGAGGTACCCCATTTCCTGTGAAGATCCTCTTCTAACCGCAGTAAGACAGACTATGGCGGTAGAAGATGAGGAAAGGTTCAGTATGATTCAGGATGAAATGTTCGGTGGACTGAGAGCCAAGAAGGGGAAACTTTTCCCAGTAAATTCAAACTTGAAAGAATTCATAAATAAAGAGTAGGAAGATGCGGAAAAGAAGCTGTGTTTAATTCGTGACAAACTGCCATGTATCCCTGGGCATTGGAGAGGCATGCTTGCTAGCCTCTTACCCTGCGACTATGGCCCCAATGACAGTTGGCATTCACAATGGACATTGCTGTGACCTAATCAACATCCACAATGGACATTGCCTGTGACCTAATAATCATCCACAATGGACATTACCTGTGACCTAATCAGAATCCACAATGGACATTGCTGTGACCTAATCAACATTCACAATGGACCAGCCATGTGGGATTGTGATATATCTGGCTGTATGTTGATTGGTCGCTGTATTTTGTGTGGGAGTGTCTGTGTTTATTGTACGGATTGATTGGTTGTATTTCAAACCCCTGTGGGCCGTACTAAGTTTGTGGAGTGTAAATAAAAGAGGCTGTATGGGCCAGTAAAGGAGAGTTCCTGTTTAACCCTCAAAGTGAAGTGTCGTCTCATTATTAGGGGAGGATTTATTGCATGCTGTTCCAGTCTGACCGCTAGGAGTGCAAACCTATTCGTATGGTTCCTATTCAACTGTCTACAGCATTCAGAGGCTTGAGAGGATTCGTATGCTTCTCAGGTTCGGTGGTTGTGGTGTCGGCTAGAGCGCTTGGAATCCTCAAGAAGCGATAGGAGCATCTTTCAACAGAGGTACCCAGTCGGGGTGCCAGGCGATCCGTTACATTTGGTGGCAGGCGGCGGGATCATTTCCACAGCCCAGAAGGACATCTACAGGGCAACACCATTCCTTGGATTACAAAGTGAGGGCAACGTTAGTACCCGTACAGCGCCCTATCTACAAAGAAAGAACTTCAGGAGAACAAGCATGGCACCCAGCTACACGCAGGAGGAATTTGACAGAGTGCTGAGATCACGGCTGATTTTCTTCGGACCCAACCCCCCGGAGAAATCTGTGCAGTTCGTGAGGAGGATAACAGCAGAGTACCTGCAGTTCATGGCAGATGGTATCGTCCGCCCTCCCCAGCGGCTGAGTGCGTTCCGGAGAGCTGAAGGTGCCGTCCTTCCTCCCCAGCGGCTGTGTGTATCCCAGGGAGCTGAAGGTGCCGTCCTTCCTCCCCAGCGGCAGTGTGTACCCCAGGGAGCTGAAGGTGTTGTCCTTCCTCCCCAGCGGCAGTGTGTACCCCAGGGAGCTGAAGGTGCCGTCCTTCCTCCCCAGCGGCAGTGTGTACCCCAGGGAGCTGAAGGTGTCGTCCTTCCTCCCCAGCAGCCGTGTGAGTTACAGAGGGCCGAAGGTGTCGTCCTCCCCCCCCAGCGGCAGTGTGTACCCCAGAGAGCTGAAGGTGTTGTCCTTCCTCCCCAGCGGCAGTGTGTACCCCAGGGAGCTGAAGGTGCCATCCTTCCTCCCCAGCGGCAGTGTGTACCCCAGAGAGCTGAAGGTGTTGTCCTTCCTCCCCAGCGGCAGTGTGTACCCCAGGGAGCTGAAGGTGCCGTCCTTCCTCCCCAGCGGCAGTGTGTACCCCAGAGGGCTGAAGATGTCGTCCTCCCCCCCCAGCGGCAGTGTGAGTTGCAGGGAGCTGAAGGTGCCGTCCTTCCTCCCCAGCGGCCGTGTGAGTTACAGAGGGCCGAAGGTGTCGTCCTTCCTCCCCAGCAGCCGTGTGAGTTACAGAGGGCCGAAGGTGTCGTCCTCCCCCCCAGCGGCAGTATGAAGTCCAGGGGGCCGAAGGTGTCGTCCTTTCCCCCCAGCAGCAGTGTCCTACAGGGAGCAGAGACAGTTGGTCTCTCTCTCCAGCAGCAGGACAATGTTACGGGAGTGGAGACAGGCGGTCTCCCACTCCAGCAGCAGCCTGTGTTTCAGGGAGAGGAACACAGCACCCCCTCTCCCCAGCGGCAGCTTACCCTAACAAGGGGAGACACCAATCTCCCAGACGGCGCAGATGGGACCGTGGTCTCTGTGCCTGACCTACAGGGATGCTGGACAGCCTGTCCAGATCCCCAACTACCCGCAGCGGGACAACAGGAAGAGGGGGTAAGTACAAACTCTCCTCCCCAGCTAACACCTAACTTGGCCCCAGGGTTAACAGAGGCGATGTTAACCCCCACTGGTGCCCATGTTCCCCTGGCTACTGAGCCGGACTATGTTCCCAGCCCCCCAGCAGAAGAGCTGGCAGCTGGGCAGAGTGCAGTCGGCCTCTGCCCTCCCTCAACTCCCCACAGCATGTTGCCTCAGCACCCCAGAGGAATATCCGGGTGCAGTAACCACTTCTTGGGGGTGGGTGACTCTTGTACCTGTTTGTTGTGGGTGGGCTACTCTGGCATTTGTCTATTGTGGGTTGGTGGATCGACTAACGTAGGCACTGACCGACAGGAGGTCAGGTGCCTGGTTAGTCTTCCCCCCAAAGGGGAGATATGTGACAAACTGCCATGTATCCCTGGGCATTGGAGAGGCATGCTTGCTAGCCTCTTACCCTGCGACTATGGCCCCAATGACAGTTGGCATTCACAATGGACATTGCTGTGACCTAATCAACATCCACAATGGACATTGCCTGTGACCTAATCATCATCCACAATGGACATTACCTGTGACCTAATCAGAATCCACAATGGACATTGCTGTGACCTAATCAACATTCACAATGGACCAGCCATGTGGGATTGTGATATATCTGGCTGTATGTTGATTGGTCGCTGTATTTTGTGTGGGAGTGTCTGTGTTTATTGTACGGATTGATTGGTTGTATTTCAAACCCCTGTGGGTCGTACTATGTTTGTGGAGTGTAAATAAAAGAGGCTGTATGGGCCAGTAAAGGAGAGTTCCTGTTTAACCCTCAAAGTGAAGTGTCGTCTCATTATTGGGGGAGGATTTATTGCATGCTGTTCCAGTCTGACCGCTAGGAGTGCAAACCTATTCGTATGGTTCCTATTCAACTGTCTACAGCATTCAGAGGCTTGAGAGGATTCGTATGCTTCTCAGGTTCGGTGGTTGTGGTGTCGGCTAGAGCGCTTGGAATCCTCAAGAAGCGATAGGAGCATCTTTCAACGGAGGTACCCAGTCGGGGTGCCAGGCGATCCGTTACAGTGAATTTAAATGCAGATTGGTATTTGATACAAAAGAAAAAAAAATTATGGGAAGAAATCCATAAAGTAGACATTCAGGTAGCAAAGAAAACTATGATTCCCTTTGAAGTTTGTAACAATGGCAGTTGGCAGCCGCCAGCGTGCAGTGCGTCCGACTACGTACCTCAGTCGAGCTGCACGCGAGGCTCCTCCTCTTCGCTGCAGGCTCCGGACCCGCTTTCCTGCGCTGTCGCTGTCACAGCTTCTGTTATATCTTGTAGGAGCCGCAGGCGTCCTGGTACCTTAAGGGTTAATGCACGCCCCTGATTCCGCCCTCTCTCCAATCCTGGCCAGGCACCACCTTTATAAGGGTGCTTCTCCCTTCCTGCAATGCCTGAGCAATATTGTCCTTCCTACAGCTTAGGCTCCTGTTGTTCCTGCATTCGATATCCTGCTTATGACCTCTGCCTGTATCCTGACCTCGTCTCTGCTTGATCCTCTTGTACCTCGCTGCTCTCAAGTTAAAGACCCGGACTGTCGACCACGCCTCTGTCTGCTGTGCAGATCGTTACACCAGCTCCACCTGGACTAACTCAGCTTTGCTGTTCTCACAGCACTAGCTCTGCTATACCGCTTGTTCAGCTCAGCATTATCCCGCGGCTGTCTGCTATATTGCCTGTTCCCCGGTGCTAGCATTGGGGCTTTCTGGCCTGCCCGGCCAGCTGGCACTTAACCGGGACCACTCTTGCGGTAGCGACCTGGTGTCTCCCCTGCAGCTGAGTCCAGCTTCCGCATCCTGGAGCGGGATAAAGGGTGAAAATCAGGGGGACACTTAGACTCCGCTCCCAAGTTTGGCCCAAAGCCAAACCGGTAAGTGGCACAGCGGGTCCACACCCGTTGATCCGTTACAAAGTTTCATCCCAGATGAAGGATCCGATGGATCCTAAAATAGATGGATTATTAAAGAAAGCTTGGGAATCTTCGGCAGTGTCTATTAACACTAATATTGCCGCCACGTCAGTAGCCAGAGCAATGAATTTATGGCTAGATCAGCCGGAAAACCATCTCAAAATAAAGACCTCTAGAGAGGAGATATTAGAGTCCCTACCTCTGTTGAAGATGGCGTCAGTGTTCATGGCAGATGCTTCAGCTGAGTCTATCCGGTTTTCGGCTCGGAATGAATCATTAACAAATATGGCAAGGTGGGCCCTCTGGCTTAAGTCATGGTCAGGGGACATAGCTTCCAAGAATAAATTATGTGCAATTCCTTTCTCAGGTTCGTATCTGTTTAGCCCAGTCCTGGATACTATTCTGGAAAGAGCAGTGTATAAAAATAAACGCTTTTCAGAGGAAAAATCAAGAAAGCTGCAGCCATTTCGGAGCTCATCTAGACCAGGGGTCTCAAACTCGCGGCCCGCGGGCCATTTGCGGCCCTCAGTACAATATTTTGTGGCCCGCACCAACGGCCGGCCTGCGCAAAAATGAAGGAATGAAAAAAATCATCTGACTTACTGTAGTACTGCTGCAGCGCCACGCCGCCCGCCCAGCCTGTGAGTACCGTCATGGCAACACACGGTCACATGGGCTTAGGGCAGGACACAGGGGTGTGACAGGGTGAGTGAGCAGCGCCGCCGCGGCGGGAAGCAGCCAGAGCAGAGGGACTATCAGAGGCGAGCAGTCTGACACAGCCACAGCGGTCAGAAAAAGATTGAATTGAAGAGTCGCAGACAGCCACAGGAGAGTCAGGACAGGTCAGGTTGTGTTATGTAAGGGTAGCGAGTATGGTGTGAGTGACAACACAACATGGATGGCATGGAGGGGAGAAATATGATAACATGGATGGGGGGGGGAGAAATGTGACAACATGGAGGGAGCCAGAGGGGGAGAAATGTGACCACATGGAGGGAGCCAGAGGGGGGGAAATGTGACAACATGGAGGGTGCCAGAGGGGGAACTTCACTCAATGTTCTATTCATGTTCAGGACACTTTATGTTCAGAAGAAATAATTAAAACTGTTAATAATGACATTTGAGGACTTTTTTTTGTGAAATCCCTTATGCGGCCCAGCCTCACCCAGACTTTGCCTCCTGCGGCTCCCAGGTAAATTGAGTTTGAGACCCTTGATCTAGACAGTTTCAAAGTACAACACCCAGAGGTATAGGCAAGACAGGGAGATAGAGCTATCCTAAAGGAGGAAGAGGATTTATTCTCAACCGAAATCCCAGTATTAACCCAGGAAAACAATGACGCCAGTCACTCCCTAACGTATTTAGGGGTGGAACTAGCTTCGACTCCCTCGGATATGGTTCGCATTAATTTTGATAAGCTACGCTCGGAGCTCCGTACTGAATATGCTAGACTCTCCTCCATCACTCTTTCTTGGATAGCCAGAATCAACTTGCTGAAAATGCTGATATTGCCCAAATTATATAGATTTAATTGTGTCCCCCTACATATTCCGAAACGCACCATCGAAATATTGCAGGGAGATATCACCAAATTTATATGGCATAATACCCATAGACGGGTCTCCAATGACACTTTGTATTTGCCTCTGAGGGCTGGAGGGTTGGGAGTGCCGTATCTTTATGATTACTACCTGGCCTCTCTACTGGACCAGGCTATGGCTTGGTGGTCCACAGAGTCCACGCTGCCATGGCTTAGTATTGAGGAACATTTTGTTAAACGTAGATCCCTTAAAACTCTACTGCTGGCTCAGACATGTAAATCCTTCGTCCACCACTCTGCCTTGGAGACTATGCGAGCTACACTATGGGCATGGTCTAAATTACTTAAGCTCCGTCCACAACTGCCAATAGGAGCTCAGTCTATTCCTTTACCTGTCGTTGAGTACCACATCTCCACGCTCTCGGTATCCTCTTGGTTGAATGCTGGTATAGGCACCTTGGGGGACTTGTTCTCTGACGGTGTCCTGAAAGAGTTCCAGTCTCTGCATTCTGATTTCGACCTGCCCAACTCAGTGTTCTATCAGTACCTGCAGATCCGACACCTTCTTGCTCGGGTCCCCCTTTGTTGGAGCCCGAGGGAGGAGGACCCGGTATATGCACTATTGAAGACCGATGGTTGGAAAAGGTTCAAAGATCTCAGTTTGGTACAAGTTACTTCTTGAAAATTTAACTGCAAACAAAAGACCTTATATGTTGAAATGGGAGACAGAGTTGGGAAAGGCATTCTCTCTGCAAGACTGGAACTCTGCTATGCTCTGGTCTATTAAATGCACTAAGTGTATCAACCATGTGGAGCAGGCTAGGAAGGTGCAATTAAGGTGGTACCTTACTCCGGACAGGCTCTCGCACAGCATACCTGGGTACTCTCCACTGTGCTGGAGAGGGTGCGGGACCCGTGGTAATCCTTTTCATATGTGGTGGAGCTGCCCTTCTATTTCGGGTTTCTGGGCCTCAGTCTCGGGGGTATTGTCCGAGGTCATGGGTTTGAAATTTCACCTGCTCCCTGAGCTAGCTGTGTTAGGCATTGGGCTTATTGATATATCGCCTGAGTTCCGTTGGGTAGTGGCTCATGTCCTTAGTGGGGCGAAGAAGGTAATAGCTCGTCAGTGGAAACACGCTGAGTCCCCAACCGCGGAGGAAGTAGTGACCATAGTTAATTCTCATCTCCACCATGAACTAGTTTTTGCGACAGCCATGCCTCATAGAATAGCTACGCATAACCGTTGGCTAGCCTGGCTTTCGAGTAAATATGCATCGCCCCTCCCCTGAGCATACTTTAAGTGAATTTTAAGGTCTGCCAGCTTTGTTTGCCTGACTTTCTGATTGTTATGCATTACATTGTTATGTTATGGACCTGGGACTTTATTTCTTCTCCTTCCCCCCCCCCCCACCCCCCTCCCACATTTCCAAGACTGTGCAACCTCTAGCGGGCTCACGGACATATTTCAACATCTTACGTTTATTCATTGTCTACTTTGTGAATTGCCTCTTGGCTCACCAGGATGGCAGCACCCGAGCGGGTGCCCTGGTGATTATGTCTGATGCTTTTTTGCACTTTTGTACTTAAGGCACCTGATATGTCTGTTGTTGTTTGTGACATGATGTGGTTGCACCCACCTTATTTTTGTCTATGTACCTTTTATAAAATTTTTCAATAAAAATTTATTGGAACTAAACAATGACACCAGGCCAGTAGGGGGAAGACTTTGTTTCTTCTGGCAGAGGTGGCTACGAATTACGCACAACCAGTGGATTTTAGATTCTATCTGCGAGGGATTCAGGCTAGAATCCCGTTGTCCTCTTCCCCATGACTTCCAAATTACAGAATTTCAGAACACAACTCTACAGGAGCAGCTTCTAGCAGACATAAGGAAACTGGCCAGTCTAGGAGCAATAATTCCGGTGCCGTTTCTACAGAAATTCAAGGGACATTACTCAAGACTGTTCCTCATAAAGAAGCCAGACGGATCATTCAGAATGATAATAAATTTAAAGTTCCTGAACAAATGGATCGTTTACCACAAATTCAAAATAGTCAATAGGATCTACGACTCCCCTTTTCTTTTCCATTTTCTTTTTATTATGGTTTAACAATTGTTTGAATGGCAAAACAATACAAGGCAATACAACTCAGGGAGCATTCATGTGCACCATAGACTACATAGACTACCATCACATCCCCATTTATCAACAGCACCAGCAATACCTGAGGTTTGCAACCAGAATCAAGGGAAAAATATACCACTACCAGTTCCAATGTCTGCCGTTTGGAATCTCATCAGCCCCACTGATATTTACAAAAGTGATGGCAGAGATAATGGCCTATTTGAGACAAAAGGCGTATAGTGATAGTTTTGCACCTCAACATTTTTCTGCTCATAGCAGACTCAAAACAACTTCTGGAGGAGCATCTACAACAGAGCTTATCCCTATTAAAAGAATTGGGATGGATAATAAATTACGAAAAATCGAACCTGCACCCAGAAAATACTTCTGGGAACTCTGCTGGACCTGTTAAGTATTTTTAACCTGAGCCTTGTCAATATCGGACTGGCTCACGCTATTTGCTAATCTCTGTTACTACTACTTATTTGACCGTTTCATGGATATGTTTATACACTATACCTCCTGATGAACCCTTTCTCACTTTCAGGGGGAAACGCGTTGAGGTGTGTATACGAGGTGTGTTTATACTAGGCGCACCTTGGTACTTCCTGCCGGGCAGTACCACTTTCACCACCTGCCCAGCTTGCTAAAGTACGACCTTCTGTCACTAGGGATTGTCTAGGGTCTCCCAGCCTAGGTACGAAGACGAGGAGTCCCCACCATTAGGGGACGTCCCCGGGCTGAGGACTAGCATAGGGGTACACTAGGGCTAGATCCCATATCTCCCTGCTTGTCTACTGTACAGAGACTATTATCGTCACCTGGACAGTCCCTATTACGATCATCATTTTTTAGTCATCATATAGATAATAGGTTGTTTCACTTTTTGTTATCCATGGGGTTACATATGACCTCTTTATTTTAACCTTATAGATTAAAAGTTAATTTTTATAGGGATTTACTATACTTGCTGGAATTTTGAAATTTATTTTGTTAGTATCCCCCACATCTTGATATCGATAGAGTGCTGGAATTTGTGGACTCAGAAAAGCAGCGCTCTTATCTCCCTCTCGTAAAACAGGAAAAGATATGTCAGAGGATTGACTCCTTCAGAAGGAAGAAAAATTGTACCTTAAGGGAATCTATGCAAATATTGGGACCAATGACATCTTACATCCCAATGGTCCTGTGGGCACAATTCCATTCAAGGACTTTACATGAAACAGTGCTATCAGGTTGAGACAGAAACCACTGATCCCTCAATTCCAAGATAATCCTTCCAGTAAAAGTAAAAAAACTCACTATCTTGGTGGGTGGATCTAGAGAACCTACAGAAGGCGGTTCCCTGGAATATGTCTCTGGCAGCGGTAATTACCACGGACGCAAGTCAAAGGGGCTGGGGCGCTCATTGGAAAGATCACTTCTTTCAAGGGAAATGGGCCATTCAAGACAGTCAAAAATATTCATATTTCAGAGAACTGAAAGCAGTTTGGGAAAACTTGAAGGTGGCAGGGCACTTATGGCAGGGCCAACACCTCAAGATACTCTCAGACAACATGACCACGGTTTGTTATCTCAAACGTCAAGGGGGAACAAGAAGCCCTCTTCTTCAAGATCTAACGAACCTGATATTTACATGGTCAGAATATAAGGTTCTATCCATTTCAGCGGTTCACCTAAAAGGATTGTACAACAAGACAGCAGATTTTCTAAGTTGGCACAATGTCAATCCAGGGGAGTGGACGCTCAACAGAGAAGTATTACATCGGATTTGTCGCAAGTGGGGCAGTCCACAAATAGACCTCTTTGCGTCAGGGGATAATTCTCAAGTGGATTATTTCTACTCTCTAAATCCAAGAGACAATTTGGTGGGAGTGGATGTACTGTCAAGATTGGAATATGGATCTGGGATATGCCTTCCCACTGTTACCTCTGATCCCTGCGGTATAGAAGAAATTAAGAGGAAGTTCTCCAACTCTAATTTTTGTAGCTCCTGCTTGGCCCAAAAGGAGTTGGTTCCCAATTCTGAAGGACATGTCTATTGCAGACCCATTAGCTAGCTCTTCCAAAGAGACAGGATCTCCTTCTTCAAGGTCTGTTAAAACACTCGGACCTAGAGAAGCTGAACTTGACAGCCTGGATCCTGGGAGGCAAGCATTAAAAAGGCAGGGTCTCTCATACAAAGTAATATCGACTTTACAGAATAGTCGTAAACCATTAACTTCGGCCACATACAAACAAGGTTTTGAAGAAATTCAATTTATGGCTGTCTCTTAATCATCCAGAGAAGGCCTTCCCCTCGATAGGTAACATTCTGGACTTTCTTCAGAAGGGATTTGATACCGGGCTAAAGCCTAGTACCCTAAGAGTACAGATTTCAGAATTATCCTGTTTTCTGGACACTTCTTTAGCAGAATTTAGATGGATAAAAAGGGTTGTAAAGGCAGTATCTAGAATGAGACCTACATTCAGGCAAACGGTTCCAGCTTGGGACTTAAACATAGTTCTAAATGCCCTTTGTAATACACCGTTCGAATCTGATATGCTTTTGTCCCTCAAAGCCTTGTTCCTAGTAGCTATAACTAGAGCCTGTAGAATAGGGGAGATTCAGGCTTTATCGATTGCTGAACCTTATTTGAAGATCTTAGACGACCGTATAATACTGATCAGTCCTTCCTTCCAAAAGTGGTTTCTTCCTTTCACAGAGAACAAGAAATAATGCTTCCTTCCTTTTGTGCCTCCCCCAAAAAGGTGCAGGAGGAGCGGTTCCACTGTCTAGACGTCAGAAGAATATTCTTGGCTTATCTTCAGAGGACAGAGTCTTGGAGAAGATCGTCCAATTTCTTCCTTCAGGAAAGAACAGAGGCAGTAAGGCGTCAAAGCAGACTTTGGCCTGATGGATAAAAGAGACAATCAGGGAATCCTACAGACGTCCGGATGTACCCTGTCCTTTGACTGTGAGGGCCCATTCAACTAGGGCCATGGCTGCCTCATGGGCGGAGAGAGCTGAAGCTTCTATTGACCAAATTTGCAAGGCAGCTACTTGGTCTTACTTTCGCTAAGCATTATAGGTTAGATGTTCTAGCAAACCAGGACCTGGCATTTGGACGGAAAGTCCTCCAGGCAGTGCCCCCCCCCCTCCCTAGTTCTGTCTAAGTTGATAGTTCTCCAGTGGTCATGGGGGGACGTCCTGGAAACTAATATTTAGTCTTACCGGTAAATGGTTTTCCAGGAGTCCAACATGACAGCACCCGGTAACACCCCCCTTGTTTAGTTTGTTTCTGACTTTATGGAACGATGGGATGTTAAAACATTGTGAGTTCAAATAAATAAGTTGCTTTCTATCAGCTGTAGTAATTTGGAAAACACTGGAGAGTTGGGGCGGTGAGGGGCCTTTTAATCTCTCTATCTCTCTATCTTTCTGTCTCTACAGAGACCAATAGGACAACCTCCAGTGGTGCTGTGCTGTCATGTCGGACTCCTGGAAAACCATTTACTGGTAAGACTAAATATTAGTTTTAAGCTTGACTTGAAGTCTTGGATCAACCATCATAGCAAATTTAGTTCCATCTCCAGAGACAATGGCCATATTACTATTTTTCTTTACACCAAACTCAAACTGCTACAGCGTTGATTCTTCTGCAAGATGTCTTTAAAAATCATTGGTTGTTTCACCTCGAGTACATATATTTTTATAATTTCTTACAAGGTTAAGATTCTACCTCAAGCAAGCAAATATGTACCTGCAATATTTTCAGGTTATTGGCAGGAATATATCTTCTTCACTTATCTTAATGGGATAGCCAGTATATACTTCCCCCAAAGTCTGGGAGCTCTGTAAAATTATAATATAACAAATACTTCACTTCTCTGCCCAGCCCACTCTCCCCATCCATAGGGTGTGCGCACTTCCTGGCTCTTAAAGGGCTGTCTTACATCCTAATTCTTCCCCAGCCTATGGATGGCTGCCCCTGGGTATTTGTCACTTTTCCCTGTTGAGGGTTACCAGAGCAATAGGTGTATCTAGCGTATTAATCTCTGCAAAGGTGTTGTGTACCATTTTTCTATCTGTGTACCAACCTCGGCCCGATTTCTGATTCTGACCCTCTGCTACCTAACCTGATCTGTGCCTCATATTCATTCTTCACTGCCTGCCTTGACCTTGAACCATTTTCATGGACTTGCAAGAGCTCTTTCTTCCCTGACCTCTCCTTGTTGCTCACTACGAGTTTTGCCTCATTCCTCGGTGCACCGCACCAGTGTCTCTGACCACTGTGGGTAAGCTGTTCACCACACCAGGACTACTCCAAGAGATAACAGTCTGGTGGCACCCTTATAACAAAGTCCAGATGCCTGTATGAAGGTTAAAGGGTAAAAACCAGGGAGTCTGCCAGGATATTACCCTTATGTTTAGCCCAAAATAAAACCAGATGGTGTGGATAATGTTCTACCAGTATTGAAGATGGGTAAAAATTAACCAGATAACTGTATAATTTCTACTGTCTGCAAATTATTTGAAGATGTTCGGATGGTTGAGCTGCACAATTACATAATCACACATAACAGAGAATCTGCATAAAGTCAAGGAAAATAGGCAATGTCAAACAAACAAGATCAGACCTGAAGGTTGGTAAATATAGAGATGGTAAGGGAACAGAACATACAATATTTTCTGTAAGGTCAAAAGATAAAGTTAAGCAACAGCACGCAATACCAAGCCACAGCTTCAAAACCAAATATAGCTCCAAAACTTTACTTGATATGGTTTAGCTGAATATAAAGCCTTCTTAGAGACAAAATAATATTAAACTATAAATACTTATGAGATTAAAGGAGTTTCTGGTTCAAAAAAATATGGTGTCAATGGGCGTAGAGGGGCTTAAAAACATAAAAGAGTGGATACTCGCCCTCACTGATTTTCCGTCACTGCTGTTCCAACATTGCTCTGGTACCCACTGTGCTCAATTTCCCAGAACAGAAGTGCCAGGTAAGACATTTTCAGCCAATCAGTGACCTTAGCTGTGACCAGCCTTAGTCAGTAACATACAGGGGTGGACTGAGAACCCTCAGGGCCCCCGGGCAAAATAAATTAAGAGCCCCCTTCCAGGCCCCACCCATGCCCTACCCCCAGCCACGCCCATGTTATACCTCCAGCCACACCTATAGCCCGCCTCCACTACCTGGTCACACCGCCATCGTTATGCCTCTGATCCCATCACTACAGAAATACAGGGCACTTACCTATTACGTCCTGTGACGTCTTCTTTGATGTAGATGTTTTCTGTTCTCGTCTTCTCCTTTCAGACCTTCAGACCAGACCGCCATGTTGTCGCCATTTTCCATCTCTGCAGTTTAACAAAAAAAAATCTTAGTTTACTACTTTTCCATCATCCTCCCATCTTCTGGACAAATCATCCTACTACCCCCAATACTGTGCCGCTGTGCTCCCCAATACTACACTGCAGAAACAGATAATACCCCTGGTAATACTAGTACCACACAGAGCCCCCATATAAAATACCCATTCTTTGTGGCCTCAGTAGAAGCCCCCATAGTGCCCCATAATAATGTGCCAGTAACACGTGCCTCTCCATGCCACCACATGTGCCAGTAATAAGTGCCTCTCTTGTGCCTCTCCCCCATGTGCCAGTAATAAGTGCCTCTCTTGTGCTTCCCCCATGTGCCAGTAGCCCCCCTTATTATGTGCCAGTAGCCCCCCTATTATGTGCCAGTAGCCGTCCCCCTTATGTGCCAGTAGCCGTCCCCCCTTATGTGCCAGTAGCTGTCCCTCCTTATGTGCCAGTAGCCATCCCCCCTTATGTGCCAGTAGCCGTCCCTCCTTATGTGCCAGTAGCCGTTTCTCCTTATGTGCCAGTAGCTGTCCCCCCTTATGTGCCAGTAGCCGTCCCCCCTTATGTGCCAGTAGCCGTCCCCCCGTATGTGCCAGTAGCCGTCCCCCCTTATGTGCCAGTAGCTGTCCCTCCTTATGTGCCAGTAGCCGCCCCTCCTTATGTGCCAGTAGCCGTCCCCCCTTATGTGCCAGTAGCCGTCCCTCCTTATGTGCCAGTAGCTGTCCCTCCTTATGTGCCAGTAGCTGTCCCCCCTTATGTGCCAGTAGCCGTCCCTACTTATGTGCCAGTAGCCGTCTCCCCTTATGTGCCAGTAGCCTCCCCCCTTATGTGCCAGTAGCCCCCCCCTTATGTGCCATTAGTCCCCCTTATGTGCCAGTAGCCCCCTTATGTGCCAGTAGTCCCCTTATGTGCCAGTAGCCTGTCCCCCTTATGTGCCAGTAGCTGTCCCCTTATGTGCCAGTAGCAGCCCTTAAGTGCCAGTAGTCCCCCTTATGTGCCAGTAGTCCCCCTTATGTGCCAGTAGTCCCCCTTATGTGCCAGTAGCCCCCTTATGTGCCAGAAGTCCCCCTTATGTGCCGTAAGGCCCCCTCATGTGCCATTAGTCCCCCTCATGTGCCAGTAGCCCTCTTATGTGCCATTAGTCCCCCTTATGTGCCAGTAGTCCCCTTATGTGCCAGTAGCTGTCCCCCTTATGTGCCAGTAGCTGTCCCACTTATGTGCCATTAGCAGCCCCCTTAAGTGCCAGTTGTGCCCCCTTATGTGCCAGTAGCCCCCTTATGTGCCAGTAGTCCCCCTTATGTGCCATTAGGCCCCCTCATGTGTTATTAGTCCCCCCTCATGTGCCAGTAGCCCCTCTTATGTGCCAGTAGCCATCCCCTTTATGTGTCAGTAGCCCTTTTATGTGCCAGTAGCCCCCTTATGTGCCAGTAGCCCCCTTTTGTGCCAGTAGCCGTCCCCCTTATGTGCCAGTAGCTGTCCCCCTTATGTGCCAGTAGCTGTCCACCTTATGTGCCAGTAGCAGCCCCCTTAAGTGCCATTAGTCCCTCTTAAGTGCCAGTAGCCCCAAGAAAAAAAAAAAAGAACACTTGTACTTACCTCCAGCAATGCGATGCAGGCCTCTTCCGGCCTGTGTCTCAAGCTGTACCGCTCCAGCGGCGCGATGACGTCACCGGCCTCTGATAGGCTGCCAGCACTAGGCCGGCAGCCTATCAGAGGAACAGGGAGAGGACACGCCTCTCGCTCCTCTGCCGCTGCACGGAGATGAGCGCAATGAAAGCGCTCATCTCCTGATGTCTCCTGCCGCCGCGTCTGCCCTGGGGACGGGCCCCCTACTGGCCACGGGCCCTCGGTCCATGCCCCAGTGCCCTAATGGTCAGTCCGCCCCTGGTAACATAGTAACATAGTTTATAAGGGTGAAAAAAGACATCTTTTCATTCAGTTCGGCCTGTTATCCTGCAAGTTGATCCAGAGGGGGGAAAAAAACTGTGAGGTAGAAGCCAATTTTTCTCACTTTAGGGGAAAAAAATTCCTTCCCAGCTCCAATCAGGCAATCGGAATAACTCCTTGGATCAATGACCCATCTCTAGTAACATCAATTTGTATTTGACTGTGAAGCCTCTTCAATATAAAGAATTTGTCTAGGGCACATTAGTCATGCACTTGCAATTTTTTACTCATCCATATAGAAAGAAGATGCTTGAACCTAAGTGTAAAAGTTGGAAGGTGCTACAATGTATAGGAGACATCATAGCAGCTAGCTCTGCCTGCTCTAGAAGTGAGCTTAGAGAAAACTGACAATTAGAGACAGAGCCTGCAGATGGGTAAACTGTTGATAAATGCAGGATGAAGTCATAGAATGTCCACTCCTCATGTGCACTTTAAATAAATTTTCAACAAAGCTGGTGGGAATTGAGCACAGGTACATAATACACAGGACAGCAAAGGACACAACGGAAAGGTACCTGGCAAGAACTAGATAGCCCAGGCGTCGGCAGTTGGAAACCACTTGCCACTTACCTGATGAGTATGACATCAGTGCATTCTGCATGCTGTGGCACTTCAGGTTTCCCAGAAGTCACTTGTCTGGGTGACTATCATTTCAGTACTATACTATACAATAAACTGCCTCTTCAATCTACACAGACTTGTTTAGGACCTTTCTCTAAGAAAGCAAGAAGCATAAGACTATCACACAACCATGTCATCCCTATAAATCATAAGCCTATTCCCTAACATGTAGTCTAATAGAACACCCATAACTACCCTCTGAGGAAGCGAAACACGTGTTGGGGTTGGTTTGAGGCACCATATTGGGTCTGTATTACTTATGTGTGCGGTTTTGTATATTAAATTGAATGTATGTCATACTTTATTTGGTTATACCTTGCTGCAGTTATTGCATCATTTTTACCACGTCTTTGGTGCCTCATCTGTGGTGTATGTAAATACATTATATTTGTTTTTTTAGGGGCCACTTTCTACTCTTGCATATGCACATTACTGAATACCACTTTGCTGTACATATAGTGATTACAGTATCATTGAGTCATCTTCTAAATTAGTATTTCCCAACTCCAGTCCTCAGGGCCCATCTGTCGGTCATGATTTGAGATTATCCCACAGAATAGATACCTGTGGTAAGTCCTGATGCATTGACACTAATTCTATCACCTGCTTAATACTAAGAAATTTCTGAAAACATGACCGGTAGGTGGACCCTGAGGATTGGAGTTAAGGAACACTGCTCTAAATGCCATATAGGAAAGGGATTAATTATGAACAAGATGCGACAATTGATTTTGCAGTTAGCAAAAAAAAATGCTTTGTCTGGTATTCCGTGATTTTTCAGATGTCTGATGATACACATTTGACCTCATTTGGCCTCTCTGGGTCCAGAATAGCCAAGAGTCAGAGAGGTGTGAAAATATAAGAGTATAAAGTAAGAATAGCAGGCAAATCGCCTGCATCCGGCTTGCTTCCTCCGAGCTCACCAAAAAGAGAGGTATCATCTCCGTAATTTAGTGCACATTTCATCCTGTGACAATTTATATGTGCATTGGGACAGAGGTTTAAAGAAATACTCCGGAATGTTTAAAAAATTCCATTTTGCTAGCTAAATGTATATTCAATTATTGTAAATAACTCCCCTGCAGTTATTTATGCTTTGTAGCATCCCTTTAGAGAATTCTCTAAACTGAGAACATTATGTGGGAGAGAGGAGTTCATCCTTATCATGCACATTAAACTGTTTTTATTTATCTCTCATTCAAAAAAAATTGGACTTGAAGACACATTTTTGGATAGGTTTCGTATAGGAAACAACTAAATGAAATTATGCAGCAGTTTTACTCTCTACCCCACGCAAGGCAATAAACCACAGTAGACTGGCCCAGAGATTTAGAGAATAGAGATACAAACGTAATTGTTGCTGTAGATGTGGGACATGCATTATCCTGAAATTCTCACTCCCTTTTTTAGACTTTACTAATTATGATTTAATGCAGCATGTCTCATTTGTATAAGTCTATTAGGGTCCTTACACACATAAATTTGGCTCTGCCGTTTTTTTACCTTACACTTAGGGCTTATGCACACAAACATATTTTCTTTCCATGTCCGTTCTGTTTTTATTTGGTGGACCGTATGCGGGTTCATTCATTTCAATGGGTCCGCAAAAAATAAACGGAAGTTACGCCGTTACTCCGTTACTCTAGTTAATGTGTGCATTCCGTTTTCGTATATCCGTATTTCTGTCCTATTATTGCCGCATTACGGACAAGGATAGTACTGTTCTATTAGGGGCCAACTGTTCCGTTCTGCAAAATATGGAATGCACATGGACGTCATTCGTATTTTTTGGAGATCCGTTTTTTGCAGACCTCAAAATACATTCGTTCGTGTGCATGAGCCCTTAAAAATACAAAAATAAGCACACGCATTTTTTATTTGGCATCTGCGCTTTTGGCACATTTATTGTGGTGTGTTTTTTTGTACACAGTGTGTCTTACACACTAGCGACCATAAGTAGCTAGCGTTTTCTTTATTGTGTTTTTCCCCTATAGTTGAAAGGGTTTGCAAAACACCAAGAGCTACCACATGCTGCCAAATTAATAAAGTGGATGGGGCCGGAGCATGACTGAGTGAGTGACGTGCGCAGCCGGCCAGCGTGCATGGCGAGTACCGCTTACAGATAAGTGATTACTGCTAGTTCAACAAAGCAGCACTGCTAAGGACTGCTGTATACACTTTATATGTGATGGCTGCTCTTACTGGGGCCTGGCTTAATGAAGTTCAGTGACTTCGCCAAGCCCCGCTTACTACCCTGATAGCGCCCCTGTTTACATGTCACTGGTACATCGCAGGCTGTTATGCCTATGCATTGCAGCACGGTCTGCGATGTGCCGGCTGTATTCGCTTTATAAGACGCTTGGCCATTTTCCCCCCACTTTGGGGGGGGGGGGAGGGAGTGCGTCTTATAAAGTGAAAAATACGGTTATTAACAAAAATGCTAAAAGCAAAAAAAACAAACTTATGTGGCATGCATTTCATATTTCATAGACCTTCTGCTAAAATATGAGGCTGGTGTTTTTACCACAAAAAAATGCTGCAAAAAAAAAAAAAAAACTAAACATGCAAAGGTGCACTAAAAAGTACATAGGGGAGCGAGCACCCTAAAAGTCAAAGGAAAATATAATGCAAAAAATATAACTTATTTAAAGCTGTGCTACAGTTGTACCCTTACCCATAATATCGGCCACCCATACCCATAGTGTGTGCCTTTGGTGTACAATTTCTCCATTACAAACTATAGGGGACATGACAAGATATTGTACACTGGTCTTGATTCGCCCTATGCAGCTGAAGGATGTGCCAAATTTATGCAGAGACGCATGCCTCTCATATATTTGGTGCATCTTCTGGCCATGCGACACATTTAAATCTACGGCAGCCTCTTAGCTTCTGGTCTGTCACAAGAACAGAAAACAGAAAAAAAAAATGGATCTTTTATTTTGATCATCCGTTATGCTCATTTATGCTCATTTTGAATCTATTTTAGCCATAACTGAAGAATTCAGAGTTTTGTTCTCTTTGACAATGAGCCTCTCTGTTTCCAGCTTTGCTGACATTTATTTTTTTCCCTTATAGTTTTTTTGTGCTTTTGCACTGCCTTTCTGCTTTAGTTGTTTAAATGCTTTCTGAATGTGATTGAGGGCCTTCCATTATATCCAATCTATATTAAAGGGGTCTTCCCATCTGAGACAATGGGGATATATCACTAGGATATGCCCCCATAGTCTGATAGTTGTGGCTCCCAGAGGGTCGAAAGCGGAGCGGGGAAGGTGGTGGCCGGAGGATGCTGGGTTTCCCCAGGTCCTACCACCACCAAGTGCTCTCCCGGTAGTCGTGAAGGGGAGCCCACCGCTCTTGTGTGGTAACCGCACCCATTCATTTCTATGGGGCCGACGAAATAGCCGAGCCAGCACTCGTCTATTTTCGCCGGCCACATAGAAATGTATGAAGGGCGGCTGGACAAGTGCAGTTCACCATCCACAACTTTCGGGGTTCCTTTCTCGTTGTAGGTGCAGGGGAGAGTGCTTGATAGTGGTCGAACCTGGGGAAACCCGGGGTCCTCCGGCCACTACCATTATAGCGATATGCCCTCATTGTTTTAGATGGGAATACCCCTGGACACTATACTTCATTTTTTTAAAAATAATTAAAAAATTTGAATGTTAATATTTGAAACAGTTTACAGACTTACATTATTATACTGCTGAAATAATAGCATTTTGTTAAACTTACTACCCATGTTCTTAAAACAACTCCATTACTTTATCCTCCTCTTGGCCAATGCAAAAATATTGATTTGTCTCTGTCCAATAATAATGCCAACTAATGTGATCTTTTTGATATTTCACGGATTTGCATTGTTTATCTATATGTATTTTTAGGACTTGTGATGCAGGTTTAGGTCAAATGTATGCAGAAACACAGAAAATTCAGGTTTCACGAAATTTCAAACACAACTTTTTTGTGTTGCTATACTATATATTACAGTATAGTAAAGATAAATACAATATTACATATAAAATGTGTACATAAGGTCCAGTTGCCTCTCACATGCCGTATCACTTTTCACACAATTAAAGAAATCTTGGATGTCGGCCACATCCTTGGTGTTCCCCACTGTGCATTGCTTGTTAGCATTACATTTTGGCACAGTATAGATTTCTAATGGGTTGCCCACACAGATTTACTGAACAGTGAGTCAGCCGATACCACATATAGGTAACACATACAAAAACTTGTTCCATTTAAACTGTATTCAACGTTCAGAAAATTAAAAACTTGGGTGAGTGGAATATTTCATTTTGGTAGGCTGTAGCACAGAATAGGTAAGACATATTCAGAGTGTTCAAAAATTCCCATGATATTATCATTCTTAGTAACTTGACTTAGGTTATCATCGCTTTTTTGCAATTCTGAAGATCACATTTCCTGACAGTTGATATGATTTCAAGACTATTACAATAACATGGCCGTCATATGTTTGCCAGGCAGGCTACACATTGAATCCAATCTTACAAGGTAATTATAAAAGCATTTCACATTTCTAGCACAAAACAAGTATTTTTTCCTTCTATTATAAACACTTATAAAGCATTTTTGGCAACCAGGGCCTGTAACTGAACAGACTTCACAGAAACTAAACTTTTGGTTTTGGGTGTCTTGAGGCCAAGAAAACGTAATTTATAAGGTTCAACTGTAACCTCCAGTGCTTTTGCGTGAATGGAGAAATCAAATATGTTTACTTTAGAAACCTTGAAATTAAATCTCTCAGTAATATTTCTCCTGAGGACAGTGGGTTTCTCGGAATATAAAATGATTTTTAATTCACTGGATTTTGCTCCTAGAAATGTTATGAATGTATGAAAGTGAAGTGGTTATTAGTAAGGGAGAGCAAGTGAGAAAACACTGTTGATGTTAAATTTCCAACATAACATGTCCCCTGTTATTTTTACATGATGACAGATAGCCAGTGCTATAAACCACAAGTAAAGATGTTTTCTGGGAATTATTAACTATTTAATTGTGGCCTCTAATCGCCTAATTAAAAATTCATACTTACCTGCTCCTCGCTGATCCGGTGTGTGCCCTGGGTCCCGTTCTGGCATCTGCCAGTCCCTGGCTTGCTTACTTCCAGCTGGATATAGACATGGTCACTTTCACCTCTTAAGCCAATGACTGGCTTCAATGGTAACTTGTCCCAAGCACGTCACTGCTGAGTCCCAAGCTGCAACACCTGTAAGCATGGAAATTATTAATGTAACACAACACAGCATATATAGGAGTCACCATATAACAGGAAATGATCATCTGTTCAGTATATCGGGGAGTTGTATGGAACTAAACATTGATTGTACATCCTTAGGATATTAGTGTTGTCAGTACAGATCTGACTGCCTGGAATTAAGATACAATGTTCAGTGTGACAGGCCTATCCTCAGGAGAGGTCATCAACATCTGATTGGTGGGGATCTGACTCCCAGCACCCCCGCTAATAACCTATTTGAAGAGACTTCTTTCTAGGCCAGTGACATCACATTCAACGGTCACATGGCCTAGGTGCAGCTCAGTCCCATTCAAGTGAATGGGGCTGAACTGCAATACCAAGCATAGCCACTATAGAATGTACAGCGCTGTGGTTGGTAAGCTGTGAGGAAGCTGCAGCGCTCAAGGGAGTTCTGTGGCATCTTCAAACAGCTGATCAGCAGGGTTTCTGGGATGCAGACCTCCACCAATCACCTATCCTGAGGATAGCCATCAATATCAAAATCCCAGACAACACCGTTAATTATCCTAAACTAGTTCAAATCCAGGAAAAGTAAATGAAACCAAAGTAATTTAGTAGTTGGATAAATAAATAAAAATATTTTCTTATCCTGGCATTTATTTTCCCCCAAGTCTAAAGACTGGACTAGGCTGGTAGGGTTGAGGTTGTTTAACCCCTTAAGGACACGGCCTTATTTCACCTTAAGGACCCAGCCATTTTTTGCAAATCTGACCAGTGTCACTTTATGTGGTGATAAGTTTAACTTTAAAACGCTTGTACTTATCCAGGCCATTCTGAGACAGTTTTTTCATCACATATTGTACTTCATAACACTGGTAAAATGAAGTAAAAAAATTTCATTTTTATTTATAAAAAAAATACCAAATTTAAAAAAAATTGGAAAAATTTGCAAATTTCCAACTTTTCAATTTTTCTACTTCTATAATAATTAGTAATACCTCCAAAAATAATTATTAATTTACATAGCCCATATGTCTACTTCATGTCTGGATCATTTTGGCAATGCCATTTTATTTTTGGGGGACGTTACAAGACTTAGAAGTTCAGAAGCAAATCTTGGAAATTTTCAGAAATTTTCCCAAACCCATTTTTTTAGGTACCAGTTCAGGTTTAAAAGCACTTTGTGGGACTTACATAATAGAGACCACCCAAAAATGACCCCATTCTAGAAACTACACCCCTTAAGGTATTCAAAACAGATTTTACAAACATTGTTAACCCTTTAGGTGCTCCACAACAGTTATTGGCAAATGGAGATGAAATTTCAGAATTTCATTTTTTTGCCAATTTTTCCATTTTAACCCATTTTTTCCACTAACAAAGCAATGGTTAACAGCCAAACAAGACTGTATCTTTATTGCCCTAACTCTGCCGTTTATAGAAACACCCCATATGTGGTTGTTAACTACTGTACGGCCACACGGCGGGGCGTAGAGGGAAAGGAGCACCGTGTGGTTTTTGGAAGGCTGATTTTTATGGACCGGTTTATTTACACCGTGTCCTATTTCAAGCCCCCCTGATGCACCTCTGGAGTAGAAACTCCATAAAAGTGACACCATTTTGAAAACTACACCCCTCAAGGTATTCAAAACTGATCTTACAAACGTTGTTAACCCTTTAGGTGTTCCACAAGAGTTATTGGCAAATGGAGATAAAATTTCCGAATTTCATTTTTTTGCCAATTTTTCCATTTTAACCCATTTCTTCCACTAACAAAGCATGGGTTAACAGCCAAACAAGACCTATCTTTATCGCTCTGCCGTTTACAGAAACACCCTATATGTGGTCATAAACTACTGTACGGCCGTACGGCGGGGCGTAGAGGGAAAGGAGCACCGTGTGGTTTTTGGAAGGCTGATTTTTATGGACCGGTTTATTTACACCGTGTCCTATTTCAAGCCCCCCTGATGCACCCCTGGAGTAGAAACTCCCTAAAAGTGACCCCATTTTGGAAACTACGGGATAAGGTGGCGGTTTTGTTGGAACTATTTTTAGGGTACATATGATTTTTTGTTGCTCTATATTACATTTTTGTGAGGTAAAGTTGAAATTCTGAAATTTCATCTCCATTTGCCATTAACTCTTGTGGAGCACCTAAAGGGTTAACAACGTTTGTAAGATCAGTTTTGAATACCTTGAGGGGTGTAGTTTCTTAGATGGGATCACTTTTAGGGAGTTTCTACTCTAGGGGTGCATCAGGGGGGCTTCAAAAGGGAAATGATGTCATTAAAAAGGGCCATCAAAATTGACCTTCGAGAAACCATGTCGGTCCTTTCCTTTTGCACTCTGCCTTTTAGTGATACAGCAGTTTACGACCACAAATGTGGTGTTTCTGTAAACTGCAGTATCAGGGGAATCAATATTAAAGTTTTGTTTGGCTGTTAACCATTTTTACACAGTTTTTAAAAAAATTTTTGGACCGTGTTAATCTGGGGGGGGTTAGGTCATGGGGTATTTTTACAGAGGAGATTATTACGGACGTGGCAATACCTAATAAGTCTACTTTTTTACAATTATTTAGGTTTCAGACTATATTGTCTTTTTTGATACAAAAAAGAAATTCCTCCATAAATTTGGCCCCAAAAATGATCGATGACCGGCCTGATTTTGTACAGGCGGTCATAGGCAGGATCACCTCGGGGGCACATGCTGCATTATCTGCATAATGCAGGCATTTCCGGATGGCCTCAAATCTGGGACGTGTCATGGCCATACTGGGTTTCTTGACTAGGCCCATGTGCAGCACGAGGCCCCAAAACGTCCTCATCTCGGCTGCACTGACCGCTGTCCAGCCACCGGGCCTAGCCAAAAAAAAATCCCGGGTGTTGAGCAACGAACTGTTGGGCATACAGATTCGTTTGCTCCACCATTAGATTTACCAGTTGGTCACTGAAAAATGAAAAAAAGACTAATAAAGTCGTATTCAGTGAAGCCCACTGTTTAATTCTGGATTCCTGATTCACCAACAAAATCAGGAATTGCGGGCTCAAAGTTCTCTGGGGTACACCATCCAAGTTCACCTGCAGGGGGCTCAGGTGAACTGACCTGGTGGGCTGGAAAACTAGTACGAGCCCCAGAGCTGCTGATGAGGAGGACGTGGATGACAAAAGGAGCGTGGGGTCATCCTCGTCCTCACTGGAGCTCTCGGACTCGGAGGCAAGCTGGGCGTATGCCTCCTCGGCCAAGAACGTCCGGCGGGCCATAGGGGAGTGTGTGTGTGCGTGCATGGTAATCTTTATTAGGTGTGCGTGTGGGGTGGGGGCACGGGTGTTCGTGTACTTTTCCCTAACAACAAAAAAAAAAAAAACTAACGGTACAAAGCTGATCAGCGGTGGGGAGGGCGATACACTAAAAGTGGCCGGACACTAAGAAAAAAACACTTGTGCCCAAAAAGTGGGGGGGGGGCACACTGCAGCACCCCTGGAGGGTTCTACGGTCACACAACTAAGTGCTTTGAACCCCAGACACCTATGGGGTGCTAACTCAAATTAAAAAAAATTCAAACTTCAACTTTTCCTAAACTGACCCTCACTATCCCTGCCTATACACCCCTAACTAAATATCCCTAACTGTCCCTAAAGTAAAGTCAAGTGCCTGGGGGCACAATAAAACGTATTAACTGCAGCAGGAATGGCAGCTCGTGCTCTCCTGGCTCCACGGATGGTTGTGAGCAGGGAGAGCAAGGTAGGCAATTCAAATTTGCCACTGCTCCGCCCACATGCCGCCTCTCATCCAATCAGAGGCTATCCTGAGAGGTGGCGTGACTGGCACCTCTCAGGATCGCAGGACGGTGATTGGTGGTGTATTATCACACCACCGATCACCGTACTTTCCGGGTTATCGGGTCATCAGAGACCCCAATTATCCGGAAACGCAGCAAACCGCAGGTCTGAAATGACCTGCGGTTTGCTGCGATCGCCGACATGGGTGGGTCACAGGAACCCCCTGGGCATTGTGCCAAGGTGCTTGCTGATTGATTTCAGCAGGCATCTTGTTCCGATCACCGCCACCTGCACAGCGGTGATTAGAAATTCTCAGAGCGTACAGGTACCCCCTGGGTCCTTAAGTACCAGGACGCTAGGGCGTACCTGTACGCCCTGCGTCCTTAAGGGGTTAAAATTATGTCCGTCTTGTGAAAATCAATTGTGGCAGTTTCCAAGAAAAAAGACTTCTTCTTGACTTATTCTGCGCCGTTGGATGGGTGCACGCATACTGTTGTCTCTTGGCAATCGCTTTGGTGATCGATTGCTGACAGAATGACTGATGAGGAGTAGGAGGAGCAGGAGCATTTGGACCAGCAGATGATTGGAAGGACAGACATCTTCCTCCGGCTGAGGTGGTGGAGCCTTAACTGCCTGAAACCGGGTGCGTACCACTAGGTGATGCAGCGGTTGCTGCGGCGGGCTGGACCACCATATCGGAGCCACGATTCTCCCAGGCCACTTTATGGTGACAATGTATAGGTTGACACAGGGCCATGGTGCCAACATTGGCATGCTGGCCACGCTTCACCTTCTGACCACAGATTCTACATATGGCCATGTTCACCTCCTCTGGCGGCTTAACAAAAAACTGCCACACCGCCAAGTAGGGGATTTTACCCCCAACACTATGCACTGTCTGACTGCTACTGCCGCTGCTTACGTGAACCCGTGCACCACTACTTTCCAGGCAGGTAGGTTTCTGCGAAGCTGGTGGTCTACCCTGGGTACGTTTGGCTCCCGACCTCCCACTGCTGCCACCCTGCTGACTCCCGGCCACTCTAGCGACTTGCTGGCTCCGCCGCCACCTGACAGGCAAGCTGCCACCCTCTTCTCCCGATGATGATGAAGCCCCTCATTCAGGTCACTGTCTGCACGTCACTTATGTCCTCCTCAACTGTCTCTGGGTCAGGAGCCTCACCGCTTTCAACACCAGCTTGCACGCCACTCTCCTCATCACTACTTGCCCGGCTACCGGAGGAAGCGGCGGATGTCTCCTTCACATCTTGGCTGGCCAGCTGCTGACTGTCCTCTAGTAGCTCTTCTTCGATGTATAGTGGGGATGAGCCCACCGCTTATAATACTTCTCTAGCTGAGGGAACATAAAAGGACATATGCAGGTTGAGGACAGGTGAGGGCACAGGGCCTGCTCCCAGGCCATGCCAACTAAGGGTTGTGTCTAATGAACCCACCGACTCTTGGCTGGGGGTGTCTGATGTCACTTGGGACGAAGTGGATGACCGAGTCAACCATTCAAGAACCGCTGGGTTGCTGGTCAAGACACAACCCCTAGATGACACCGGGAGCTCAGGCCTCTCGCTGCGACTCCTGCTGCCACGTCCCCTTACTTTGCTGCGACCTGTGCCAGAAACATTTAGGCCACTCCCCTGTGCAGGGCCTGGCACTTCTCTGTCTGATATACTGTTAGATCAAATAAATTAATTAAAAGGAAATTAAAATTCCCCAAAAAGTCAGTAATTTTCTCACTTCACCACACAACGGCTAATAAGCCCTTTTTTTTACACTAATACATGCCAAAAAGGGCTGTCATTTTTCACTTCACCACACAACGGCAAATTCTTTTTGTGCCACTAATACACGCAAAAAAGGGCTTTAGAACATATAATTGCACCGGTGAACGGCAAATTGGCCCTTATTTTTTTCCACTTAAACACGACACAAAAGGCTTTAGAATATATAACTGCACCACTGAATGGCAAACATATTTTTCTTTTTTTCACGTATACACGATACAAAAGGCTTTAGAACATATAACTGCACCACTGAATGGCAAATATATTTTTCTTTTGCCACTAATACACAACAAAAAGGGCTTTAGAACATATAACTGCATCGCTGAACGGCAAATAGGCCCTTTTTTTTTCCCACTTATACACGACACAAAAGGCTTTAGAATATATAACTGCACCACTGAACGGCAAATATATTTCGCTTTTTTCCACTTATACACGATACAAAAGGCTTTAGAACATATAACTGCACCGCTGAATGGCAAATATATTTTTCTTTTTCCACTAATACACGACAAAAAGGGCTTTACAACGTACAGTTAGGTCCATATATATTTGGACACTGACACGTTTTTTTTTTTACCTGTTTACTAAAACATATTCAAGTTATAGTTATATGATGGACATAAAGTCCAGACCTTTAGCTTTCATTTGAGGGTGCCCACAGAAGACACAGTGGTGGATGATCGCAGAAAAATAACCATGGTGAAGAGAAACCCCTTCACAACAGCCAACCAAGGGAACAACACTCTCCAGGATATAGGCGTATCAATATCCAAATCTACCATAAAGAGAAGACTGCATGAAAGTAAATATAGAGGGTTCACAGGACAGTGCTAGCCACTCATAAGCCTCAAGAATAAGAAGGCTAGATTGGACTTTTCTAAAAAAAAACATTTGAAAAAACCAGCTCACTTCTGGAAGAACATTCTTTGGACAGATGAAACCAAGATCAACCTCTACCAGAATGATGAAAAGAAAAAAGTATGGCGAAGGCATGGTACAACTCATGATCCAAAGCATACCACATCATCTGTAAAACATGACGGGGGCAGTGTGATGGCTTGGTCATGCATGGCTGCCGGTGGCACTGGGTCCCTAGTGTTTATTGATGATGTTACACAGGACAGAAGCAGCCGTGTGAATTCTGGGGTTTTCAGAGACATACTGTGTGCTCAAATCCAGCCAAATGCAGCCAAACTGATTGGTCAGCATTTCATAATACAGATGGACAATGACCCAAAACATAAAGCAAAAGCAACCCGGGAGTTTATTACAGCAAAGTAATGGAATATTCTTGAATGGCCAAGTCAGTCACCTGATCTGAACCCAATAGAGCATGCATTTCACTTGTTAAAGACTAAACATCAGACAGAAAGGCCCACAAACAAAAAGCAACTGAAAACCGCTGCAGTAAAGGTATTTCTATTAGTATTAGAAATTAACATTTTATTTACAATTATTTAATTTGTCTAGTTACTTTTGAGCCCCTGAAATGAAGGGATTGAGTTTAAAAAATGCTTTAGTTCCTCACCTCTTTATGCAATCATTTTGCTCAACCCCCTGAATAAAGCTGAAAGTCTGAACTTCAACTGCATCTGAATTGTTTTGTTCAAAATCCATTGTGGTAATGTACAGAACAAAAATTAGAAAAATGTTGTCTCTGTCCAAATATATATGGACCTAACTGCCTGCTGAACGGCAAATATATTTTTCTTTTGCCACTAATGCACAACAAAAAGGGCTTTAGAACATATAACTGCACCGCTGAACGGCAAATAAAATTTATTTTTTGTGCCACTAATACAAGCCAAAAAGGGCTGTAATTTTCGCACTTCACCACACAACGGCTAATAAGCCCTTTTTCCCACTAATACAAGCCAAAAATGTTTTAGAACATATAACTGCACCGCACAAGGGCAAATACGACGTAGAAATATATCCTTGTAATAAACCCTGTTAATGGCTGTATCAAACAGCACTTGCACCCAATAACAAGAACGGTTTGCTGGAATGACAGAGCTGTATAATGGCAATTTGGATCCCCAGTCAGTGCAGCAAGGTGTAACAGGATTGTTCCTATTACCCAGGCTGTAACCTCCCCTACTGATCCTTGTTCTACAGAAATGCTGTGGAAAGATTCCTCCCTATCCTTTTCCTACACCTTGAATAATCTTTCCCTAAACTTGTAAATCGTTTTTTTAGCACAATTAAGTTTTTTATAGCACTGTCCCTAGCGCCTGCTGACTTCTCTCCCTGCACTGAGAACGCTGGAAAGTGTCTGAATCCAAGATGGCAGTCGTATTTATAGGGCTGTGACATCACAGGGCTGGCTGGCTGCTGATTGGCTGCATGCATTGCATTATAGGTGATGCCGCATTCCCAGAGTTCCTTGCTCCATGTCCTCACACTTGCAGCAGCCATTTTAGGAAAAAATGTGATTCGTTACCACGAAGCGTGAGAAAATTTGGATTCGATGCGAATCGAATTTTTCCTGAAATTCAGATCGAATTCCTCTTCGTCAACTCCGATTCGCTCATCTCTAACTATTATTATTAGAAGATCTTACTAAACTAAAAAGATCTTAGCTGATACCACTGACAGGTTCTTGAAGTGAAGAAGCATTTCTTTGACCAAGATCAATAGAGAGAGGAGCACTGACCTTATTTTATGTTTTGTTTCATCTCTGGTCTTTTGAGAGAGGTTCTGGTTTTTCTCTGTCTAATGTGCCTTTGGTGCTTGGTCCTTGCATATTATTTCACCTCTGGGATGTAAGGTAAATGCATGGACTAATTCTAAGCAGGGGAGAAGTTCCACATACCGTATTTCCATGTGTTTTGTTTCTTGGTTAACCAGTGCGGCATTGGAATTTTTCAGAATTTTTTTAATAAGTTATGTTCACAGTTATGTTTGAATTCCAGTGGTCTAATATGGCTGAGAATCAGGCTACCAGAGTTCACCGTATCCGAAATTGCCAGATACGACCGCGTAACGCCAGAACCCTAATGACTATAGTGGGCTCTGATGGTAATCTGGCCGTTTCTCTGGCATGAATGCCAGGCTTCAGTAAGACAATTACTGCTGCATGCAGCAGATTTTGTCCAGCCGACATCTGGCATTTATGCCAGAATAGCCCGTCGGATCGGGCTACTGGATTCTCAAAGCTACTGTAAACTTATTAGATTCCAATTTTTATTATACAAAGGAGCTCTGAAAAATGAAAGGTGGAATGTGATTGGTTGCTCTGGGTAACCAGTTTTCTTTTACATCAGCTTTGATAAATCTCACTCAGTGGGCAGCATTTATCAATGTCTTTACGCCACTATTGTGGACTAAAAAAGTTTCTAATTATGGCACACGGCATATTTACTCCATTATTTGAGACTTTTCAGCTTGTTTCTAAAGTGGCTAGAAAAGGGCAGGTCTTAGTGCAGGGGTAGACTGGCCATAGACCCTGCAGAGAAATTTCCCGGTGGGCCAATGCTCAGAGGGCCACTTAAGCCCTCCTCTTAGCCAAAAGCCAGGTACATAAAGTTCTGATGCTCTCAACATTCATTAATTTAGGCAGTATTTTGGGCTGCACTGTGGTATCTAGAGCCACTTTTAGTTTTTTTTACAGGGCCACTTTGAGTTACCAGTTTGCCCCTGGCTTAGTGGTAGAGACAGAGCGTATTGCGACCCACCAGATTTGTTATAACTTGAGCCAGAGATTGACGTATGTTATAGCTCAAGTCTATACAGCCCGTGGCTGGCATAGATTTGAGTTTCTAGGACAGGGAGTGCCAGAGATGCGCCTAATCTCCATTTTCTTGATATTTCTGATGCAATACCACTGCATGACTTCTAGGACCTATGTCCAATCTCTGTAAAACATAGTGCCAATTCCATTGAGCAGCTGCTGAAAACAGCTCTGTGGAGGCATTGCACCATGGCAGTCCAGAGAACATCTCTGTGAAAGGAGTGTGCACAGTAGTACCCTCCGCCACTATGAACATGTAAGGAGACAGCACTCAGGCTTAAAGGTTGCAACCAGGTTGGAGATTTTGAGACACTCAACCACGTGGTGAGACAAAATACATTTTTCCTTCCTTTTTTACTTTTGCATTGTTTATCTAACTGAACTGAGGAACATTTACTCTGGAGCTCAGAGTTCACCTAATTTGATTGCCATAGTCACACAACTATTTAGCCAATAACTGGTATGAGTGGAGAGAAATGCCCTTGTTGAGCAATGTAAATGTTATACTCGTGATGTTTGCTACATTCTGAACATTTCATAAAATAGTCTTTCCAATCATAACAAACATGTGAGAAAGTTTACAGCATTCTAAGAATCCGAGAATGAGAAATATTAGATTATCTAAAGACAGAGGTGTAGCTAGGCTTTCCTGCACCTGGAGCAAAGATTCAGTACGGCACCCCGCATACACTGCATACCTCCCAACTTTCAAAAATCAGAAAGAGGCATGTAGCATGGTGGTACCAATACACCTTGTGATAAATGAAAGAACCAACTAGTCCTACCACATCCAGGGTTTTGGTGGCGTGTCAGTGTGATGTCCGCTGGATCCAGAACAAGGTCGCTGTGGTGATACAACAAACAAAATAGCCACATAAAAAAAAAAAAATAACCACATAAACAGGGCATGGTGACTGTCCCTGCTAAATCCCCAGCAGGGGTTGCTGTGCTGGCCTTCTAAGACCTAGCTATCCCAATGGTATAACAGGGTAATCTAGGACATTTCTTTTCCTTTAGTGCTACCACATAGTAGTTATGCCCACATTGTGCCCCCTCACAGTAATAATATTCACATTGTGCCTAGTTACAGTAGTTATACTCACATTGTTCACCCTCCCTCCATGGTGGTTATGTTCGCATTGTGCCCCCTTTACAGTAGTAATACCCACATTGTGCCCCCTTCACAGTAGTAATACCCACATTGTGCCCTTTCACATTAGTAATGCCCACAGTGTGCCCCCTCACAGTAGTCATGTCCACATTTTGCCCCTTTCACTTTAGTTAGCCCACATTGTGCCCCCTCACAGGCCTCATTGGGGCCCCTCATAGTAGTTATCTCCACATTTTGCACTTTTAATTAGTATCCCCTCCATTAATAAAGTAAAAAAAACACTGAATACTCACCTGTTTCCCCGATGATCAGACACATTCTGCGCTCCCCAGCAGGCACGATGCAGTCACAAATTGCGCATGCTTGGCTGTGTAGGAGGAACACACAGGCTGATTCCTGGGCCTGCACGCTTCTCCCACACAACCCAGCATTGCGATGTGTGACCTGCTGGGGAGCATTAGTGGCTGACCTGAATGCCCCCTCAACTGCCCAGGTGCCCCCTTATTCCTCTGTGCCAGGTGCCAGGCCCCACTCCCCCCCCCCCCCCTCTTCACACCCCTTTCTAAAGATTTTACCTGTCCATGCTCCAGCAGTTTAGCTTGCTTAAAGAGATTGTCGAAAATCATTCAAAATCTCATATAACCCCTGCAATTTCTTAAAATAAAAAGACATGTTATACTCACCCTTTTCTACAGTGCCTTTCTCTGTTGTACTGGTTCGTTACTCCTGCCATCATTTGTTTACAGCAACAGTGACCAGTGCATCCAGTCACTGTCCTCAGGTGTAGCCTGCTGAGGGCAGTTATTGGTTGCTAAGGTCACATGTGGTATCCAGACATGTCACTTCTGCTGTTTGTAAAGAAATAACGATAAGTGTACCAGATCAGCACCAGCAACAGCGCTGTAGAAATAAGTGACTATATTATGGTTTTTTATCTTAAACAATTGTAAGGGTTGTCCGAGATTTTTAATTATCTCAGACAGCCCCTTTAAGTACATTGTTGGGCGGAAGGCAAACTGCCCCCATCCCCAAAGGGGTCCCCTTCCATATGGGCAGCAGTTTACATCGGAAGACGGGAGTGCATGACTCCCATCCCCGCCGTTCTGCCTCATTGGCTGATGGCAGCTAGGCCTGAAGCCTATGAAGCAGTAGAACAGAGTAGAAGGTCACTGCGACCGTCTGCTCTGGGACGTGGCAAATCTAGCAATGCCAGTGTGTGGCCAGGTCTGTGGCCTGCAATGCAGAAGAAGACGGAGAATGGGAGTCAGAGAACTGGCCCTGGCTTTCTTCCAATGTAAGCAGGCCACACTTCACAACCTCTTCTTGCTGCACTAGCGTCTATCCAGGAGCAGTGTATAGTCTTCAGTCCGGAGCAGAAGGAAGAGATTTGGGAGTGTTGACTGCAGAGACTAAGGACATCTATTGGAATCATTGGAAATACAGTCCTTTGTTTAGTGCATTTTGTTAAATTTTAGTATCGAGATTGGATGATATAGACCCTCTTCTTTTTTTAAAATCATATGCAACCATGGAATTATGTCATTGTTTAGTATTTAATCATTGTGTGGTGGAAATATTTGGTCCTTATATAGTGGTAATATGTGACAAGGCTTTTACCTCTTATCTGTTAAAACCAACACTCTGGCATACCGCCATTTGATCAGACTAAATGTGAGTGTGTAACACTATTTCCTCTGGGACCCCACTTAAAATTTTGTCTAAAACCGGCCTGGAGCATAGGATAAATGTTGACTGCAGGATCAGATACCACCACCTGCCCACACTGCAGCTTATAGCCCAGCCACACGGTCACCGTAAACTACCGTATATATTCCTTATATCAAAATAACAGTAACTGAAAGGGGACACAGTATAAAATTGTATCTGGTCTCTAGTCAGGTAGGTGGTAAATGGACCAATCTTGAGTTGATTAATTTATATTTCAGATGCATTCAAACAATACATTGGTTGATAAGGTGTTCACTTTATGAATGTGGGTGGGGTATGTCTGAAAGTATAAGAAATTTTCATTTTTTGTTTTTCACTATTCTAGGCCCCATGCATACGACTATATCCATTTTGTGGATATGAATACAGTCCATGTGCTGTACGCATTTTTTGGGGGACCCATTGACTTCTGTGGGTCCATGGTCCACTTTTTGCAGGATGTACATATGGATGCGGAAATCAAACGGATGATCCGTGTGCTTCCCGCATCAGTATGTATGTTCCGCAAAACATGTCCTATACTTGGCTGCAAAGTGCACACCATGGACCCTTTGAAGTAATGGTCTTGCAAAAACGTGGATGCAACACAGATGGTATACGTATTTTGTGGATTTACAATTTGCGGACTGCAAAATACATACGGTCATGTGCGTGAGGCGTTACATACATATGGATGTTTGCAGTCTTTATTATTTGAAATAAATATACTGCATTTAGCCTGCAAAACTTGGCTTATTACTCCAGGCTAAAGGAAACCTGGGCAGACCCCAAAACAAAACTCATTTTAGAAGGAAATGAAAATGAAATTGACTGCAGATGAGTTAAAACATAAATCCCATTTTATGTTAAGTTGGCCAGTAATTGTGTATTTGTACTGGCAATATTTTGAAAGACTTCTTTTAAAAATGGTGTTTTTATAATTAGTGTATGTCTGTTACAAATGCCACCCTTTTATATTACCACCTTAGTCTCTTTGTCATATAAAATGAGTATATAGATTAAAAGCCTGCCCTGCTCGACTCCAATAAAAATAATATATATAGTATATATATATATATATATAGATATATATATTATTATTAGAAAATATAGTTGCTAAACTTGCTGTATTGTTGTATTTTTATTACTGTATAAAACACCTCTGCAAAGGTAATAGTGTTTTGGGGTCCAAAAATATTGATTTACTTTTGAATGCCAAAAGAGTACTTAAAGGAGTTCTCCGGAAATTAAGAAAATAAAAATACTTAAATACTTCTTTATTATAAATATATTTCCAAATACCTTTTATTAGGTATATTGGCTTGTTTTGTCTAGGGAGCAATCATTAGTGGATATAAAATGGCTGCCGTCCTATTAGTGCACACAAAGCCTGTCCTAATCACACAAGACAAGTTAATTCACAGCACTGAGCTAAAGAGCTGCCTCATCCTCCTCTCTGCTCGTCAGGGATTATGTTCCTGAATACAGCTGATAAATGATAGCTGTATTCAGGATTATAATCCCTGACACGTAGAGCAGATAGGAGGATGAGGCAGGATGAAGCTAGCACAGAGGCTGTATAGAGGAGCACACAGAACCCCACAGTTCCAAATTATGAAACCACTGTAGTGGTTCAAGTGCCACTGTATGGCATTTTCCTTTTCACAACAGTCAGTGACATATGAAGTAGACCAGAGACCCTGGCTGTTCCCAAGCCTTGCCCATAACCATCCCATCTGTTCCACAGTGCTTGCTGAGTGGGCAATGACAGCTGGGCATTACCATCCCACGTTCTTAAAGCTCTGTTGCCATACACACTCACACTGTCCAATCATCGCTGATAGTATCACGCTGTGTAGGGGCACATGATCTTGACAAGAAGAATGGTAACATCCAGTTATCAATAACATCTGGACTACACAGAGATTTCTTGTGGAGTATAAGTATTTATTAAAATACATAACATCATCTTCCTTGATTGGAGTTATCCTCTTCCATTTTCTTCTCCATCCAGCCTAGAGTGCCATGACATCTTCAGAAATAGATTCTGATGTTACCATTTGAATTTTAGCAATAATTTCTAGGCTGCAAGTTTGGCAAATAAAGAAATACACTAGTACACTTTTTATTTCTATTTTTGAGTAGAGCACCTGGAAGTTCTCCGGGTTCGGCCGAAAAGTTCGAGTTCGGGACCCGAACTTGACCCCAAACCCGAACCCCATTGAAGTCAATGGGGACCCAAACTTTGGGGCACTAAAATGACTCTAAAAGAGTCATGGAAAGGGCTAGAGGGCTGCAAAAGGCATCAAAATGTAGTTAAGAACATGACAAGTGCCCTGCAAACAAATGTGGATAGGGAAATTGCTTAAAATAAAATAAAATTAAAAATAATAATCTTGAACTAGGAGGAGGAGGTCCATATGGAGTAGGAGGTTGAGGAGGCGGTTGGACGTGGCGGTGTAGGTGGAAGCGGTGGTGGAGGAGGTAGTAGCCAACAACATTGTTTTTTGTTTTTAACTTTTTATTTTTTTATCTTTATTTTATTTGGGTGGACCCCAAAACATTGGGAAATATAGAAAAGAAAACAAAGAAAAAGTGCGCTGGAGTATAACAAAGGCTGGGTGACGCCGGTATACATGTCTATTCTGCACAAGGTACGGACAAGTCCTATGGGATCGATGCCTGGTTCATTTTAATGAACATGAGCTTGTCCAAATTGGCTGTGGACAGGTGCCTGCACTTGTCTGTGATAACGCCCCCTGCCATGCTAACAACACGTTCAGACAATACACAGGCTGCAGGGCAGGCCAGCACCTCCAAGGCGTAAAGGGCAAGCTCAGGCCATGTGCCCAATTTGGAGACCCAGAAGTTGAATGGGGCAGACCCATAAGTCAGTATGTGTAGGCGTGTGCACACATACTGTTCCACCATGTTGCTGAAATGTGGCCTCCTGCTAAGACGTTCCGAATCAGCTGGTGGTGCTGGTTGTTGTGGCATGCTAACAAAGCTTTTTCACATTTTGGCCATGCTAACCCTGCCTTCTGAGTGCTGGCGGTGCCCCAGCTACGTTGGTGACTTCTTCCTCCTCCTATGCCTTCGCCTTGTGCTTCCACTGAGGCCCTGGTGTCAGTTGGGAATGCCACCAGCAGCGGGTCAAGGAGCGCCTCCGTCATCTGGCATCTATTCGCCCCGCTGAAGGATTATTTTGAAATTGTGTAGAAGCCACACGGGGCCCCCACGCTGCAGATTGATCATGGAGACATTATAGAGATTTTCACAGCATATAACTACTGCACCCAACAATCTAAATGCCGCAGAATTTACAGAATATATTTCCCAGTGAGGTATGCAGTGCAGGGGTAGTTTGAAAGGAAAAAGGGTATAGATCACCCAACAATGTAAACGCCGCCGAATTTACTGAATATATTTCCCAGTCAGGTATGCAGTGCCGCAGGAACACACCCTCCAAGCCACTTGTGAATGACTGGTCTGATAATCTTGGAAATGTCCACCCACAATTTAAGAGCTGGAATTACTGATTAAATTTCACCCTCAGAAAAGCAGTCCAGGCCGCAAATGTACTTTATGGCAAAAATAAGTGTTTTTTTCACCAACAATGTCACAGTTGTATTTACTGGTTAGATTTTACTGTCAGAAATACAGTGCAGACCGCAAATGTACTTTATAGCAAAAGATAAGTGTTTTTTTCACCAACAATGTCACAGTTGTATTTACTGGTTATATTTCACTGTCAGAAATATAGTGCAGGCTGCAAATGTACTATCTAGCGCAAAAAGTGTGCTTTTTTAAAACAACCTGCAGTATTTAATGTTTTTATTGGACTGTCAGAAATGCAGCGCAGCCCGCAAATGTACTATCTAGCACAAAAAGTGTGGGGTTTTTTCTACCAACAATGTAAATGTAGTATTTAATGGTTTTATTGGACTGTCAAAAAAGCAGCGCAGGCTGCAAAGGTACATTCTAGCACAAAAAATGGGAATTTGTCAACCGACAATGTAACAGCAGTATTTACTGGTTTTATTTGACTATCAGATATGTGTCAGTGTCAGAAAGAGAAAAAAATCACTTAAGGTCACACAGATATGTCACAGACTAAAATAATTGAATTATTTCCATTGCAAGGTATGCGCTGCAGGCCGCAGGGATACTTGATCGCCAAAAAAAGGGAATTTGTCCCACCAGAATCTAACAGATAGATTTAATGAATAGATTTTCCCTGTCAGATATTCAGCACAGGGGTAGTTCACATAAAAAAGTGGGAATATGTCCCCCCCTGGGGCTCTGAAGTCATAGACTGATTACCTATATTATTTTCCCTTCCCCTGGCACATATGCAGTGTAGGTTCACTTAAAAAATAGGTATATGTTGCCCACTGAACTAAAAGAACAGGATTAAATTATTGCCCTGGCACATATGCAGGTGCAAGTGCACTACACTTGCAATAAATGGCCTCCGACACCCACCTAACTAACAGACAGATAAAACTTATTTTTCTGTGTCACTGGGCTCATGGGTAAAAAAATGTAGCATAGCACCCACAAAAATAATCGCTGTAGTTTGCAGATTTAACACCAAGTGCACCAGACCAGAATTGTTTCCTAATCTCTCCCTCACAGTAGCATGTATTTCAAGTATACACTCGTTTATAGCCTACCAACAAAGAAATGCCAGGCAGTATCCCAAAATTCCAGATACAGTTTTACTGAAATCAGAGGTCTTAATCCTACCGCTAGGTCACTGACCTGAACAAAGCAATGGTTTCTAGAAATAAATATTCCTCCTTGAATCACGAATAGAGATGAGCGAAAAAATTGTTTAAAAATTTGATTTTTTTAATTTTTTTGTTCTATTCGAATTTATTCATAGCGAATCTCATTAAAAAACAGCTATTTCCTGGCTTCAGAGAGCCTTTATAGTGGTGCGCCTTGCAGTAACACGCATAGGGAGTCTGCTGTGGTAGTGAAATAATACTGTGAGTCAGTATGACATGCAGATGACAGGCGTTGCTCTTAGAATCACTGCACACTTATTTGGGCAGTCACGGGCCCAAAACTGACCAAATAACTCAAGTATGAACTCAGCCTCACAGGTCGATGTTAGCGCCAAGAAGAAACGCACTCCTTTTACACCGTCGTCAGCTGATTCCAAATAGATGTCTACAGAACCTGTTCTATTAAACGCTTAAACAAGTAGAGCCCCCGACAGAGTGGAGAGGGTGTCAGCAGTAAGTTTGTGTTGATGTCACTGATTATTTTGCCCTTCCTCTGATCCGTCAGAATCCTGTCTGTTGAGCATCCGCCTTCACTCGGTCAGCATTTGGTCAGTAATCCAACAGTATTGCTAATGCCAAAACAGAGATAACTGTGTTTTGTACCCACTCCTGCTTTTGGCTACCAAATCACAAGCCAATTCTGATTAGGCCATACAGGCCTTACAGCTGCTACACAGACAGGATCCGTTGTGCGTCTCATTTTTCCTTCCTTCTGACAGATCAGAAGAAGGGTCAAATAAATGATGATGTCAGCAAGACCGAAGGGCAAAATAGTGGCCTAGTTATGAAGTGGGGAGCTTGGGAACAGCATTAGGAGGCCACAGAGTGGCATATTGACACTGTGGAGGTGGCAGCAGCAGCATCAAGAGGAGGCCACAGAGTGGCAAAATGACAGAGTGTGGAGGTGGCAGCAGCAGCTGCATCAGGAGAAGGCCACAGAGTGGCACAATGACAGTGTGGAGGTGACAGCAGCATCAGGAGGCCACAGAGTGGCAAGGTGACATAGTGTGGAGGTGGCAGCAACATAAGGAGGCCACAGAGTGGCAAGGTAACATAGAGTGGTGGTGGCAGCAGCATTAGGAGGCCACAGAGTGGCAAGGTGACATAGTGTGGAGGTGGCAGCAGCATGAGGAGACCACAGAGTGGCAAGGTGACATAGTGTGGAGGTGGCAGCAGCATCAGGATGCCACAGAGTGGCAAGGTGACATAGTGTGGAGGTGGCAGCAGCATCAGGAGGCCACAGATTGGCACAATGACCAAGTGTGGAGATAAATGCAGCATGAGGAGACCACAGAGAGGCACAATGACAGAGTATGGAGGTGGCAGCAGCATGAGGAAGCCACATAATGGCACAATGACAGAGTGTGGAGGTAGCAGCAGCATGAGTAAGCCACAGAGTGGTACAATGACAGAGTCTGAAGGTGGCAGCAGCTTGAGTAGGCCACAGGATGAGGCCACAGAGTGGCACAATGACCAAGTGTGGATGTGGCAGCAGCATCAGGAGGCCACAGAGTGACCTTGTGACATAGTGTGGAGGTGGCAGCAGCATCAGGAGGCCACAGATTGGCAAGGTGACATAGTGTGGAGGTGGCAGCAGCATCAGAAGACCACAGAGTGACCTTGTGACATAGTGTGGAGGTGGCAGCACCATGAGAAGACCACAGAGTGGAAAGGTGACATAGTGTGGAGGTGGGAGCAGCATGAGGAGGCCACAGAGTGGCAAGTTGACATAGTGTGGAGGTGGCAGCAGCATCCATCAGAAGACCACAGAGTGACCTGGTGACATAGTGTGCAGGTGGCAGCAGGATCAGAAGACCAGATAGTGACCCGGTGACATAGTGTGGAGGTGGCAGCAGCATCGGGAGACCAAAGAATGACCTGGTGACAGAGTGGGGAGGTGGGTGGCAATACCAGTACCAGCTGAAGATGCATCAGGCAGGTGGCAGCATGAGAATAGTAGCTGAGGCAGGTAGCCAGGCATGTAGCACCATGGATGATCTATTCTGATGCATCAAGTATTGGTGGGTGGAAATCCTGGCTGATCCACGCCTGATTCAGCTTGACAAAGGTCAGTCTCTCCACATTTTGGGTGGACAGGTGAGTTTTTCTTGGGGTAACTATGGCCCCTGCTGCACTAAACACCCGCATTGATGCCGCACTACTGGCCGGGCAGGACAGCTTTTCCAGGGTAAACTTGGCCAGTTGCGGGCACAAATCCAGTTTGGCTGCCCAGTAGTCCAGCAGATCTTCACTCCAGGTATGCCAGCACCTGCTGGTTCAAAACGTGAGCGCAGAGTGCCCCCCCCCCCCCCCGGTCAGACCTGCAAGAGGTTGGATGATGGCGCAGATAGTAGTTCAGTTTGTCCTCTCAGCGGGTGTAAAAAAGGCCCTCATTTTGGACTGGTAGCGAGGGGCCAACGAGGTGGAGAGCCACGAGTCATCCCTCTGCCAAATGGTGACAATTCGGCTGTCACTATGCAAGCTAGTGAGCATGCATTGGGCCATTTGTGCAAGTGACTCGGAGGGACTCCCTGCCTCCATCTCAACTGCATACTGCCACGGTGTGTTTGGGTCCTCTGCCTCGTCTTCCGCATCGCCGTGTAGCTCCTCTGGCTGCTCCTGCTCCTCCTCTCCTGTCACCTGTGTGTAAAAACAACCTATTTCGCTACACACTGCTGGTGCTTCAATGTCCTCCTCCTCCTCCACAGGGCTCATGTGGCCGTGAGATCTAGGCGCCACATCTCCAGTCCTCTGACCAGCCAGATTTACCAGCATCTGTTCCAGGACATGAAGCAGTGGAATGGCGTTGTTCATCCTGTAGTCCTGGCGACTGACAAATAACACGGCCTTCTCAAAGGACCTGAGCAAACGGCAGGTGTCACGCATGAGCTGCCACTGGCTGACATCGAAGTTACACAGAAGAGCACTTCTGTCCGCTTGGAGCATCACGAAATCGCTTATGGCATATATCATCTGTTGTTCTCATGATTGCCATGATTTTTATTTTTTATTTTTTAGATAAATTATTCCTCCTGTCATTATAGAGTGACCTGGTGATTGGTGTATGGCTCACCATGGTTTCTTCATGTATTTAATAGTGACTTTTGTCTTTCTCCCATATTTTCTCATATAAAGGCTGAAAATGAAAAGCCTTTATTTAAGCCAGTGGGACTCATCGTATTGAGTTTATATATCCACTTGGCTTCAGATTGTAACAATTTTCTGTCCAGATTACCCCTTCTTGGTCCCAGGTTTTCTCTCTCAAGGCCCCAAAATTTCAGGCCTTTTGGACTGTTTTCATAAAAATATCTCATATGTCGTGCAATGGGTGTATCTTTATTTGTTTTAATAGCACTCAGCTGGCCAGACATTCGCCGTCTGAGTTCTTGTGTGGTCTTCCCCACATAAAGTTTGGGGCAGTAACACATTGCCACATATATCACTCTCTGAGTTTTACACGTTATCAATTGCCCTATTTCATATTTTTTCTCATCATTTGGGTTAGTAAGTTCACATGCCTATACTATAAATTTGCAAAAGGAGCAGTCTTCACATGGGGAGGACCCATTGGGGCCCATTTTTTCTTTTTTACTCATAGGGCCTGTATGGTCCTGATGATGGCTGTATACAAGGTGGTCCTTAAGGTTTTGCCCCCTCCTGTATGTTATATTTGGATAGGAGCTTAGGACCTGCTGTAATTCTCTGTCTGATATCAGAATATGCCAGTGTCTTTTCAAAATTTGGTCAACATAGTGGCTTATCCCTTGTGTTAGGCTATCATTGCCTGATACAATAGGCCTTCCTGGAATTAGCATTTTCCTTTTGTGCACTTTAGGAAGTGCATAGAAGGTAGGGATAGTTGGAGATTTATTGTAATATTGAAAGATATTGAAATTCATCTTTACTGATCAAATTGTCAGTTTTTGCTAGTGTGAGGAGTTTTTTCAACTCTTGCAGGTATTTTTCTGTGGGGTTAGTGACAAGAGTTTGATATGTTTTTCTATCATTAAGGAGTCTCAGAACCATCTCGACATATTCTTGTTTGTCCAGTAGAATAATATTGCCTCCTTTATCGCTTGGTTTGATTACCAAACTTTTATCTTTTTTAAGACGTTCCAAAGCTTCATGTTCCTGTGAAGTGAGGTTAGATTGACTGCTCGCAACACCAGCTCCCACGCCACTCTCCTCATCACTACTTGCCCACCTACAGTAATGGAGGAAGCGGTGGATGTCTCCTCCACATCTTGGCTTGCCAGTAGCTGCTGACTGTCTTCTAGTAGCTCATCCTCACTGTATAGTAGAGCTGATCCCACAGCATACAATACTTCTCTGACTGAGGGAACAGAAAAGGACAGAGGCAGGTTGAAAACATGTGAGGGCACAGGGCCTGCTCCCAGGCCATGCCAACTAACAGTTGTTTCTGATGAACCCACCGACTCTTGGCTGGGAGTGTCTGATGTCACTTGCGACAAAGTTGAAGATCGAGTCAACCATTCAAGAACCGCTGGGTTGCTGGTCAAGACTCGACCGCTAGCTGACATTGGGAGCTCAGGTTTCTCGAAGTGACCCCTGCTCCCATGGCCCCTTACTCTGCTGCGACCTGTGCCTGCGCCAGAAAAATTTAGGCCTCTACCACTCCCCTGTGCAGGGCATGGCACTTCTCTGTCTGACATACTGTTAGATTAAATAAATAAAAAGAAAATTAAAACACCCCAAAAAAGTCTGTAATTTTCTCACTTCACCACACAATGGCTAATATGCCTTCTTTAGAACATATAACTGCACCGCTGAACGGCAAATATATTTTACTTTTGCCACTAATACACAACAAAAAGGGCTTTAGAAAATATAACTGCAGCGCTGAATGGCATATATTTTTTCTTTTGCCACTAATACAGTACAAAAAGGGCTGTCGTTTTCGCACTTCACTACACAACGTCTAATAAGCCATTTTTTTCCTACTAATACAAGCCAAATGCTTTAGAACAGGCATCCTCAAACTGCGGCCCTCCAGCTGTGGCAAAACTACAACTCCCAGCATGCCCAAACAGCCTACAGGTATCAGCCTACAGCAGGGCATTGTGGGAGTTGTAGTTTTACAACAGCTGGAGGGCCACAGTTTGAGGATGCCTGCTTTAGAACATACAGTATAACTGCATAGCACAAGGGCAAATAAGACATAGAAATATTTCCTTGTAATAAACCCTGTTAATAGCTGTATCAAACAGCACTTGCACTCCAAAAACAAGACCGGTTTGCTGGAATTACAGAGCTGTATAATGGCAATTTGTGTGCCCAGTCACTGCAGCAAGGTGTAATAGGATTGTTCCTATTATCCAGGCTGTAACCTCCCCTACTGAACCCTGTTCAACATAAATGCTGTGGAATGATTCCTCCCTATCCTTTCCCTACACCTTGAATAATCTTTTCCTGAACTTGTAAATCGATTTTTTACCACGTTTTTTCTAGCACTGTCCCTAGCGCCTGCTGACGTCTCTCCCTGCACTAAGTACACTGGAAAATGGCAGAATCCAAGATGGCTGAGGGTATTTATAGGGCTGTGACATAACAGGGCTGTCTGACTGCTGATTGGCTGCATGGATGGCATTATGGGTGTTCCCACCTTCCCAGAGTTTCTTGCTCCATGTCCTCACACGTACAGCAACTATTTTAGGAAAAAAATGATTCGTTACCTCGAATCGTGAGGAAATTCGGATTCGATGAGAATCAAATTTTTCCTGAAATTCTGATCGAATTCCACTTCGTTAACGTCTCTAGTCACGATCTGTTCCAAGATTCCATATTCTTATAGTTTTCAGAATTAGAGCACCAAGTAAGAGATCCATTTTCTTCTTTGTTTTATACAAAGATACACGTTGTGTGCCCACTTAGGAAACTTCTCCTACTAGAGATGTGCAATTTAATGATTATATTAATATAACACAGTTTAGGGTTAATCATAACCAACCCTCCTTCGCTTGTTGTCAGGTAAGTTACTTCTTTTTTTATCAGATAAAGGCTTCATTCAGATGGCAATATTTTGGTCAGTATTTTGGTTTGGTATTTGTAAGTCAAAACCATGGGTGCAGGCTCGGACTGGCCCACATGGGTACAGGAGAATCCCCCGGTGGGCCCCTAGTCTCCCACCCCCTGCGCAAGTGGCACATAACGCAGTAGACTTACTGCACTACATACATATATTCAATGTACAGCCCCTCAACCAGCCTATATTCATATAAAAAAACTTGATAGATTATTAAAGAAACTCCCCAGTTTAATATTATGGACACGATCAGAGCTGAGATGACCTCTAGGTATAGAGGAAAGCTAGTCAGTGTCCTCTTTTCCCCAGGACCTACCTTCTCAAAGATGCTGCAGGGAACCCCATATTCAATCATCAGGTAGCATCTTGCTGCTGTGTGAGCAGGTAATATTTGAATGTATCTGTACGGTGGGCCCCCAAAATACATTTTACTGGTGGGCCCTAGGCAACCCAGGCCGACACTGCATGGGTGGGACCTAAATATTGAAGGGATGCAAACAGTATTGCACTGAAGTTCCTTGGGCGCACCAGAGAAAAGGATTCAGAGGGCCCACCTTCTGTGTATAAAGGACCTTAAGGACCCTGTTTAATTAGGGGTCCATTACTGTCAAAGCTTGGGCCTTCAGGAGGATCCTCTGGTACTCTGGTGAGCCAGTCCGAACCTGGGTGTAAATCTTTCCATAGCTTTCTTCTGTGTTTTTGCTTACAAATGATGCAAAATACTAATGAAAATACTGCCATCTGAATAAAGCCTAAGTCTGTTTACCTTGCAATCTGGAAAAATAGACTGTTGATCCGTTAGCTAACACCAATTATCTCAATAAAGAGTTATTCTGATTTCTATCTTCTTGAAAAAAAATCTCTTAATTTCTAAACCCAACCTTAACCAGAGACTTTCGTTTTCCTATCATGTCTTTTTAAGAGTTTTTCCACATGGCCTAAAAAGCTGAACAGTGTGGAAATTTGTAAGCGGACTGGAGCTATGTATTTTCCATCTACAGTATTACACACAAGATTTATGGCATTTCTATTAATCAGTCATATAATAAAATAATTCATACAACAAAGCTTATAATATTTTTCTATATTGGGCTATTCAGCTCTCGCTGTTGGTGAGAGCTACTAGTTTTCAGAGAACAGGCCAAGAGAAATAAACATAATCCTTAAAAGTATCTAAAATAACATTTTCTCACAGCTCAAAATACCTAGACATAAATTTTCCATTGTGAAGGATTAAAAAATGGCATAGTATAATTGGTTTTATTACGAGGATTATTGCACGTACAGAGTGGTCAAGGCATAGCTGTAATAGACATCCGATTTTTGATAAAGATAAATTGGTTATATTAACAAACAATATGTTTAAATGCCTTTCGTATAGCATCTGCATTACATGTTACTATTAATCACATAGCAATGTTTTTCGTGAGTTTATACTTTTGTCTTACTAAGTGCCAGGCATTAATCTGATTTATCTGAACCTAATGTAGATAATTGTTGACCGCTTGCTTGAACTGTACAGGCTTCGGTTCCTGCACATTGCACTAACACTCCGATAAACCTGATCAATTTGAAAGTTGGACCATGTGTTGTTTTCAGTTGGTTAGAATATGAAAAGACGAGAAATGAAAGATTCTTGGGAGAATAAAACCACAATTGGTAATTTTAGGAAGAAATATACATAAAATCATTCTTTTATATTCCCTAGCACATAAATGTTGCTTACTTGGATAGTCTGCTTGCTTGAAATCACTGGACCTCTAGGCAACCACAGTACTCAAAATCTGCCAAAGGCCCAGCTAATGAACCTAATGTATTGTACATTCCCCATCACAGACACACAAAAAGTGTGCTTTATAGTAACCATACTTCAGAAACACAACCCACAGGCTTTGGAGCAATTTTCCTGGCATATTACAACAGAGCAAATATGAAAATGTTAGTGTCCTTAAAGTCGAAATTCTTCAATACTCCCGTTTACTAAACCAATAAAACTCCTAGCTCTCTGCACATTACCACTCTCTTCTTCAACCTTATCTTCACTCTATCACCAAGTTCAAGCATGTGTGCTCCCAAGACTCCTAAGCTGGTCATACATTTTAGATGGCTGTTGGCTGAACACTTGTTTGGATGTCGGCTACACTATTTGGCCAAAGGTATTGTGACACCTACACATTACACGTATATGAGCTTTTATGACATCCCATTCTAAAGCCACAGGCATTAATATGTATTTTCTATCCCTCCTCCCCCCCCCCCCCCTTTTGCAGCTAAAACAATCTTCTGAGAAGGCTTTGTATGAGATTTTGGAGTGTGTCTGTGCAAATGTTTACCCATTCACATAGATGAGCAATATGAGGTCACTGGTGTTGGATGAGAGAGCTTTACTTACAATCTCCGTTCTAGTTTATCCCAAAGGTGTTCGATGTGGTGGAGGTCAGCGCTCTGTGCGGGCCAGTCCTTCCACACCAAACTCATCCAACAGTGTCTTTAGTGATGTTGTTTTGTGCAATGGGGCACAGTCATGCTAGAACAGAAAATGGCCTTCCCCAAACTGTTCCTACAACGTTGGAAGCAGAACCAGAACGGAAGCCCCTCATAAAAAGTGGATCCCACTCTATGATGTCCATGTCCTACCTCTTTAACAGTTACGGCAAGAGAAATGTCAAATAATCTCTTATATATAAAGGCACAAATATTCTAAGTATAACTTTCAGCTGAATACAAAAAGCTATTTAGGGTACTGTAAAAATGTGTAAATCGTTTTTTTGCTAGTTTATCAGTCCATCGAGTTGTAGATCTGTAGCTTTTACTTCTGCATCCTCTTACAAATCACCATCAATATCAATATTTACATCCTGATTAAACAGTAAAGTGAAATTGCTGTGGATGGTGATTTGTCCCTATGACACTCTATGTGACCCTATGACAACACATTGCAATGGCAGGCAGTGAGTTTTGTCAAGAAATAGGTGTAGATTCACATTACTCCTGATGATAAAACTTGGAGAGGACATCTTATCTCTTGAGAACAAAATGATCAGGCATGTTGAAATCCAACAGCCTGATGCTTCTGTTCCCAAAAATCGTGAAGGAATCAGGAGACTCTCATACAGATGGTGATGGTCAGCCAGTCCTACCAAAATCAGCAGTTTTGGCAAACATACATCTAATGTTTATAACCAGTTTTAGTTAAACAGGACCTGCCACCACTCCTGAAATGTCTGTTTTAGCAGCTACTTGCATTCCACATGTAATAACCATTCTGGATCATATATTGATTTGTCTCTCTGTTGTGCAACTACTTTTTTATTCCTGCTAGAAGTTAAGGAGAATTATGAGCAGTTTGCAATGAACGTCCAGAAGGTTACAAGTTGGGGATGTGTCCCTGCACAGTTTCAGACTGTGCAGGGACACATCCCCAACTGGTAACAATCCATGTAGACCTTCATTGCAGGCTGCTAATAATTATTTCATAACTTTTAACAGGAATAATAAAGGAATGGCACATTATAGAGTCATAATAATAAATACTCTAGGACCATTATTACATAGAAATGCAAGTGGTAATTGAAACAAACATATCAGGAAAGGTTACAGGTCCTCTTTAATAGAGGTGTGTCCTCTGTTCAGGTTAGTGTTGGGCGTGAATATTCGAATTGTGAATATTTATGGCGAATATCGGCACTTTGAGAATTCGTGAATATTTAGAATATAGTGGTATATATTCGTATTCGAGAATATTTGTCATTTTTTTCCATCAGAACACATGATTCCTCCCTGCTTCTTGCTTGTGGGCCAATGAGAAGACACCAATGTCTTTCTCTGAGCTTAGCAACATCTCTAGCAACCAATAGGAAAGTTGCCTACCCCTTTACTATATAAGAACCTCCCCAGCAGCCATTTTCTGCATTTTTTTACAGTTATGAGAGAGACAGCAGTGTCACTGCTGTGCTCTGTGTTGTGCTGTCACATTACGTAGTTAGTTAGCTTATATATATATAATATAGATAGTTAGTGGCAGATAGTCAGTGTAGGTTAGATTGTGATAGAGTGTAGCTGATAGCTTCCAGTGCAGGGGGTTAGGTAGTGTGATAGGTACTGCTGTCCTGTCCATACATACATGCTACAGGCATAGTGCTGTGATGTCACAAGTTCACAACAATACTTAGTGCACCAATCACTAATATGTAGTCAGACCTGCTAAAATGTGAAGTTGCCCGTATTGCGCAAAAATATGCGCACCAGTTGCCGATTTGCGCAATCGCGAATATATTGAAGAACTCTACCTGCATGTAAAGCTATTGTAATGTTCTGCCGTGAACATAACCATAGCAAAGGCAGGTGCACTCTGCGGCAATACTAAACCCTCACACTGATGTTAAAATTGAGAGGTTAGTTTGACACATCCTACTAGGAGGACATGTCTTAAGCTCGAACACCACGCCAAGGTCTCTCAAGTAGCCCGAGGCCCTACCACTCAACCTACCTGTGCCGTATGGGCGATACCAGGGGCCGTTGGGCATTACGGGAGCGTTGTGACCTCCAGCATGTAACCATGCTTTAGTATTGCCGCAGAGTGCACCTGCCTTTGCTATGGTTATGTTTTTGATTGTTCTCCACATCCACATTATCGTTATCGTATGTAGGATGGTTATTGTGGTACTTGTAGTCCATTGCTGGCATCTTCCATTGTATGCATCTTTTGCTGTTGATTGCCCCTAGCAACGGACTACAAGTGCAGGATGTGCTCCCCTAGAGACATGCACAACTGCATATGGGTTGAGCATATCCTGCTTGTTAAACACCACACCACGTTTTCTAATGTTCTGCTGTGCCAACCATTTTCTCCAAAATCAAAAGTGAACCACACCTGTATTGCGCAGGCAATACACGAGTACTACATTGCCGATTTTTGCAATCAAGAAAATAATCTATAACAGGCATGCTCAACCTGCGGCCCTCCAGCTGTTGGAAAACTACAACTCCCATCATCCCCTGACAGCCTACAGCTTTTATCCTACAGAAGGGCATCGTGGGAGTTGTAGTTTCACAACAGCTGGAGGGCTGCAGGTTGAGCATCCCTGATCTATAACATATGATGAATATTCACCTAAATATTGGTGAAATATCGTGAATTTGAATCTTGCCCCTGCCGCTCATCACTAGTTCAGGTAACAATCTATTATTCAGAGCAGAGAGAATCTACAAAGAGTATCTCTCACAGAGACAAGGCACGTGTATCTATAACAAGGCCAGCCCATAGATTTCAACAGGCATAGTGTTATGCCTTGAGGTGTTCATACACCTTCAATCAGAGGCAGATTGGCCATAGACCTTACAGGGAAATTTCCTGGTGGGCCGATGCCCAGGGTGTCACCTGGGCCCTCCTCACAGCTGACCAGTGGAGGTTTTTGGGGATGTATTTTGTGCCGCTGGCAGTATTTTGTGATGGACTGTAGTATTTTGCTGTGTTGGGGTGGTATAATGTGCCACAATATGGTATTGTTGGCCCTGCCTTCCATCAATTTGGACCTGACTACAAAACAGGGCCACTTTTAGTATTTTTTCCAGGGCCACTTTAAATTCCCAGTCCGCCCCTGCCTTCAATAGCTTTTGACCAATTGCTCATTCAGCCCACAGCTATCACTCCTGCCAACTCCCCCATAAACACATGCTTGATTCAGCCAAACGCTCCAGGTATGTTCTTATCTTTCTGCATTAATTTTCTCTCCTTTTATTTTGCATCAATATCCTGTTACACAAGATCATTACAATAATTGGATGATTTGAAAGGTCCAGATTTTTGTAGACTCTACAGATAAGAAGCAATGTGCTCCTTGCCAACATTCAGCTAAAGTTGTAGAAGGAAATGGAGGGCATATCTATATTATTATTATTCATTTGAAAGGCGGAGGCACGGCAGCGCACGGCGAGAGGCTGCCGGAATAAATGTCGGACATGTCGTAGTTTTATTCCGGCAGCCTCTCACCGTGCACTGCCGTGCCTCCGCCGGAACTCCATCCCGCCCCCATTATAGTCAATGGGGCCGGAGCGGTAGTCCAGGGGAACACGTTCACTAGCGGCAGGACGGATCCGACAGGCTGTTCTATCGGGTGAACAGCCTGCCGGATCCGTCCTGCCTCTAGTGTGAAAGTAGCCTAATTCCATGTATTACACATACATAATATAAAAATACAATAAACAAGAAACTATTTACAGACTGGCACAGAGGGGGAGAGGACCCTGCCCTCAAGAGTTTACAATCTACAGTTTTTATTACCTAAGGTGGCCATGCTCATAAGATGAATGTATTTGAAACCCACCAAGTTTGGCAGGACCAGCTGATAATGAGTATGGGGTGTCCCATGAGGTGAGAGAAGGAAGGAAATGAATAGCTGGTAGGCCAACAAATGTGTTTAATCAATAGGTATCTAAGGTATATGGATCTGTTCACTTCCACTTTTAACAGTTAAAAATGGATCACATGCACTTAAAAGACCAATAAAGTTTCACTTTCTTACTGGGTGGAATACCATAGCAAGCTATCCTTTTCTTGTTCAAAATACCAGGACATGAATAGAAACATCTATGTTTTTCCATAAAAATTAAGGATCAGAAACACAAAGAAAAATGCTAAAGTGAACTGAGCTTTACATCTCCAATGGTCTGGACCTAAAGTTACCACTGGAGGTGAGTACAATCTATTAAGTTTTGTTTAACATATTTTCTTGCATTAAAATGGCAGACCTGATTCAGTGCAGGAATTGTTGCGCTTTCATTTCATGTTTCACTCTTCGCAGGTTTGGATGCTGTCTGATCTGCAGACAGTTCTCCATAATGCAGAAGGAAATTGCATTTTTGAAATCTGAGATTTGTAAAGTAACTGTTAGACAAACTCAGGCTTGGCATGTTGCAATGCCACTGCCACAAAGGCCCCCCAGAAATGGAAGATGGGTTACTGTAGGTTCTGGTAGACTTAGAGCTGTTGATAGAACACATGTCCCACAGTCTGTGGCCCTCTGTAATTCATTTGCAGCACTTTCAGAATGCAAGAGCAACATGGAGGATGGCTCAGGCACAGTGGGTGAGGAACAATCATCTCCTATGCCTAAGGTATGCAAGACTACTGACAAAGACAAAAAGGATATAGTGAGTACTAATAGTAAGCAGCTATTGGTGGGCGATTCTATCATAAGAGGTGTGAAGTTTGAAGAAAAGGGTTTTGTGAGATGTCTCCCTGGTGCTACTGCCAGCAGGGACAGACGACGTATCCTTAACATTATTAAGCAAGCAAAAATGGAAAAGGAGGTGGATGTTATTGTCCATATTGGGACAAATGATCTGGCTTGCAATGAAGTTTCAAAGGTGAAGGAAGATTTTCACACACTTGGTAATGATATACGGGAGATTGCATCGACTGTCTCATTCTCTGCAGTTCTGCCTGTGCATAACCGTCAGCATGACAAGCAGTTGCGTATTAAGGAATTCAATGTATGGCTTGGTAAATGGTGTTTGAACCAGGGATTTGGCTTTGTGTCTCATGTTGGCTCTAGCTGGAATGGAAAAGAACTGTACAAGAAAGATGGTTTGCATCTTTCTCTCAAGGGAACGAATGTCCTCAGTGAACAGTTCAAAGTTTTTGCTAAGGGACATTTAAACTAGGAAAGGGGGGCACAAAAGAGACAATCCATCAGTTCGGCTGCCCCCCGAAAAAACAATGCCAGAAGATGCCAGGAGCTGATAGGATAAGAAATGACAAGCAACAAACTCGTGTAGGTGTCATATACAGACCACCAAGCCAAGTCAAAGAATTGGATGATCTACTAGTTGAGGAAATGGCTAAAATGACATTGAAAGGGGAAGTTGTCATTATGGGAGACTTTAATCTTCCTGATATAAACTGGAAAACCAAAATAGCTAGTTCTGCCACGAGTACAGACATTCTAAATTCCCTACTGGGATTATCTCTACAGCAAGTAGTTGAGGAGCCAACCCGGAAGAAGGCCATTTTAGATTTGGTATTCACAAATGGCAATTTGGTATCTGATATTACTGTAGGGGAAAGCTTAGGATCCAGTGATCACCAGTCAGTGAGGTTTACTATAAGTACAGTCACTCCACACAAAAACAAAAGTTTTAGATTTTCGGAAAACAGACTTTTCCAAAATGAGATCAGTGGTATACGAGTCCCTATCAGACTGGAACAATTTCAATGGAGTTTAAGAGAAATGGGACTACTTAAAATTGGCACTACTGAAGGCAACAGAAAAGTGCATTAGGCTTGTCAGTAAAGGCAAAAAAAGGAAGAGACCACTGTGGTACTCAGCAGAAGTGGCCAAAATCATTAAAAACAAAAAGATGGCATTTAGCAAGTATAAAAACACCCAAAACGAGGATGACCGGGAAATCTATAAGATGAGGCAGAGAGAGGCCAAGCAAGTTGTAAGAGCTTCTAAAGCTCAGGCAGAAGAGAAATTAGCTCAGTCAGTGAAAAAAGGTGATAAGACATTCTTCAGATACATAAATGAAAAAGGAAATTAAAAAAGGAATTACCAAATTAAAAACAAAAGAAGGAAGGTATATGGAAGAGGATAAAGAACTAGCTGACTGCCTCAATGAATACTTCTGTTCAGTTTTTACAAAGGAAAATGAAGGAGAAGGACCTCAGTTAGGGAGGAAGACTAATGAATCCTTTGATGCATGTGTCTTTACAGAGGAAGAGGTTCTAAGTCAGCTGTCTAAAATTAATACAAATAAATCACAGGGGCCTGATGGGATACACCCAAAGCTATTAAAAGAGCTTAGAGGTGTACTAGCAAAACCATTAACAGATTTATTTAACCAATCACTGGTAACAGGTGTCGTCCCAGAAGATTGGAAATTAGCAAACGTGTGCCAATTCACAAGAAAGGTAGTAGAGAGGAATCGGGCAACTATAGGCCAGTAAGCCTGACATCAATAGTGGGGAAATTAATGGAAACCATACTCAAGGAGAGGATTGTGGAACATCTAAAAACCCATGGGTTGATTGATAAAAACAGCATGGGTTTACTTCAGGGAGATCATGTCAAACTAATCTTATTGACTTTTTTGATTGGGTGACTAAAATAATAGATGGAGGAGGTGCAGTAGACATCGCTTATCTGGACTTTAGTAAGGCTTTTGATACTGTCCCACATAGAAGGCTTATCAATAAACTGCAGTCTTTGAGCTTGAGCTCACATATTGTTGAATGGATTAGGCAGTGGCTGAAGGTCAGAAAACAGAGGGTTGTAGTCAATGGAGTATATTCAGACCATGGTATTGTTACCAGTGGGGTACCTCAGGGATCTGTTCTGGGACCCATATTGTTTAATATCTTTATCAGCGAAATTGCAGAAGGCCTCAATGGTAAGGTGTGTCTTTTTGCTGATGACACAAAGATTTGTAACAGGGTTGATGTTCCTGGAGGGATACACCAAATGGAAAAGGATTTAGGAAAACTAGAGGAATGGTCAAAAATCTGGCAACTAAAATTTAATGTTGATAAGTGCAAGATAATGCACCTGGGGCGTAAAAACTCAAGAGCAGAATATAACATCAGTGATACAGTACTAACCTCAGTATCTGAGGAAAGGGATTTAGGGGTCATTATATCAGACGACCTAAAGGTGGGCAGACAATGTCATAGAGCAGCAGGTAATGCCAGCAGAATGCTTGGGTGTATAGGGAGAGGCATTAACAGTAGAAAGAGGGAGGTGCTCGTGCCGCTCTACAGAGCACTAGTGAGACCTCATTTGGAGTATTGTGTGCAGTACTGGAGACCATATCTGCAGAAGGATATTGAAACTTTGGAGAGAGTTCAGAGAAGAGCTACTAAACTAGTACATGGATTGCAGGACAAAACTTACCAGGAAAGGTTAAAGGACCTTAACATGTATAGCTTGGAAGTAAGAAGAGACAGAGGGGATATGATAGAAACTTTTAAATACATAAAGGGAATCATCACGGTAAAAGAGGAGAGAATATTTAAAAGAAGAAAAACTGCTACAAGAGGACATAGTTTTAAATTAGAGGGGCAAAGGTTTAAAAGTAATATCAGGAAGTATTACTTTACTGAGAGAGTAGTGGACGCATGGAATAGCCTTCCTGCAGAAGTGGTAGCTGCAAATACAGTGAAGGAGTTTAAGCATGCATGGGATAGGCATAAGGCCATCCTTCATATAAGATAGGGCCTGGGGCTATCCATAGTATTCAGCATATTGGGCAGACTAGATGGGCCAAATGGTTCTTATCTGCCGACACATTCTATGTTTCTATGTTTCTATGTGACTACAAAATCGAACTTTGGAAATCACAGGAATCTCACTCCATACAGACCTTCCCGTCTCACAGATGGATATCAATGTAGTGAACGGTATATTCACTCATGGTAAGCATCTGATTGTGGTTTACAGATGCACATGCTGAAGAAACAGCCCCATTTAGTTGTATGGAAAGTATTTTTCAATTGCAGAAGTTTCTGCAACAAATCTACCACATGTGATGAAACCCTCAAACGGTTGTACTGCACGTTTGCATCGTGATAAATAGCAATACATATGTATACATACTTATCTAGAAATATTGCTTTTCAGCAGCCAATCCCCCAGAACTTCATATTAAAATATATTATACTTTATCTGATTTATAGACCTCATTGCTGCTCGTATGTACAGGAATTATAATACAACTAAGGCTACTTTCACAAATGCTGTCCGGTTTTGAGATCCGGCATGGGATTTCAAAACCACAGCAAAACCATTCAGAACGGATCCAGTTGTATTATATCGAAAATTAACATACCGGATCCCGCAATAAAGTCATTGTAAGTGCCTGGATCCGGCACCATTGACTTACATGATTTGAACTGGCATGTTCCATTTCCCATGCCTCACGCAAAAACGCTACTTGCAGCAGTTTTGTGTCCCGCATGGGAACGCAACAAACCAGAATGGAATGCATTCTGGTGCACTCCGTTCCGGTCTGTTCAGTCTTGTCCCCATCGAAAATGGATGGGAACAAAACTGAAGCATTTTCCTCCTTTTTTTTAGATCTTGTGCTGGATCTCAAACCTGGAAAGGAAAATGCAGATGTGAAAGTAGCCTAAGATATAATCCAAAAATTGCTTTGGATAGTCAAATGTTAGAAAATATAGAGATTTCCTTTAACTGAGCATACAAGACCACAAATATTAAATTCTTTCTAACCATTCATTGTAATGGAAATGTGTTGTCATGTCTTCCCATACATTGCAATTTACCAAGCCACAGTTAAGTATGGAATCCGATATTCCCTCAATGAGTTTTCACTGAAGTGTTACCAATATTATCCTTTTCACTTGTTCTGCCATATACAGTACTTGCCACTACTGCTATACAAGGCACTGGTCCAAAAGAACGGCTTCCAACACACACACACACATATATATATATATATATATATATATATATATACACTGCACTGCTTGGAAAAAATCATTCTCATAAAATTAAATAGAGAATAAGCTCATTTTGATTATCCGCTTGCCAAAATCTAATGAAAAAGTTAAAGCAGAAATCAGTTTTTATTGCTTGTGAAACATGCAGAACATCCAATTCATGTAACTCATTTTAATTTGCTAGCAAATTAGACGTAGAAAAAAAGAGCAATGTAGAGATCTAAATCCCTCTGCTGAAATTGGCTGCCAGTTACACAGTGAAAAGGTGGGTTTTCAGCGAGAAGGGGAGCTGTTCTTGTGGAATGACTTAGACATGTATTTAAACACTGTCTTTAGAGGGAGATTTGCCTAACTAGTCCCCCTTATTACTGGTATCCTAGAATTGATGACGTTTTAAAATAAATAATAGTAACACAATATTGGCTGTATAGCAATCCATTATCATTTTCCATTTAGTACTATGTGGTACTGTTCAGCAGACACGTAGGGGGTCATTTATGATTAGATATATGCCACTTTTTGGCGCATATCTGTCGCAGATGCAGTCATGACAGATTCTGCGACTTCTTTCTATTCCACGCCAGGTACGCAAGTTGTAAAAAGGGGGCCTGGTGTGAGCGGGGAAGAGATTAGGCCTGTATCATTTATAATTTTTTATGGCAGCTGGCATAGATTTAAGGCTGTTAGGCGCTGGTGGTGGATGCGCCTAAGTTATGTAGAGGCCGGCGACTCTACATAACTTAGGCGCATCAAGCACCAGCGCAGGGGTATTAAAACCGGCATCTAAAATGCCGGTTTTGATAAATTACCCCATTAGTTTGTAAGTATTTAAAGAACTATTCCGTGTAGTTATTTATGAGCCCATGTGTCTGGGGAAGTGACTAGGGAAAAAAATAACCGTTAAAAGGATTTCTGGTACTTTTCTATTGATGGGTTATCTTCAAGATATGCCATCAATATCTGATCTTTGGGGATCCAACACCCCGCACCCCTGCTAAGTCTTTCTGAAGTAGCTCTAGTTCAAGAAGGACACAGCTCCATCAATTGTGTACTGGAGGCAGCTGGTTTTTGCATTGCTGCTCCTGTTCACTTTAATGGGAGCATTGCTGCAGTAACCAGCTCCACCCACTACACAATGGACGGAGCTGTGTAGTTCTGGGACTGATGTTCCCCCTGGAACTACTGCAGAAAAGCTGATCTGATATTAAAGGCCTATCTGATATTGAAGGCCTATCCTGAGGCTTGGTAATCAGTACAAAAGTACCTGAAAGCCCCTTTCATTCTTTTCTCATGCTCTTAAATTATGATCATTATGAATATTAGCAGGTATCTATACCAAGTATCAGACTTACTTCCCAGAAGTAACTTTTAATCACCTCAACTAGTTCCAGCTGCCTTGTCCTTTGTCCTCTACCTGGTACCTGTTGTTCTGCTCCTTGCTCTGACCCTGGACTCCATTCCTGACTACACTACCATTTTGTCCTTTGATCTGTTGTAGTCTGATTAATCTCCCAGGGAAAAACCTTTTCTCCATTGCCGAGCACTTTACTGTTTCATCAACACTGCTTATGAGAGTTAAGGGTTTTCACACTTTGTACTATTCACTCTTCGAGCCAGGACCAAATGAAATGCAGTTTAGAGAATCTACATTGTGACATTACAGGGGTTTTCCAGGAATTATTTAAATTGCTGCTTACAATCTTGTAGAATGTGAGTGGGACTGGTTGCCTGTACTTGCAGAACTGCCTAGGGGGTGGGGCTTCACTACACTGCTCTTTAATAGATGATAATGATGTGATCCTTGCGTTTTTGTATAGGACTGTGCTGAACTTTCCTTGAAATCCTTCCTTCTACCCAAAGCTCTCCTCGGTCTATCCGGACATGGAAAACAATCGATTTCCTCAGATCACCCCCCCCCCCTCCAAAATATACCTGCAGGATATCAAGGGGTCATACTGATAGTGAAGCACCGCCTGTCTTATATAAAATAATTTATTGTTGTCACGATGTGCTCTGTGTGTTGTTCCAGGAGGCGGGCACGGCCGCGTCATCTCGCGTCATCAGCGCACCCGGAGTCGCCCGTTCCCATGGGAACCACACTGGGGCTGAGTGCTGAGCTGATCACTCGGTGCTCAGCTGTATGGGCTGCATTTGAACTCAAGAGTCATGTGACGCTGGCCACATCACATGACTCCAGTGCACTATTTAAACAGGCATCTGCTGGCCACAGATTGCCTGTTATTGAGGTCCTTCCTGCATGATACTCACCTGGTTTGTTTGTTCCTGCTTGGCTTCCGATTTCCCGTCCGTCTCATCCTCTGGTCTCGGCGTGCTCTCCTGGTCTGACTTCGGCTTGTCCTGATGATTCTCTGCTTGCTCCTTCGGTATCTTTTTGCTCTCTTAGTTTTGACGCGGCTTGTTTGACCTTTCTGTTTATGTGTTGTTTGTCCTCCCTGCACTATGCTAGCTAAGGGTTTGTCGACCAGTTGTCCCTTGTCACTAGGACTTGTGAGGCAAGTAGGCAGGGACAAGGGTGAGAATGGAGTTCAGTGGTCAATACCCCAACCCCAACCCCTGTGTGTTTGACAATTGTACTCACAAACAGTGACTTGTACAAGGCATATCACAAGGGGTCATTACAACCCCTTGACTCCTGCAGATATATTTTGGAGGAGGGGAGGTGATCTGAGGAAATTGATTGTTTCTATGTCCGGAGAGACCGAGTAGAGCCTTGGGTAGAAGGAAGGATTCCAAGGAAAGTTGCAGCGCAGTCCTATACAAAAACGCATTGAACTATATTGTGAACTTGACCCACATCACTTCTGGGACTTGCTACACCAAAAGTCCAGGCAACAAACATATCAGAGACTGTTTTTATATTTGGTTGTATTTGTCTAATGATGTGATCCTGCCTATGAAATGTCATCATAGCTGAGTAGCCTGACAGAAACACTTACCAATATGTAGTATATGCAAATGCTAGGCAAACCCTAGGCAGCTCAGCAAGTGGAGGCAACCAGTCCCACTCATATTCTAGGAGAGGTTGCTGGCAGTCATTTTAAATCATTCCCAGAGTACCCCTTTAAGAGTATGGCCGTGTGGGGCAAATTTTCCACAGCAGATTCTTTGCAGATTTTGCTAATGATTTGTCTGTAGATTTCACCCTATGAATTACAAAGGGTAAATTTGTGGTTGAAATTCGCAGCTTAAATGGACATGCTGCAGATTTAAAAGGGTTCTCCAAGAGTATAAAATGTCCCCTCATGTGCCGGGCACCACAGATTGAATATACTTATCCTGGTCCTCGCACCGCCACTTCTGCTTCTCATTATAAAGACACAGAAGATAATGATACAAATCATTAGCAAGTCACCCTCTTCATGTATCAACCTTCTATGAAGTTGTCTTCTGCTTATATGAGCCCTGTTGTACCATGTATCCAGCAGCTTGGTCCACTCTCATCTTCTGAATAAACATGCACACCCCGACAGTCCAACAGCTATCCTATGTGCATTTGTGGATGCAATATGACACAATTGGATCATTTTGTAATATACTACAGGATGTTTCCCTCTTATAGGAGACTGTACTGGATGACTGGTATATATATCTGTGTGCATTCTGGTCCGTGTATGTAGTAAAATAAATTATTCTATTTTGGAGATTTCAGCAATGCTTTTTCAAAACAGCAGAGTATAACATATGACGCATAATGAGGTTTGACTACTATCACTATTTTCTGTATTCCTATGGCTTTAACATTTTGGAGTACTCTGAATGCTTGAGCTTTAAGTTGCTTTAAATCTAATAGTAGATACGATTTATACTTCATATTGTAAATGCAAAGTGTTAGAGCGCCCCCTGGCTGTGCAAGACATTTAATATTGAATTTCTTTCATTGCAGCTAGCAAACAGCAGAACACACTGTAAACTCCTGGTCATCATGACCCCATTTTTGATACAAACAAGCATCTTGGCACCTTGTTTTATTTTCCTTGACTAGGTTCATCTACATCTTCAGAGGTAAAACTGAACAGTGACAAATATATGTGAAATGAATGTACTATGCTTTAAATATCTTCTAAACGTCCTCATATACATAGTAATGCTACGTAATTTCTAAATGATATGATTAACACTTTAACGCTTACAGTATATAGGCTTAATAACGCTTATTTTGCAGTGTGTTTCTAATGTTTTGTGATCTAGCTCCCATCTTTTACATATGGAAAGATAGATAGGAGTATACTTCATGCTGTGTAACAGAGTGGAGATTTATCAAACTGGTGTAAAGTAGAACTGGCTTAGTTGACCATAGCAGCCAATAAGATATCACCTTTCATTTTTCACAGCTTCTTTGGAAAATGAAAGCAGGAATCTGATTGGTTGCAATGGGCAACTAAGCAAGTTCTACTTGACACCAGTTTGATAAATCTCCCCCACAGTCTTTTCCAAGTGCCACAGTGACCTCATAATAGTGCCATCTGTGGGGATAACTCCATAACTGTGACTCCCACAGTGCGCCTACAAATAACAGTACCTACCATATTACCCCCATACCTGCCCAACCACAGTAAAATTCTTACTTCATCCATTGTACTTTGTTACTCTGTCTTATAGTAACGCAGACAGTTACATGTGAGTGATCAGTCATCTGCCACTCAAATATGGCTTTCCCTTGGGCACAATTGCTCCTGTCAGAACGGCCAATGAGCCATCTCTTTCCACCTCTTTGTACGGTATAGTGTCTCTTTCCATATACCGATATAAACCCTTTATCCAAAATAGTGAAAATCGCAGCTCTATGTTATTAGAGATTAGGCTGGCAGCAGTCAAGCCTTGATCCAAAGTCACATAGAGCCAAGAAATCGAAAAACCCGCAGCACTCCAAGAATATCCTATTTTAGGAGACTTTTCAGTCCCCAGTCAGGACTTTTTTTTTCAAAGCCAAATTTATGAAAAATTACACATTGTTTAATAAATCTGTTGCATATTTGACCACCCCCCTACTGCAGTGATTTTTTAACTTTTTGAAAAAGTTGCAGTGATAAATCTGGTGTGAAACTAATTAACAAACCTAAGAATGCCACCTTTCCCAGTCACTTTTTAAAACGAGTCTTAAAGTAAAATTTGCATCTTTCCTACACCAGAAAACTTACATACCAGTTTGATACGCCCCCCGATCCGTTATTTTGAGCATCAATTATGATCAGTTTTTGTTATTTCTATCAGAGATCAGTTATTTTTGACGGGACAAAAAGTACTTTTTGCAGGACTTTTTCTGATGGATCACAAGAACCAGCTAAGGCTTCTTTCACACCTGTTGGCCGTCTGGCAGGTCCATCAGACAACCATACAATGGTTTTTGTGTGGACGATTCCAGCATATTTGCTGGGTAGCAGTCAGATCTCTATATAGTATCTGGAACAGCCTGCCGCAAGTGTGTAAACGGTGATGTGAATCTGATGTAACTCTGATCACAGTTAATGGAGAGTGCCACATACAGGTGTTTTAACCTGTCAAACCTCTGCCTCGATGCAGCGGCCAGTAAGCACTGTGTGGCCCTGCAGAAAATTGGAAAATCGGTAGGTACTGTGGATGGTACTCCTCTCCCTGTGACCATTTTATAACTAAATTTTCTGTGAAATGCCACTGTGATTTAGAATATAGTGTGTTTCATAGTTCTCTGGAATGAGTGAGCCTGTCAGGATTTTATGCTGTGCCTTGAATTAAATTTTCCATTTAGAAGGAGTTTGTCACCTCATTTTCACTTATTAACCTACCAGCAATGTCCCGCTATCCACCTACACAGTGTATAGACACCATGTTCAACAAGACAGGTTCTCTTTCAATAAATTCATTCTATCCCAGGTAAAGGTGATAGTGTCAACCATCATGACATCATTCTTCTTTCAGTATTCATTTGATGTGGTTGACAGAACTCTCACTTACGTGCATATGTGTAATACAACGCAGTGTTAAAGATAAGGCAGAGTTCACATCTCTGATTCATTTTCCATTCTTCTGATCCTGCACGTGGCACTTTTTTTCCATTAAAAAAAATGGATTTCAGATGGAAATGGCTCAAACGGATGCCAAATGTGCATAACTGATGCAACAGGATCCATTTTTTTACATGATCCGTTTTTGTTTTCTATTTTTCTGACGGATCAGAAGAATGGAAAATGAAACAGATGTGAACTCTCCCTTACATAGAGGGGAGTGCATGGAAAATTGTTGGTTGAGTTGACCACTTATGTTGCAGCGTCATCGCTTCTCCCATGCTGGCCTCTCTATCTGCTTCTCTATAGTCATCCTATTCAGATTAGTAGGTGTCATAAAGCAACAAGCGTTACAACTATGCCTGGATGAAAAGAAGACAAATCACATGTCACATTTGTTTAAGTCCTACCAATTTAGGTAATTTCTGCTTAATTACATTTCTTTCTAAAACAGGCTGTACTAAATGCTAAGTTCAGTATCCATTTGAAGAGGTGTCTAGTGTGACAGTAATACATAATACATACTCATATCATAGCATAAAACTGCCTGGTGAAATTGCTAGATGGCATTAGTATGTATCCGTGCACAAGTATTCTGGTATTGAACAACATATCACTCACCCATCCGAGTAGCACATGGTACGCAGTTGATGACCTGTGCAGAACTATCAGCATCTGCCCAGTTCTTAGCTGGCCAGGTGTGGGCTCAGACAGCTACTAACTCTAGATGTTGGCTATATATAAAACAGAATTCCTCTCATTCTTTCCTCTGTGGATAATAACAGCCCATTTATTTAATCTTATCTGCAGATCTTTCATGGTAGCATGTTGGCTCATCTCCGCAAGTGGCACATATATCATACATCATGTGGACAACATAAACGTTGCCTCCAAAATAGTCTACACTTTTCTGGAACCGCAAGTGTACATTCATACCCATGTATAGTGGTAATGACTGATTTACCATTCCCTGTACTAGAAAATTGCATAGTAAATACCATATTAAAAGTCGCTACAAGAAAATAATATTGATTCATGACGTTTTGGAAGAGAAATGTGGGCCTCTCAAGGTGAGTTCTCAACACATGTCTGAGTCTAAATAAATAAGTAAGCAACGCAGAGAATTTTAGTGAATTTCTGATAGTTATCCAAAAATAGAATTTATTCATCAGAATCTAGAAAAGAGTTTTCTCCAGTCTGCAGCTGAGTGATTTTGATGAATTACCTTGTAATTTGTCTTCTATTGCCAAATTTTCACTGGATGAAACCACAGTTCTGCAGCCTTGCTTTCTGGAAACTTTACATATTCCAGCAAATTGTCCATAGAACATAAATGGTTGAAGATTAATATACTTCTTCTCATAGAAGGCAGTTTGGGTTTACAAAGAATCAGCTTAACCTTTGTGGTTCACAAAGAAAAATAGTTAATGACCAAGAAATCAAGATATTTTCTGTATTACTTTAGGTCAAGATTTTGTCATTCATAACAAATGAACTAGCAGTCTTTGCTAGGAAGACAGATTGGAGTATTATGTCTTAAGGTACACATATAGTGATGACGGAGGTCTCGGAAATGATTTCCTCCAGATAAATTCATGTTAAAGTAGTTATACCACACACAAACATGGGTCAGACGTGCAATGGCAATTCAATGTAGTTTCTGCTACTGCTTTCCTGTAACCTACTAATTAGGTGGAGGTCACAGCCACATATGGGCTTGTTAGTATACACATTGTATTAAGTCATAATAGCTCATGTTTTACCAGAGCTCAATGTGTTTCGCTAAGGTGCTCATGTATGCTGAGTGCAGTTCTTGGTAAGAGTAAGTTTAAAAATTAGAACAATAATATATTTTTAACTATGTAAGAAATATCTCTGTACACAAAAATTACATTTATAACAAATGCTGTACTAGTAAAAATAGCCTACATAGATTTTATACATTTCCATAGCAAAATTTAGTATAGCTGCCCCTTACTTTCCCACTACACACTCATCACTGAGCGCAACTCTAAATTTTCTTTATTAAACAGAAAAAATATACACCGTACAACTGGCATAAATACACTGATAAATCTCTCCATACAGCTCTATATCTGCAGCTTCCCTTACAGTGTATTACAAAACTGTCTGCCTGCAGCCACCACTAGGGGGAGCTGAGTGTATAGGAATGTGTAAAAATCTCATTGCACTGAGCTTTCCCTAGTGGTGGCTGCATAAAAATGTAGTGCCTTCATGTCAGGGCCAGACCAATCCCCCTGCGTTACATAGCGGTTGTGTAGTTTGTCTCCATGGAAGGTATGCCACTTATTAAAAGAAAAAAGTAAAATGTCAAATCTCAAAGAGGTTTACCACTTTTCACATTGATGTCATATGAAAAAGTAAATGCACTCAGTTGTAACACTGACTTATAGTCATCTTTGCAGTTGGATCCACCAGTTTGCGCCAGATAAACCCATTCTTCAGGGACCTCCACCTATCAGACATTTTTTTGTTTTAGATCTGTAAGAAATGCCTGAAGGTCCCAGAGTTCTTTGAAATAACGCAATTGTTTCATATAAAGCTATTATCACTGCCCTTCGGGGTACATCAGTACCTCTGTCTGCAGTTCTATACAAACAAAAAAATGAATCAATGCTAATTGTAAAAAAAAGTCACGACAATTAAGTTGCACTTACCAGAAAGAGTTGTGCTATCTCAGGCACAACTCTGGAGAAAGCATGTAGTTAAAACAGAGTGACCGTTGCTCCCAACCATTAAGGAGATCCGCAGGAACAGGAAGAAATATGAATACAGCACACATACAAATTGGTTTGTGGATTCACTTAACCACCTCAGCCCCCCTAGCTTAAACACCCTTAATGACCAGACCACTTTTTACAATTCTGCACTACACTATTTTCACGGTTTATTGCTCCGTCATACAACTTACCACCCAAATGAATTTTACCTCCTTTTTTCTCACTAATAGAGCTTTCATTTGGTGGTATTTCATTGTTGCTGACATTTTTACTTTTTTTGCTATTAATAAAAATTTAACGACATTTTTGCAAAACAATTACATTTTTCGCTTTCTGTTGTAAATTTTAAAAAAAAACTACATTTCTATATACATTGTTCTCTAAATTTATTGTTCTACATGTCTTTGATAAAAAAAAAACACAATAAGTGTATATTTGTTGGTTTGGGTAAAAGCTATAGCGTTTACAAACTATGGTGCAAAAAAGTGAATTTCGGCATTTTGAAGCAGCTCTGACTTTCTGAGCACCTGTCATGTTTCTTCAGGTGCTAGAATGTCAGGATAGTATAAATACCCCCCAAATGACACCATTTTAGAAAGAAGACACCCCAAAGTATTCGCGGAGGGGCATGGTGAGTTCATGTATGATTTCATTTTTTTCCACAAGTTAGCGGAAAATGACACTTTCTGAGGAACAAAAATAAAATAATAAAGTTTCCATTTCTGATAACTTCTGGCAAAAAAAAAAAAAATCTCCCACGGACTCACTATGCCCCTCAGTGAATACCTTGGGGTGTCTACTTTCCGAAATGGGGTCATTTGTGGGGTGTGTTTACTGTTCTGGCATTTTGGGTGGGGCTAAATTGTGAGCAGCCATGTAAAACCTAAAGGTACTTGTTGGAATTTGGGCCCCTTTGCGCACCCAGGCTGCAAAAAAGTGTCACCCATTTGGTATCGCCGTACTCAGGAGAAGTAGGGCAATGTGTTTTGGGGTGTATTTTTACATATACCCATGCTGGGTGAGAGAAAAATCTCTGTAAATTGTCAACTTTGTATAAAAAAAATTAAAAAGTTGTAGTTTACAGAGATATTTCTCACACAAAGTATGGGTATTTATAAAAAATACACCCCAAAACACATTGCCCTACTTCTCCTGAGTACGGCGATACCACATGTGTGACACTTTTTTGCAGCCTGGGTGCGCAAAGGGGCCCTAATTCTAATGAGTACCTTTAGAATTTCACAGGACAATTTTCAAGACTTCTTCTCACGCTTTAGAGACCCCTAAAATGCCAGGGCAGTATAAATACCCCACAAGTGACCCCATTTTAGAAAGTAGACACCCCAAGGTATTCCGTGAGGGGTATGGGGAGTTCATGTAAAATTTTATTTTTTGTCACAAGTTAGTGGAATATGAGACTTTGTAAGAAAAAAAATTAAGAAATTAAATGGCACTATACAGATACATTTTACTGAATAACTCAGTAGCTATACAACATTTTTTTATTACATGCAAATACAAAACTATTCGGATCCAGATGCTGGTTTGAAAACTGCAGAATACTTTTCATGGGACAACCCCCTTTAAAGGGGTTCTCCCATCTCAGACAATGGGGACATATCGCTAGGACCGAGAACAGAGCCCTGAAAGTGGTGGAGGATGCACTACGCATGCACAGCCGTCCTCCATTCATTAGTGCTGGCTCGGCCCCATATAAATGAATGGGAGTGGTGGCCGCGCAAGCGTGGTGCGCTTTCATTCACTTCTATGGGGAGAGCGGTTTGTGTGGCCAGAGTCCTCCAGCCACCACCTTCCCGGCTCCATTCTTGATATTGGTGTGCGTCCCAGGGGTAGGACCTGCAGCTATCAGACAATGGGGACATGCGCAACCTTTAAAAATGTAAAAAAAAAAAAATACCAGATCTGTTTTTACGGATGATATCGGAGAGACAGATCAGTTATTTCAATTCATTTGCCAGACAGATCCGCATCCGGATTCGGAAACAAATAATACCCGTTTGCATACGAATTACCAGATCTGGCATACGGCTTGCCAGATTCTTCTAATGCTAGTGTGAAAGTACCCTAAAACATAACAGCTGCATAAATAACTGTACATACATCGGATATTACACTTTAAAATGTTTCTGATGAAACAGTTTTTGCTATTATTCAAGAGGTATCTCATGCAATGTTTTCAGTTCTATTTCGCCATATATCACAAGACCAATGGCTTGGGATAAAATAAACCTGTGTAAATATATCAGTGCAGTCAGTGTACATGCAATGCTATTTATGGATAGAGATGGCCCGAACGGTCGAACATATGCGATGTTCGGTCCGTCCCCTATACATCATCATTGAGCAAACTTTGACCATGTACCTCACAGTCAGCAGACACATTCCAGCCAATCCGCAGCATACTCTCCCTCCCAGACCCTCCCATCTCCTGGACAGCATCCATTTTAGATTCATTCTGAAGCTGCAGTCTTAGTGAGAGGAGGGAGAGTGTAGTTGCTGCTGATTTAATTGGGAAATCGATAGCTAGGCTAGTGTATTCAGTGTCCACTCCAGTCTTGAAAGACTCATCAGATCTCTGCTGTAAGGACAGCGTCCTGATAGCACCCCAAAAAGCCCTTTTTAGGGCTGCTACATTAGTCTGCTTTTTTTTTCTTCTCCATATATATATATTGCAGTTGCCTGGCCTGCCTGTGTGTGAGGAGCTGCAGGCCCACAGACTGTAGTGGGCCCACTGCCAGTGCCCACCACTCATACCATGTGGCACAGGACTTTGCATAAAAAAAAGGCATTTAATTGTTACCCTTTAATCTAAGGTTAGTTGCCTGCCAGTGTGTGTCAGGCCGACTTCCACTGACTGTAGTGTGCCCACTGCCAGTGCCCACCACTCATACCGTGTGGCACAGGACTTTGCATCAAAAAAAGGCATTTAATTTTTACACTTTAGTCAAATTTCAGTTGCTTGCCTGCTGCCAGTGTGTGTCAGGCCGACTTCCACAGAGTGTATTGTGCCCACTGCCAGTGCCCACCACTCATATCGGGTGTGACAGTAAATTGCACGGCGCAGACGCAGTGACCGTGGATGAAAACAAAGGGGAGGGAGCCAGCGTTTTTTTAACCATCTCCCCATTCGAAAAATCTATTCAATAAATGAACCCCAGATTGGGGACGTAACAGGGATTAAACTGATAGGAATAGTTCTAGTTAAGACACCACTCATATCGGGTGTGAGAGTAAATTGCACGGCACAGACGCAGTGACTGTAGATTAAAACAAAGGAGAGGGAGCCAGCGTTTTTTTAACCATCTCCCCGTTCGAAAAATCTATTTAATTTACCTTTCGGGGACACTTGGTGTTGTACGTGGCTGGGTGGAGGAAGAAACCTTCAATGACATCACCGGGACGTGGCTAGCTTGGTATCCAACCTTGTGCAAATGGGGAGTTTGCGGTTGTGCAAATGGACTGTTTGCGGTTGTTTGCGGTGCATTAAAAGGGGAGTTTGGTCTGCCAATGTCTGTGAAGCGGGCGTAACCCTTACACTACCTGATCGATAAAACATCATACCTGATCGTATACACACACTGGATGTTTTAAAGCACGTTATTCCAAACAATTTAGGAATGTTAGTTCAATTATGCCCTTTATGGATTAAAACCAGACTCTGCGTCCACTACGTAATTTTCCATGGGAGTTTTGCCATGGATTCCCCTACGGCAACTTTTCCATCACTACAATGGCTAGAAAGAGTCCCTGTGGGTTTTAAAATTCGCCTGCCTATTGAAGTCTAGTGGGTTTTAAAATTCGCCTGCCTATTGAAGTCTATGGCGGAAGTTCGCGTATTATTTGCAGTTCTATCAAAAGATTAAAAAAATTGAGTTACAGTCTCAGATTAGAATAATGAATCATATATGAAATATTTAAATCAGCAGCATATTTCATTAATTCTTAATCTCAATGTTCTCCCAATGGATATTCGGAAAAAAAATATTATGTAGCAGTGCTGAAAATCAACAAAAAATGTAGTAAAATATCAAAATCGTAATGATCATCCTTCAAGAAAGAAAATTACGTTGCATGAATGATTGGTGATGAAAAACATAGGTTACAGACAAAAACATCAGCATCCACTGTGCCACACTGTGTGATACAAATAAACATACCTATCTTTTACTTTGGCCTCTCTTTTGACCCTAGAATTCACATTTTGTTCAAAAATAGCTGATCATAGCTTTGGGGATACTTGTCTTGAGGAAGGGGTAATGTGTAACAATTAGTGTTGAGCGAATAGAAGTAACCAAAGTGAAGATTTGAATTTCAGGAAACATTCGTTTTGCTTAATTTCCTTGCGCTTCATGGTAACTAATCAATTTTCCCTGAAATGGCAGTAAAAACAAAAAATATTCATACTCACCTCATCCATTTGCTCGTGAAGAGTCCGCCGCGGCCATCTTGATTGAAGATACAGTGTAAAAGCTACATAATCATATGGATATGTTGTTGTTTTTTACCGGATTAACCCCTGAAAGCCCTCAATGTTAATCTCAGATGCCATGATCAGCGATGAATGCTGCATCTGAGAGGCTCAATGACGGGAGGTCGCGCCAAAGAAATGTGCTTCGTGGCTAAGTAATTTCTTTGTGAAATTCGGAAAGGCAGCCAATTTGAATTTTCAAAAATGTTGCTCATCTCTAGTAACAATACATACATTTCTACAGATTAGCCCTAATTGATTGTTCATTTTCTGACTGAATCAGCTTAAAGGGATTGTCTCGTCTTGGCATTATTAATTTAAGGTGAGATGAGATTAAGCCCTGACCACCAGGTGGCCAGAATACAACGGAGCGGACCTCTGCCCGCTGTTTCAGTAGCTTCTATTACAGTGTATGGGCACTTCGGAAGCAGTGTTAGAGACTATGCTGTCTCCGAGTTACAGAAACAGCCTAGCTTGCTGTGCTACGCTGCTTCCGAAGCGCCCATACACTGCAATGGGGGTTACTTTAACAGCAAACACCAGACCGCTCTGCTGCTTTCCCGCCACCTGGTTGTCTGGGTTTATTCTCATCTCGCCTCGGTAATAGTGAGATGAGACAACACCTTTACATCTAAAAGTGTGCTAAATGTATAGCCACATTTGCAGCAAAATGACCAAAATCACATAATAGACGCCCCATTTGGGTTTGTTTCCCTCTACTTTTCTCATGATTACCAACATATTTTCCACTTTATGCACTGATGGAAATTGAGAAAACAAGAAAAGATATCAATGATCATAATCTGCCTATAGAGTTTTTCAAAATGTACTTACAAAAAGTGTATTTGTTGACTTTGGTATTGAAAAGACAATGACCCACATTTACCAATTTGGGTGCACATAGACATTGTAGTAAACTTCTGAAAAATGTTGTGCATTTTGCCCATTTTGGTGTGTTATGTCACATCTAGAGCACCAAAGGGGTGTGACTTGGAAGGAAAGAGGAATAGCCTAAGGTGCTACATTTTGCACCAAAAATATGACACAATTCTGGAAAATTCTGTTACAGCAATATACTCTGGTAGAAATATGGAATGAAGTGTCTAACTATGCACCAAATGTATCATGCAGCCTGGGAACTGTAATAAATTTGGTATGTTAAAGGGGTTGTGCAGCAATTTATATAGATGACCTATCCTCAGGATAAATCATCAATATCTGATCGGTGGGGCAGTGTAATTACAAGTGCAGTGTAATTACAAGTACTCGCTCCATTCACTTGAATGAAGAGAGTACTTGTAATTACACTACGCTGCAGCTCTATAGAAGATGCATAGTGTAATGAAGAGGAAACAGTGTGGGAAGGATTTTTTTTTTTGTTTTTAGGAAAATTGGCCTTCCTCTGGATCAACTTGCACGATAACAGGCTGAACTAGATGGACAGATGTCTTTTTTTTTTTACCTTATAAACTATGTTACCATGTTACTACGGAGCGCAGCCTCCTCTTCAAACAGTTGATCGGTGGTAGTGCCCGGGTGTCAGCCCCCCGCCGATCTGATATTGATGACCTATCCGAACGATAGGTCCTCAATATAAATCGCTGCACAAGCACTTTAAGACAGCTTATGGCATCTACTGTATTAGTAAATCCCTCCTCCATATCTCATGAAACTCAGCTACATTTGTTCATTCAATTGATTTGTGTCTATAGCTTTTACTTAGAAATTTACGGTTTGCTAAGTGGGTATATAAAATTATTAAAAGGAAGTAAAAAGTAATCCTCTTGTCCTAATCGCTGTGTCCACCTTAGGTCATCCAAAATGTTTGGACATATTAAGAGAATGTTGTGGTTCAAGACCTGGTGAGATGAACTTAAACTCTCTTATCATTTTCCATCTCAATGTCTGCCAGCTTTACTAACTAGAACGTCTTATTTTTCCAGGAACAGATATAACTGATAACAGCGTAGGAAATGAACATATGGCTCTACTGCCGCTGTAGACAAAGGCCTGTATTCACCAAGAGCTACTACTGCTAACCTCCCACAAGCTTCTACCCACTTTGAAGGTAGTTAAAGGTTCTCTGCTGTCCATATTGATTTGTTTCATGTTGTATGAGTCTGATTAGTGAAATAATCCATACAGGTATTCACTTCACCTTTGTAATCAGGCTAAATGGCAGTCAATGGGTATGCGACTGACCTACATTCTGTTTCTAGACTACTTGGGCATCTCAGATCCACAAACGGGTATCATTTTCATTAATGTCTATACATATTCTACTTAAGGATGTACAGTAAGCTGGACACTCTCTTCCTTGATGTCTGTTTATCCATGATCAAAGCCCTCTGATAGATGTAAATAGTTGCCCTTGTAGAACAGCTGGCCACGAGAGCTGCTTGCAATTATAACAGTCTGGATCTCATTCATCAGAAAGGATTTGCTGGAAGCACTGGGGCACCCATCCTTTTTTTCATCATTAGAAATATCTACTTATATGAACAAAGTGTTTCTTTTTCTTTTTTTTTTTGTCTAATTTGCTGAAGATGATATTTAATGTTGTCTGCTATCAGTCACTCTGATATGAGTAGAACTATAATTGGGTGATTTATGAATTGCATATGGGAAAGCTCTAAATAATATTACATCTATTTCTTTAATGCAAGCAATGTGTACATTTTCGACATAAGGTAAATAACCCGTGCTGGCCATTAACAGTAATGTCAAGTATAATTACCCAGTAACCTGTAGGACATGTGAACAGTGCACAGCAATAACCAACCCAAGTGCCATAATTTATTGCACTCTGTGCCAACACCGCTCCCTCAGGAATAACCTAGTATTCTTACAAAAATAGAAAGCAATTAAGAGCACTTCATCTCAAACCTGAGATCTGTTTGCCCAGTTAAGTTTGAGGCTTGAAAACTTCACTTCTGGGATGAATTATAATTGGAACACATCAGCAGTAATTAATCTTTTCTTCAGTTTAACAACATAATATTCCATTAAAATGAGTTACATCAAGCGTTTAATCATTCCCATTGGCTCCACACCCTTCTGGTTAAAATCATACCTTTCAGTAGAGGAATGGTTTTAGTATATAGACTGTAAATGGAGCTTGTATAAATGTTTTCTTTGTCTTTTTTATTTCTTTTACTCACATTGCTGAGGTTTTCCAACCAGTTTGTTTAAATCATTTCCCCATAATCATGTCTCCATTTTCCTAAATACAAGTGAACAAGGCTAAGCCTAGAATGTCTGTGAAGTAGGCAACTGAAATGCTAACAGTCCTATTCTTTATACATTAGTATTTGTCTCAGTTTACTAAAGGACAGTCTATTAGTATTTTAAGAGTACGGCCACATGATCAGGTTTCTTCATGCAGTTTTAGAAGACAAAATCAGTAGTGGATCATAAAAGGAGAGAAAGTATGAAAGCATTGTACCAAGTTTTTAAGTTATCCCCTATCGATAGGGGATAGGGGATAACTAACTGATCATTGTATCATACAGCATTCAGTTATCTCAGGCGCTCCCATAGAGAATGAACGGCGCATCAATATGCATGCACGGCCTGCCTCTCTATCAGAACTGAGGAACAGGACTAACATTCTGGTGATTAGTGAGGTCCCAGCAGTTGGACCACCAGCAATCAGCTAGTTATACCTTTAAAACTTGGCACAACCCCTTAAGGACCGAAACAACTTCTCTTTATATAATTCACTTCTGGTTTTGGTTTCTAACACTGCATCAGAAAACCTGACCATGTGGCAATACACTAAGACAGTTTTATTTTGTATATGTAGATTTGTCACTACAGAGGTGCTTGACAGTTTGCAAAGCTTTTAGAATATTCTATATTTCTGAATAAATTGACCTAATCCTACATCATTCCTAATAGTAGATAAAGATAGTCAAATCAAACAAATGAGTCAAAATATTAGACATTTATTGAGGAAAATTATCCAGTATCACATGTTTGTGAGTGGCAAAAGTATGTGAACCTTTGGCATTAGCAGATAATTTGAAGATTAAATTAGTCAGTTGTTTTCAATCAATGGGATAATAATTAGGTGTAAGTGGGCGGCCTGATTTTTTTAAGAACAAGGATCTATCAAAGTTTGAATTTAATATTTGTGGAAATGTATCATGGCACAAAGAAAAGAGATTTCTGAGGATCACAGAAGAAGAGTTGTAGATGCTCAACAGGCTGGAAAATAGAGGAAATTCAAAACCATTATTATGCTCCCCAGGAGTGGCCAACCAATAAAGATCACACTACAAGCAAGACATGTAATAGTATGTCAGGTCAGAAAGGAACCCAAGGTAATCTCTAAGCAACTAAAGGAACTCAAGGAGGACTCTGTACAATGGTGTGCATGGCAAGACTGCAAGGAGAAACCGCTGCTCTCCAAAAAGAACATTGCTGCTTTCTGCAGTTTGTTAAAGATCACCTGGACAAGCTAGAAGGCTATTGGAACAATGTTTTGCAGACGGATGAGACCAAAATAGAAATGTTATATTTAAAAGAGAAGCATTGTGTTTAGAGAAAGGAAAACACTACATTCCAACATAAAGCCTCATCCCATCTGTGAAACCCTGTGGTGGTAGTATCATGGTTTGGGCCTGTTTTTCTGCATCAGGATAGCTTGCCATCATTGATGGGACAATGAAATCTGTATTATACCAGGAAATTATAAAGGAACATGTCAGGACATCTGTTCATGAGGTGAATGTCAAGAAAACGTGGTTCATGCAGCAAGACAACGACCCTAAACACACAAGTCAGCCTACCAAAAATGGTTAAAGTAGAATAAAGTGAACGCTATCTAATGGCTAAGTCAAAGTCCTGATCTGAATCCAATAGAAATGTTGTGGAAGGACCTGAAGTGAGCAGTTCATGGGAGAAAATCCACCAACATAACAATTGAAGCTGTTTTGTATGGAGGAATGGGCTAAAATTGCTCTAAGCTGATATGCAGGACTAAGCAACAATTAACAGAAACGTTTTGTTGCAGCTATAACTGAACAATGTAGTCACACCAGATACTGAAAGCAAAGGTTCACATAACTTTGCAATTCACAGACATGTGATATTGGATCATTTTCCTCAATAAATAAATGACCAAGTCTAATATTTTTGACTCATTTTTTTGTTTTGGTGATCTTTATCTACTTCTAGGACTTGTGTGAAAACCAATGTCATTTTAGGTCAAATCTATGCAGATATATATAAAAATTTCTGAAGGGTTCACAAACTTTCAAGCAACATTGTAAATCCTGTATGACTAAAGAACAAACACAAAACATGCAGCAGCCCTAAAAAATACTCAAGAACTGAACAGATGAATTGCAAAGAGATTTTTAGTTACAGTACAGGCTTCCATCACACACCAATTTTTGTGGCAGTTTTTATGGGCTTGTAAAAAATACCATGAAATACATGCTTTTGTTTCAGTTGTGCTTTTTTTTACTATATATTATTAGATTACTAGAAACCTGAATAAAATGTTATATGTATTGCATGCTGTGTACGTATATAAAAAAGTCATGTACCTAAAAAAAGAAATCCCACAAAAAATCCACTGTTTGTAGTACATTTCATAATTCTTTATTGCCAAACATTTGTCTGTGGCTTTTTTGTGAAAAGAAAAAAGCTTTGTGAAAAGAAAAAAGCATGGATATAAATTCTTGAAAAAACTCTTTTTGGGATCATTTATCTGGTGTAAAGTAGAACTGACTTAGTTGCCAATAGCAACCAATAACATTCCACCTTTCATTTTTCAAAGGAGCTGTCAAACATGAAAGGTGAATCTGGTTGACCATAAGATTTCATTTTGAGGACCAATATGACAGGAAAGATTTCTTAAAACATAAGAATTCTTAATTCTTTAAATAAGACTTCAGATTAGTTGGATATGGGCAGCAGTGAAAATGCCAATAGGCTCCAGGATTGCCTTTTTTTAAATAACACACCATTTCCCCATCAGCCTGTGAAGGAATACATACTGTATTTTTCGCTTTATAAGACGCACCTGATGATAAGACGCAACTAGGTTTTTGAGGAGGAAAATAAGAAAAAAAGATATTTTGAACCAAAAGGTGTTCTTTTGGTGGGTTTTGAACTAATGGTGGTCTGTGGATGACACTTTTATGGGGGATCTGTGGAGGACACACTGTTATGGGGGATCTGTGGATGACACTGTTATGGGGGGATCTGTGGATGACTCACTGGTATGGGGGCGATCTGTGGATGACACACTGTTATGGGGGATCTGTGGCTGACACTGATGGGGATCTGTGGCTGACACTGATGGGGATCTGTGGCTTACACTGATGGGGATCTGTGGCTGACACTTTGGGGGATCTGTGGCTGACACTTTGGGGGATCTGTGGCTGACACTTTGGGGGATCTGTGCCTGACACTTTGGGGGATCTGTGGCTGACACTTTGGGGGATCTGTGGCTGACACTTTGGGGGATCTGTGGCTGACAGAAGTGTGGAGGGAGCAGGCAGGGAAACTCATGGCGGAGCCCGATGCAGTGCTTCTACTCTAAAACACCGGGCCCCGCCGCAACTGTTAAATACTATATTGCCAATCACGCTTACCTAACTTACCTAACTACTACTATAATCACATAATCGCACATCCATACATCACAGTACTGTACAGGGCACAGACCGCAGCTCCCTCGGTCATGCGCCGCCTGTCCCGCCTGCCTCAGCTCCCTCCTCATGCGCCGCCTGCCAGCAAAGTATTAGTATTCATTTTATAAGACGCACGGTACTTTGGGGGGGGGGGGAAAGTGCGTCTTATAAAGTGAAAAATACGGTACTTACCTGCTCCGTGACACTTGCTTGTGGCATCATCAGTCCCCAAATGTTTTCATTGCGCTTCCATTCATGCATGTAAACATCCGGCAAGGATGGGGTCACGTGTGTCTCTGTAGACAATAACGGGCATCAATGATGAAGTGTCACTAAACAGCACGTCACTGCTGAGGCCAGTCAAAGGCTGTAGCAGCACACATGAACCACATGAGTGACTAAAGAACAGTGAATACAACTGGGGTCCAACAGAGCCAGAAACGAACAGTGGTGTTTCCTTTCACAGGTCCAGTGGGGGAGTGGTGATATGGAACAACCCCTTTAACCCCTTAAGGAAACGGCCCTATTTCACCTTAAGGACCAGGCCATTTTTTGCAAATCTGACCAGTGTCACTTTATGTGGTGATAACTTTAAAACGCTTTTACTTATCCAGGCCATTCTGAGATTGTTTTTTCGTTACATATTGTACTTCATTACACTGGTAACATTTTGTCAAAAAAGTTCATTTTTGACCTGCGGTTTTCAGCGATCACCGATACAGGGGGGTCACAGGACCCCCCTCGGCATATGAACATGGTCCCTGCTGCACGATCGCAGCAGGAATCATGTTTCTATCGCAATTTTTTTTTTTTACAGCATATTTAATTTAGGGCGTATGGGTATGCCCTGTGTCCTTAAAGACTCGGACATTAGGGCGTACCCATACGCCCTATCTCCTTAAGATTGTTAATCATCCACTGCCTCAGCCTGTGATTGGCTAACACAGTCATGTTTCAGGAGAACACATCTATGTTGCAATTTTGTAAGCAGAGACCCATCATGAGGATTTTTTTTTTTATGTCTACTCCATATCCAGCTGATTTGCAGGTTTATTTTTTACAACCTTTAAAACCTCTTCAACCCATAACAGCCTAAATCGCTTAGTATACATGTATTTTCTTTGTGGGAGGTTTTACCCATACCCCCACCTACTAGTATTTAGGAATATCATATGTAATCTACTTTCTCATATAAAATGCTCTGTAAACAGTGATCAACATGATGACACAATTAGCTAAAACTACTAAATGTCACAATTTAGCAGGGAATTACACCATAATTGGTGATTCATAATGAGTAAGAGGGAATATATTGAAAAATCACATAGCCATTTAACGTTGGTAACTGCTGTATCCTTATTAGTAATATATAATCAAAGACAAGTGAAGCTTGTAGCTCCAACCTGTAATTACCGCAAGTTGTTGTATAGATGTTGTCTTATAATGTAACAGTGTAACCATATGGCTTTGAAGACCCTGATTGAAAATTAAGATAGGAGAGGCCAGCTGTATTAGTCTTAACCCAGAGTGTTTTACTCTCCTTATAGTTGAGTGATTCATAGCCAGCCTGCAATTCATTATGAATCACAACCAGAAATAAGGAAGTACAGTGCCCACTTGTTACTCATAGGGTACAATATTTGTTATTACACATTTGTTACAGTTGAAACAAATTAAGGGGCTACAACTTAGAGTTCCTTTTAAAAAATTGAAAAAAAAATGAAGTGTCATTATTATTATTATTATTATTATAATGATTATTATTGTAATAAAGAAAACAACAAGCCCCCCTCCCCCACTGATGATCTGCAGGAGAAGACACAGACAAGATGGACATCATCATTTCTAGTCCATCTGACAGCAGGCGGGAGTGTCTCAGACTACTAAATCCTTCTTTATATAGGGTAGTTTGAAAAGCTCATCCTAAATTCAGGAAGAGGAGACTGAAAATCGGCAGCACATAACTGGAAAAGGAGGGAATCAGATACATTTATTGAGCATTCTACAGCTACTGCTAAAGTTTTATGTACAACAAAACCATGTGCATATTTTATAACCTCTATTCCAAAAAAAAAGTTTGGGTGCTGTGTAAAACACATATTAGATGTTGAAAGTGAGACATTTTACCATTTCATATATATATATATATATATATATATAATGAACTCATTCGACAAAAAGCTGGAAAAGTAAGTGGTATCAAAAAACAGCTGGAGGAGCAATTTGCAACCATGTCCGTATACAAAAAATTATATATGTTAAAAAGATGCCTTCTGCAGATGCCATACAGTGGAGTCCGTCATCATAGAGTTGCGTTGTAAAAAGAAAGTATATAACGTATACCTTTTTTTTGATGGACTGTGCAGAGTCTCTCAGAACCAAAAATGGGCACAGATTCTGCAAAAAACTTTGTCTAAAAATGATGGAACAATTTCAGAAAAGCAGAAAAGTGTTTCTCAATATAAAATTGAAAAGACTTTGAACATCCCACCATCTACATTATATATCATCAAAAGATTCAGAGAATCTGGTGAAATCCATGTGCACAATGGACAAGGCCAACAGTCAATATTAGATGCTCGTGTTCTATGATTATGTACTTACTGCATGGGCTCAGGAACACTTCCAGAAATCATTGTCTGTGAACACAATTTGCAGTGCAATCCACAAATGTGGATTAAATCTGTATCATGGAAAGAATAAGCCATATATCCACATGATCCAGAAACGCTGGCATCCTCTCTGGGCCAAAGCTCATTTAAAATAGATTGAGGCAAAATGGAAAACTGTTCTGTGGTGAGATGAATCAAAATGTAAAATTTGTTAAAGTACTTTTGGAAACCACCAGGGTGCCGTATACTGCAGACTCAGGAGGAGAGAGACCATCCAGCTTGTTATCAACGCACAGTTCTAAATCCTGCATCTCTCATGTTATGGGGTTGTATTAGTGTCTATGGCGTGGACAGCTTACACATTTGGGAAGGCACTATCAATGCTGAGCAGTATATAGAAGTTTTAGAACAATATATGGTCCCATCCAGACAATGGCTCTTTGAGTGAAGGGCTTGCATATTTAAGCAAGACAATAGTAAACCACATACTGCATCCATCCCAACAGTACAGTTTCAAGAAGAAGAGTCCAGGTTAGGGTTAACCGAAGGTGACATGATTATGTAGTTGCGCTACTTTGCGCCTCCCCCTTCCCACTCCACCTTGCCATGCCGTACAAACTATGATCTGCACCAGCTGATCCATGGATATTGCCGTCTCTGAGCCTAGAACCTTCCCAGCATCTTGTCTGCTTCCCTGCCATGATTGCCATGGCTGCCTGCTCCCGTTTGGCGTTCATAGACGGTCCCAGCTTCTGTTGCTCGCTTGTTCCTCTCTACAGATGGCTCACCTGACTCTTTTTACAGATCTGCGCCGTGGCTACCTGATTCCACCAAGCGCTCGTGGATGGCCTCTGCTTCCTCCGGTCTCCATCTGCTTTTCCCTACCCTTACGCTACTTGACTCTCCGCTCCTGTGCTCTTTGCTCTCAACCGACTTGGGACTGAGGTTTTATGACATGTTGCCCTACATCCTCTTTGGTTGGTATGTCTGATCCACCCCTCCTGTCTGCCACGTACAGTGGAAGAATTACTTTGATGAACTGTTTTGTCCGGTTTTGTATTTCTGGTTTTGACTAGAGTGTTTGTACCATCTTCCTCAGCGGTAATCAATATAAGAAGGAAAAAGGAGGGAAGGAAGGGAAGAGAATAAAAGAAAGAGGAGGGAAGAAGTAAAAAAAAAAAGAAGGAAAAAAGGGGAGAGGAAAAAAGCTAAAAAACAAAACAAAAGAAAAAGAATGGGAAGAAAACAAATAGGAAAGGGGGACAAGAGAGAGAAGGGAAAGAAAAAAGTGGAAGGAAAAAATAATAATGGCCCCTAAAAAAATAGACGTTCTGTTGAGTATACATCTGACAAAATTGGTCAGAAACTGACAAAATTGAACAATTTCTGAAATCCCCAAATGTTGTGTCTACAAGAGCAGAACAAAAAAGGGCTGTACGATTCCGATGTAGAAAAAAGGGTGGATCTAGAAGGGAGAAAGTACTGGATCATGATATTCAGGAGGTGGGGGCAGAGAGAAATGATTTAAATGCCTTGTCCAAAGATAAAATCTCACAATTTAATGAAATCCTGAGTGGCGTAAAAAAAAAATTGAGAGTAAATAAAAGATATTTCAACTCAACTTGGGGTGATTCAGTCGGATGTGCTTCTTATTAGAGATGATGTATCTAAAATACGGGACAGAGTAACTACCTAAGAAAAAACTGTGGAGATCCTGGAGAAGGAAATTAAAATGTATTAAATGGAAATCCCCACTCGTAGATCTTAGGCCAATATTTTAAGAAAAAAGATGGTGGATCTAGAAGACATGAAAATTGTGGGCTTACCAGAAGGCATGGAAGGAGATAATCCTGGCGATATGATTCAGAACTTAATTTTGGAGAGGTTTGGAAAAGAGTATTTCTCTCCATTATTTTTGTGTAAAGGGCTCACCGGGTTCCAGGGGGTAAACCAACTCCTGGAAGGTACCCACGGATACTTCTTGCGAAGATACTGGCTTCACGAGATAGGGATATGATATTGAGAAGGGCAAGGGAGTGCCTCCCTATTCTATATAATGGAAACAGACTGTCCTTTTTCTTAGATTTTTCCAAGGATATTCAAGAGAAGAGACGCTCTTATATCAAGGTTAAGAGGCAACTTCGTGAAAAGAATATTAAATATTTATTCAGTTATCCAGCTAAACTGCGGATAATCTCAAATACCGGGACTCTCTACTTTGATACTCCTGACCTTGTGGTAGATTGGCTTAATCATAATAATATCTAATCCTTTTTTTCTTTCTCATTGTGGCAGGTGGGGGGGGGGGCTAGTAATGAGGAGAGGTGGTCTTAGTTGAGAGATATGTCCTAAGAAGGTGGTGGATCAGGAGGTTGGGGGGGAGGGGAGGTATGTACTTGTAGGGTGGGTTGCAATGCGTCTCTTATTTTTCCCCCTTTTTTTTTTTTTTGTCGGTTAGAATTCTAACCTGGAAAGTCCGGGGTCTTGGCGATAAATGTAAAAGACAGGCAGTTTGCGATCAGGTTACGAGACTCATTTTTCTGAGGGGGAGACCCCTTGCCTCAGTGGGGGATGGGCCGTTCAGACTTATCACTCCACTTTTACTAGCTATTCAAGAGGAGTAACAGTATTAATTCCTAAAGATATTGATTTTGTCTGCCGGGCCTCCTCCATCGATAAGCAAGGGAGGTTGGCATACTATGTATTTTGGCCTTTATTTATATCCCCCCCCCCCTCTCTTTCTCTCTTTATGTACTTAATTGTCTATTAACTTTGATGGATCGATGGCCCGAATGCCTTGTTCTTGTGAACGGGGACTTTAATTGTGTCATCGATCCAGAAAAGAATAGGGTCTCCATGGAGGCAGATATGTATATTCTGCATCAAGCATCTCCCTTGTCCCGGTTTTGTCAGAAATCCGAATTTGTGGATATATTGGGATACTTATGATAGACATGTGGATATCATTCTTAATCAACTAAGATGGCCCCTATATTCTCCAGCTCTCGGACAACACCTTATTCACTCAAGTTGGGACACAAGCACGAAGACTTCACCTTATCCAAGAGGACCCTCCTCTCAGATGTATCATATATGACGTATGCTTTGCTGATTTTAGTATGAAGCCATTGCAAGATTGCGCTTGCACTTAAATGTTTACATAGTTTGCATACCAAAGTTAGTAAAACAATGCACAATGCGCAGATGCCAAGTGTTATCTCTTCTTATTTTTGTATTCTAGCCAATGGAACAATGCCACGAGCCTCAGGGCGGATGCCTCTCAGATGTACTTATAAACTGCTTCACTTCCTTGAAAAAATGAGAAACTGCTTTGACCCTTGTTTGGTGTCAGTGTGGGTTCTTCCATGCATGTAAAATTCTAGGATCAAAACTAATTTTGAGCAGTAGGGAAAATGTAATTAGCCCTGATTGAGAGCATCTTTAACACTTAGGAAAGAGGAAACAAGTATACGCCTGTGTTAGTATATCTGAGAAGTTGATGTCTAGGATAGACTTAGCCCTGATAAACAAAAACTATCTGAAACATATAAACCGTATGAAATATGAGGCTAGATCTCTATCCGATCATTTACTTCATTCTATTGAGTTATGTATGGTGGATGATGAATACAGGGTTAGGCCTCCATTTAGATGAAACCCTCATTGGATATCTTTAATGGACAACCATGATTTGATTAAACAGGAAATAGAATTCTTTTGGGATAGTAATTATAATTCAGCAAGGATCCATCTGGTATAGGATGCATTTAAGGCCTTTATGAGGGGGGTCTTTATTAGTAATATCTCTAACCTAAGAAAAGGCTATGCTAAGAAAGAGAGTGACTTGCAAGAAGCTGCGGTTGTTGCTATGGAGTAGTTTATCAGTAAGAATACAGAACAAGCTAGGGAGACTATGCAGAGAACAAGTCAGGCTTATTCTGACTTTCTTTTTGATAAGGCCCAGCAAAAGCTTTTTTTTAAGGGACAAAAATATTTTTCTGAATCAGGTCGCCCAGAGAAAATGTTAGCTAGGGTTATTTCCAATCAGGACCCAAAAAAAGAGATAGCTCCTATTCGTTCCTCTGAAGGTATAATTACTCAAAATCAGGAATGCATTAAAGAGACATTTGTGAAATATTTTTTGGAACTGTATAAATCTGAGAGTAGTGTTTCAGATGATGCAATTGACTTATATTTGGACTCTATCTCTCTTCCAGTCCTTACAGATATCCAAAGAGAATCCCTTGATGTGAATCTCTCTGCAAGAGTGAGAGGCTGCCTTGAAAGCTTGTGTGGGAAACTCCTCTCCAGGATCTGATGGATTCCCATATGAGTTTTATCGTAAATACAGGGAGGTCATTCTCTCCCATCTTCTGAAGGTATCCATCGGGGCAATAGAGGAAAGTAATCTTCCGGAATCGATGACTGAAGCTGTAATAGTACTAATTTAAAAAAAAGGCAAAGACCCCCTAGATATGGGTTCATATCGGCTTATTTCTTAACTCAAAACAGATTTTAAGCTTCTTTCAAGGATTCTTACTATTAGGTTGTCTAAAGTTATCTCAGCTATTATACACCCTGATCAAAACGGGTTTGTTCCCAATAAGGGCACTCACTACAACCTACACCGCCTTTTTGACAATATTCAGTCCCCCTGGGGGGTCTCTCGCTCCATCCTGTCCCTGGATGCCTCTAAGGCCTTTGACAGGGTGGAGTGGAGATTCCTCTGGAGGGTATTTGAGAGGATAGGATTTGGGAGCAAGTTCATAAATTTGATTAAGCTATTATATAAATCCCCTAAGGCGAGGTTGAATATCAATAGGATGTTTGCAAGGTGTATTTCTTATATATATATATATATATATATATATATATATATTTATATACATACATAGTTCCACCAATTGCACCGAGTTGACTCTCTAAGGTGCCCAAATGAACCTGGCGCCGTGTCCCCCAAGTTATAATTCATGATTACCGCAACAACTCCTATTCCAGGATGTAATGATGTTTAACTATATGGGGGGTGCCACTGTTGATGCTAATATGCACATTCATTATGTGCAATGGACTAAACTAATTAGGTTAATCCTTTGCCAACGTTTTTGGTCTGCTGGCAGGTTAGGCTGATGCATTTATGGAAAAAAAAAAATTGAGTCGATCAATAAAAAGCAGGTGAATTATATGCGTTCATTCAAGCCCCTGGGATAAACGGTCTTCAGTCGGGAGATCCATTGCGCCTCTTTCTTGAGAAGGTCGCGATCGTGGTCTCCTCCCCTGGATGAGGGCCTGATGACATCTATGCCCTGGAATTTGATGGAATCTGAATCTCCATTATGATGTTCAGTAACATGTCTCGCAACTGATGTGTCTGCTTGATTTTTAACATCATTCAGATGTTCGCCAATGCGTCGCCTGAATTGTCTCTTAGTTTTCCCACATATTGAATGTTGCACGCACAGGTCATCAGATATATTACACCTTCCATGCGATAGTTAATAAAGGACCTGATCTAGTAAGTTTTGCCTGTCACAACACTCAAGAAGGTGTTCTCTTTGTTAATAGCTTTGAAAACCACGCATCCGCTGCAGTGAAAGGTGCCCGGTAGTGCACCCGTAAGCCAATCCGATGCGACAGGACCAGGTCATAGAAACTGTGCAATAATCGATCTTTCAGGTTTCTACCACGCCGGTATGTGATGGCGGGTGTATCACCTACCAAATGCCCTATATTGGGATCAGATTTGAGAATCCCCCAGTATCGGGATATAATCTCCCTTATCTGTTTATGAGTCACATCGAATTTGCCAATAATGCGAATCTGTCCTGGCTCATTTTCTCTTTCACGTGGGGTAAGTAACGATTCCCTATTACAACTCAGTGCATGTTGATAGGACTGTTTCAAAACAGGTTGAGGATACCCACAACGTAGAAGACGTTGTTTCAGGTCTTTGACCGCTGCTTGAAAATCATGCAAGTCAGTGCAGCTGCGTCTAAGGCGCAGATATTGGTCTTTAGGAATCCCCCATTTGAGCGATGTTGGATGGCAACTTTGCCAATCCAGTACACTGTTTGTCGCTGTTTTTTTCCGAAAGAGCTTAGTTCCAATAGTGCCCCTTGTGTCCCTATAGATTGTAAGGTCAAGAAAGGTGATCGTTGAATCGTGAATCTCAGAGGTAAAATACAAATCCCAGTCGTTCACATTAAGTAATTGAACAAAGGCCCCAAAGCTGTTGCTGTCACCTCTCCACAAAATCAGTATATCGTCGATAAATCTTATCCATAAAAGGATAGACGATGTAAATTCACTCATCAATTCACCAAATACCACCTCACGTCCCCCGCCACCCAAGTAAAGGTTAGCGTAGAAACAGGCAGGAGATGAGCAGCAGAGCAGCACCCGCACATCAGTCACTGTGCTGGGCTTCAGGTATGTGAAGAATGTGATGATGTGTCTGTGCTCTCTGCGCTGCCTGTGTGCCCCCTGTCAGCTTGTGCTGCCGCTGCTCAGTTCACCTGTCCTGACTCTCTCAGTTGAGAGTTCAGAGTTGTTTTGATTTTCTAACAAAGTTTGCCTGGCCAGAAACGCCCCCCCCCCCCCATGGACCCACCCACCAGCTAGCTCTTCCCATGGCCCCTGTCTGCACCCCCCGGCCCTTATCTGTGCCCACCCCAGCCTTTGTCTGTGCCCCTGGCCGCTGTCTTCACCCCTCTGGCCCTCATCTGTGCCCCCCCTGGCCCCTGTATGTGCCTCCCTGGCCTTTGTCTGTGCCCCTGTCTGCACCCCTCTGGCCCTTATCTGTGCCCCCCCCAGCCTTTATCTGTGCCCCTGGCTGCACCCCTCTGGCCCTTGTCTCTGCGTGCGCCAACATGGCTTTTTCTATGCCTCTCTGGCCTCCGTCTGTGCCTCCCTGTCCCCCGTCTGCACCCTGGGCCCTGGCCCTTATCTGTGCCCCCATACAAAAATTTCCTGTGGGGCCCAGTCACTTGTAGTTACGCCCCTGCGTAGTACCATTCATTGTGAGACCAGAGATGCGTACCCCTTTGTTGTAGAAAGGAGGAGACCACCTCAATGCCATTCTCATGTGGAATAGAGTTGTACAGTGCCTCCACATCAAGACTCACTAACTGTACGTCTTTGTCTACCTGGAGGCCATCAATTCTTTTGATCACCTCCATTGAGTCACGGATGTATGAAGGCAGTGCGACAACAAAAGGTCTAAGAATCTGGTCTACATATGTACTGACAGGATGTGTTAAACTATCCGTACCAGAAACGATTGGTCTTCCTTTGATCCCTTTGCGGATTTTATGGAGGCCATAGAAGCAGGCCATCCTGGGGTGAGATGGTAACAAGTATTCTTTTTCTACAACATTGATGAGTCTAGATTGCTGAGCCTGTGTGAGATCAGCTCTTAGCTCTCTGAAGTCAGAGGTAAACGAGTTCGAGGACAGGATGTTGTAACATGAATGATCATTCAAGATGTTCAGACACATCTTCAGATATTGCTCGTGATCGAGAATAACTAAATTTTCCCCTTTGTCGAATGGTTTAATGAAGACATCGGGGCCAGTCTCTAGCGATCATAGTGCCTCCATTTCTGTTTTTGATAAGTTAAACCCTCAAAATTGTACCCCATCCAGGCTGTCTAGTTGTTCCACTACTATCTTCAAGAATAAATCCACTGGGGTATTGTCTCCAATGGGGGGTGTTTTGGTAGATTGCTTTCTCAGGTCAGTGAAGGGTCCCTCCCCTGGGCCCCTATTGCCATGCGGCCTTCCCCTCCGGCGCACATGCGAACGCATCCCTGCATCGGTTCGCAAGGGGTCGGAGCTGGTGTATCAGTGGAGACACGCGTAACCTGTCCCGCAGCTCCGTGAGAACCCTTTTTGGTTACACAGGAGCGCGAGACAGGTGAGGATCTTACAGGCTATATCACTGTTCAAAAATGTAAAATAAAAAGTAATGAAAAAAAAAAGAGTCCAGATGCAGACCAGACCTTTTACCAATAGAAAATATTTGATGCATCATGAAACAAAATATCTGTCAAAGAAGTCCCAGGACTATTGAGCAGCTAGAATCAGATATCAGACAAGAATGGAACAACATTCCTCTCCCAATACTTCACCAATTGGTCTCCTCACTTCCCAGATGTTTATAGACTGTAAAAGAGGAGGGGATGCTACACAATGGTAGACAGGGCCCTGCCCCAACTCTTTTGAGATGCGTTGCTGCCATCAAGTTCCAATTGAGTAAAATAATTTTTGAAGAAATGTTAAAATGCCTCACTTTCAACATTTGATATGTGTTCTATGATCTATTGCAAATAAAATATGGTTCTATGAGATTTGTAAATTTGTTTTTATTTTCATTTATTTACATTTTACAGTGTCCCAACTTTATTAGAATTTGGGTTGTACATTCCTATGAACTGCCATAATGATTTTCTTTTATAACTCTGTCATATGGCTAGTTATCATAAATTGTGATTGGGTGTTCATAAGATCCATCTACCTAATGGTTCAGGTGTAATTACCTGAGCTAGCCAAGCCAGTCGCAGTAACAAACAAAAAATTGCCATGAAAAATGTAACGTATGGAGCAGTTTTTGCATGAATACATTACCTTTCCTGCTGATAGTGCAGCGGATGTTAGAACCTCTGACATTCAGGTAGGGGTCAATACCCCACCTTTCCATTTACCAGAACAGTAGTGGAGGAAGCAGTAAATCAGCAGCTAGGGGTTCGGGGAGCAGAGGATAGGTCAGCAGTTAGAGGGGTAAAGAGGCCAGAAGAGAGCATCTGGAAGGACAAGAGACAGAAGAGAGCAGCTGGTGGAGGCAAAAGAGAGCACTGGGGGGGGGGGGGTAGAAGCAAACAGCTTGGGGCAGAGTACAAAAGCCAGCAAGCAGCTAGCCTGTTGTAAAGGTCAGGGAAGGGGGAGCGAAGACAAGATGTTGGGAGGATCCTGCCAGTGCAGCAGTACACCTATGACAGAGCTTTGGCTGTATTCAGAAACAGCTGGTTCTACAGAAGTTAAGGGAGTCTACAGAAAAGGGTCTATTCTGGGCAAACCCTATCGGCTTCTTGAATATTTGCTGACAAATTTTATGTTGCTTGTACCTAAGTACATTCTATCTTACCAACATTTTTATAAAGTTCTGTTTTCTCACCATATTTGTCTGGATCTCAAGTCTATGGAGGCACTGATTATTGAAGGCCTTATTTTTAGAGGTACGGTACTCCTAGAAAACATTTTTTGTTCTCTCTTTTAAATGTTGTTGTATACATAATTGATTGCTTAAAACACTTGCTCAGTGAATAATTGATTCCATGGTCCTGTTGTGGGGACTGGAAGCCTCATAAGAATGAATAAAGAAACTGAGTTTAAGTTTTGAATTTATTCATATATATGGATCCATCCAGGTTTTATTATATATAGTAGGTGGCCAACGTTTCGGTCCTATTTCCGGACCTTGATCACGGCCATAGTTAAATTGGCAGGTCAGAGAGGTTGTCTGCATCCAAATATTATGTGAGGAAGGGCCAGTTCCACCAAAGCAAAAGCTACTGTTTGAAGCAGTTCTCCATTCTGACTACTATCTTGTTTGACATCCATATGCCCAAACAAAACATATGGAAAGTGTTTGTCTTGATGGGACAACTCTTTTAAGTGAAATACAAAGCGGTACATATCTCTTAAATGTAATGGGTTGTGCTTTCTAAGTATCGGCACACCAAAGGCAATAGTTTTCACATCTTCATTGCAATTAACCAATCCATCTGTACCTATAAATAGCAGAACATGGTTACGCACTTTATTTTGTGAAGCAGTGTTTGCATACATAAGAATAGTCATTTAGAAATGCGCAAGAACTAGTCATAAATCATGTGCACATCACGCCACAGATGTGCTTCCATGGGTGGTGGAAAACGATCATTTAATAAGGGTTGTAACTAACATTTCAAAAGTGTTTTCTCAATGCCACTTCTCAGCAGCTGCACTGCCCACAGTTCCTGGGACCTGTTCAGCCACTTTATCACTGTAGAAATATGTAAAGGCAACTTTATATCCACTAAGTATACTGTCTGTCTCATGATTGTCGGTGCCGGATGGAGTCTCATGAATCTCAGAAGCTGCTGAACTCCTAATGGTCATCGATAAAATAATGCTCTACAAAAATCAAAAAAATGTCGTAAGTTTTAATTCCTTGTGAATTTTAGAGTTCTACATAGAATGGACAGACTGATTCCAGCCAACATAAAGATAACACTAAGCATAGTTAAACTCCTTCAGGGCTGAGCTGTTTTCCATTTTTTCGATTTAATTTTTTAGTCCCTGCCTTCCTAGAGCCATAACATTTTTATTTTTCCATTCACATAGCCGGATGAGAGCTTGTATTTTGTGGAGCACACTGAAAAAAATAAGACCCCTATAACTTTGTACAGAGCTGTGTGAGGGCTAATTTTTTTACGGGATGATCTGTAGTTTGTATTGATTGATACAACTTTTTGATTACTTTTCATTTAATTTTTTGGGAGGTTAAGTGACCAAAAAATGGTGAATTACCAATTTTGATCTTTTTTTCTATTATGTAATTTATCGTATGGGATACATATTTCTATATTTTAATAGAATGGGCGTTTTCACAAATGATATTCATTTTTTATTGTCTATGAATTTTTATTTTTATTTTGGGGTGTGCAATCAATGTTATCGCCTATCGCATACATTAAATCCGGGTGTCTGCTGTTTAAAACAGCAGGCACCGGTGGCTATGACGCTTTTTTTTTGCAATTTTTAATTGTTCCCCTAAGGAACTTCAACAAGCAATAATTACAGTGCTTCTCTCATAGACTCCAATGTATTAGCATGGAGTCTATGAGAATTACACTGCGTTCTATGAAGCAGGGTCTTCATAGAACATACCTGCAGCCATGGTAACATTTGAACACAGCATCTGAGGGGTTAAATGTGTGCAATCAACGTTATCGCCTATCGCAAACATTAAATCCGGGTGTCTGCTGTTTAAAACAGCAGGCACCAGGTGGCTATGACGCTTGCATGAGGGCACCATCTTTAAATACCTGACCGCAAACATATACATTTACATTAAGTGGTAGGGAAGGGGTTAACTATTCCTTTCTAGTAAGTTTTTTTTTTTTTACAACAGATGGCATCCTGCTTTGTGCCAACAGTTCAGGCTGGTTGGGTGGTGTAATGCTTTGGAGAATATTTTCTTGAATCACATTAGATATCTTGTAAAAAGAACTGGGCACTCTCAGGATATCTGAACCATCTAGAAATTTAATATCACAAAAATATACAGCATAAAATTAATTCTTGACCTAAAACAAAACACGTAATATGGTACTTAAATAGTGGCATATAATAACAATATGTTCAATCTGAAAGTGAAATGGCATCAACATGACATGATACTATACAGGTACTCTATTAATGTAAAAAAATTGTAGCAGCAATATTTGTATGAATGGTAGAGATTTTCGCAATGTATGCCTTATTTTCGCAATATATTAGAATGCGAAAAAGTCTTGAGGAATGTGGTGGCAGCAGTTTGCAGTTTTATAGTAAAGAAATATCCCAAAACCTGACATGGATCTTTTTTGGAGCACACATCATGTCATATAAATCGTCAACTTTTTCCAATTATAACTTCCACTTTTCCACAATGTCCCATATTTATAGTATAAATAAATATACAGAAAATAATGAAAATAGCAATCACGTACAGGGCAAAGAAGCAGTTAGGGCACAGTGGGAACAAGAAGGTAGATTGGCTCAAAAACAAATAAAGTTTTTAATTAATGGCATTGATTTTATTTTGTCCCATAATTATTTTAATTTTAATGGGGACTTTTATTTACAAATTCAAGGGACTGCCATGGGCACCAGGTTCGCCCCCAGTTATGCTCATTTGTTTATGGCTAATTGGGAAGAACAAACTATTGCCCCCCGACTGGGAGCGGACCTGGTGCTCTGGCAAAGATATATTGATGATATATTTTTTATATGGAAATCTGGAAGGGAAAAATTAGACAGTTTTTTGGAAGAGATTAATTCTAATGTTTTTAACCTTAAATTTTTGGGAGCTATTAGCAATGAAAAATTGGAAATTTTAGACTTAAAAATTTATGTGGAGAACAATAAATTGAAGTGTTGCACTTTTATAAAACCTTCCACTAGAAAAAGCTATATTTTATATACAGTCGTGGCCAAAAGTTTTGAGAATTACATAAATATTGGAAATTGGAAATGTTGCTGCTTAAGTTTTTATAATAGCAATTTGCATATACTACAGAATGTTATGAAGAGTGATCAGATGAATTGCATAGTCCTTCTTTGTCATGAAAATTAACTTAATCCCCAAAAAACCTTTCCACTGCATTTCATTGCTGTCATTAAAGGACCTGCTGAGATCATTTCAGTAATCGTCTTGTTAACTCAGGTGAGAATGTTGGCGAGCACAAGGCTGGAGATCATTATGTCAGGCTAATTGGGTTAAAATGGCAGACTTGACATGTTAAAAGGAGGGTGATGCTTGAAATCATTGTTCTTCCATTGTTAACCATGGTAACCTGCAAAGAAACGCGTGCAGCCATCATTGCGTTGCATAAAAGTGGCTTCACAGGCAAGTATATTGTGGCTACTAAGATTGCACCTCAATCAACAATTTATAGGATCATCAAGAACTTCAAGGAAAGAGGTTCAATTCTTGCTAAGAATTCTTCAGGGCGTCCAAGAAAATCCAGAAAGCGCTAGGATCATCTCCTAAAGAGGATTTAGCTGCGGGATTGGAGTGCCACCAGTGCAGAGCTTGCTCAGGAATGGCAGCAGGCAGGTGTGAGCGCATCTGCACGCACAGTGAGGAGACTTTTGGAAGATGGCCTGGTGCCAAGAAGGGCAGCAAAGAAGCCACTGCTCTCCAAAATAAACATCAGGGACAGATTGACCTTCTGCAGAAAGTATGGTGAATGGACTGCTGAGGACTGGGGCAAAGTCATATTCTCCCATAAAGCCTCTTTCCAATTATTTGGGGCATCTGGAAAAAGGCTTGTCCGGAGAAGAAAAGGTGAGCGCTACCATCAGTCCTGTGTCATGCCAACAGTAAAGCATCCTGAGACTATTCATGTGTGGGGTTGCTTCTCATCCAAGGGAGTGGGCTCACTCACAATTCTGCCCAAAAACACAGCCATGAATAAAGAATGGTACCAAAACACCTTCCAACAGCAACTTCTTCCAACAATCCAACAACAGTTTGGTGAAGAACAATGCATTTTCCAGCACGATGGAGCACCGTGCCAAAAGGCAAAAGTGATAACTAAGTGGCTCGGGGACCAAAACTTTGACATTTTGGGTCCATGGCCTGGAAACTCCCCAGATCTTAATCCCATTGAGAACTTGTGGTCAATCCTCAAGAGGCGGGTGGACAAACAAAAACCCACTAATTATGACAAACTCCAAGAAGTGATTATGAAAGAATGGGTTGCTATCAGTCAGGAATTGGGCCAGAATTAGTTTGAGAGCATGCCCAGTCGAATTGCAGAGGTCCTGAAAAAGAAGGGCCAACGCTGCAAATACTCTTTGCATAAATGTCATGTAATTGTCGATAAAAGCCTTTGAAACATATGAAGTGCGTGTAATTATATTTTACTACTGAAACAAAGATCTAAAAGCAGTTTAGCAGCAAACTTTGTGAAAACTAATATTTGTGTCATTCTCAAAACTTTTGGCCATGACTGTAGTAGCTGTCACCTCCCAAGTTGGCTCATTAACATACCCCAGGGCCAATTGGATAAAACTCAACTGCACTCTAAATGACCAATTTGGAAATAGAAGCAGAAAGGATTAAAAAAGCGTTTCTAGAGAAAAATTAACCGGGTGGGACTTTTGGAAGGAGCCCTTAGTAAGGTTAGGGATATGAAAAGGGAAGATTTTTTTAAAGAAAGGGAGGAAAGAGATAAAGAACAGAAAGGAGGTGAATTACGCATTATTTTACCCTTTAATAGCGAATATAGGAGGGTGCAAAGGATAATACGGAAACATTGGTATCTAATAAAAAATGGTAAGACATTGGGCCCTGTGATTCCATCAAACCCCCTAATTAAATTTACAAAAGCACCATGTCTTAGCAATAAAGTGGCCCCAACGGTTAAGAAAGAAACCAATCAGTTATGTTCAGTCCAAAGTTGGGCGAACATTAATGTTTCTTTTAAATGCGGTCAATGCGGAAACTGCAAAATTACAGATTTCCCACGCGGAACCAATGAAGTCATTTCCACTACTAATAAACAGGCATTCAATAAAATAATTTTTATCATGTAATTTGACTGACGTGATTTACGTTATAAAATGCCCTTGTGGCAAACAATACGTGGGGATGACAAAAAGGACATTGAAAAAACGCATTTCGGAACATATGGCTAACATTAGAAAAGGATTGAACACACATTCTTTGTCCAATCATTTTAGAGTAGCACATAACAAAAATCCAATAGGCCTCAAATTTGCAGCTATTGATAAGGTGAACAGAGACTGGAGGGGGGGCAACCACATCAGTAAAATGTCAAGATTGGAGACTCAACGTATTTTTGAACTAAATACTCTACTCCCAGGAGGATTAAATGCAGAATTTGAGTTGTTTGGCTTCCTATAAAGGTTGTGGTGGGTGCCCCCTGCTGAAGGTCAACCCTACCTAGTATTTTATATCAGGCGGGTGGAATTTGGCAGTGGGCTTCCACAATTCCCCTATTCTTACACTCCTGCTCAGTGTGGAATATGCGAACTTTTGTTTTCAAACTATGCGCATATGCGAATATTTTAGTCTAATGTGAATTGCTTCAACTTTTCAATTTTTAATGTTCAACTAGGTACATATGGTTCTTTCTTAATCAAGAATGAATGCTCCTTCCCACAGAATTAGAGTATAGTCCACAACCTAACAGATATAGAGCAGCAATAATATTCGATATATGGCATTTTGGTAAAAAAAACGCATGGGAACCGCATCAATACCGCATGGGTTCTGATGCAGTTTTTAGTGTGGAAAAACCAGCACAGAAAGATGTACAAGTGTATGAGAGGTTTTTTAAATATATGATTGCTTCATATGTTTTTTTTAGTTTTTGTATATTTTATAGGCTCTAACATATATTGCTACTTTCATTATTTTCTGTATATTTATTTACTTATACTTTAAATATGGGACATTGAATAGTGGCTTCTATAAGGACAATATACCGAAAAGAACCCCAAGCCTTTTGACTACTGGAAATCTTAATATTCTGCCGGATTCGCACAGAAAATATTGTCCATCACCACGTAAAGGATAAATTAGAAAGAGATCGCGCAAGACCCGAGGTCTGTTTGCACGTGCCAAACATTCACCAATGCAGGAAGTGAGGACTACGTTAGCTCGGGGACTATTGACTTCTACAGATTGTGGGGAGTCGCTCTGGTAGATAGCGGTGCGGGTGCAGTACAGAGGCAAAACAGGGAGTCCAGAAGGTGCAATGAACAGTGTTTTATTCACACTTGCACAAAAACAAACGATATAAACAGTCTCTTGGTGTTTGTTCACACATACCAGAAATCATGAGGCAAAACAAAACAGTCCAAATCAGGTTCTAGTCACCTGGGAGGTTTTAGGTGCAGGTTCGCACCTGGCTGTCAGTCCAGCCGCAAGACAGTCGCTGTCAGGCTTCCAGGTCGTCTGCACTCCTCCTTGCTGGGATCTTGCGTCCAGCCCAGAGAACTTCCAAACACACGTGACTCCACAGTCTAACAGCAGCTCCAGGACAATCACACCCACCTGCTGGTGCTGGCTGTGTTTTAAAGCCCAGCAAAGTCCGGCCTGGACCGTGGGGAGTAGGCACCCACCCAACTCTTTGCCTACTCCCAGTAAGAGCCGGCCCGGATTGGCTTTGCAGCCAAACTAACTATAAATGTCAAGCAGCACTAGCTGCTGCTGACACATAAAACCCGGCTCTCACCTCACCGAGGCCAGGAACCTCGGTGACACGTACCTCCCGTCGATAACGGTACCTTGCACCTTACCACATACCCCCCCCCCTTTGTTCAACCCTGAGGGGGTGAACACATGTGAGGCAGTGGACGCGGGACAGGGCATCTGCATTACCCTGCAAGCGGCCTGCCTTGTGTTCTACCGAAAATTTGAAATTTTGCAAGGATAGGAACCACCTGGTGACCCGAGCATTCCTCTCCTTGGCCTGGCTCATCCACTTGAGAGGGGAATGGTCGATCACCAGACAGAACCTCCTCCCTAACAGGTAATAGCGGAGAGATTCGAGTGCCCACTTGATAGCCAGGCACTCCCTCTCCACTATACTATACCTGGTCTCGGCTGGGGTGAGTTTATGGCTCAGGAAGACAACGGGATGTTCTTCCCCATTGACCTCCTGAGACAGTACTGCACCGAGACCTACCTCCGAGGCATCCGTCTGAACGACGATCTCCCTGTTGAAGTCGGGTGTCACCAAAACCGGGGACCCACACAGGACCGACTTCAATGCGGAGAAAGCCTCCTCCGCCTTCTCATTCCAGCTAACCTTCCCCGACTTTCGCCCCTTCAACAGGTCTGTCAACGGCGCTGCTATTGTGGCAAAGTGGGGCACAAACCGCATGTAGTACCCTACAATTCCCAGGAAGGACTTTACCTGCCTGGTGGTGACCGGTCGGGGCCAGTTACGAATGGCCTCTACCTTAGTTACCTGCGGCTTGATGACTCCGCGCCCAATAACATATCCCAGATATTTGGTCTCTTCCAACCCAATCGCACACTTCTTTGGATTGGCGGTTAGACCAGCTTTCCTCAGGGCATCTACTACCGCCTGCACTTTGGGCAAATGGCTTTCCCAGTCGGTGCTGTGGATGATTACATCATCTAAGTAGGCCGAGGCGTACCGACGATGAGGTCGCAGCACAATATCCATTAACCTTTGGAAGGTGGCGGGGCGCCATGCAGGCCAAAGGGTAACACCTTGTAATGATACAGGCCCTGCGGAGTAACAAAGCGGTTTTTCCTTGGCCGCCTCCGTTAAGGGTACTTGCCAGTATCCTTTAGTGAGGTCTAGCACAGAAAAATAACGGGCTTGCCCTAAATTCTCAACAAGCTCGTCTACCAGGGGCATGGGATACGCATCGAACTTGGACACTTCATTTAATTTGCGAAAATCGTTGCAGAACCGCAACGTCCCATCCGGCTTGGGTATTAGAACTATGGGACTGGCCCACTCACTTTTCGATTCCTCAATGACATCAAGCTTCAACATTAATTGCACTTCCTCCGCGATGGCCCGTCGCCGAGCCTCGGGTACCCGGTATGGTTTTAACCGGATTTTGGCCTGAGGCTCAGTGATGATGTCATGTTGGATGAGAGACGTGCGGCCAGGGAGGTCCGAGAACACATCCGTGTTCCGACTGATGAACTCCCTGACTTCCTGAACTTGTTTGGAAGACAGGCTGTCTGCAATTTTACCGTGGCTACCGCTTCGCAGGCCTCGAACTGTGGGGCTGGACCCTTGTCACCTAGAAGCCCTGGCCGGGGGCTGTTGTCGTCGGCCGTGTCCCTGTCTTTCCACGGCTTCAGTAAATTCACGTGGTACACCTGCTCCGGCTTGCGCCGCCCTGGCTGGTGTACCTTGTAATTTACTTCCCCTACCTTCTCAATAACCTCATAGGGCCCCTGCCACCTAGCTAGGAACTTGCTGTCAAGGGTGGGCACCAGAACCAAAACCCGATCTCCCGGGTTGAAGTTCCGTACCCGAGCCTGACGATTATACACCCTACTCTGGGCTTGTTGCGCTGCCTCCATATGCTCCCGGACCAGCGGCAACACCCTTTCCATCCGGTCCTGCATCTGGGTGACATACTCAATGACACTTTTGTGGGGGACAGGCTGTTGTTCCCACGCTTCCTTGGCGATATCCAACAGGCCCCGAGGGTGTCTGCCATAAAGCAGTTCGAAGGGCGAGAACCCAGTAGAGGACTGGGGCACCTCTCGCACGGCGAACATGAGATAGGGCAGAAGCAGGTCCCAGTCCTTCCCATCTCTGGAAGGACTAGGACATATTTTTTAGAGTTTGGTTGAACCTTTCGACAAGACCGTCTGTTTGCGGATGGTAAACGGACGTCCGTAACTGCTTTATACGCAACAATTTACACAGTTCCCTCATAACTTTGGACATAAAAGGGGTCCCTTGGTCGGTCAGAATCTCTTTTGGCAGGCCCACACGGGAAAACATTTCCATTAATTCTTTGGCAATGAGCTTAGCCGAGGTATGTCGCAGAGGCACCGCCTCTGGATACCGAGTAGCATAGTCCAGAACCACCAGGATATGTTGGTGACCCCTAGCAGACTTCGGTACGGGTCCGACTAGATCCATGGCAATACGCTCAAATGGGACCTCAATTATTGGGAGAGGGACCAGGGGACTTCTGTAATGCGGCTGGGGGCTATTTACCTGACAGGTCGGACAGGACTTACAGAACTTCTCTACTTCCTTAAACAAACCGGGCCAGTAAAATCGCTGTAGTACGCGGTCCTGCGTTTTCTGCCACCCCATGTGTCCCCAAGAACATGTTGGTGGGCAAGCTCCATAACAAGCTTGCGGTATGCGGTGGGCACCACCAACTGTTCAACTGGCTCACCTCGGATTTGGTTCACCCGATACAACATATCCTGAAGAACAATAAATCGCGGAAACATTAATTCAGCCCCAGGTTTCTGGGGTTTACCATCAATCATTACAACACTTTCCCAGGCCCTGGTTAGGGTTTGGTCCCGGTGTTGTGCGGTCCCAAAATTTTCCCGGAGACATTGAGGTCTGCCAACTCAGGTCCCGGTGGCAAGTCCTCCGTGTCTCCCACCATTACCCTCAGTGGGGTTGCCTCCCCTCTACCGCTGGAGCAGTGGTCACCCCTACCGCTGGCCCTTCAGATTCGGGCTCCCAGGGTTCTGGCCTTCCAGTGGTATCAGGCCACTCTACTAGGGTTACCCCTGTCTCGGGTCCATCAGATACTTTTATTGCCGGCCACAGCGCTGGGAAACCTGGGAAGTCCCTCCCAAGTATCAGTTCATGTGGGAGTTTAGTAGCGACAGCCACCTCGAGGTCCACTTACCAGCCGCTGTGGACAAAGTCACTAGTGCAGTGGGGTAGTCTTTTAGGTCTCCGTGGATGCACAGGACCCCGATTTTACAGCCGGTATACTCCACAGGCCGTACCAGGGCAGCCCTTACCAGGGAGACTAGACTCCCGGAGTCCAGCAGGGCCACCGCCAGAGAATCTCCCACCTCCACCTGACACAGGTGGTTATTGTCCTGCACCTCACGGGTGCCAGTTGCACACAGCTTCCGTGCATACAGGGAGTGGCGATAGCCGTAGTTCACTTCCATCGGCTCACCCTGATGCGGACAGTCGACCCTGAGGTGGCCTGGCTCCTGACACCTCCAGCATACCACGGGAGGCGGAACCGCAGGGGGCACATTCCGTGCAGGTCTCTCTGTCGCCGGTCGTCGGAACTGGGGTGGAGGCCTCCGGGTTTGACTGGCCCCTTCCCAGCAAGACTCCCCTGCAGGTTTCTGGTGGCCTCGTAACGCTCCACCAGATCAACCATTTCAAGGGCATTAGTGGGGATACCTGGCCGATCCAGTGCTGAAGGGGGTAAGGTAGGGCCCTCCAGAACATGTCGGCCAGCAAACGGTCCAGTATAGCCGTCGGACTTAGAACCTCAGGCTGCAGCCACTTTTGCAACCTGTGCAGCAACTCATAGTACTGCGGCCTGGCGGGTTCAGCCGATTTAAAGTCCCACTGGTGGACCCGCTGAGCCCGGACCAACACATTTACCCCCAGTCTGGCCAGGATCTCCCCTTCACCGTGGGGTAATCAGCAGCCTGGTCATCTGCTAAGTCAAAAAAAAACTGCTGGGGTCCGGATGCCAGGAACGGAGCGACCACCTCGGCCCACTGGTCACGGGGTAACTTCTCCCTCACGGCTACCTTCTCAAAGACCGCCAGATACGTCTCAACGTCGTCCGAGGGGGTCATTTTGGGATCGCCGCACGGACCGCTTTCCGGGCATCATGGACATGGTGGGACGCTCCTGCAGCTTGTAAAGCCATCACGTGCTGTAATAGTAGCTGGTTGGTCTCCCGCTGCTGCACGTTAGCCTCTATGAGAGCTTTCACAGCCGCCTCCATGTTGCCAGCAATTCCTACTTGTAGCTTTGCTGGTTTAATATATTCCATGCACTCGTGCCCAGCAAAACAAACAAACTTCGGCGTTCACGCCAGCCTCACTGCGCATGCCCGCATCCTCCACCAAATGTGGGGAGTCGCTCTGGTAGATAGCGGTGCGGGTGCAGTACAGAGGCAAAACAGGGAGTCCAGAAGGTGCAATGAACAGTGTTTTATTCACACTTGCACAAAAACAAACGATATAAACAGTCTCTTGGTGTTTGTTCACACATACCAGAAATCATGAGGCAAAACAAAACAGTCCAAATCAGGTTCTAGTCACCTGGGAGGTTTTAGGTGCAGGTTCGCACCTGGCTGTCAGTCCAGCCGCAAGACAGTCGCTGTCAGGCTTCCAGGTCATCTGCACTCCTCCTTGCTGGGATCTTGCGTCCAGCCCAGAGAACTTCCAAACACACGTGACTCCACAGCCTAACAGCAGCTCCAGGACAATCACACCCACCTGCTGGTGCTGGCTGTGTTTTAAAGCCCAGCAAAGTCCAGCCTGGACCGTGGGGAGTAGGCACCCACCCAACTCTTTGCCTACTCCCAGTAAGAGCCGGCCCGGATTGGCTTTGCAGCCAAACTAACTATAAATGTCAAGCAGCACTAGCTGCTGCTGACACATAAAACCCGGCTCTCACCTCACCGAGGCCAGGAACCTCGGTGACACGTACCTCCCGTCGATAACGGTACCTTGCACCTTACCACAAGATATAGAATTATCGAATAGAGCGACTTTGTGGTGCGAAAAGTAATGCGGTAAGACCGTTTGAATTTATCCGTCAGAATTACTCAAAAATTCGCAGTATTATTATTATTGCCTTTTAACTTTTTCTAATGTGGGATACTGAACAATCAGCCCCCAATTAGACATATACTGGACCGATTTCAGGACATTGCGAATATTGTTGTCTACATTTTGGGACTACTTCACGTTACTAGTGGTGTTAGTTATACGCAAACTGCTGCCACCACATTCCTCAAGACTTTTTCGCATTCGAATATATTGCGAAAATAACACATACATTGCGAAAATCTCTACCATTCATGCGAATATTGCTGCTACTATTTATTTACATTAATAGATTACCTGTACCTGTAGAGTGCCATGTTGATGCCATTTCACTTTCAGATTGAACATATTGTTATTATATGCCACTATTTAAGTACCATATTATGTGTTTTAGGTCAAGAATTAATTTTATGCTGTATATTTTTGTGATATTTTTGTGATATTAAATTTCTAGTTGGTTCAGATATCCTGAGAGTGCCCAGTTCTTTTTACAATTTTACTCAGTTTCATTTAGAGTGGACAGGGTGAGTCCACTTCACTGAGCGCACCACTATTTGGCTATTGGTGAATCCTGTGCGTCACATCTACGATTTACATTAGACATCTTGACTCAAATTGATTAAACGCAATAACCAACTTGAGACTATGTGGATCAGTTTATGTCACCAGCTTAAGTATGGAGTAGTTTCCAATCTCCTGGGGATGTGTGTAACAACAACCCCCAGCATGCCCTGACAGCAGTAAGCTGTAGTTTCACAACAGTTGGAGATCCACACATTGAAGACTACTGTTCTTATGGCTACAGTACTTTCTTCAGAAAAACATTCCATGTCACAATGCTCATATCATCTAATGTCTCATGCACATGGCTGCCCACTTGCCTCTGTACTACCTCAAAGTAGAAAATGTACCTGCATATGGTTTCAAACAGAAACCGTGTGTGTGGGGAGTGGGAGATATGCCTTGTTCCAACTCCAGAATACAAAAACTTACAGACTCCATGTGCCTCTGTGAAGCCTCATGTACATGGCTCTGCAGCCTGAATTGGCAGGCGGGATCAGCACCGATATATCTAATGTTTTCTGTGTTTTCTTATTTTTTTATTACATTTCACAAGTATTAAGTTGTTTATTTGAGGTAATTCTTGTAACCAAATTTATTTTACATCTTAAGAAGTAAATTATAGGCACTGAGTGTAGGTATGTGGTACCACAGGGTAGATTTTTTTCATACCATGGAAGTATTACACTTAGAACTAAGAAATAGCTAATGAAAGTTTCTTGGAAGAGTATACTTTGACTAAGAAGTTTAAACTAAAATGTATTTCATTGTCCAAAGGGTACTGGGGCTACTAATCGGATACTTTTCTTAGGCTACTTGCACACCTGCGGTAAGGTATCTAACAGGCTGTCCTGGCAGAGGAACAGCCTGCTTGAGTTCAGCTGTGCCCTACTGGACCGCATTGGCTATAATGGGATCTGGTGGGGATTCGACCGGTTTCTAGCATGAGCACTGGGTTACAGCCAGACAAAAACTGGTGTCAAGCCAAAACCCAGCACTCATACCGGAAACTGGACGGATCCCCACTGGTTCCCATCATAGTCAATGGGCTCCAGCTGTGAACGCAGTGGTATCCAGCAAGTGTGAAACTAGCCCTATATTTCAGTAAGAAATAGAAGCCTTAGGCCCCTTTCACGCGAGTGAGTTTTCCACACGGGTGCAATGTGTGACGTAGACGCATAGCACCCGCACTGAATCCTGACCCATTCATTTCAATGGGTCTGTGTACATGAGCGTTCTTTTTCACCCATCACTTCTGCGTTGCGCGAAAATCGCAGCATGTTCTATATTCTGCGTTTTTCACGCAGCTCTGGCCTGAATGGAGCTGTGTGAAAAACGCATTGCATCCGCAAGCAAGTGCGGGTGCGATGTGTTTTTCACCGATGGTTGCTAGGAGATGTAGTTTGTAAACCTTCAGTTTTTTATCACACGTGTGAAAAAAGCATCAAAACGCATTGCACACCGCGCGGAAAAAAATGAACAACTGAACGCAATCGCAGGCAAAACTAAATCGCTTTGCCTGTAAAATCGCACAGTTTTCACTGAACGCATTCGCAACGCATCCGGACCTAATCCGGACACGCTCCTGTGAAAGGGGCCTTATTTTTGAGGTAAGGCCTCCTCACAAATGTACACTCTTACTAGGCAACAGATGAGTGATTTAACTTTTTTGCCATATCTGAGGTAATTATTGACCATGAATATTTATGGGGGACACACACCTAGCAAAGTATGGTCCACTAGATAGGTAGGTCCACAGAAATTTGATAATAAAATCTGCATGTAGGCATATTCAGTCTTAAAACCCAGGTTTAAAATTCATTTCCCAAAATTTTAGACATATATTAGTTTACTTCTACCTGTCTGTGATTATAATTGGTCATATAAAGTTATTGTATGCAGACATGGCAGTCCTCTTCTGTGGACAGAACAAGGAGGTGGGAATCTGATACAGAACATGACCTTTTGCTATTCAAGCAACTGAAAAATAATCTCAACAAGAAAAGGACATTTATCTTTAGCAAGAAGAAGGTGATACTGAAAGAATCCTGCTGGCCTCGTGTAGAAGGCTTCCCATGCACTGCCATTCATTTCCCACGCTGTGAAGCAGCACCCTGGAAGGATGGCTTAGCAGCATGCTTGAAATGTTGTGAGTCCTTTATCCGCACTTTGTCAAGGATTCACTGAGTGACAGGGCAGGCCGTGAATGGTCCGTTATCTCCACACCAATGTCGTGTCAACATGTTTCTAAATTTCACATTTCGCTGGACTTGTTGAATAAGGATCTGTGCTAGCAAAATATTTAATACGATATTACCATTTGTGATAATCATCAAACACATTCTTCTTATGAATATGTATGGAGATACAAACATTATATGGTGTTGGTATACACAAGACTATTATATACGGACCTTTCCATAAAAATGTTTTTATGACATAACCTATATTTGAATACTCTATGTATTTTTATTTTTTTTATGGAAAAAAAAATGGTGCATGGTCTTCTGGATATAATTTATGAAGACACTACATGTATACTACTCCCTGTCCTGGCTCTTTAACTTCCCCCTTTGTTTGGAGTTTTGGGACAGTTTTTTTTTTCCAGCAATATCATCACTCCAACTAGAGAGGGAAGGAAGATGAGTGACTCAGTTATAGCATCACACTGATTACACTACATTACACTGATAAGTACAGTGCTCATCTGTAAGCATCTTTATCTAGGCCTATCAACTAACAATCGAGCTATAATGTTTTCCTAATTCTACTGATCTACTATCATTCTAACAGATAACATATTCTCCTCACAGCAGCAGTAAACTGACAATGGATTGTCTATCTTTATAGGTGATTTATTTCTCTGTTCTACATCAGGGATGCCTTACCTGCGGCCCTCCAGCTGTTGCAAAACTACAACTCCAAGCATGCCTGGAAAACCTACAGCTATCAGCCTACAGCCGAGCATGATGGGAGTTGTAGTTTTTCAACAGCTGGAGGGCCGCAGGTTGAGCATCCCTGTTCTACATAAGGACAATATTTTGTATTTAATTTTCAATTACATAGTACTGGTGAAATAAAAATAAAAAACAGGCACAATGTGTTTTCTATAGATAAATGCACCTTATTTGTCAGACATGAGGTCCAATGATCTTAGTATAGAAATTCTAAAAACAAAAATAACCATAGATCAGTTAGTTACTGAATTTTTCCACAGCCCAGTGAACACTATTTTTTTTTTAAATGTGTTAAAGGGGTGCTTCCCATGTATTTTTTAAATTCAATATTGGGCCTTATGTATCAAAACTATCTCATAGACACTTCTTTTAAGTGCTCTTGAAAAATGAAAACTGAGCTCTGATTGGCTGCTCTGGGGACCAAAGGCAGTTTTACTTTTAGACATTTTTAATACATATGGAAAATTATAATTGAATATGTGGCTACTGTGGGGAGTCGCTCTGGTAGACAGCGGTGCGGGTACAGTTTAGAGGCAAAACAAGGAGTCCAGATTGTGCATCAAACAGTGTTTTATTCACACTTGCACACCAGAAATGAAAACAGTCTCTTGGTGACAGTTCACACACAACAGAAATCATGTGGCAAAACCAAAAACAGGCCAACACAGGGTCCAGTCACCTTGGGTGGTTTAAGTGCGGGTTCACACCTAGCAGTCAGTTCAGCCGCAGGCGATTCCTCCTTCAGGTTGCAGGGAAACACCACCTTGCTGAGCTCCGTCCTCCAGCACAGAGAACTCCTCAGCCCTGTTAGCAGGCTCCAGGATAATCACCTCAGACACAGCTGATGGCTGTGTTTTATACCAACCCAAAACTCGGACTGGACCGTGGGAGCAGCCACCCACCCTACTCTTTAGCTGCTCCCAGTAAGAGCCGGCCCGGATCGGCTTTGCAGCCATGCTATTTAAAAGAGTCAAAACAGCACTAGCTGCTGCAGACAAAAACCCGGCTCTCACCTCACCGAGGCCAGCAACCTCGGTGACACGTACCTGCCATCGCATATGACACCTTGCACCTTACCATACCCCCTTTGTTCAGCCCTGAGGGGTGAACACACGTGAAGGCAGTGGACGCGGGACAGGGCATCTGCGTTGCCCTGCAAGCGGCCTGCCCTGTGTTCCACGGAAAACTTGAAATTTTGAAGAGATAGGAACCACCTGGTGACCCGAGCATTCCTCTCCTTGGCCTGACTCATCCATTTGAGGGGGAATGGTCGGTCACCAGACAGAACCTCCTCCTAACAGGTAGTAGCGGAGAGATTCGAGTGCCCACTTGATAGCCAGGCACTCCCTCTCCACTATACTATATCTGGACTCGGCGGGACTGAGCTTACGGCTCAGGAAGACAACGGGATGTTCTTCCCCGTTGACCTCCTGAGACAGTACCGCACCGAGGCCTACCTCCGAGCGTCGGTCTGTACGACAAACTCCTTGTTGAAGTCGGGTGTCACCAAAACCGGGGACCCACACAGGGCCGACTTCAACGCGGAGAAAGCCTCCTCCGCCTTCTCACTCCAGCTAAGCCTCCCAGACTTTCGCCCCTTCAACAGGTCTGTCAATGGCGCTGCTATTGTGGCAAAGTGGGGCACAAACCTCATGTAGTAACCTACAATCCCCAGGAACGACTTTACCTGCCTGGTGGTGACCGGTCGGGGCCAGTTACGAATGGCCTCTACCTTAGTTACCTGAGGTTTGATAACTCCCGCCCAATTACATATCCCAGATATTTTGTCTCCTCTAACCCTATGGAGCACTTCTTTGGGTTAGCGGTCAGTCCGGCTTTCCTCAGGGCATCCACTACCGCCTGCACCTTGGGTAAATGGCTTTCCCAGTCGGTGCTGTGGATGACTACATCATCTAAGTAGGCCGAGGCGTACCGACGATGTGGTCGCAGCACTATGTCCATTAGCCTTTGGAAAGTGGCGGGGCGCCATGCAGGCCAAAGGGTAACACCTTGTAGTGATACAGGCCCTGCGGGTAACAAATGCGGTTTTTCCTTAGCCGACTCCGTTAAGGGTACCTGCCAGTACCCTTTAGTGAGGTCCAGCACAGAAAAATAACGGGCTTGTCCTAAACTTTCAACAAGCTCGTCTACTCGGGGCATGGGATACGCGTCAAACTTGGATACTTCATTTAACTTGCGAAAGTCGTTGCAGAACCGCAGCGTCCCATCCGGCTTGGGTATTAGGACTATGGGACTGGCCCACTCACTTTTCGACTCCTCAATGACATCGAGCTTCAACATTAACTGCACTTCCTCCGCGATGGCCCGCCGCCGAGCCTCGGGTACCCGGTATGGTTTTAACCGGACCTTGGCCTGAGGCTCAGTGACGATGTCATGTCGGATGAGAGACGTGCGGCCAGGGAGGTCGAGAACACATCCGTGTTCCGACTGAGGAACTCCCTGACTTCCTGAACTTGTTTGGAAGACAGGCTGTCTGCAATTTTACCGTGGTTACGGCTTCACAGGCCTCGAACTGTGGGGCTGGACCCTTTTCACCTAGAAGCCCTGGCCGGGGCTGGGGTCGTCGGCGCGTCCCTATCTTTCCACGGCTTAAGTAAATTCACGTGGTACACCTGCTCCGGCTTGCGCCGCCTGGCTGGTGTACTTTGTAATTTACTTCCCCTACTTCTCGATCACCTCATAGGGGCCCTGCCACCTAGCTAGGAATTTGCTGTCAAGGGTGGGTACCAGAACCAAAACCCGATCTCCCGGATTGAAGTCCCGTGCCCGAGCCTGACGATTGTACACCCTACTCTGGGCTTGTTGCGCTGCCTCCATATGCTCCCGGACCAAGGGCAACACCCTTTCCATCCGTTCCTGCATCTGGGCGACATACTCAATGACACTTTTGTGGGGACAGGCTGTTGTTCCCATGCTTCCTTGGCGATATCCAACAGGCCCCGAGGGTGTCTGCCATAAAGCAGTTCGAAGGGCGAGAACCCAGTAGAGGCCTGGGGCACCTCTCGCACGGCGAACATGAGATAGGGCAGAAGCAGATCCCAGTCCTTCCCATCTCTAGACACCACCCTCTTTAACATATTTTTAGAGTTTGGTTAAACCTCTCCACAAGACCGTCTGTTTGCGGATGGTAAGCGGACGTCCGTAACTGCTTTATACGCAACAATTTACACAGTTCCCTCATTACTTTGGACATAAAGGGGTCCCTTGGTCTGTCAGAACCTCTTTAGGCAGGCCCACACGGGAAAACATCTCCATTAACTCTTTGGCAATGAGCCTAGCTGAGGTATGTCGCAGAGGCACCGCCTCCGGATACCGAGTGGCATAGTCGAGAACTACCAGAATGTGTTGGTGGCCCCTGGCAGACTTTGGTACAGGCCCAATTAAATCCATAGCGACTCGCTCAAACGGTACTTCAATAATTGGCAGAGGTACCAGAGGACTACGGAAATGTGGCTGGGGGCTAGTTACCTGACAGGTTGGACAGGACTTACAATAATTTTCTACTTCCTTGAACACACTGGGCCAATAAAACCGCTGCAGTATGCGGTCCTGGGTTTTCTGCCACCCCAGGTGTCCCCCAAGAACATGTTGGTGGGCAAGCTCCATGACAAGCTTGCGATACGCTGTGGGCACCACCAACTGTTCAACAGGTTCACCTCGGATTTGGTTCACCCGATACAACATATCCTGCAGAACAATAAATCGTGGGAACATTAAGTCAGCCCCTGGTTTCTGGGGTTTACCATCAATTTCCAGCACATTCTCCCAGGCCCTGGTTAGGGTTTGGTCCCGGTGTTGTGCGGTCCCAAAATTATCTCCGGAGACGTGGAGGTCTGCCAACTCAGGACCTGGTGGCAAGTCCTCCATGTCTCCCACCATTACACTCAGTGGGGGTGTCTCCCCCTCTATCACAGAAGTGGTGGTCACCCCTACCGCAGGCCCCTTCAGACTCGGGCTCCCAGGGCTCTGGCCTCCCACAGGAACCAGGCCACTCTGCTAGGGTTACCCCTGTCTCAGGGCTATTAGTCACTTTCACCTCAGGCCATAGTGACGGAAAACCAGGGAAGTCTCTCCCAATTATTAGTTCATACGGTAGTTTGGCGGAGATCGCCACTTCACAAGTCCAGGTGCCGGCCGCCGTGGACAGAGACATTTCAGCAGTGGGATAGTCCTTTAAGTCTCCGTGTATGCACACCACCCCAACTTTCCGGCCCGTATACTGGGTGGGCTGTACCAGGGCAGCACTTACCAGGGTTACCAGGCTCCCTGAGTCCAACAGCGCCACTGCCAGGTTATCCCCGACTTGCACCTGGCACAGATGACGACTGTCCATTGTCTCGGGGATGCCGGTCGCACACAGTCTCCGGGAATACATGGAAGCCCGGTACCCATAATTAGTCTCCATGGGTTCCCCCACTGTGGACAGTTGGCCCTTATGTGTCCAGGCTCCCGACACTGCCAGCAGACCACTGGGGACGGATCTGCAAGAGGTACCTCCCGGGCGGGTTTGGCCGGCCGCCGGGACTGGGGTGGAGATTTGCGGGGTTTGACTGGCCCCCTCCCAAAGAACCCCCTGCAGGTTTCTGGTGGCCTCATATCGTTCCACCAGGTCGACCATCTCAAGGGCATTGGTGGGGATACCTGGCCGATCCAGTGTTGAAGGGGGTAAGGCAAGGCCCTCCAAAACATGTCAGCCAGCAGCCGGTCCAGCATAGCAGTCGGACTCAGAACCTCAGGCTGCAGCCATTTTTGCAACCTGTGCAGCAACTCATAGTACTGCGGCCTGGCGGGTTCAGCCACGTTAAAGTCCCACTGGTGGACACGCTGAGCCCGGACCAACACATTTACCCCCAGTCTGGCCAGGATCTCCCCCTTCACCGTGGAATAATCAGCAGCCTGGTCGTCTGCCAAATCAAAAAAAAACTTGCTGGGGTCCAGACGCCAGGAACGGAGCGACGACCTCTGCCCACTGTTCTCGGGGTAATTTCTCCCTCACGGCCACCTTCTCGAACACCGCCAGATAGGTCTCAACATCATCCGAGGGGTCATCTTAGGGATCGCGGCACGGACAGCTTTCCGGGCATCGTGGGCCGCGGTGGGACGCTCCTGCCGCTTGCAACGCCATCACGTGCTGTAGCAGTAGCTGGTTGGTCTCCCGCTGCTGCACGTTAGCCTCTATGAGGGCTTTCACAGCCGCCTCCATTTTGTCGGGGATCACAGGCTGCAACTTTGCCGGCTTAATAGGACATTCACTTTTGCTCAGCAAAAACAAAGTTCGGCGTTCACGCCAGCCTCACTGCGCATGCCCGCATCCTCCACCAAATGTGGGGAGTCGCTCTGGTAGACAGCGGTGCGGGTACAGTTTAGAGGCAAAACAAGGAGTCCAGATTGTGCATCAAACAGTGTTTTATTCACACTTGCACACCAGAAATGAAAACAGTCTCTTGGTGACAGTTCACACACAACAGAAATCATGTGGCAAAACCAAAAACAGGCCAACACAGGGTCCAGTCACCTTGGGTGGTTTAAGTGCGGGTTCACACCTAGCAGTCGGTTCAGCCGCAGGCGATTCCTCCTTCAGGTTGCAGGGAAACACCACCTTGCTGAGCTCCGTCCTCCAGCACAGAGAACTCCTCAGCCCTGTTAGCAGGCTCCAGGATAATCACCTCAGACACAGCTGATGGCTGTGTTTTATACCCAGCCCAAAACTCGGACTGGACCGTGGGGAGCAGCCACCCACCCTACTCTTTAGCTGCTCCCAGTAAGAGCCGGCCCGGATCGGCTTTGCAGCCATGCTATTTAAAAGAGTCAAAACAGCACTAGCTGCTGCAGACAAAAACCCGGCTCTCACCTCACCGAGGCCAGCAACCTCGGTGACACGTACCTGCCATCGCATATGACACCTTGCACCTTACCACACTACACATTGCTCTTAAGAGTTAGCAACTAGTAAGGATGTATCAGTCTAGGCCCTTAGGTTCCGGTCGGCTGGGGGTCGCTCTTGTTAGAGCGGGTGTCTCAACTACAGCCATGCTAGTAATCCCCAAATACAAGACTAGTATTCAATAGGGACAGCTGATGCAGTCTATTGAGAGTAGGGATCACCCGCCCATTTAAATGACCCAGCCAACTCTCAATACCGGTTACACCCAGGCAGACTTTGTGATTTACTTACCTCTTTCTACAAGCACATTTTATTTTAAGTAATTATATTAACCACTTGACGACCGCCCATAGACTATAAACATCCTATGGGCGGTTGTCTATCTCTGAATGGACGTTTTAGAACGTCCATTCAGAGACGGCATCTGCACGCTAATCGTGCAGATGCCGAGCAGGTTGCCTGCTGTCAGTGACTCGGTGAGCGCTGTGTCCGCTTTGCAGGAAGCGCCATGCTCTTCCTGCTCCCGGCCCGGTGGTCATGTGATCACCGGGGCCGGCAGTGTGCAGGAGCTGTCGGGTCTCTCACAGACCTCGATCAGCCCTGCACTGAGGCTGTACAGCATAGTATTATGCTGTACAGCCTCTCTGGAGGGTGTATTTCACCTGTAACTTGGGCTACTATGTCAGCCCCAGTTACAAGAGAAATCAATAGTGAAAAAAAAAGAAAGTGAAGTTAAATATCCCCCAGAGGTCTTGTATGACCTTATGGGGGATGCAAAGTGTTTAAAAAAAAAATGGTTTTAAAAAATAATTCCCAATTAATTAATTTTAAAAAAAAGTTAAAAATAGAAAAAATAGAAAAAATAAAATAAATTGTACATATTTGGTATTGCCGCATCCGTGACAGCCGGCTCTATAAATATATCACATCCTCCACCCCGTCCAATAAACACCATAAAAAAAAAAAAAAAAACTGTTTAAAAAAAAAAACATTTTTGTCATCTTATATCACAAAAAGTGCAGCAACAAGCGATCAAAAACGCATATGTCCCACAAAATAAATCCAATAAAACCGTCACCTCATCCCGCAAAAAATGAGCCCCTACGAAAATCGCTCAAAAAAATTAAAAATTAAAAATTATAGTTCTCAGAACATGGAGACATTACAACATAATTTTTTGTTAAATAAATAAAAACTGTGCTAAAACAACTCCTTTTTTGGTCACCTTGCACCATAAAGTGTAATAATGAATGCCCAAAAAAGCATATGCACCCAAAAATGGTACCAATAAAAACATCAACTCTTCCTGCAAAAAAATTGTCCCTACACAAGACGATCGGCAGAAAAATAAAAAAAATGGTGTTCAGAAAATGGAGACACAAAAACATAATATTTTTTTTTCAAAAATGCTTTATTATGTAAAAACTGAAACAAACAAACAAACCAAAAAATAAAGTAGACATTTTTTTATATCATTTCGTCCGTAGCAACCTGCTCTATAAAAATAGTGCATGATCTACTGTGTCAGATCAATGTTTAAAAAATGTAATATAGAGCAATCAAAAATCATATTCACCCCAAAATAGTACCAATAAAACTGGCACCTTTTTCACCTAGTTTTCAAAAATAGGGTCAATTTTTGGGAGTTTCTACTGTCAGGGTGCATTAGGGGGGGCTTCAAATGGGACAAGGCATCTTAAAACGAGTTCAGCAAAATCTGCCCTCCAAAAACCATATGGCATTACTTTCCTTTTGCGCCCTGCCATGTGCCCTTACAACAGTTTAAGGCCACATGTAGGGTATTTCTGTAAACCGCAGAATCAGGGTAATAAATATTGAGTTTTGTTTGGCTGTTAACCCTTGATGTTTTAAAGAAAAAAATGGATTAAAATGGAAAATCTACCAAAAAAGTGAAATTTTTAAATTTCATCTCCATATTCCTTTAATTCTTGTGGAACACCTAAAAGGTTAACAAAGTTTGTAAAATCAGTTTTGAATACCTTTAGGGGTGTAGTTTCTACAATGGGGTAATTAATGGAGGGTTTCCACTGTGTAAGCCCCACAATGTGACTTCAGACCTGAACTGGTCCTTAAAAAGTGGGTTTTGAAAATTTTCTTAAAAATTTTAAGAAGGGGGCGTGGTTTGGCTGCCGAGCCAAAGTCTTTTTCCCCTCTCTATAGCTACTTAAAATACTTGAAACGGGCATCGCCCTCAAGCATGCCTAGAGGGAAGAAAACTAACCCTAAAAAGGAAAAAATCAACTTTTTCTTTGAGAATGGAGCGGACATGGCAAGTACAAAGTCCTCAGCTAGACCTCCATGTGTGTCGGCTACCAACCCTGAGACTACAGCTTCACCTCCGGGTCAGCGAGAAGCAAAGCAGCCCAAGCGGACTTTGTCTCACCTGTCACAAAGCCTGACACCTACGAGAGACAGCTTGAGCAGCGGAGGGTCGGCACACAGTTCCCCTGCACCAGACCACGCGGCAGAGCAGACGCCATCTTCCGCATCCTCCTCGCCTGCGAAAGAGAAACGGGCACAGCGGGAATCCAGCGCCGCACATGTCACCTCTGAGGAGGTAAGCGAAGGAGTTCCAGCGACTAGGTCTATCACACAGATGCTGCAGGGCTTCCGCACCTCTGATAAACCTGCCTCAAGGACCCTATTGAGGGACATGATGATTGCCCTGGACGAGACCCTGCGCCATGATGTCTCATCTTTAATGTCTCCACTTCAAGCTTCCATTTCAGACCTGGACACTAGGATGTCTCGTGTGGAGCAAGAAATTGGTGAGTTCGCTACCTCCCATAATAATCTCATTAATTCCCATGAGGATCTGGTGGCTGAGTTTGAACGTATCCAAGCCCAAAAAAAATGACCTGGAAGATCGATCCAGGCGCAATAATATAAAATTCAGAGGGGTCCCTGAAGACATAGGGGCAGCCGTGCTACCAGAATATTTGAAAGAATTATGCAACAACTATTACCCTCATGTTCTGCGCAGGACTTGATCATAGATCTGGCCCACAGGGTCCCTAGGCACAAACATCTGCCGTCAACTGTTTCTAGAGACACACTCGCTAGGGTACATTTCTATAAAACTAAAGAGGCGTTTTTGTCAGCGGCCTGCAAGCTTCCAGAACTACCGGCACCATATCAATCGGTGAAGCTGTATACGGATCTCTCTGCAGCTACGCTTCGACAAAGGCGTCTAATGGCCCCAATTACAGCGGCGCTCAGAGAACATAAAATTCTATACAAATGGGGCTTTCCTGTGCGCCTCATTCTCACCCCAGGGCAACTACATGTAATCTCCTCGTTAGAAGAAGACCGTCGTCTCTTGGGATCCTGGAACATCTCCATCCCACCTCAGGAAACCTCCTCCTCATCTCCACAGAACCGCTTGCAACCTGAGTGGCGCATCGTTGGAGAAAAGAGGGGAATCAAGCATTGACTGCATTGCATCATTTGAAGTGCCAGAGAGCTATCATCCTATGCCAGGCTTCAAACTTAACTTTTTCCCCTGGTAATCGTCTGATCCGGATTTTGCCCTTCACAGGTCTTGGGCAATCTCTGGCCCTGTAAGACTTGCTTTTACTTTGATTAGCACCTTTATGCTACAGTTTTGGCATATGTTTCTATTGTTATATGCTTGCTTTTTTCTGTTCAGTCTCAAGGATTCACGTCTTATGTACAGGGTCACAATGGTTTGCAATATCTTGATCAGTCCCCATGGTTCTTAATATTGTAACTATTAATGCTAAAGGTCTAAACAGCCCTCAAAAGAGGTCATACTTATGGTCGGAAGCGACTTTATAGAAAGCTGACATACTGTGTGTGCCTGAATCATATCTTGTAAGTTCAGACGCTCATAGGATCAAACACCGTTCCTATCCTTCGATATTGCAATCTCACTATGGTAAAAAAACAGAGGGGCATTGTTTTGGCCTTTAGCAATTCAATTGCTGTGAACATTGAATCTTCGAAAGTCGATAAAAATGGCAGATACATTATTGTGGTTTGCTCGATAAATAATGTTTCTTATACCATATTAGCAGTGTATGCACCCAACAAACGCCAAATACGTTTCCTGAATATGAATTCCTGAGTATTTGCAAAAGTGGCAAGAGTAGGGACGGGTCATTTAATAGCCTGTGGGGATTTTAACATAGTCCCTGAGGCCGAATTAGACTCCACAGCGAGTAGTAGGAGTTTGTACCCTGCTCTTAACTCCCCTACTAAGGAGGGAAGAATTATATGACATGTGGAGGCTGCAGCATGCAATGGAGAGGGATTTCTCTTTTTTCTCTTCAGTCCACAATAGCTATTCTCGCATAGATCTAATTTTGGTTAGTAGGTCCCTCTTAAAATTAGCCCTCCAATCTAAAATTGATGTTATTAAGTGGTCAGACCATGCAGCCATTTCCCTCTCTATTCGGGAAGCGTACAATGTGAAGGACACGTTGTGGCGTTGCAGTCCCTATCTCTTATCTAATCCAGAACACAGAGGGGAACTATTTAAGTCCTTAAAAGAATATTTCAGCTTAAATTGTGACTCAGTCTCCAGCCCGTTCACACTTTGGAATGCTCATAAGGCGTTCATACGGGGGATCTTGATCAAACTAGGCCACCAGGTGAAAAAACGCAGGGAACAGAAGATGCAGGTCATACTTTCTCCATTAACGTCATTAGAAACCCTTAATAAGAATCTTTTTTCCCCACAGAGGGCAAAACAGATTCGCTCCCTTAGAACACAATTGAGAGAACATCTCCTCTTTAACTATGAAAAGCAGCTAAGGTCGACCAAGGCAAAATACTACTCAGAAGACAATAAAGCAGGCAAGTTACTTGCTAGTCGCCTGAAGGCAAGAGCTGCCAAATCGAGACTTCCCCATATAGTTCATTCTACCACAGGGGATAGAATATATGACCCAAAAGGTATGGTAGAACAATTTGTTTCATATTACTCTAAGCTATATAATCTTAAAGATCTACCAGACACGCATGTGGCTCCTGATTATGAAATTAATGCGTATTTATCATCCTTAAACCTCCCGTCTCTGTCCTCAGAGCAACAGGATCTATTAGCTAGCAATGTTACTCATACTGAAGTGTCTAAACTCATATCTGCCCTTCCTCTTAACAAATCCCCAGGCCCTGACGGCTTATCCAATTTATACTTCAAAACTTTTTCGGATCAACTGGTTCCCCACCTTCTACAGGTTTTCAATAGCGCTTTTACTGAAGGTAGGTTCCCAGCTGAAATGCTTGAGGCAATTGTAGTGACCCCCCCGGGCAAAACCCCTGATAGACCACAGAATTTCAGGCCCATTTCCCTTTTAAATACTGACACGAAATTATATGCGAAAGTGAGGCCACTAGATTAGCCACAGTGTTACCCTCTTTAATAAAAGCTGACTAATCGGGCTTTATAAAAGGAAGACAAATAACGGACAATACCCGCCGGACCCTGAATCTAATAGATTACGTCAACAGTAGACAGTTGGAGGCGGTGTTTGTCACCTTGGATGCCGAGAAGGCGTTTGACCGCATTAATTGGTCCTTCGCCTACTCGGCACTCATGGCCATGGGATTGGGAACTCCTTTTGTCACTGCAATTAAGGCTCTTTACTCGGGCCCTACCGCCAGAGTTTTTACCAATGGAGCCCTGTCCTCCTCATCCCCCTTGACTAATGGTAGCCGCCAGGGGTGCCCCCTTTTACCGCTAATCTTCATACTGGCGATTGAGACCCTAGCACAAGCTTTGAGAAATCACCTGAAGGTTACGGGGATCCAACTAGGGAATAAACAACATTGTCTGTCATTATACGCGGATGACATTTTACTAAACCTATCCTCCCCCACAGAATCCCTGCCGTCTGCCTTATCTATAGTCAAGTCATCCAGTTGTCTCTCCTTCTATAAAATTTATGAAACCAAGTCACAGGTCTTACCTTTCAATGTGCCTGATCTAACACTCCGGGTTTTAAAAAGAGATTTCCCTTTTGACTGGAGGCATGATCATATTCAGTACTTAGGTGTGGCAATTACCCCAACTATCTCTGGCCTGTTTGAACATAACTTAATTCTACTCATAGATGTTATTAAAACAGATATTGCAACTTATAGCCAATATGAGGTTTTGTGGGTAGGTCGCATAGCTGCCTTTCAAATGCTTATCCTGCCGAAGCTGCTGTTTTTCTTTAGGATGCTCCCCATTAGAGTTACAGGCTCTTTTTTCAGAAAAGCACAGAGTATGGTAAACAAATTTGTGTGGTCTAGTCAGAAACCAAGACTTGCGGCGGGTATTATTACTAAAACCAAATTAATGGGTGGGCTAAGTCTTCCCAATCTACTAGACTATCATTTAGTCGGCGGTGCATTATTGGTGCTCCTTCCACTGCAATAGGCTGCGCTAGCCTATCTCTATCCACTGCAACTGGTTGAATTACATCTCCCTGATACGGAGCTTGGCTCTTGACGCTCACTAGGCCTCCAAAATGTGTCCCAACTCTATGATAACAGTGGGGTTAAACCATTTCAGGCCTTGCAGCTTGAATTTGGCCTTCCTCACAGGGACTTTTTCAAATATCTACAAGTACGGCATTTATTGCAAAATGATTTCCCTTTTCAAGTTTTGGTGCAAAAAGCTTGTATTGAAAAGTGGTCGCCCCCGGCTTCTCTTACCAAACAGGGAATCAGGCCATTGTATAGGGCTTTAGGCTCTAAAGACACTTTCTCCAAGACCCTACCTTTGCGTGAGTGGGACAGGGAACTCCAGACAGTAATCCCTGAGTCAGACAGGTTAGACGCATTCAAATTTATCTCATCCACTTCTCGTAGTGTAACTATGTACGAAGCTGCCATTAAAACATGCTTGACGTGGTATTATACTCCGGCAAGGCTAAGTAGAAATTACCCAGGTGTCTCCAACTTATGCTGGAGGGGCTGTGGCCTTAAAGGCACACTCTTACACATATTGTGGGCCTGCCCGTTAGTAGGTCCGCTTTGGTCAGATGTTTTTACTATTGCCTCCAAGTTGTGCGGGTTTCACCTGCAGGTGTCGCACTGTAAAGCCTTGTTTCTGATGAGCATGTCTGACATTCCGACTCACAGTAGGGTCCCAATAGCCCATCTCTTCATAACCACAAAAATTGCTATAGCTAGCTGATGGAAGTCTCCGGAAATCCCATCTAAAGAGGAAATTGTATCTAGGGTGAATACCAATTGTCAGTATGAGAAAATTATGGCCTATAAAGACCATAATGTTGGGAAGTTTACCAGACAATGGGAACACTGGTTACAGGTTAGTATCTCTAACTCAAACTTGACCCTATCACAAGCCCTGGCCATGTGAAATCTCTGAGACCTATGTTCTTGTTTAGGTTAATGTTTTTGATTATGTTTTTGTCTTGTTTTGTTTTCTCCTTTTGATACGCTCTACCCATCATAGTCAGATGGTTGATGCTCGATACGCGACCACCGTTTCTCTCAGCGGCTCGTCCGCTGGATCCACCCGCATCACCACTGTACTTCATGTATCACGATTCCATGTGATAACTGCTTCTGTTACATTGTAACTTAAGATCTTTGTATGTGGTACCTTGTATTTTGTGTACTTGTCTCCAGCTTCATTCTGTATTACTTTTCACTACTTCATTTGTCACTGATTATTCTCAGTGGAGATGTTTGTATAGTGACATAAACACTAATAAAAATTATTGAAACATAAAAATTTTAAGAATTGTTTCTAAACTTCTAAGCCTTCTAACGTCCTAAAAAAAAATATAACATTTACAAAATTATGCCAACACAAAGTAGACATATGGGAATGTTAAGTAATCAATATTTTATTAGGTATCACTTTCTATTTTAAAAGCAAAGAAATTGAAATTTTGAAAATGTCTAATTTTTCAAAATTTTTGGGAAATTTGGGATTTTTTCATAAATAAAGGTGAAATATATTGACTCAAATTTATGACTATCATGAAGTACAATATGTCACGAGAAAACAGTCTCAGAACGGCTTGGATAAGTAAAAGTGTTCTAAAGTTAACACCACATAAAGTGATACATAGATTTGCAAAATTAGGCTTGGTCAGGAAAGGGAAAATGGCCCGGACTGGAAGTGGTTAAAGGGCTTCTGTCACCCCCACTGATGTAATTTTCACTAGCTGACATTAGCTACTTGCTAATGTCAGCTGAGTTCAAACATATGTTTCCTAACTTTTTTCCTGTTTTCTATCTTCTAAAAAACTTACTTTTGTGATATGCAAATTATCTTCGCTACCAGCAAGTTGGGCGGGTACTTGCTGGTAGCCGCCGCATCTTCATGCCCTGGGAACGCCCCCTCTTCTTTTGATAGACAGGGCCAGCCTGCTCTCCTCCTCCCGCTGGCCCTGTCTGCAGCTGCAATCCCGCGCCTGCGCCGTATCGGTCTTTAGTCCGCGCAGGCGCTCTGAGTGAAGGACGCTCGCTTAGGCGCTCTGTCCTCAGTGCGCCTGCGCCGATGACGTCAGCCCTACACCCGGAAGAAAAGACGCCGGCATCGCCTGCTCCTTACCAGGGATGCCGGCGTCTTCTCTTCCGGGTGTAGCGCCCTAGGGGACTCTAACACGCGATCAAATGATCATTTGATTGCTGCTCCCATAGACTGTACATATATGGTGGAGGTTGGTAAGGGATTAGAATGTGTCATTCCCCCATATAACTAGGATCTTGAGCATTATAATAGTGATTGAGAACACCCCTGTGTATTTAAAAACTTGTATTCTCTGTATACCAGGATAACAGCAGAAGTCTAATTTATTTACTAATTACAAAAATGTAATGGAGCAAAATAATTAACTATAAATATATATGCAATTTATTTTCCTCCATTACATTTGTGTGATTACTAAATAGAAGAATCTTTTGCTGCCACCCCAGGATTTGAACTCATAAGTTTGGTATGGAAGACTGCTGCATGGAAGGTATGCCACAGAGCACATTCTAACTGGCTAGTGAAATTTTTCAAACTAAAATTTTCTGGTATATAGAGAATTATCCGGGAATACTAAAGGTTTTTCTTTCTTTTATGTAGTAGAAGCAATGTGCCTTGTAGTACAGTGGTAAGGATGCGGGTTATCTATACGTAAGATTTGTAGGTTTGAATTCTGGGATAATCACAGAAGTCTACATTATTCAAAATATATTATATATATTGTTTTGCTTTATTATTTTTTATTTTAGTTTTTTTTCTAAAGAGAGATAGCAAAAATGTGTTTATTGTAATTTATTTTGCTCCATTACATTTGTGTAATTATTAAATAAATTAGGCTTTTGCTGTTATCCCAATGTCCTGGTATACAGAGATACCAGTACATTGTACATTGATACTAATGACGTTTTTTAGGTAAAGAAATTCTTCTCATAGACAGCAGTGTGCTCTGTAGCATACCAGGTAAGGCTTCTGTCTCTAAAGCAGAAGGTTGTGAGTTTCAATCTCTCTGGTGACAGTTTAAAAGTATTTTAAATATACAGGAGTATCCACGTACACTGGCAGAATGCTATTTCATCTGGCAATCAAGACTGTGACTCCTACAGTTATATCATCAGGTCTTTATACTGTGTATGGTATAGGTAGGGCTTTCAGCTATCCTGGATTAACATGGGAGTCCATCTACGCCATCAAGACATTGTAAAGTCTATTAGGGGATTATATATCGCTGCTAGAGCCCAGAAACATAAGACTCCATACTTTATTATTTTTTTATTGTTCACTTCTGATCTTTTATTTGTAATTAGATTTTATTACTAAATATATTCAAGCTAACAAACAGGTAATATCTGCATTTATACCTACAGCACAAATTCATTTAATATTAATTATTTATTATTCTTTTCCCCATTGGTACTGAGGTTGCATTTGCGTGCTCAGGATTTAATTATATCCTACATGTATTAAAGTGAGCTCTCTATATTTATTAGTGATATAATGTATTTATGAATTATATATTGATCCACTGTTTCCAACATAAAGTCAGATAAAGTGGGTGAAGTGGAGGGCGACTTTATTTTTTATTGCATTTTTTTAAAATAAAAGTTCTTCCACTTTTAATGATAAGTAAATTTCTTAGAAATCTAGAGTGTTGCATTCCACCTTGCCTGTGAGTGTCTGACATATGTGTACTGGGAAACTGAATTGGGCAGAGGGGCTCATACTAAGGGCTCAAGCACATGGATCCGCAAAAATAACAGATGACAACTGTGTGACGTTTGTGTTTCATCCACTTTTTTTTGTAGATTCATTGTAGCAATGTCGGTCCTTGTTCAGAAAATGGACAAGAATAGGACATGTTCTACTTTTTTTTTGTTGAACAACATGCGGACATGGAATGCACATGGAGTCAGTTCCATTTTTTTCAAGCACCATGGTTCCACATACGGACCTGTAAAAAAATTAGAATGGAAACAGATAAAAAATATGTTTGTGTGCATGAGCTTTAAGTTTTGCTATGGAGCCCTACAAGATCTGTATATGCCTCTGGTTTTGGGTGCATTCACATGACTGTATTTTCAGTCCACATCTGATCTGCACTTCGTGCAGCGGACACTGACCCATTAATTTCTATTGAGAGGCAGAAAATGGGGACAGCAAATGGATGTCATCCGTGTGCTGTTTGCATCCATGCTGCCAAGTTGCAAATTGTAGAACATGTCCTATTTTTGTCCTTATCGCAGACAAGAATAAGACTTTTTCAATGGGGCCAGTGAAAAGTGTAGGATACACATGGACTGCATCCATATTTTGTAGATTCACAACTTGCGGACCGCAAAACGGATACAGTCGTGTCAATGCACCTTTATAGCTACAGGATTTTATTTGTGCCATCAACGTGAGCTGTTGCATAAAATACCTGACTATTGTCTTAATGTAACCAAAAAGAATCTGCTCTAGAAAACAAAAGATGACACAAGATGAATTCAGCCCATTTGTTCCACACAAGTGTACTGAGAAGGTGTAGATAAACACCAAATAAAATACATAACATATATTACATGTCCGCAAGCTCATGTTATAACTTATTAAACCCTATCTGCAACGTGTATGTGACTAAATAATATATCACTCTTTCTATAGTCCACTCTGACACATCATCTATCAGCCAAACACAGGAAGAGAAATAACAGTCTCTGAGCCCTAAATTAAAAGTCCTGGGTAGTCTTTGGGCCGTGCATAGGAAATATCAATAAGGCTCCCAGAGGGTCCATATGTCTCAGCCAATTGAAAACTGGGGGATTATACACTCACAGTCATCGCATATGAAACTTCCCAAACATCACACCATTTCTTTTATGGCCATTCATCCCTTTTTTCTACCACACAGAAAGCCAGTGAAAATCATTACAGTCTTTGCAAGCCAATTTCACGAAAACCCTTTGATGGAAATGAGGTCATGTGCCATGTTATCCAAAAGCTCATCAGAGCCTCAATAATGCTGCACCCAACTATGACGTTTTAATATAACAATGTTCGCACTCAAATTCTACCTTAAAACTATGGAGGGCGCTATTTTACATTTCATATACATATTCCTTAGACAAAACAAGTCATTGGAGTCCTTGATGACAGACCCCAGAGGTTCATAAAACAGCTCCACTTATCAGCGGCGTTCCACGTTGTAAATATGAGTTCCTTTTTGGGCTAAGCTTAACAGATTTCCAGGTGGTTCCTGCTTGTAAAAAAGGAAACTCAGACTCAGGGCGGTCCATTTTAACAGCTCTGAGCTGCAATAAAACTTTTCTTTTATTAAACTAAAACCTCTCCTCACTCGTTTTATAATTTATATTCATAAAGCAAAAGTGACTTCAGTTCTCATGACTGGGTGACACATTAGCACAGACGTTATAATATTCATATTACTTAATAATGAAAACACGGCTAACTGAATACATCGCCACTTCTTCTTGATATCTTTTCCAAACCGCAGAAAGGATTAAATTTGTGGAAAATAAGGCAAAATGTGAAAAAGGAAAGGGAGTGGTTGGATGAAAGGAGGGATGTAAATCAAAAGGAGAAAGACAAAAAAGAGAGAAGACTGAAGAAAAAAGGGTGGATGAGGAAAGAATAATATGGAATAGTGCTTACTTGCTAAACATGGTTTTGGAAGGTACTCATTCTCCTAGGAGAGATCCAGCTGGATCCTAGGAGAGTCTTTGGGACAAGAGATATGTGGAAGCATGGATTCTTGTATCTGCTTGGTTAAAGAAAAGCATAGATTAGAACATTCTACTTTTTGGGGGGGAATGCAATATCTCCTTATGGAGAGCACCACAAACGATGTGAGGAGTCTTATAGACCTGGCAGTGTGCAAAAAATTCTACTTGTGCAAGTACGACCTGTAAAAATGCTGTGGGGTTACATTTCTACTGTATTTAATTTGTATTAGTAATTTTTCATATAATAAATGCTATTGCAATACTCCCTTTTCCCTACCATCTTTCCCCACACCAAAGCTCCCAATTACTGCAGAGGAGAAGGAAAAAGTAGGTGGGAAGAAATTATTAAATTTTAACTAGGTTGAATCAAGATTTTTTATCTTACACCAATGTACCCTCTCATATTGAAGGGCTGAATTAATGCTTCATACGCAGTTTCTCTCAGTTGAAAACTAATTGGTCAGATCCAATTTGACATTATTGGGCAGATTTACTAATCCTATAAATGGTGTAAGGTTAGACAGGCTGTCTAGACCTACACCAGATTCATCACTGTGGCTCAGGCTGGACGGTAAATGTAATCAAGGGCAGATTGGCCATAGACCTTACAGGGAAATTTCCGGTGGGCCGATGCCCAGGGGGCCACCTGAGCCCTCCTCACAGCTGACTAGTGGAGGTTTTTGGGGATGTATTTTGTGCTGCTGGCAGTATTTTGTGATGGACTGTGGTATTTGGCTCGGATGGTATGGTATAATGTGCCACAATATGATATTGTGCCTTCCATGAATTTGGACCCGACTACAAAATTGGGACACTTTTAGTCATTTTTCCAGGGCCACCTTAAGTTCCCAGTCCGCCCATGAATGTAGTGTAGGGATAGACATAGCATAACGTTATATCAACTATTAGTTGGCTTTGTTTCCAACAGGATTTTATGTCAGAATTGTGGAGCAATTTTGGTGCCAAATGTTGAGTATTAGGTTATGCTTCCTAGTTGCAGATGATTTCTCTACACCTAATTGCTCCACGTTTTGGTACAATTTAAGTCAAAATATAGGGGCTCTCACATTAGTAAATGTGGGCTACAATTTTTTTGCATAGAAGAGCAGTTTCAAATATTGCCTGTCTGATATTGGTACCCAAAAAACCAATGAATACCTGGGCCCACATAGCAATTAAGAGCAATGTCATCCCATAGTGGGTAATGGGGGCCAATTGGACTATATAAGAAAAATTAATACAAGAGTGTACACTCAATTAGCACAAAAAACCTACAAAGAAACAGGAGATCACTCAAATATATGAAAAAGTTACACTTTATTGAAAACTATACCACATAATAGACATCAATTATCAGTTTAAAAAGAGAAAAAGTGGGCAGAAGACAAACAGCGCCACCCCGATGGAACCCACATGTATATATGGATATTACCAATAACAACGTGCATTCAGTCAATACATATAATCACCAAACCCGAAAAGGGAACATTGGTAAAAAGAAGTTACATACAGTTGGGATTAATACATACAATGATAAAGCCATCAAAGAACCGCATCAGAGGCGATGCAAAAAGGATTGAATGCACTTAAGCAGGTAGGGCCAACACACATGTAAAACAGCCACCATATATGTATATGAAGCAAGCCAAAAGGGCCTAAAGATATAACAGCAAGAATGCTCCTAAAAGGAGAATAAGTATGACACCTACCAGCACAAAGTGAATGCGTGTGAGACCACCGGGATGGCGCCACCCCGACGCGCGTTTCGGCGTACCTTCTGTCTGATATTGGTGGTTATACCTAGCATTGTCTGAATTATTTAACCCCTTCCAGACAGAGCCTAATTTTGTAAATCTAGTGAAACCATAGCACTCAAGGATTGTGATGCAAATAAATTTGTCTTTATTCAGAGAGCTCCAAACATTACTTTTAGAGGGTCAACACTAGTGTGGTTCATCCCAGACCTTGGTCACTGCCAATCAGAAGGTGCAGGCGTAAACTAGCAGATAACTATAACAGTAAAAGTGACGCACAGGATTCACAGGAAAACAAATCGGGTGCTCTCAGTATGGTGGATACACCCTTACCACCACAAAAAGAGTATCAGAAATATAACAATATACTGGGCACTCCAAGGATATTGTGAAAAATAGTGAATTGATAAAATGACAATATCGAAAGTTTTTATTATTAAAACCAAATTATAAACACATTAGTCTCCAGCAGAAATAAACTAGGGATTTGTCTCCAGTTCTCTATTGACCATCAATCCAACATGTTCTCCACTAGATATTCGCAGGTCCTATAGATATAACTCCTCCAATAGTCTGTCTGTTATGAACAATACTAATAATAGTGAAATATTCTCCTAAAATGACACTAAGCGAAAACTACATCCACAATTGTGCAATCCAGCAATAGTTGTGCAAATAGCGTGCATGTGCAAATGAACAAATCCAACTGTGCAAAAGCGCAATATATATCCAGTGCCTCCTTAATTGATCCAATGCTACCGTTTTTAGTTAATAGTGATGATAATTAATAGTAGTCTCAATGTCCCTCTAAAATCAATCCAATAACACCATTTGTTAGTTAATGATAATAATAATTGATTGTCCAGTGTTCATATTTAACAGTCCTTATTTGAAGTCCAGCTTTTATAACTAAAATCCTCAGAGTCTCACCATTCAATCCTGCAGGTTGTATTAGCGGCGTCCGCTATATTCCACATCAGCGGCGTCCGCTGCAAAACAATTAGACACGTGTCTCTCCTACCTGAGTCTGCCGGCTGATACAGGAACGCTCTTACCCCGGTATTGAGGTTCGGCTTTCAGGAGGTGTTTCACTTGCACTCCCGTTTGTTCAGCCTTCTCTCCTTTAATTTGCTGTAACACGTGGATCGCCCGACCGTAGTTCCAAAGTCCAGGCTTCCTTGTTCATTCAGCGCATAAATCGTTCCGCGGGGCATATACTTGAGAATTGGCGTTCTCTGTATTAGTGCACTATTCAGGGGTCCGACCAGACGCGTTTGGGGCTTTGGTCCCCTTCTTCAGTGGACCACTGAAGAAGGGGACCAAAGCCCAACGCATCTGTCGGACCCTGAATAGTGCACTAATACAGAAGAGCGCCAGTATCAGTATATGCCCAGTGACGCATTATGCTGAATGCTGGAAGCCTGGACTGCGACTGGCGATCCACGTGTTTGCAGCAAGTTAAGGAAGAGAAGGCTGAGGAGTGCAAGTGACACCTCTGGCGAGACACTCAATACCGAGGGTAAGCGTTCCTATCAGCCGGCAGACTCAGGTAGAGAGACGCGTTGTCTGTTATTTTGCAGCGGACGCCGCTGATGTGAATATAGCGGGCGCTATGCAACCTGCAGGATGATGGTGAGACTCTGAGATTTAGTTATAAAGCTGGACTCAAATGAGGACTGTTAAATATGAACACTGGACAATCAGTATCATTATCATTAACTAACAAATGGTGTTGATGGATTGATTTAGAGGACATTGAACTACAATTAATTATCATCACTATTAACTAAAAGCGGTAGCATGGATCAGTGAGAAGGCACTGATATATATTGCGTTTTACAGTTGATTTGCTCATTTGCACATGCACGCTATTTGCACAACTATTGCTGATTACAATGTGATGTAGTTTTCGTTTAGTATCGTTTAGAGAATATTTCACTATTATAGTATTGTTCATAACAGACAGACTATTGGAGAGTTATATCTACAGGACCTGCAGTATCTAGTGGAGAACATGTTGGTTGATGGTCAATGAAGAACTGGAGACAAATCCCTAGTTTATTTCTGCTGGAGACTAATGTGTTTATAATTTGGTTTTAATAATAAAAACTTTCGATATTGTCATTTTATCAATTCACCATTTTTCACAATATCCTTGGAGTGCCCAGTATATTGTTATATTTCTGGTAAACTAGCAGATGTATAATGAGTTATTCCATCACAATCCTTGCTGTTTCACTAAGTTTATTTCTTACAGATTGCCTTCTACCACTGAGCACAAACCTCAATACTGACTACTCTGATTCTACAGTTTACATTTTTCTATTTTCTATTTTTCTTATAGTCCATGGTAATATGGTAATCTTGTCAGGTTGGGTGATGTGGCTTTTTTGTGCCAATTTTTGGTCAATTAGCTGCTAGAATGTTTTTTAGTGTATTTTTCCCTTTAAGGCCTCATACACATGACCGTATCCTTTTTTGCGGTCTGCAAACTACAGATACCAGCTGTGTGCATCCTGTATTTCCCCTTCCATAGGTCCTCCACAAATCTTTGGGTCCTTCTATTGTTTTAAGGCTTCAGCCCACCGGAAGATCCTCTAGTACACTGGTAGCATGAATCCATGTGGAGATGCTTCAAGGCACTGCCCCCACTTTGAAACACATTAGTGGGTTTCCCACATACAGGTTAAATAGATGACATCACATGGAATCTATACACGTGACCATAAAGTAATAAACATTGGGAGAGATTTCCTAAGTTGAATGTACCAGAATTATGACCACCAAACCGGTGTACATGCTCTGCACCACAGTTATTAAGTGTTTTAGGCACTTTCTGTGACCTGATTGACAAAAGGGGCTGTGCCTTAGTGGGAATGGGGCATGGCTTAAGATGCACCAACCTGAGCCAAAATTTTGGTACAACGTAAGCCAACCAAAAAGTGGTGTAAAGTATCTAAAGATGCACCAATTTTTCGATAAGTGGCTCAGCTTGACATATCTTCAGACTGGTCCAAGTTTACACAGTTTAAACATTAGACTGGATCAGTAAATCTGCCCCAATGCATTGCAGGGTGGCCGTAACCCCTGGAAACGAGCAGTGTATAATGCAACTGAAAAATGAATAAAGCCAGCAAAAGAGGCAATATGGACAGTCACAATGCATTAGTAAGAGCCTTGTATCTACATCTTTCTAATATATAAAGCTGAGTGTATATATGTGTGTATGTCCGCTAAAGGAATTCCCACCGTCCCATTTACAATTACGAAATTTAGCACATAGGTACATCAGCTGTCGGGGAAGGTGTTAGACCGGGTCTCAGCTCTCTAGCACCTACCGTTCCTGAGATATTCAAAAAAAATGCAAAAATGGCACATCACATGACCTACATTAGCTAATAGAAGCCTGTAGGTCTTTCTCTTCATGTTCCAACTGCCATACACACGGTCACATGTCCCTTATCAGCCAATAGAAGCTCGCAGGTCCTTAGTCTCCTCATACACACAGTTTTACACCAGGTTTCCATAACAACCCAGCCTTTTTTCTTCACTGCTGCAGGTCAGCTTTAAAGGGGCAGGGCGCTGTAGATACCAAAGACTTACCAAAGTATTGGGTTAATCCAGTGGGTCTCAACTTGTTTCACACTGTTATCTGTTGCCTTATCACATTGGCTAAAGATATTGATGCACTAATATTACAAAAGCAAGGATCAGATATATACAAAGGCTCTGCAAGCTGTACAGGAAGAGCTTAGATTTGTCTTTTATATTTTTTTAAACTTTTAAAAATATAAGCCGTCTTTATGTTTCAAGTCTGCGAAAGTGGTGTGTGGATGGGTAGTATAACATCCTTGCATTACGGACAGAAGCTGAAGACAAGCAAATGGTTGGCAGAAAAGGTCTGCATTCAGGAAGAAGAATCCCCCCACAAAGGTCTCATGTATATATTGAGTTCCATCCGAGGGTGACTTAGGGAAGGATTAGGCTACATTCACACGACCATATGTGTTTTGCATTCCGCAAATTGCAGATCCGCAAAAAAAAAAAAACAATGACGTTCTGTATGGCATCCGTTTTTTTGTGTGGATCCATTGTAACAATGCCTATCCTTGTAAGCAAAACGGACAGGAATAGGACATTCTTTCGTTTTTGCGGGGCTATGGAACGGACATACGGATGCGGAGAGCACGCGGTGTGCTGTCCGCATTTTTTGCGAACCCATTGAAATGAATGGGTCCGCATCCTATCCACAAAAAAACTGAATGGATACGGAAACAAAATACGTCTGTGTGAATGTAGCCTTAGAGGCACTATTTTAAAGGTGAGAAATATGAACAGGTAAGGACAGGCATCAAGGCAGTAGAGGCTATGTTGGCCTCAACAGTGTACTTCTGGGGTAAGGTCCCAGAAGGAGGCTTTCATCATTACCAGGATGAAGCTCCTAAAACTCAGTTTGGGAAACACTGGTTTGATCAGGGTTTCTCAGACTTTTTCTTTGGGATCTTATCAGCTAACCACAGAAATGCCTGGTTCTCACAAGTTGTCAATCTCCATGTCAAAAGAGGGCCATCTATAGTGGCCTATGGGAGTAGGGGTGGCCAGATATCATTGGCAAATACCAAAGATCCCCTACTTTCTCCACAGTCTGACCAGTTCTGCTGCAAAAAGAAAGTTAGCCTGTAACTTACTGTTCGGAAGGTAGCGCTCCTTCCCCACAATCACCTGCTCGTCAGTGAAGAAGACCACTGGTATTACATGCAGGGATCTCCTCCAGAGTATGGAGAGGAACGATCGCTAATGCCATCGCTTGTCCCCATACAGAATTAGTTTATGCCGGCAGCAGAGCGTGATTAGATGGCAGGATCTGCTGCCGGAAAAAGCTGATTTTTTAGCCTGCATAAAAATTGTGATTGCCCAATGACTGAGCGTTGGGTAATCGGCAGCACTTTTACATTTGCAGATCATCAATAACGAGGGTTCCTACGAAAGCTTAAGTGATATGGATGACCCTCTACAAGTCTAATACAGCCTTTAGTCTCAATGGCCTGAACTGTCTGATTAGGCAGTGGATTTATTTTCACATTATGTAGATTGTTATATATCTAAATGTGCTTTATTTTCTATATAATATCAAGTAAGTTTAAAATTGAATTACAAATACAACCATTGATACATTGACAGCTGTACCCCAATATTTTCCTTATCACTCATCCTAAGGCCTCTTTCACACTTGCGTTGTGAAGATCCGGCGTGCACTTCCGTCGCCGGAAGTGCACGCCGGATCCGTCACAACGCAAGTGAACTGAAAGCATTTGAAGACTGATCAGTCTTCAAAATGCTTTCAGTGTTACTATGGCAGCCAGGACGCTACTAGCGTCCTGGTTGCCATAGTAGCAGTGGGGAGCGGGGGAGCGGCATACTTACATTCCGTGCGGCTCCCGGGCGCTCCTGAATGACGTCAGAGCGCCCGCGTGCATGGATCACGTGATCCATGCGATCACGTGATCTATGCACTGGGGCGCCCTGACGTCATCCTGGAGCGTGCCGGGAGACGCACGGAATGTAGCATGCCGCTCCCACTCCTCTCTTTACTATGGCAGCCAGGACTTTAGCGTCCTGGCTGCCATAGTAACCATTGACAAAAAGCTAAACGTCGGATCCGGCGATGCGCGGAAACGACGTTTAGCTAAAGGCCGGATCCGGACTAATGCCTTTCAATGGGCATTAATTCCGGATCCATCCTTCCGGCATGCTTTCAGGATTTTTGGCCGGAGCAAAATCCGCAGCATGCTGCGGATTTTGCTGCGGCCAAAAAACGTGTCAGTACTGAACTGAGGACATCCTGATGCATCCTGAACAGATTTCTCTCCATTCAGGATGCATGGGGATAATCCTGATCAGTAGCTTTCTGTCCTAGAGACCCGAGGACGGATCTCTAGGACGGAAAGCTAAAACGCTAGTGTGAAAGAGGCCTAATCCCTACAGAAAATGTGATAAATTGACAAGTATTATATAAGGTATCTAGTACATACGTAGGAAACTGGCAAACGGTTGCCTCTGCTATAACCAAAACATGTAACTGGAGAAGAGCATCCTTTTGTTACCTCGTTAAGTAACACAAGAATCGGACCCACCAAACACTAAATGAAAGAAATGTGTGCAGTCACTGACAGCTTTTCAACAGAATACCACAGCAGTGGTTTTGGTTTATAGCAAAACATACGTCTTTTATAAGAAACCTCTCAAGCACTGTAAATTCCTTACCAACATATGTACGATTATCTGACATGACTTCCTTGTAGTATAGCACAAGAAATGTTTGTGGGCTTGTGTCAAGTGGTGGTTAAGTGTTTTGTTTTTTTTAAGAAGAAAATGGTGGAGATATCCACTTTGGACAGCACTATCTCATGGAGTTTCTTTTCCCTAAAAGCACTGCCATTACCTCAAATAGTGAATGAGTGCTTAATACAATCTATGTCCTACATACAATTCAACAGGTGAGCAAAATCCCAGCATACCGCATGCAATCTTCATAGACAAATATTAGTAGTAGCATGGACTATACTGAAGAGCTGACTTTGCTGAATTTCAATGTGATACCAGTCATTTAATCGAGTTTCTGGACTTATAGAATTGCCACAGTCAACTAGAAGTGCTGATATTGTGAACTGACATGGTCTAAAACAGTGGTCTCCAACCAACTGCTCAGGAGCTACAGGTGGCTCACTATAATAGCCCTTAGTTATGACCATTGTGCTTAACCATTTAAGGACCGGAGGTTTTTTACTTTTTGAGTTTTCGTTTTGCGCTCCCTGCCTTCCCATAGCCATAGCTTTTTTATTTTTTGGTTCACATAGTAATATGAGGGCTTGTTTTTTGCGGGACAAGTTGTACTTTTCAACGCCATCATTTAATATTGCATATGATGTAGTGGGAAGCGGGGAAAAAATTCCAAATAGGGTGAAATTGCAAAAAAAAGGCAATTCCACCACAGTTTTGCGGCTTTTTAAATTCCGACGTTCGATGTGCGATAAAACTGACCGGTTAATTTTACTCTACAGGTCAGTACGAATCCGACGATACCCTATATGTATAGGTTTTCTTGCATTTTAATAGTAAAAAAAAAATTCAAAAGTGGGAAAAAATCAGTTTTACTTTTTTTCACCATGTTCTGACCCCTATAACTTTTTTGTATTTATATGTATAGAGCTGTTTGGGGGCTCATTTTATGCGTCATAGTCTTATCTTTTTTTTGATACCATTTTGGGGTGTGTAAGACTTTTTGATCACCTTTTATGTAATTTTTTGTGGAAAATGAAGCGACCAAAAATGGCAAATCTGCCATTTGGACGCTTTTTTCCGTTTTGCTGTTTGACGTATGGGGAATATTTTTTTATATTTTTATACTATGGGCGTTTTCGCACATTGCGACACCCATGATGTGGGTGATTTGAACTTTTATGTTTATTTTTTAATTTATTTTTTTAACTTTTTTTTTTTTACACTTTTATATAGTTCCCATAGGGAACTATAACTTACAATCATCTGATTGCGATTTTCATACATTCCAATGCAATAGCATTGGAATATATGAAAAAAATAGCATATTTCCTATGAAGCCTATTACAGGCAAGGCTCTATAGGAAATACTACAGAGCAGCCTGGGTTTCATTCATAGAAACCCAGGCTACTACAGGCATGCTCCGGCTCCTCCGATCGCCACACGGGGGAGCCGGAGCGCAAACCGAAAGTAAAACTTTCGGTTTGTGCGCACTCAGATGCCGTGGTCAAATGGTTCGCGATTGGCATAGTTGCCGGTCGCAGACATTAGCCGCGGGTGTCTGCTACAGGAACCATGCGGACACCCGCGGCTAAGGCGCCCGCATGGAGCAGGAGCGGGCGCCATCTTTAAAGACCGGACACAGGACGTACATGTACGTCCTGTGTCCTTAAGAGGTTAATACAATATGAAATCCACATTGACAACATTACAGGACATTGCTAGTGTGGGTGGTGTGATACACTGTCAAATTTTGAATGGAAATACTTATCTGCTAATTGAATTTTGTGATTTTGTGTTTCTGTGTGGTCCACCGAATGTGGCTCACAAGGAATCTAGAGGACCCAGTTGTAACATATGGTGGTTTTTACTTAACTGAGGTGCAACAAGCTTATAGTTACAACAGTCTTTTCACATGCAAGAGACTTGGTGATGACAATCTCTCAATGAGGCAATAAGATAATTAGATATGGTGCTGGCAAGAGAAAAATAACACTGCCCCTTTAAGAGCCAACAACTCACCCTCTCTCTGGATTGCTGTGCACCCAACTCCCTGGGGGGTGACACTTTGGCTCTCGTGTCCTTGAAATAGCAGCAATGAAGATGTCTGTATTTGCATCTTTTTTTTTTCAGGAAGGTGCAGTGCCACACATGGATGCAAATGACACTATTCATAAAAACAAACTTACCACTAATAAATAACGACAGACACAGCAATATGGAATAAAATGGCCGCAATGCTTTATTAGGGGTATACCAATAAATAATAATCTTTAATAAATAATTAAAACCATAAATTTTTTGCTCAATAACCACTTTAAATTTCCATAATGACCTAAGTCCACTCAGCAATAGCTGAGTGACACAGCCTCTCAAAAAAGAAAAGCGACAAAACCCAGAACTTTGGGGAGGGATGGCGGGGCGACGCTCCGGTCTTCTGAACACTGGCCCAGAAGCGCTGCCGAACCCTCAATATAAGGACCCAAGCTTCCCGCCGCAGGAGCAACTACCAATCAGGAGCTCAGAAATCTCCCTCAGCAACAGATCCACCAATCAGATGTCATCTTGGCTGTCACAGGTAAACAGGAACAAACCAGCTGATTGAAGTCTGTCAATCCTGAAGTAAAAAATCCTGTCAGAGAAAGAGCGGGGAAACAAAGGGGGGGGGGAGAGAGAAACAGAACAAAAACTGACAGAATACATACCCTAAAATAAGTGTCATTGCCCCCATGTGTACCCCAAGCTAACCGCTCTGGGGGGCCCGTACAATCAGAACAGACTTTAACCCCTTCCCGACATCCACTGTATGTGTGGTGGATGTCAGGCCTTTTAAGATACTGCCTGATCAGCATCTGAGTGGGCGCCATAGCCGCTGGGTTTTTGACAGTTTACACAGCAGACACCTGGATAACACTGATCACGGACTTTTAATCCCTCCAATGCCGTGGTCGATTGTGACCACGGCATCTGAGAGGTCTCCCTGGCCTCAGGAGCGCTTTGCTCCTGAGGCCTGAACAACTACTCCACTCTGAGATTGAGGGAGCAATAAGGTGCTATGGCAGTCTTGGACTCTCTGAAAGATACAAGGCCCGACATAGTGAAGTTCTCATGGCAGGGCCCGATAGGAGCATAGCGATTCTTCCACAGACTGCAGTGGCAAATCACTGCAGTCTATGGGAGAAGCAATCAAGTTTTTTAAATGAAAAAATATATATATATTTTTTTTCTTTTCATCACTGATCCCCATTCTGATCTCCATAGTTATTTTTATATTTCCATCTACATAGCTGTATAAGGGCTTCTGTTATTGTGGGGCAATCTGTAGTTTTATTGAAACCATTTTGGGGTGTCCATAACTTTTTCATCACTTTATATGCAATTTTTTGGGGGAGGTGAAGCAACGAAAAAACGGCGAACTGGCCATTGTGATTTTTTCCCATTAAATACATTTATATTTTAATAGATGGGGCAATTTTCAGTGCGGCAATGCTTTGATCTTTTGAATTTTTATTTTCCCAAAGTTTTTACTTAAAGTATTAAAAAATGAAAAACAATAAAAATGTGGTATCACTGTAATCATACTGACCTGGAGAAAGAAGGTAACATGTCAGTTTTACTGCATATGTAACGCTGTAAAAACGAAACCCATAAGGCCTCTTTCACACGAGCGTGACGGATTACGCCCCGATGCGTTCAGGGAAGCTCACACCATTTTGCAAGCAAGTTCAGTCAGTTTTGTCTGCGATTGCGTTTAGTTGTTCAGTTTTTCCTTGCAGGTGCAATGCGTTATGATGCGTTTTTCATGCGTGTGATAAAAAACTGAAGGTTTAGAAACATCTCCTAGCAAACATCAGTGAAAAATGCATTGCATCCACACTTGCTTGCGGATGCAATGCGTTTTTACTGAAGCCCCATTCACTTCTATGGGGCCAGGGCTGCATGAAAAACCCAGAATATAGAACATGTTGCGTTTTACATACAACGCAGAAGTGATGCGTGAAAAAACGCTTTGAAAGGAATGGGTCAGGATTCATGTCACGCATCGCACCCGTGCGGAAAACTTGCTAGTGTGAAAGGAGCCTAAAACTGTGGAGAAATTGGGTTGTCTTTCCAATTCCACCCAATTTGCAATATTTTTCCAGATTTCTACTACAATGAATGCAATACTAAATGATGCCCTTAGAAAGTACAACTTGTCCCCCCAAAAAACAAGCCTTCATACATCATATGTGAACAGAAAAATAGAAAAATGTTATGGCTCCGGGAAGCCAGGGAGTAAAAAATACTAAAAATCTCTTCATCAGGAAAGGGTTAAAAGGCAGTTTTTGCAGTATCTCTGAGTTCGCAACCATTGTGCACACTATTCTCAGTCACAGTATGCGGTCTATGCGACAGTATTGCTCACTGCCTGACACATAATGTTACTTACAACTGTGGTCCTTAGGGTCCACCTGCCGCTCAAGTTTTCAGTAGATGAACACTGACTTACAGGCCGCAGGCTGGCTAGTCTTTATTACAGGCCTGTCTCTTAGATGGGCCTTGGCTGCTTCCAGGATGCACAGACTAGGAAGCTTCTTTCTACTTCTCATCTCTGGCCTCAACTCCTCTGCAGTAGTATTCAGTTTCAGATGCTCTAGCTAATCCCTGAGGTGCTGCATCTTTAATTAAAGGAGTTCTTCACTTTTAATATATTGGTGACTTATCCTCAGGATAGGTCATCTAAGTCAGATCGGCAGGGGCAGGGGCACCGCCTTTCAGCTGTTTGAATAGAATGCAGCTCTCGTATGAGCGCTGTGTTCTCTTAATGCTCGGCGTTGACATTGCAGCGATGAGCAGTGTAATTACAGCTCCTCCATCCCCATTCACTTCAGTGGAACGGCTCCTTCAAATTTAAATCAGTATACATCAACATAAGATCAGTGCTGTTCCCAACACACATTTACAATACACACATTCAAATTATACTGTATTTATCCGTGCCATGATACGTATATGATCTCCAGTGTGGTCTCTGCAATGTCCATCAGATCCTACCTGAGGTATATGACTCTCCTGGAGTCAGTCAGTATGCTGTCACCATCTTCCCATGAAGTCATCATTATACATTCCTGCCATGATCTCAATACTTTGAGGGTGTTTCACCCACAGCAGTGCACATATGTTTACTAGTGTCAAGCGAGCATGCTCGGCCGAACAGGTGTTCGACTCGAGCATCGCTGTACCTTGGAACCGAACCCGAGTTGGGAAATGTTTTTTTACAGTATAAATCAATTTCTGAAGTTATTATGCGAAGTCTCGCGTAATAACTTCGGCACATTGGAGCCAATACATTCTAATACTGTACAGAGCGCTCGCTCCGTACAGTATTAAAACCAAGTTTTATGCGAATCAACTTCGGATGTTTCATCCAAAGTCCATTCGCTCATCCCTAATTGCCACCACAAGCGGGTCAAATGGTGAATCATATCAACATTTACTGTAAAGGATACAGTTTTCTTTGTAGAGGGGCAAGGCTGATTTCCATCCTTCTTACAGAAGATATATGAGATTAACGACTGGCTTTAGGTGTATTCGGATCTTCAGACAATGATATGTGGCGTGGGTGGGTAAGGGGAGGGGCCGGCAGGCCCGTCTCATTTACCATTTTCTATGCCTGTTGCAGACGTAGAAAAAGGTCTAAATGTACGACAGCTAGGAAAATGTCTTACTTTTCAAACTGGTGCTGGATGCGCCGAAGTTATGGAGAGGCTGGCCAGCTTAGGGGCTTATTAGGATCAGTGTCTAAAATGCGGTCTTAATAAATGTGCCCCAAAGTTTGAATGAGGCCATACTTGTAGTCAATATACTTATAGTTCTCCAAATTTCATCTTAAACTTATGACACTTTCTGTATAACACAAAGAATGAAATGTCATGCAGAGGTCATGATCTTAGCTGCTATCAAATATTGGGTATAGATAATTAAATCAGATAATGTGACACGCTTGAGTTAAATTTCAAATATCCATATTCTATACGTGACTTTTAAAAATTAGACATCCTACAGAAAAAGGGGGCTAGGTACGAGGATAACCCTAAAATGGCCCTGTTATTCTCAGCCCAGGGTGACCCCCTGATGGTAGAGGCTCCCTGTCCCCGAACCTAGTCCTGTTATTTCCCTGTTAAAACCCTCAAATTGAGATGTGTACCAGATAAATAGACGTTTGATAATTATGATATTGAAGCTGTGGGTACCAGATGACCATATCCAGTTAAGACATCGGCATAGGTTCTGGCCCCTAATCGATACATACAACCATACAAAAGACCCCAACGCGTTTCACCTATCGCTTTATAGGTTCATCAGGGGGTAGTCTGGATGGAGATCAACATAGATAAGTACCAATAAGATACACATAAAAGGCACTCAGCTGGATATCCTTTGGCAATGGTGACAGTCAGATTATTCAAATCCTGCTGATATAAGCAGAAATAACTGCGCTATCATCCCATGCCTGAGAAGCTACTACAGCTAGGAAAATGTCTTACATTTAGAACTGGTGCTGGATGCGCCGAAGTTATGGAGAGGCTGGCCAGCTTAGGGGTTTATTAGGATCAGTGCCTCAAACGCGGTCTTAATAAATGTGCCCCAAAGTTTGAATGAGGCCATACTTGTAGTCAATATACTTATAGTTCTCCAAATATCATCTTAAACTTATGACACTTTCTGTATAACACAAAGAATGAAATGTCATGCAGAGGTCATGATCTTAGCTGGCAAGCGATTGTGTCCTGAATCATATCCACATCCTACCAGAAAACCACATTATTTCCTTCTTTTTTTTTTTTTCAAATAATTGTTCAGGCAATGATCCAGTGAGTGTATTAATATGGGCAGGACATGAAACCGATTTCTGTACAATATTAATCTCCTACACAAATGTCAATATAAAAATATTTGTAATGCGGAATATCATGTTATCGTCCTGTGTTGCAGAACCTCACAGCACAGGAGGAACATTTCTAAGGACATAAGGTAACGGGCAAAAAAACCTTTCCAGTCAGGCAAAACTGAAACTATTCTCTTTTATTTATTATATATGAATTACGGTATGTATGTCCTTACACTTTTCCATCTGCTTTAAGCATCTTTTATTACGACTATGAGACCCCAAAGATGTCTAAGGTCTTCAGCAAATCCAATACTTAACTACTACTCACACAAGTTAAAGGGTTATTCTACTCTTTAAAGTACAAACATGCCTCGGATTCTGCTTCAGTCTCTGTTGTGGCAATGGAATGATTATATAACATTTTTTATGAGGGACCTCAGTATGAGAAGTAGAATAAGGCTGGATGATCACTACCTGCATAATTGCAGCCATATTACCTGCCACACCAATTTTCTTATAAGCAAAGAAATGGCTAAAATGAATTTTGTTTTACAACTTGACAACTCAAGGACTTTTAAAAAGCAATTTAACCAACTTCTTAAAGGGTAAGGGTAGATCTGTCAGCCCAGAGGTAGACGATGGGTTGGTTGCTGGTTCCTGCTTAGGGTTGCTGACAGTCTACCAGGTGTGCTTATTTTTTTCTGTTCTTCATTGAACTCCGACAGGCTGTCAGAGGTCAGCGCATGGCAGGAAGCCTGTCAGCTACAGTTATAACAGACTAGTAGCTACTCGGGTCATGGACATTAAAGACAAGTGTATTTAGAAGGGTGGGGCACTGTGAGTGAACTTATTACTAAAGTGCCTTCCTTGACTCTCAGAGATGGTCTTGCTGCCTTGCCTACAAAGTTTCAAATAAAAGTTAATTTAAAGTAGTTTAATGCGAGCAGTGTTCTATGGACTATATATTTTTGTAGCCACAGAACACAACTTTTTCTAAGAAAGCCCCTGAAAAGATGCTACTCTACAGGGGCAAATTTGGATTATCTATATTCAACATCCTCTAATATACATTTATGTTATGATAAATAGCTAACATAAGTGTGGAAAATTAAAAAGCCATCAGTAGAGTGAAAGCTGCCATTTACATTAGGGAAAAGGGTACAAAAAAGAGGATTCAAAAAAAAAAAAAACCCTCCGTGAAGTGAGTGTATATCCATTGTATCATACCAATTATTCTTTTAACTAGTGAATGTCCACCATTCACCTTGGTCTTAAATAATTCCTAAGAATAACTTCTCACTTACCCTAAAGGGGATTGGCGCCTACCTAAGTGTTTCCTTTTTCTCCTGGTGGATTACCCATCAGATATTCTCATTTACATTAGGGACAAGCACAATGGGTAGGCAGATGTCTTCCAAGGGCTCCATTTAGGTAAGGGTGCAATTATAGGCAAAATTATGGGTTTAAGTTTCTTTCTACTGCCAATCTAAGGAAACATGTAATGCTGTATGACAGCCGTATGTACATATAGTATATGCACATAACATATTCCATCAAATTTCAGCAGAGCTAAATAAACAAGTTCGGTTAGGTTCAAACTAACGTTAAAAACTTCTAGCAGAGGAAAAGCCTGCTGGAGTTCATCGTATCCGGCATATTCAAATACTGACTTTCCCTGCTGGGTCACATAATTGGACCTGGCGAGGATCCGGCCTGTTTCTGGCATTAGTGCTGGACAGAAACTGCTGCAAGCATTATAGTCAATGGGAGCCTGTCAATGCTCTGGCCCTTTCCAGGTATACCAGATACGATGAACTTCAGAAGGCTGTTCCTCGGCTGGAACAGCCTGCCGGAAGATTTCAACGCTAGTGTGGACCTAGGTTACTGGTTAAACTAGGGCTAAAAATGATAGGTCGAGCCACTGTCCATCTGAGAGCTATGACAGCTAGTCCTGTCCCTGTCCTAGTATTCAACAGGCAAACAGTCTACCATAAAACTGCTCTAAGAAAAACCACCCCCATTGTGACGACAGCAATAGAAGTAGAAGATACAAGGCATCTTCTAACTTCTGATTTGTCGTTATTTCATACATTACACTTTGGTTTATGTTGATGACTGTCTTACATTCATGAGATGGATGACTGAAAAGCTGTACATACAAGAGAATGTTTGTTTGCAACTGGTCACATAAGGACATTATTCCTTTGGAAGGAAACCTTTGATCATGGATGTCAAACTGAATTTTTGGCAGGTCATTTCTAAGATGCAATAGAAACAATGTGTCAGGTTCATGGTGAGTTTCCCTTCTGACTGTTTAGGTTTAATAGATTGAACCAAAGCTTTAAAGTTAACAATTGAGGTCAGTTTATGATCTGAAGATTTCACATTTACTGACAGAGTTTCTAGAAAAATTTGAAAAGTGGAACTGAACATCAGATTAGAACCACTTGATGCACCTATGCTGCACATTCGTTTCGTCTTCTATTTAGAAGCAAGCTCAAGTAAATCCTTAAGCTAGGCCATTGATATTAAACTAGTCCAACTCTCAGCACCCCTGCTAATCAGCTGACTGAAGAATCTTACAATCACTATAGCCTCATCCCATTCACATGAATAGGACTCAGCTGTAATAACAGGACAGGCCCTACTAAATGTACAGAGCTGTGCCTAGTAAAAAAAATAAAGGAGATGTTCCATTAAAAACTCACATAAAAAAATCAAGTGCCATATTTATAATTTCTAGATAACTGTTCATCTGTCATGTATAAAAAGTTATTGTCAAATCTGTATTTCAACCCCTTCCTGACATTTGCTGTACACAAATGGTGGTTGTTGAGTCTTTAAATAGGACATCCGCTTAGGAGTGGACTCCATAGCACCTGGTTCCTGCTATTTTAAACAGCAGGTACTTGGTGGAAGAGGCCGTGATCGAGTCAGTAAAGGCAACTCCGATCATGGACTTTTAACCCCAGAGGGGTCATGGTTGATTGTTATCATGGCATCTGAGTGGTCATTTACCAGGGGATCGCAGAAGCTGTTTGGTTGCTATGGCAGACTGGGGCCTTCTGAAGTCTCTGAGGCCTGCCATAGTAAAGTTCCTATCGGGTTTGATTGAAACGCACTCATTCTCCGGTAGCCTGCAAAGCTAAATCATTGCAGTCTATGGTAGAAGCGATCGGATAATTGCTTGTTAAAGTCCTTTAGGGGCGAGATAGGACTGAGCACAGAGAGTTATGGAAAAAGTGTAGCTTGTTCTCCTACACTGTCTGTGTAGCTCCCATTTGCTAAAATGGGAGTTCCGGAAACAGTGGATGGCAGGCCCACTCGGCTGTTTCCATAAGCCCAGCCACCTGGGGCTGGTGTTTAGTCCCATCTCGCCATGCAGGGGCGGATTGGCCATAGACTTTACAGGGAAATTTCCCGGTGGGCCGATGCCCAGGAGGCCGTCCAGGCCCCAATCTCTCACGCTGGCCGGGTACATAATAAGCTATCAGTGGTAATAATTGCTCATGCACACAAATGTATTTTCTTTCTTTGTCCGTTCCGTTTTTTTGCAGACCGTATGCAGAACCATTCATTTCAATTGGTCTGCAAAAAAAATGGAAGGTACTCCGTGTGCATTCCGTTTCCGTATGTCCATATTTCCGTTACGCAAAAACATAGAACATGTCCTATTGTTGTCCACATTACGGACAAGGATAGGACTGTTCTATTAGGGGCCAGCTGTTCCGTTCTGCAAAATACGGAATACACACGGACGTCTTCCGTATTTTTTGCAGATCCATGTTTGGGGACCGCTAAATACATACGGTCGTGTGGATGAGCCCTAACTGTGTGAACTAGGTACTCATGTACCAGGCCAGTGACATGCCCTCCAGAATTGAACTATGTCCCGCATCTCACCTCCTAAACACCCTGCTCCATATTTTAATCAGAGACAACTGGAAGAGGAGAGAAAACGGTAGCTACTGATGGCCAGATCGTAGGGATAGCTTTTGGGGCAAGATATCGTGCCGCACTGTAGTATGTGGTATTTTGCTCTATGGTATTGCTGACTACTTTTGTTGTTCCCCCTCTTGTCAGTTTAGACCCCTACCATATGGGCCCACTTTTAGGTATTTTTTCAAGGCCACTTTGGATTCCCAATCCTCCCCTGTCGCCGTAGATATGGCAAGATGAGACAAACCCTTTAAAGGGATATTCCCATCTCAGACAATGGGGGCATATCGCTAGGCTATGCCCCCATTGTCTGATAGGTGTGGGTCCCACTGCTGGGACCTGCACCTATATGGAGAACGGAGCGGGGAGAGTTGTGGGTGGAGGACCCCAGATTTCCAGAGGTCCGTCCACAACCAAGCTCTGCCCTCATAGAAGTGAATGGGAGCGTACCGCGCATGCGAGGCCCATGCTCACATTAATTTGCATGGGGCCGATGGAAATAGCCGAGCCAGTGCTCGGCTATATTCGCTGGCCCCATAGAAAATTAATAGAGGTCGGCTGCGCATGAGCAGTGCGCTCTCCTTCACTTCCGGGGCTCCGTTCCCAGCAGTGGGACCCGCACCTATCAGACAATGGGGGCATATCCTAGTGATATGCCCCCATTGTCTGAGATGGGACAACACCTTTAAGAGTATGAATTTATTGCTATACTATTTCAAGTGGACATAAAAGCATACAGTCCCTATTGTCACAGAATGCATTGAGGGTAACCAGAAAAAATGACCACTTGAAATAGTATAGCAATAAATTCACACACTTAAAGGGGTTGTCCCATCTCAGACAATGGGGGCATATCACTTTATTTTATTTATATTATTTATATACTTATTTTTACTCACTTACATAGCACTGACATATTTTGCAGAGCTTTACAGACATTATTATCACTTGCTGTCGCCAGCGAAGCTCACGATGCATATGGGAGGACACCAGAGTACCTGGAGTTAACCCATGCAAACCATCCAAACTCCATGCAGATGTTGCACTTGGTCAGATTTGAACCTAGGACTCTAGTGCTAACTACTGATAATATAGAGAAACAGGTTAGTTGAAAATAGAGGTTACTGACCATGTACTGTATCATCATAAGATTGTAGTTCACAGCACATCTATCATGGTGACAATTATTTTTTTTAATCGCATGTGGTTTCTATATTATCAATATTATATATTGCTGTACTCAGAATGTATTCTCTTACATTATTCTTTACATCCAATAGGCCTCACAGTGTAATTTCCCTGTCTGAGACAAGCTCAGTCTTGACTCAATTTCTAAGTGAACCCAAGGAAAGAGTTGCAAAAGGTGTTTTGATCACAAGTGAACACATCACGTGTAGCTTTAGGGTTTCAGTATCAATATTGACAGCAAACACCACATCTCAGAGTGGCTCCTTGCATTGTACTATAAATGGCTCATATTCTTGGAAACTGGAAGTTGCATTACAGGAGAAAATAGGTCGGCTAATTTAAACCAGCTATCTATGTACAAAGCCACACACTGTTCAGAAAATTCAGCCTCGACTTTGATCAGCAAATATGCAGTAGATTCCTTTCTGTGATGTAGAGCCTTGGAACTAGAAGAGGTCCCAAATATTTCCCTGGGTGCCAAACAACTATAGGACAAGGAAATGCCCCAAATTAAATTACGGTAGGCGTTTGGCTGCAATTATTGCTGCTAAAGGTGGTGCAAGTGGTTATTACATTTAAAAGGTTATTTCCATATGGGGAATTTATGGCAGGTCCATGAGACATTCACCAAATGTCAGCTGCGGGACCTGCAGAAATCTCGAGAACTGGGGTCCCCCTCAACCACCATCTTACAGCTGCTGTGCATGCTATTTTTGGAAGTCCTATAGAAGCAAATTGACCCGCGGCCACCTCTCCATTCACAGCAGCTGGAGGACAGGGATACGCCATCAATGACATATTTGAGGAACTATGAAATTAAAGGGAATGTATATATGTGCCTTTATTTTTCCTTATCAATTAAAATCAGGTACTGACATTATTTTTTCTAATCTGTTTGTATTTTTTTATTGCATTCTTTTTTTTGTATTTTATAGTTTTTTTTTATGTCATTTTCTGTACATGATTATGGGGATGTTCATTTCACTTGAGTTGCTGATCTGCTCAGTTAACAGTATTCACAGATGTTACAACAACCATGTGGACCATAGAAACCTGTAGCATGGAGATGTTTATGGACTTCTATGGGAGACTGGTCTAGACATGCTTTGTGACCTGTGCAGTGAGGGGAGGAGCTGAGTTCATCATCTACTCTCACTAGTGTTATCTTCAGTTATCAGTTATCTTCCCCCAGCTTAAAAAAAACAAACATGCTCCTGTTGTAATGATAAGCAGATGACTGCTGAGATCTGTACGGAATAGGGAGTTTCAGGGGCTTGGTGGTCAGTCTGGAGCTTATATAGTAATTTAGATACAACATAATGATGGATAGGTCATCAGTATCAGATTGATGGGGATTCAACACCTTCACCGACTGGTTGTTTTGCAAGGCCTGAAACTATACTGTGTATAAAGCTGGAGGCGGATAGCGCACACGGTGCAGTGGATCTGCGGGGGTACTGCTTACCTCTCTTTCAAGTGACCGGAAGCTGAGCTTTAGCATACTAGTGCTGAAACCTACACTGGGGCCATGGCCACTGATTGGTGGATGCCCCAGGTGTCAGGCCCCTCCTACCTGATACTGATGACCTATCCTGAGTGGCACAGAGCTCTACAGATACTGATATTCCAGATGAAGGTCATATAGAGCAAAATTATTTTTTTCCAGAGCTATCCTGTTGTGGGTTTATGATTTAATTTCACTGGACCATACCTGAGTTTTGTATCTAGTAAAGCATTCTGGATATAGTCAAGCATTAGAATGCCATGGTAAGTAACTCTGTACCAACATTTGCTTCATTGGCAGTGGAGGTGTCATCTACAATTTTTTGTTTAGGAGGATAGGTCATCAATATCTGTAGCCTGGAGAACCCCCTTTAACCACCTGCCGACCGCCTAACGCAGGGATGCGTCCTGCGGGCGGCCGGGTTATTCCTCGTTGACGCATCTACGCGAGATGACGCGCATATTCGGCGTGCACATGCACAGTGCGGGTCGGCAAAAGGCGCACAAGGAGTTGGTCACCAGCCTGCCAGCCAATGATCAGCGCTGGCAGGTTGGTGACTTTAAAAAAATCGAATCACCAGCCATATAACACATTATATTTATAAATAGAATGTGTTAAATGGCTTCTGTGCTCTCTGCTGGGTCCTTTTCGTCGGTTGGACCCAGGAGAGAGCACACCTCTACTGTAAGTACACCAAGCACCACACTTCAGGCCCTGATCACCCCCCATCAACCCAATTAACCCCTTGATCACCCCTGTAAATCACTAGTAAAAGGGAAAAAAGTGATCAGCGTAAACTGTCACTTTTTTTTTTTCACCAGTATTGACTGTTCGGTTTAGGTTAGTTTAGGCCCCTTTGGTAGGTAGTTAGCTTCAGTTTGCGCCCACCGCACCGCAGTCACTGATTCACTGATTAGTGTATCGCTAATCAGCATTGGTACTTTATAGTATCTGTAAGTGATCAGAACTGATCACAGTCAGATCTATAATAGTATTAGTGTCACCTTAATCACCCTCCACCAAAAACGCAGTGTTTGCCCGATCAGGCCTGATCGTTCGCCCACACCCGCCTCACCACTGCACAATCACTACACAAGCGCTGTGGCGATAAAAAAATCAGTTTGGATATTTTTTATCAATCGCAGCGGCTTCCTGTACTTCGCTAGCCTCCCATTTGTAAGACAGGCTTGCTTTTTTTCTTGGGTAGTCTCAGGGAATACCCCTAAATTTAGTTGACCAAATTGCAAGGAAGGGGTATTCTTCTGAAGAGGCCAACAGGCTTCTGGCCCAGTCGGATGAGGAATGGGAACCCTCATCTGACAAATCCAGCGGGTCAGAATACGAACCTGTAGAAAGCAGTCGCAGTGTGACCCAAAGTTCGGACGATGAGGTTGAGATCCCTGATACCACCAGGCGTACCCGGCCCCGTGTTGCTAGACCGCAGGTAGCGCAGGATCAGTTTCAAGGGCACCAGAGTGGGGCTGGCGCTGTCAGATTACGTGGTGAGGCGTACACCAGCAGCGCAGCCCATCCTGGACCTAGTACCAGCATTGCCGTAGAACATGTAAAATTTTATTTTTTGTCACAAGTTAGTGGAATATGAGACTTTGTAAGAAAAAAAAAATCTATTTCCGCTAACTTGTGCCAAAAAAAAAATCTTCTATGCACTCGCCATGCCCTTACGGAATACCTTGGGGTGTCTACTTTCTAAAATGGGGTCACTTGTGGGGTAGTTATACTGCCCTGGCATTTTAGGGGCCCCTAAAGCGTGAGAAGTAGTTTGGAATCCAAATGCGTAAAAATGCCCTGTGAAATCCTAAAGGTACTCTTTGGAATTAGGGCCCCTTTGTGCACCCAGGCTGCAAAAAAGTGTCACTCATGTGGTATCGCCGTACTCAGGAGAAGGTTACCCCCTACAATGCTCAGGCCCCTCCTAAAGATGATACTTACCTGGTACCCGGCACCTGTGTAATTATGTGTACGGAGCTGTGTGGGGGCTCATTGTTTGAGGCACAATCTGATCTTTTCATTAATACCATTCTGGGGGGTGTATGACTTTTTGATCACCTTAAATTTTTTTTGAGGAAATGAAGCGTCCTAAAATGGCAAATCGGCCATTTGGACGCTTTCTTCCATTTTTCTGTTTACCGTATGGGGAATATTTTTTTATATTTTTATAGTATGGGCGTTTTCGCACATTGCGACACCCATGATGTGTATTTTTTTTATATTTTTTTTTCATTTTGGCAAAAGGGGGGTGATTTGAACTTTTAGGTTATTTTTAATTATTATTTTTTTTAATAGCATTGGAATATATGAGAAAAACGCATATTTCCTATAGAGCCTATTACAGGCTATGACTCCATAGGAAATACTATGCAGCAGCCTGGGTTTCATTCATAGAGACCCAGGCTGCTGCAGGCACGCTCCGGCTCCTCCAATGGCCACACGGGGGATCTGGAGCACAAATCGAAAGTGAAACTTTCGGTTTGTGCACGCTCAGACGCATCTGAGGGGTTAAATGTCCACATGGGGCGCGGGTGTCCGATTGAAGAAGCAGACTGCCACCTGGGCTATGCCTCCTGCGGCCAGCAGGAGCGGCTGCCATCTTTAAACACCGGCACAGGACGTACATGTACGTCCTGTGTCCTTAAGAGGTTAAAGAGGCTCTGACAGCATGATCAACCCTATGAAACCTGGAATACTGCCTGGTAAGGCTCATTATGCTGATAAAAATTATACCTTTCTTTTGTCTGCATGCTAAACAGTTGCAAAGATATCTGTGTTTTTATTCATATGCAAATGAGCAAGTTGGGGGCACCAAGGGGCTGAATCCTTGAAGCACTGCTTTGCAACACACTCTGCTCACTTCCCCTTCCCTTTGATTGACAAGGCTAGACATCAGCATGTTAAGGGCAGAGCTCTGTCCTACATATCATATACATTGCGTAGTGTAGCCTTACTACATTGAGATATGCTTAGAAAGCTAAAATACATATTACTGGTTTATTCACAGGCACAATATATAATTATAATGACACCAGTAATATGTGTTTTTAAGCGTAGACAAACATTCTTCTCTATGTGGTAATGCTATAGCTTAGTGCTAAGTGGCGAGCCTTGCATGTAGAGATCCTAGGTTTGAAGCTTGGGAAAGACTTTCAGATTTTTTTCTCCCTCAATTAACCCATAATAAAAGTCTATATCCTTATCATCTTGCAAATAATGTTTTTTTTATGCTTTAAAGGTAATATGTATTGCCGATTGTGCCTGTGAATAAACCTCTAATAGGTTTTAGGTTTCTAGGCATAAAAAAACACTATTCTGTATAGTAAGACCTTTTATTTTTTGTTATAGTTTATCCTTTTATTATGGGGAGAAAAAAAATAACAGAAAAAAATATATATAAGTCTCTTCTGGGACTCCAACTTAGGATCTCCACATGCAAGGCTAAGCACTTACAGCTGAGCTACAGCCTTTCCACATAGAGACTAATAGTTTTTCTCTGCTTAGAAAGATAACACAGATTACTGGTATCTTTACAATCATATGATGTGCCTGTAAATAAAGCAATAATATGTATATTAGCTTTCTAAGCATATCTCAATGTGGTAAGGCGGCCACACTAAGGGTACTTTCACATTAGCGGCAAGGGAGTTTGTCAGGCTGTTCCGGAGGGTGAACAGCCTGTCGGATCCATCCTGCCGCTAGTTCACGTGTGCCCCCGGACTGCCGCTCCGTCCCCATTGACTATAATAGGAGCGGGAGCATACAGTACTTTTAGTCCAGCTGCCTCTCGCCGTGCACTATGTTCTTGGTGTAGCCACCTTACCACATTGAAATATGCTTAGAAAGCTAATATACATATTACTGCTTTATTCACAGGCACAACATATGATTGTAAAGATACCAGTAATCTGTGTTATCTTTCTAAGCAGAAACCATTAGTCTCTATGTGGAAAGGCTGTAGCACAGCTGAAAGTGCAGGATGGATCCGACAGGCTGTTCACCCGCCGGAACAGCCTGTTGGACTCCCCTGCTGCTATTGTGATACTAGCCTAAGCAGTGTATATGATATGTACATGCCAGGACACAGCTCTGCCCTTAGCATGCTGATGTCTATCCCTGTCAATCAAGGGGGGGGGGGGTGTTACAATGCATCTGTAGCTGTTTCACATACAGACAAAAGAAAGGTATCATTTTAATCAGCATGATGAACCCTACCAAGCTGTATGACAGGTTTAATAGGGTCGGTCATGCTGACAGAGCCTCTTTAAAGCAGGCTAGGGATGCCATATTGCAGAATCACAATATGTGGTTTGTATTAGACTTATAGCAGTGTTTGCTGCTTTAGTGATACAGCAATTATTTCAGATCCAGAATTAAGCTTTCACTGTTAGCTGAATCTTACTGATGGCATTTTGTAAAAAAGTACAATCTGATATCAAACTTAGGAGTTCAATAATATTCATAACAGCCCATAATCGTTGTCAGTGTAGGTGTGATCTTATGTTCTTATTATCTACCCCAAATTCCTCCTTGACAGCCACAATATAACTACAAGTTCAACCAAATAGCAATGTACTGTACTTTATTTACATCAAACTTTGAGATGAGATTCGGTTTAAAAATGGACAGAAATACCAGGCAGTCCCATGTAAAAATCCATATAAAAGTCCAATGATAATTATCTAAGCAGACAGCTAACACAGAAATAGCTGGTTATTTGATGAATGGTCTGGTTTCCAGGAACACTTCATTCCATGTGCCATTTACTTCCTTTTTCCCATGCCTACACAGAATACATCATCAGTACACGGTGCAATAGCGGTTGGTGCTGGAGTTCTTCACATCCTTTTCACCTCCGGCCTGAGTGTGGAAGGAGAAAGGTCTTGCTGACCACATGTATTAGTGATTCATCTTTACAGTTGTCTTCCCAAGGGCGACAAGGTAGAATCAGCAAAGTGTTAGCACCCAACAAAAATAAAGAAACATAAAAGTCTAAACACGGCTTCAATTTCAAACGGGAACATCTCGGTGCAGACGCAAGAGGAGTCACACGCCTATTTGTTATGGCTCCACAAAAAAAAAGTATTTTAGGTTGTGAGTAATAAAAGGAAGAAAAAAACAACATAAAGTCAGTTGTCTTAAGAGAGAGCCGGACTGTAGGAATGTAAAAACAAATGAAAAAGAACAGATGAGCTTCAGATGTGGACAGGCTCAACAGAATGCCATCGCCTTCCAAAGCCTCAGTCGAGTCCTCTGGGCTTAATGTAACTGGCCAGGGTCAGACCAATAGCAAACCACAAAAGGGCCATTGCATGCAACGCTGTTGTAACTAGACAAAGCAAGATTGTGTGTGTTTAATGCGGATCAATTACAAACAATAACAAATGAAGGCAATCTCCCTAATGAGGGACACTTCATCACCCTTACATGTGAAGAACGAATTCCAGAGGTTGGAGACTGAAAAGCAAACATGCAACTTCCTTCTGTGAAAGACAGACGCGGCAGCCAGTGAGCTCCAGCTCTGTGGCCACTTAGCGGTGCTAATTCCCATTAAAAAGACTATAAATACAGAGCGCAGGTTTATATACAATAAAATACCAGAATGTAAACCAGAGACCTTGCAGTCCTCCAAATGAATACGAAACCGCCGTTCGATATTAGCTTAACCCCTTCATAACCCTCATGGTGGTTGGCTCACACCAGGTCAAAAGCAGGTGACAAGTAACAGGAGCCCTTGGCAAACAATGTCAGCCACGCTCCTCCATTCTTTCGACAGTCTGTACTCATATGTATAACATACAGCGGACATGCTTTTTTCCACCAATCCTGGGGATCCTCATCAGAACGGAGTGAAGCATGTAACCTCACGGTGTGGCTCCCAAGGACCTTGCCCGAGACCTGTTTAGGAAAAGTAAGAAGGAAGATGGCTTACAACACCTTTAAGGTGTGAAGGTTTTTCATAAGCATTCATGACTGAAATTTCAGCTGCGACCATGAGATGAACTGTATTTAAAATACCGTGAAATACTTGACGTCAGACACCCTGCTGCGCACCGAAATCACAACAGTTCTGCCCTTCAGCCCTGGCTCGCTCTTCTCTTGCAATTCTCTTTGTTAAGCCGCTAAAGTACTTCTCGCGGAAGGAGTTGTGACCTTGATACTGTGAATACTGCCCATCTTTCAAATGGGCATACTGGTCCTTGTCCTGATTAAGAAAAGAGTAAGAAAACATAAAGTTACAAGAATTCTGCCTATACAATAAATATAACATGCTATGACTTATTCAAATGCTCAAAATAATAGTTTTTCCTAGGGTCCTCTTACTATATAAAGTTTTTGGTTTTTTTATAATTTATTTGGCTATTTTTTAGTTAGCTTTGTACAAATGCAAATCTGTTTCATACGTATTCATGTTGATTTTAATCTTTTTGTTGCCATCATTGAATTTTCATATGCACCCCCCCCCCTATACATTATTGATCAAATACAGATGGACATAGGAAGGTATATATTTTTGTAGGACCCATTGACAGGCAAAATACAAGAAGAATACAGATGATAGGACATGCTGTGCGTCTGAAATATCTGCATGGTCCTAAAATAAACTGGAAATTCGGGATCTCCCAAATAGAAGACTCCCAGCATGAATGACCGGGAGTCGGGGAGTTCTGTATTATACTAGTGAACCAAAAAGCTCAGGATGTACAGGTCCTCCTTTGAGTGTTAAAAAGCGACATCAAATGGCAAGATGAATGAAATATGGTGGCTGCATGGGTGGCCTTAAAGACCTAATAAAATAGTTTCCTTAAAGCGGAAGGAACATTGTTACATGGGGTCAGCTGGTAATTGGCATTAATATGTTGAAAAAAAGGGGTTTTTCTTAATTTCTGTTATTGGTTCCTTTGACTATCAATTTACCAACTGTACATTCGGGGCTTAGTAAGTAAGATACAAATAATCTATGTCTCGAGCATGGAAAATAAGAACCAGGTGTGAGGAGACTGGAACCACTTCAGCTAACAATCTAAAGCAGACAGAAATATACAAGAACCCTTGTTTAAATTTGGTGTAATTGGGAGCAAACACTCGGCGAAGGGTCCAAAGCAAACGCATTCATGAGAGCAGATTTTCATTGCTTTAGATTAAAACGAGCCTCCTAGAACCCAGCGGACATAATTCCCGGTTTAGTGGATTAGGAGGAGAGCTGGAAATGAAGTCTTGAATAACAGCTTTATCCTGCAGTCACATCAACAACTGTGAAATTAGAGAGTGTGAGGGAGGATCGCTGCTGGGAGCCAATTCCAAAGTGTGTCTAAAGATTCGGATCTTGACATAAGGCAGAGGAGAGGCTTTCTATACTAAGTGAATGGTTTCCAAACAATGTGGTGCAAACAAATGCTTAAATCTACTGCAGTTAAGTAGTGCAGTCAATTACCAAGAGGGTCATATAAATCTCACTCCTTTCACAGCCAAATTAGGCTCTGGCAATGTAAAGAGGGTTAATGCCTCCAAGCATACTGGCCCCACAAAAACATATTTGCTGTGCCAAGGAACTCCATGGTATACGAGATAATAAGAGCAATATTACAGGATTATAATATATACAATGGCTCAAGGGTGATGGCTTACAAAAGAATGCCTTTACCCAGTCCTGCGATAGCAGACAGTTCAAGAAGATGGGAGGAAAAACTACCCCATACAATGTAGGCCGTATTCACACATACGCGGACCACAGTCCTTGAAAACCTGGCCTGCCATTCTGCTGAGTGCTTGGCGTCATTGGTTGCTATTATGCCGTGTGCCGCGTGCCGCTGTACAGTAATACACTCGTATAGATCATACGAGTGTATTACTGTACAGCAGCGGCACGCTCGTGCACTCAGCAGGACGGGTTTTCACGGACCGTGGTCCGTGAAAATCCCTGTATGTGTGAATGCGGCCTTATTCTATTACATAACAAGCATGATTTATCAGCTGCACTGCAATATATCTGGAGAACAATAAGGCAAGCTCTGCACAGATGACAGCCATTCCTGTAGTCTTATGGCTTATATCAGAGCTGTACCTCCATGTCATGAGTATGATGCCTCTGTATGACAGTATATCACGTATGTATTCTCCCTTAGCTGAAATACCTCTAAGGCTGGGTTTGCCATGTTGCAGGATTGAGCTGCGTGCCCAAACTGCATGCGTTTGCCAAAGTTTTTTAATGTGATTTTTGGCTGTGTGGTTTTTACAGGTTTGGAAAATGCGCTTTACTTGTAAAACCGTGTGGTACAATCCTGCAATGTATAAGCCCAGCCTTAGGGCTCATGCACACGACCGTGTGCTGACCAGGTCCGTGCTGCACCGACAGTAGGGCATCCACAGCGGATTGCGGACCCATTCACTTAAAAGGGACCGCGATCCGCACTGCAAAAAAGTAGTAAATGCACTACTTTTTTGCGGTGCAGAGGTACAGCCAGAAACGCCACAGAAGCACTCTACAGTGCTTCCGTGGACTTCCAATCCGTGCTTCAGCACCGCATCTCCCAGATTGCAGACCCATTTAAGTCAATAGGTCCATGATCTGTGATGCAACTGCACACAGCCGGTGCCCCGTGTATTGCGGACCTGCCGCCGGGTCTGAGCCCTTAGGGAAAATACCTCCAAAACCTCAACAGTCACATTAAAATTGGAAAAATCCTCCCCAAAATGTCCTTTTTTATAGTAGATTTTTAATGTGTGTCTGCAATAAATCTTGTTGGCAAATGCCGCCATTTTGGTCTTTTATATATATCTCCATACACTTTATAGACATAGGGGAACATTAATTAACACCACCTTGTTAGACACCAGTGTTAAAAAGCCCTATAGCTGGCAGTGGATCGCAAATTTACGTAGAGGCGCCGGCTTCTACATAACTTCGGCGCATCCAACACAGATTCTAAATGTAAGACAAGCTTCCTTGCTGCCTCACATTCAGACCATCTTCTATGCCTCAACCAGGCCTAGAAAATGATGAATGAGATGGGCCTGCTGCACTGTACCCTTCCCCACCACACCCACTTTTTTAGACCTCTCGTGAGCAGGGAAGAAGTCGCTGATATACGCAACCAAAGTGGTGTATATCTGGTCATAAATGACCCCAATAGTTTTAAATAATAACAGCCTGGTTACCTACTTATTCCACTAGAGGGAGCTGAGGCGCTTACTATGAAATGAGTTAAAGTGGTTGGCCCATCTCACACATCGGTGGCATACTGTTAAGATATGCCACCACTGTCAGATAGGTGCACGTCCCAAATGTGGGACCCATACCTATCTCTAGAACGGAGCACCCAAAGTGAAGAAGAGTGCCCCACAAATGCACAACGTGCTCTCCATTCACTTTTATGAGTGTTCTGAAAACAGATAAATGAGGAGGCTTAGCTATTTCCGGACTTCCCTTAGAAGTGAATGGAGGGCAAGTCAACATGTTCTCTAACATTTAAAAGTAAGGTTATGCCGAAGCTTTGATATTAAGAATAGCATCAGCAAAGAATTCTGGGCCTATTTAGAGTTAAAGGGGTACTCAGGTTTCATGATATTGGTGATCGGACCAGAATAGGTCATCAATATCAGATTAGTGGGGGGCCAACTCTCAGCCACTGCCGTCGATCAGCTGTTTGTCTAATCTCTCTTTACTGGTACTGGATTACGCTGCAGTTTTTCCACACGAGAATCTGCACGTAATCTGTACTGTGTGCAGGTAGCCTAAGACAGCAATGGTACTCAAACTGGTCTCCTCCTGTTATAGCCCATCTTTCCTAAGGAATGATGAGTTGTGCATTTGGACATGTTAGTGTGAACATCCTACTCTGACCCCTTTTGTTGACAAGTTGTTACGTCCACAGGATCCCCTTTCGCTGGATGTATTTCCTCGATCATGCGATTTATGGTATGCAAGGTCGGCAGCTTTTGAAATACTGGCCCTGGCACGTCTATAAACGATGACCATACCTTGTTCGAGGCCGCACAAATTGTTTGATTTTCCCATTCTAACGTGGATTCACAATGAAACTAATCGACAGCTCGCCCGATTTTATGCAACGCAAACATAAACACACACATGGATCAGCTTCAACGATAAAACCACGTGTTCCAAGTTCTTTGCTATGGTGGAAGAGGGTCTCCAAAAGAATATGACCCGTCACTACAGAGAAGAAATCCAGTGCTGAGATACTCCAGAACAAAGATTCCTTCTAGTGCAACAGATCACGAAGAAGAGGAAGTCATTCGTCGTTCCGAGTACCCTAGAGCAGAGCGTGCAATGTAACGTCCTGGTGTCAATGTGCAAAGTATCTGCAAACCATCTGGTCTGCGAATTAGAAGCACCTGCCTGCTCGCCTGCCAAAGCGCTGTAAGTCATTTGTCTCTGAGCTACAATCAGGTGCGGTAATACAAACACTTAACAACCACAAAGGGTCGCTCAGCTAAACAGCCACTAATAAAACAACAAAACAATAAAAACAAATGCCGACACAGAATATTAGAGCGCAATGCGCACGCCAACTGGCGTGGTCTAAAAAGTGGGTTAACTAGAAATAAACTACTGAATGCTGCTCTTCGAAAAAGAGACTTGATTTAAGACCTGCCCGTGGATTACTAACAAAAAGCAGAGAGAAAATAAACAAGTGCCAAGGGTTTAAAGAGGAGGAAAACACGGCAATTTTTTTTGTTTGTGCCAAAGTCAACACTGTTGATCTGAGGAGTAACAAGCACAATTTGTTATGTTAATGCTGCGGCTGTTTATCATTCCTGCTCATGTTTTATCCTCAGATAGGCCGAGATGTCGCTGGGGGTGCACGTCACGGAGGCCGGGTGACCTTGCAGTGGGGTCCCTCAAGCTGTGATGTTATGACAAATGAAGTATAAACTACAGATGGCCAACTCCTCGCACAGTGAGCAGCAGCCATTTCAGAGAAAATGGAACACATTCAGCCAATATCATATCGCTTCCATCTCTACTTGTCAGCAGCTCATAATTGGATCTCTCAAGGAGCCGTCACGTGGCTTAGTTTAATAACAAAATGTGAGGCAATCGGCAGAAACAAGCAGGTGCTGGTCAGAGCAAAGCTATTTTACAAGCTTCATTATTCAATTTCCAACTTTCAATACACTTCAGTGGTTCTGTGAAGTGATGGCAAGACCCATTAATTATACAGAATTACAAAGTGTGTTATAGCCCAGAGCTGCAATCAGAATTCTGCAGAGCTGAACACTAACATCAATCCCTGCTGGCTCATTGGGGGAGATTTATTAAAGCCGATGTAAAGGAAAACTGGCTTAGTTGCCCATTGCAACCAATCACATTCCACCTTTCATTTTCCAAAGGAGCTCTGAAAAATAAAGGGCGGAATCTGATTGGCTGCTATGGACAACTAAGGGTACTTTCACACTTGCGTTTTTCTTTTCCGGCATAAAGTTCCGTCGTCGGGGCCAGGGCTGTGGAGTCGGTAGATAAATTGTCCGACTCCGACTCCTCAGATTTTAAAACCTCCGACTCCGACTCCTCGACTCCGACTCCTCTGTATTTAATATGCAAATACGAAGCTGTTCCAGCAAGTTCTTCTAATCTCCTCTAGCACAGAGAGGTAGTTGAGCAGAAGCTGCTGCCTTCTCCTTTGTGTGCTGATCTTCTGCTGAAGATAGAGCAGTGGGAGGATCCAGGAAGGGGCAGGGGAAGGGGCATTTATTTTAAAACATGATTTTCCTAGTAGAATCCCATAGTCATGTTTAAAATTTAAGCTAACAATCTGAGTTTACATGTTTTATAGCCTTAGCTGAATGATAGCAGTTTTTCAAATGGTTTACAGCTTCAGTCTTGAACTATTGACTATCCATTCCCTTCACTTATACAAGTGTCTCCAGTCCTTACACTGGGTTCAGACCTGAGCGTTTCTAAGACGCGCGTTTACGCACGTTTTAGTCGCGCGTTTTTATGCGCGTTTTTGGCAATAGTAAACGCGCGTTTTACGCGCGTTCGTGACTCTGGAGACTTTTTTTAATTGGTCTGGAGACCAATTAAAAAAGGGCATCTCTACACTTAACGCGCGTTAAACGCGCGTTAAACGCGCGTTCCCATTGAAGTCTATGGGAGGAAAAGCGCGACAAACGCCCAAAAAAACGCTCCTGAACGAGCTTATGCATCGGGCGTTTCATAGCGGCTTTTACGCGCTGTAAAACGCGCAATGTGAACCACTCCCATGGGATGCATTGGTTTTCATGTGTTGAGCGTTTACAGCGCGCTTGAACGCTGGCAAAACGCTCAGGTGCGAACCCAGGGTTACCCTGGGTTCACACCTGCGCTTTACAGCGTTCAAACGCGTGTAAAACGCTCAACAGATTAAAACCAATGCATCCCTATGGGAGTGGTTCACACTTGAGCTGCTTTACAGCGCGCTTGAACGCGCTGTAAAACGCCCAACGCATAAACAAGTACTTGAGCTTCTTTTGGGGCGTTTGACGCTGCTTTTGTGATTGACACCACAGTAGTCAATCACAAGAACGCGCGCTTTACGCGCGCTTCCTATTTGCAAAACGCGCTGAAATACGCGCACGTAAAACGCGCGTTTTAGAACGCTCAGGTCTGAACCCAGGGTTAATCAGTTATCAGTGAGAGGCGAGGATAACCATGGGTTCCCTGTAACAGCAGACCACAAGACAATGGAAAGTGTAAGTATTGCCGCTCCTTAAAGGGACACTGACAGGCTGATTTTCCAGCTAAAGATATATATATACTGGTATTCATCAGAGAATTAGGAATAAAACTATACTAATGTTACCCCAGTTAAGCTGTACTTGTGCTTAAAAAGCATTTTAATCTGTATGCAAATTCACTATCTTTGTGCCCAATGGGGCAGCGTCTCCTGCGGCTTTGTGCCCAGCCGCGCCCGAGTACAGCTTCCCAGCGCTGTTCCCCTCGTTATTATTCACTGCACTGGCCTTTTTTTCAGGCTAGCCGAACGCTGAATTCCTGCGCAGGCGCACGTGTAGAGTGCTGGCAGCAGCCTCGTCTGGCTATGCTGAGGCTGTGCCAGCTTTCTCTCTTCCTCCTCGCTACCTAGTCCTGTCTAGTGCTGCCAGTACTCTACATGTGCGCCTGCCCCTTGGGCACAAAGGTAGAGAATTTGCATATTGATTAAAACGTTTTTAAACACAAGTAAACCTCAACTGGGGGTAACAGTCGTCTAGTTGTATTCCTAATCCTCTGATGAATACCAGCAGATATATCTTTAGCCGGTAAATCAGCCTGTCAGTGTCCCTTTAACTCAGTGTTCCTCAATTCCAGTCCTCAGGGCCCACCTGCCGGTCATGTTTTCAGGATTTCCTTAGTATTTAGCAGGTGATATAATTAGTGTCAGTGCATCAGGACTCACCTCAGGTACTCATTCTGTGGGATATTCTCAAATCATGACCTGTAGGTGGGCCCTGAGGACTGGAGTTGAGAAACACTGCTTTAACTGCATAGTAAAGCATATGAAAAGCTTCTTCACTGTCACTTAACGTCTTTGTTTAGCGGTAACGTGACGCACTGCATGCATTGGCCTTTATTCTTACAGTAGAGAAGTAATTAATTATAACTTTATCTGAATTGGGACATTTAAACTTGCTTTTTTTTTATTCCAATTTTTTTTAATTCCAATTTAAATCTAGTAGGAGTCGGAGTCGGAGTCGGTCCATTTTTTGCCGACTCCGACTCCAGGTACCCAAAATTGCCTCCGACTCCTCGAGACTCCGACTCCACAGCCCTGGTCGGGGCTCTATGCCGGAAAAAAACTGATCAGTATTATCCCCATGCATTCTGAATGGAGATGCATCAGGAGGTCTTCAGTTCAGTACGTAAACGTTTTTTAGACTGGGAAAAAGACCGCAGCATGCTGCGGTATTATCTCCGTCCAAAATTCTGGAACACATGACTGAATGCCGGATCCGTCATTAATTCCCATTAACTTGTATTAGTGCCAGATCCGGCATTACAAATACCTCAACAACGGATCCGTCCATCCGGTCTGCGCATGCGCAGACCTTTAAAACTGTGAAAAAAAAATCAAGACAGATCCGTCTCTCCGTCTGAAAACAGAGACACAGATCCGCACTTGCAATGCATTTGTGAGACGGATCCGCATCCAGATCCGTCCGCAAATGCTTTCAGGCAACGGAACTACCTGCCCGATCCTCACACCGCAAGTGTGAAAGTAGCCTAAGCCCGTTTTCCTTTACATCAGTTTTGATAAATCTCCTCTCCTCCCAGCTTGTATTCTAGGACGTGTATTTACGCAAGATACTGTATAATGATTTGATGTGCTTCCATTCCTTTCAAAGAGTCCAGTTAAGGTGTTGTAGGGTGTGCGTATGGCCATATAAGCAACAGATAATCCATACCTACTGCATATATTTTCTAAAAGTAGATACCCTGCAGCATTCAGACTAGCTTCTAATACAGTACCTTGTAACAACTGGATCACTGGAGTATTAGTCTGCTTCAGCAGGGGCAGAAAACAAGTGGCTGGCAGAGGAGATGACGCAGATTATCTCTTAAGGGACTATACAAGATAAGACATAGCCCCTTGATGTTTCTATATGTAACAAAACATTATCAAAATGTAATAGAAATCTACCTGACAAAAAAAAATATGAAAAAGGATTGGGCATTTTGATTTTCAACATGCCCATCATTCTGTTGTCAGGGGGAGATACGTCACTGTCAGAGGTGTCTAGCAGTGGCTTTCTTCCCACTCCACACTCGAAATAAGGACGCTCCTCTCGGGTGTACAGAGGAGTCAAGAGGAAGAAATGTTGTCCGACAGCTATTGAAGGTGGGTTCTCCGGAAATAACGGATTATTAGCAAGTGCCCACAGCCTGCCCCCTGAAACAGAGAAGATTCATACTCACCTGCTCCAAGCTGCTCTGGTCCTCAGCACTTTACTCGTTGTCCCCATCTTCCGGTCCACACACTCTATGGTCACATACACCGCTCCAGCCAATGACTGCCTTTAGCAGTGGCGTGCTGCTTGTGGCTACATTACCTAGGAAGATGGAGAGAAAAGGGGCAGCGCAGAGGACCAGACCCCCGTAGAGCAGAAAAGTAGGACTTCTGCTTCAGGCTGCAGGCACTTGCTAAAAATCCTTTGCTAAGGTATTCCCAGAAAACCCCTTTAGGATGGTTACACACGGTGCTAATTACGCACGTTTTTTCTGCACAGATTTTGTTCGAGAAAACACACAGCGTAATACAGCACCAGCAAAGTGTATGGCGTCAGACAAATCTCATGTACACTTTGTTTTTTTCTTAGGTGCGTAAATCGACCTGCTGTGCAGATTTTGGAATCCACAGCATGTCAATTATTTTTGTGTGGATTTCACCCTTTTCAATGAAAGCGGGAGATATGTAGTGAAACCGCATAAAAAAATGCATAAAAAGCACACAAAAAAGTGCCCAAACCACAATAAATAGTTTGGATTTATGTGCAGTTTAGGTGCAGATTTCTTGAAGTTTTTCTGCACACAGATCTGCACACTTTAGATATCAATGGCCTATCCTCCAGGGTAGGTCATCAATAATCAGATTGGTGGGGGTCTCACACCTCGTTCCCCAATGATCAGCCGTTTTCTGCAGCCAACAGCAGCAGAAACGAATCTGTGAACAGATTTGGAAGAAGAAAGGCAGGCGTACGTGCATCAGTTCCCATTTATGTAAGTGAGGGCAGAGCTGCAGCAACCTTTGTATGTCAATGCATTTCAGTGGCACCCAAAGCACAGTACAGACCTGTCTGGTCAGTGCCATAAGTTCAGTAGGCCAAGGTGACATAAACCAAACCACCCATCTGTCTCCCCTGACTAAATGAAATAACTAAAGAGTAAAAGAGAAAATTTGATGCGCAGTCACAGACAAGCAGCGGTACCCTTAAAGGAGTAGGTTCAATCTCCTCAGTACAACAAATAGAACTCAGGTTTCGGGGACCGCGCTAATGTCCAGCAGTTTGAGACGCAGTTCACGCTCCATAATCGATCGGATGTGTAGCAGTTCACAACATGCTCCACTTATGTCCAGCGGTTTGAAACGCCGTTCACACTCCACGATCGATCGGATATATGGTAATTCACAATGTGCTCGACTAAATTCCTGGTGGCACGTCTGACCACCAACCGAAACTTTAACCACCAGACTTCGGTACCTTTACAAAGAGGAGAAGCACATGGCGCAATACCCACGGTTTAAGAAGAATATGCGATTTTATTCTACTTACAAAGTCCACTCGATAAAAGACATATATATATATATATATATATATATAAAATGCCCGACCCGGGTTTCACCTTAGGCTTCATCGGGGGCTGAGGAAACTCCCTGGAGTGTGAACGGCGTTTCAAACCGCTGGACATAAGTGGAGCGTATTGTGAACTGCTACACATCCCATCGATTGTGGAGTGTGAACGGTGTCTCAAACTGCTGGACATTAGCGCGGTCCCCGAAACCTGAGTTTTATTAAATGAAATAACACCAACTGGGGTCATTTACTATGCAGAAATATTCCTATATTATATTTCGTGCGCAGATTGTGACTTCTCCCCGCTCACACCAGGTCTAAAAAAGTGGGCGTGGTGTGGACGGGGACGGCCTGGCAGGTTTAGGTGTAGAAAATGGTCTAAATTTAAGACATCTAGGAAGCGGTCTTACATTTAAAAGCGGCCGTGGATCAGCTCAAGTTATGTAGAGGTCTGCGCCTCTACATAACTCCGGCGGATGCCAACACTGGCATCTAAAAAGCCGGTCTTAATAAATGACCTCCCAAATGTATAAATGGGACTGAGCTGCAATACCTGGCAAAGCCTAAAGGACATGTGTGGCGCTGTTTCTGGAAAGAACAACCAGATCTGTATATTATTCTCATACAACCTCTTTTAGGGTATGTTCATGCCACCGATTTATAGCACAAAAGTTTGCGACTAAAAATTCCATCCCATACATGTGAAATGGGTTGTTTCTGCAGCATGTGCATTGATTCCTGCATATTTATTTTACACACTTATATAGCGCTACTATATTCTGCAGCACTTTACAGACATTAGCATCAAGCTGTCTCCAATGGGGCTCACAGTCTAAGGTCCCAATCAGTATCTTTGGAGTGTGGGAGGAAATCGGAGCACCAGGAGGAACCCCACGCAAACACGGGGAGAACATACTAACTCCGTGCAGATGTTGTCCTTGGTCAGATTTGAAACTAGGACCCAAGCGCTACAAGGCACCAGTGCTAACCGAGTCACTGTACACTGATTTCACTGCACAGTATTTTACCTGCAATAAATAACTATAAGCCAGCACTTATCACCACAAGACCCTCATCGTACTGAATTTTTAGGCTCCATTCACACGTCCGCAAGTGTTTTGCGGATTCACGGACCTGGAAAACACGGACATTGGTCCGCACATCGCCGGCACTATATAGAAAATGCCTTTTCTTGTCCGTCAATTGCGGACAAGAATAGGACATGTTCTTTTTTTTTTCGGGAACGTGATTGCGGACCCGGAAGTGCGGATCCGCAATTGCGGACCCGGGCGGAACATCGTCTGTCCCCATTGAAATTAAAGGGTCCGCAATTCCGTTCCACAAAATGCGGACGTGTGAATGGAGCCTTAATCTGATCGCACACAAAGGTACAGCCACGCAGACCAGTTTCTTTTGTGGAGTTTTAAAGCCAAAACCAGGAGTGAATTCAAAAAAGAGGAGAAGTCATATGAGTCCTTTATACTTTCTCTCCTTTTATGCTCCACTCCTGATTTTGGCTTCTGAATCTGCATCAGGAAACCAGACTGTGTGGCCGCACCCTAATAGACTGGTCAAATTTAGTACAGTGGGTGGGATAAGGCTGAATGATCTGAAGAAAAATAGCAAAATCTGAACTCTTATAGTTAACAGTGCTATTATTAGGGATGAGCGAAGTCGTTTCGCATAAAACTTCCTTTCAATACTGTACAGAGCGAGCGCTCCGTGAGTATTAGAATGTATTGGCTCTGATGAGCAAATTCAGAAATTGATTTATACTGTAAAAAACATTTCCCGAACTCGGTGGTACCTTGGAATCAAACCCGAGTTCGGGAAATGTTTTTTTACAGCAGAAATCAATTTCTGAATTTATTATGCGAAGTCTCGCGAGACTTCGCAAAGCAATAGCTTCGGCTCATCGGAGCCAATACATTCTAATACTGTACAGAGCACTCACTCCGTACAGTATTGAATCAAAGTTTTATGCTAATCGACTTTGGATGTTTCATCCGGAGTCGATTCGCACATCCCTAGCTATTGTATTAAAAGTTTTTCTCATCTCTTTATTGAATTAAACTACATTCTGATACAAAAAAAAGTGAAAATACGTCCCCTCCCCATCTCGCCCCTCTCTAAGCTCTCTCACCTCAAACTCTTTCACCTTTTCCATTGTTATCAGGCGGCGAGACGTGTGGCTGGAAAGCATCTGTTCACAGTTGCTAATAAGTTTCAGGCACGGGTGGCGAGGTACAACCTCCTCTGTATATCTAATAGAAAGAAAGCAGAGCTGGTAAAATCAGCAACCGACCATAAAGAGTCAGCTTTCCAAAAGCATTTCACATCCAGATCATAAACGCTGAATTGTGCGTTGGAAGATTTACTACTGTCATACATTTTTAGAAAGCGAAAGCTGGAGAAAAACTCAAAGAAATGCAGGTTCCGTGGTTCCTGAGTGAAGGATGGTCTGCATGGATACATAACCTATATGCCATGTTGAAAGTGACAGTACTAGGGAGTACATATTGGTTCACACCTCTGTCAGAAATTGATGGTAAGGGTCCGGCTACATGGCGACATACGTTGGTGAAAAGGTTACAGCTACACAGCAACATACGTAGTGCGACATTTATGTCGCTGATCTATTTTGTCCTGATCCAGTCTATGGCAGGGATCAGCAACCTCCGGCACTCCAGATGTTCTGAAACTACAATTCCCAGAATCCTCCTTTCACTTTTGTGGGCATTACAAAAAGAGCTGAGTAAGTTTGCATGCTGGGAGTTGTAGTTTCATAGAAGCTGGAGTGCCGAAGGTTGCTGAACCCTGGTCTATGGTGTCGCAATGCAACACGCTGAAAATGTCAGTCGCAAAAAATTTGTGTCGCATCGCAGTCGGACACCATAAACTATCATTACAAAAACCGTCGCACAACATTGCTGAGACAAGAAGTAGCGAAAAACAAAAGGAAAAGTAAATTGATGTATTAATGGTCTTTTTACAGAGCTAATTCAAAGGTAATCCAATATGAAGGCACTTACTGATCTAGCTTTTGCTGATGGACACCACAACAAAACCCCAAAATGGCAACTCTATAAATAAAACAAAGATAATTGCTACATTCTGTAGCTGTTCTACCATTATTTGACTAACTGTACATATTGGAAGGAATTCTTAGCTAAAAAGGTTGTGTCAAAAAACACATTCTACATTTTTCAAACCAGCACCTGGATCCGAAGACTTTTGTAATTGCATGTAATTAACAATTTATCATAGCTACTGAGTTATTCAATAAAATGTATCTGTATAGCGCCACCTGCTGTTTGTTCTTTTCCTTATTTTTAGTCCGTCTCGCTGAGCTGGTCGAACGTGCTCGGTTTACTTCTTCAGCTGCCACCAGCCATATGTTCTGTTAGAAGCTGTGGCAGTTACAGGTAGAGAGCTGCAGCAGAAAGGACCTGTCCCCTGAGCTGCCAGGCTGAAGATAATCTAGCAAAACAATTAGGGCAAGGAATGTGAAGATCTCTGGATCCATGTGAGGTACAGGGCTGGTTCTAGCTTTGTTAGAAAGGTATTATCATGTACTATAGGATGTCTGATTTTCATCTTTGGCATCAATCAACACATGACCCCTTTAACAGAAATGCATCTCCAACTCCCAGCACCCCTGCCGATCAGCTGTTTGACTAGGCCATAGCGTTCATTGGTCACGTGGCCTACTGTATGTGCCTCTCAGTCCCATTCAAGAGTATGGTCCTATTCTGCAATACTAAGCACAGCGGAGCACCACAGCATCTTAAGACAGCAGACCGTTGCAGTGTAGTGTGTCGGACCCCCAAAGATCAGATATTGTTTGCCAAACCAGAAGATAGGTCCTCAATATTCTAGCCATATTGTACATTTTTTTAAATTCTATTTTCTTTATAAGAGGAGTCGTTAACAGGATCTGGCGATGTGGACCATATGTACAATAGGCTGACGATGTTCACTGGCTTCTTTGGGAGAGTTTTCTAGACATGCTATGAACTGTGCATGGAGGGGGTAGCAGATAATGTGTGGTATCACCTACTGTGCATAACTAATCCAGTATCCAGTAAAACTGCCTGTGATGATAATGAGATGACTGCTGAAAAGTGATCTCCACAGAACAGGAAGTCATTTTCAGGCAATTCATTAGGCTTAGTGGCCAGTGTGAAAACTGCTGAATTTTAATATTTTTTTTTAATGGAAACTGAAAAAAAATTTACCAAAAATTTGAAAAATATATATTTAACAAAAACTTGATTCAAACAATAGGTCATGTTCTCATGACAGAGTACCTTTAAAGAAGATGTGCCGACACAACAACTTAGGGTACTTTCGCACTTGCGGCAGAGGGACTGCCTGCCGGATCCGGCAATCTGTGTTGAAACGGACAACATTTGTAGTCGGATCCGTCTCACAAATGCATTGCAAGAACGGATCCGTCTCTCCGGTTGTCATGTATTTGTTTTCCACATTTTTAAAGGTCTGCACATGCGCAGACCGGAAGAACGGATCCGTCAATGCGGTATTTTTAATGCCGGATCTGGCACTAATACGGCAAGTGTTTCGGCATTTTTCTATCCATTCAGAATGCGTTAGGATAAAACCGGAGCGTTTTTTTCCGGTATTGAGAATAACGCTAGTGTGAAAGTACCCTTATGACCTATCCAAGCGTCTGATTGGTGGGGGACTACTACTAAAAAGCTAATCTTTGTGGAATGAATATTTCTGCAATGCATTTGGTGTATCACCAAAGAGGTAGACTATGCTTCCAGGCACTGTACTTCACAGTAATCATCTCTTCGATCTCCTCAGATCCAGCAAGTACAACACGTGACTACTGTGGCCACTAATTGGTATGGCATCACCAGCAGTGGGGAAGGGGTGCCAGGACATCAGTGCTGACTCCGGAGGAGATTGAAGAGAGAGCTATGGGTTATAATTTTAGAACATTTGCAGTTGGTTTTTCTTTTTTCTAAACACTTGGACACCCTCTTTAAACAACGAGTAAGACAGCGGTAGAACCCTTTTACTGGACGCAGCATTTGTAAATCCCAGCAGCCCTATCAAAGAGCTTCCAATTTACAGGGGGTAATTCTGATAATAATTATAATTATTTCGAATAGCTATGCTATTTGGTGGCTGGGATAAGGACATACTACACGGAATTCTTTTCAATAAAGACTGTTCAGTGGTTTGAGGTTCTTTCTGTGCTTCAGGAGAAGAAATGTCTTGTAACATTTGAAATTGACATGGGTGCCAGTCTAACAGTTGGCAGCCATGCACTGTCAAAGATTCAACCTTGAAGGGATTCAGGTACAGACACAATGATATTTCAATATTTTTTTAGAGCAGAATCTGGGACTGATCTAAGAAAGACCCCGATAGACTAATTTATTCCTTCCGAGTCTAAACAGACAGAAATACTTTGGAAATATTTGACTTCTGAGAGTTTGTAAAATGTGTAAGCTATGTCAGAAGCTGCCATGTTTGTGCCCCTTCCTGTCTCCGTTATACTCCTGTCTGCTCTCTGGACTTGCTCACCCCATGTTCTGATCATCCCTAATCCAGACTGATTCCATACTCTCAGCAATAAAACAGAACAAGCATCTAATCCCTTTATCCAGGTCTGTCAAACAATATTAACTTCTAAAAGCTGTTGAAAATGAGTGTTTGGGTTCAAAATCTGGCAACTTGTCTAAGGAGAAATTCATGGAAAAAAATAAAACGGTTGCCAAGTTTATCATTAATATAGCAAAGACGTGTCCTTCGCAAGTCCCCTGAATCATGGCTTTCGGTTTCTGTCCTATGTGTGATCCTGATTCTACCACCATGCAAGTAGTGTTAGAATTGTAGTACGTCAGACCAAAATGCCTTTCATAACTCTAACAAAGCCAGATATCAACAGTCCATCCACAGGTACGTCATCATCTCCATGAAGGTGCACTCGGGATTTACCACTGTGGTCCGAACAAGAACCACAGCACTCAGCCTTACACTGGAACTTGCAAAGATAACAGAGGTTGTCCAAATCAGACAACGCCTTTAAAGGAGACCTGCCATGAACTTTTTGTAGACCTCACTAAGGGCATCATAAAGTGGCGACAGACATGTTGATTTCAGCAGTGCGCCACTCATGAGCTAGTATTAATTGGTTTCTGAGAACCAGCATCATAGTCCTGGCAGCTGGGGCTGGGAAATAGTCATGGCTACCTGAGAAATCATGGTTATTCATGAGTTCCTGCTCTTCCCGCCCTCCTGCTGATGATGATTGGCAGTGTCCTACTGACTTTTCCCACTAGGAAAGAATTGTCACTCAGCAGGTGGACAAGAAGAGCAGGAGTTCATGAATAACCATGACTCTTCTCAGATAGCCTTGACTCTTTTCCAGGCCTGGGATGTGATGATTACGATGCTAGTTCTTGGCTAACCACTTACTTTTAGCTCATGAGTGACACACAACGCAAATCAGCTTGTCTGTGACTACTCGATGTAGCCCGATGTAGTGAGGTCAACATAAACTTGATGACAGGTTCCCTTTAGCTACTTTAAAAGAACCCAAATGTATGCACTCCGGATCCATGGACCTGCTCTCAGTGACTGAACGCTACATACAGATGTGTCCTTCCTTACCTTTTTGACGGTTTAGCAATAACCTGAGATAAATGGTTCAAGATGAAGAGCTTTAAAAAACGTACATTACTGTGTGGAGAACTCTGAGAAACGCAAACATTTTTTTAAGCCGGTCATCTTGCACCATGTACCTCAAGATATCTTGAAACAAGCAAAAAGGTGAAGAAGGACACAAGTATAGCGTAATATAAGCATATATGCTGGGACTCATGCATAAAACTACCCACCAATTATTTCATTTTCTTGGCAAACTGAAATCTGATTGATGTAGCACTGAGCCCATGGCAGTATCTTGGGAGACCATGGCTACAGAGGGCATGTCCATGGATGTAGAATACTGAAGAAGCCCTTTAAGACAAACAGTGACCACCTGTAGAGACATCTCTCTTCCATCATGGAAATAATTGCATACTGTGAATTATTATAATCCAGCATAATTTATTTTATTTAAATTATATTATGCCTGCGCATCAGTAAGTTTCATTAGTAAATATCATCTTTCATTTTCAACACAATTATAAATGTTTAAATAAAAACAAAATAATAATTTCTGTAAATGTTTACTGGATGCTTCTGTAGTCATTTTTTGTTTGTTTTTCATAAGCAGTGGGAACTGGGTGAAAGGCCAATAATTCCTTTAGTGCTTTGTGTAGTAAGCCTATAAAATGGGTTGTCTAACCCCCATTACTAAAAAGAAAAAAACGGTTTTCAATGGTGTAAAAATAACAAAAGGAGCAATACTTGCCGTACTTCTTTGCTGCCACTCCAGTGCCAACATGTCACCGGTCCACCGCTGGTCTCTGTTCTCCTGCTACAGAGATCCCGTGACCACTGTAGCCAGTAATTGGCTGTAGCGGTTACATGTCATGTATCGTGGAACAAGAAAGAGAGAGACACGCATGGGACTGGTTAAGCATCGCCACTGGAGGAGCTGCAGAGTGTTAAAGGGGTTATGCAACATCATACAACAGCCCCCCATGTGCCGGCCCACTCAGAAGGAATATACTTACCCTGCTCCCTGCGCCGCTCCTGGTCCCCACACCGCAGCTGCTGCTTCTCCCTGTACATGGATGAAAATATCCATTTGCAGGCGGGGACAAGCCTCCCTAGCATCGCGGATGACGCTAGGAAGGCTCGTCCCCGTCTGCCATTGGCTGCCTCCCCCTGACACCGCATGTGTCAGGGGGAGGGGGCTGTTGTATGATGTTGCTGGGGAGAATTACTCTTTTTGTTACTTAAAAAAAAAAAATCATTAGAGCTGGACAACCCCTTTCATCTGCACATACATAAGGCAATGTTGGTCAAAAGTTAACGATGCCTTTTTCTGAATTAACCCCCTTAGTGACCACCCGTACCTTGGTCACTAAGGGGCCTTAGGCTAGGCCGCTGCATGCATGGGTCTCCAGCCAAGCCTCTGCTTTAATGGCCCGGACTGACTGAAGCACCCATATGGGCGGTTTAACCTGTTACTGGTTTAGAGGGAGCTCCCTCTATCACCCACCGGCACCGCAAGTGAGATTGCAGGGTGCCCACATCTTCGGATGGCAGCCTGGGGCCTAATAAAGGTCTGCTTGCGGTGCATGCTTAGCAGGCTGCGCCTCTCGGACATTTGTCAGTATAGCATTGACAATACAGTACACTGTACTTCATAAGCAATACAGTGTATTATTGAGGCAATAAAAAGATTGTAAATTGTTAAAAGCAAAGCTCAAAGCAAGTCTTATTAAATAAAAAAATACACCTTTTTCCATATAAAAAAAAAATCCTCTCAACATTTTTGGTATCATCACACCTGTAATCACCCGCACTACACAATTACCATGCAATTTATTCCATATGGACAATGTTGTAAAAAAATGCCAGAATTGCTGTTTTTTTTGCTTATTTATCACAAAAAACTAAAAAAGCAATCAAAAAGTACTATGTACCCCAAAATGATTCCAGTAAAAAAAAAAAAAAAAAAAAAAGCCGCTGCACAACTTCGTAGATAGAAAAAAGTTATGCGGCAATGAAAAAAAATTATTTAAAAAAAAAAAGGGTTTTATTGTGGAAAAAAAATCTATATATTGGGTATCGCTATAATTGTTCTGACTCAAAAAAGAAGTTATTGCGTTATTTATGCTGAAAAATGAACGCTGCAAAATTTATAACGTAAAAACTGTGGCGGTATTGCTGTTTTTTGCCATCTCTCCAAAAAGAGTTAATAAAAGTTAATCAGTAGTTATGTGGTGCCATTGAAAACGACAACTTCAAAATCCACAGAAAAATAAGTTATAGCTTTTGGAATGTGATGATGAAAAAATGTCTACTTACAGCCTAGCGTATATTATGCCTATGAAGAAACCAGTAATACTGTATGTATTAGCTTTCTCAGCAGAGAAAACCATTATTCTCAACGTGCTATATCTATAACCAGGAGGTAAGTGCCCTGCCTTCCAACAGAGGGTCTCAGGTTCAAATCCCAAAAGAGATTTGTACCTTTTTTCCTTCAGTTAATTTTTTTTATCCAACATTTAATCTATAATAAATGCTAACTAAAATCTTTTGTGTATGGCAAAATGGCTTGATGCAAGTGATGCTGTACTTGCTAGGTTGTAAGCAGTGTATATGATAGCATGCTATGACACAGCTCTAGGATGAATTTACCTTCTTTCCTGATACTCATATATAATACTCCCCAGAACTAGTTCAAGATCTTTTTCTCAGTGTAAAGGCAAAGTTTGAAAGTGCTCTATGCTGGTAATGCGCCTGAGCCTGTGATCATTACCTGTATATTACAGTCCAGGCCAGCAAGTGGCAGCACTGAACTGTAATATGCCTATTTCTATATAGAATAATGGAGCAAATCATTCTACACAATCTGCAGTCTCATGATTGCAAGTTAGAGTCCACTTGGGGGCATAAAAAAAAAGGTAAAAATTTTTTTTAGAAAAAAAGAAAATATATACGGTATATATTTCCCCAAAATCAAAATAAACAAACAAAAAAATTATCATGGGCACCACTGCATGCGTAAATGCCGTAAAATATAACAAAAAATGTATGCCATACAGTGAATGGCATAACAAAAAAAAATGTCACATTCACCATTTTTTCATCACTTTACAAAAAAAAAAAATGAATAAAAAGTGACCAAAAAGTCACACACACCCAGAATGCTATTAGCAAAAACTACAGATCGTCACGCAAAAAACTAGCCCTCGCACATCTTAGGTTAGTTGCACACTAGCGTCAGTTCAAGTGTGTCGCCGGACTGCCGCTCCGTCCCCATTGACTATAATGAGGGCGGAGCTCCGGTGCAGTACGGCGAGAGGCTGCCGGACTAAATGTCGGACATGTCGTAGTTTTAGTCCGGCGGCCTCTCGCTGTGCTGCTATATGCTATATGTATGCTTATAGTCAATGGGGACGGAGCGGCAGTCCGGTGACACACTTGAACTAGCGGCAGAACGGATGACAGGCTGAACAGCCTGTCGGATCTGTCCTGCCGCTAGTGTGAAACTAGCCTTAGGAGACATGACATAATAAAATACATTTTTTCTAAAGTTTTTATTTTTTTTTCAGCATTTAAACGCAAGAAAAACGATAAAACTGTGGTATCGCCGTAATCATACTGACCTGGAGGATGAAGAGCACAAGTCAGTTTTACCACACAGTGAACGCAGTAAAAACAAAACCTATTGAACGGTGGTGGAATTGCATTTGGAATTTGTTCCCAGCTTCCCTCCACTTAGTATGCCATATTAAATGGTGGCATTAGAAAGTACAACTTGTCCCGCAAAAAAAAACAAGCAGACATACGGCTACATAAACGGAAAAATAATGGGCTGCCAAAGATAGCCGGGAGCTTGTTTTTCACCGTATCTCCGGCAGTCCCAAAGAGTTGACTGGAGTGGCAGACATGCATGCATGTCGACCCTCCTTTTAAACAAAAGAACATGGGCCCTGTGAGTCGAACCCCTGCCGGTCACACACATACCTTATCTTGTGGCTAGAAGAAGCCGTTGCCAGCAGTCCGTACGGCGCATCAGGCTGAGCTTGTGCGCACACGCGGCATCTCACAGCGGAGGGAGAGGCGGCACAGAGGAGTAGGAGGCTGCGCAGAACTCTGGGAAGGTGGCGCTGGGCACGAACGGCGATGGCTGCAGCCAGGCACCCTGCATCCCTGGACCTCCCCTTGGGCACCTTATTTCTATGATTGACAGGTTAGTAAAACCTGTTTTTTGCAAAATTAATCCACAGATCTCGTTTATAAGGCCACATTAGGAATCATAATGAGACCCTGAACATGAGCATATGTTTAGCTCACAGGGCTGAAAAGTGGTGACAGAATCCCTTTAAGCTTCACTTATTCTGACAGGATAAGAAAATGGTAGTTTATGACTTGCCGTTATCTCGTTCTGACTAACAATTTATGATAATGGGAAATAAAATAATGTTTGTATGTAAAACACTTGTGGATCGTTCATAACTTTATCTTCTCCTCATTCTGAAGACAGGAAGATGTTTTGTTTGTTTTTTTAGTAGAAAAGCCTCGTGTATGTGTCAGGTCATACTGCAGGATGTTTGTGTATACCCATCAGGATGTAAACTGGTGATACAGCGCTTGAGGTGATCAAAGATGGGATATAAAAGGAAAACCTGGTGTTGACGTGACTATAACAGTTATTTTCAACACTGAAAAGAAGCTCAAGATGTAAGTTAAGAGAGCAACCCCCACTCTGCTGATGCTAGAGAATATACTCACTGAAAGATCATTTGCACCAGAGGAAAATAAAATAACCTGTAAGTCTTCGAGTTAAAAAAAAGTCAATCCAGAAAGTTCTTAGGGCCCATTTACATGGGCAGGTTATCGTGCCGATGATTGGGAAGGAATGGTTATACAAATGCTTGTTCCCCTTTAAGGAACACTGAACACAGAAAATGTAGAAAACATAAAATATCTCATCAAAACACAAATGGACACATTTAATAAGCAGTTCGCGCCAAATTTGCACAAACCAAACATGTGGCGGGGCTGCTGCTGGCCCTGCTTCTCTTTTTGCGAAAGTGGCAAGGCTGGTGGAGAAACGCCACTTGTGCAAAAAAAATTGCGACTTTTTCACACTACCAATGTGGTGTATCCTAGTGATAAATCTGGACCTATGACTTTTCACTCAGAAGTGGGCATACCCTCCAAGTTTTAATCAAAAACTAGATGCAAAAAATAAGGACCTCTGTGTAGACAGCACAAAACTTAGTAAACAAGGGGATATAACTTATGAAATATAGAAAATGGTGCAGAATTTCAACCAAGCCTATATTAGTAAGTGCCATATGATCATCTCACAAACACATTGGTCAACAGTAACCAGAAAGTGTACAACCCCTTTAAACTACGCTCACAAGGCCAAGCCACACCCCTCAGTCAGCCACCTGCTAAAGATAGACCAGATCAGCAGATTAAAGGGGTCCTCTGGGCTTTTAATATTGATTACTCAGGATAGGTCATTAATATTGGATCTGCGGGGGTCCGACACCCGGCACCCCTGCCGATTAGCTGTATGAAGGGAAGGCCCATGCAGTGTGTGTGTGCGCTGTCTCCCATCTCTCTTCCTGCTCGCCATAGAGATAGCAGCAGGGAGCAGGACGAGAGAAGGAGACGGCACGAGCGCATGGCATCGCGCGCCTTCTCTTCATACCGCTGATCGGCAGGGATGATATGATATTGATGACCGATCCTGAGGATAGGCCATTAATATTAAAAGCCCGGAGAACCCCTTTAACCCTGTGTTCTCTGCATGATTACTACCAGACTGTTTGCATCAGGATCATTCAGCAAGTGCTGTAGACTTGAGGTCCATTCACGCGTCCGCAAAATGGGTCCGCACATTTATTTTCGATGGGGCTGCAAAAGATGCGGACAGCACACAGTGTGCGGTCCGCATCCGCACTTCCGCAAAAAAATAAAACATGTCCTATTCTTGTCCACAATTGCGGACAAGAATAGGCATTTTCTATGAGAGTGCCGGACATGTGCGTTCCGTGTTTTGTGGCTCCGCCACACTTATGGACGTGTGAATGGACCCTAACAGTGACGGCAGTTATATTTCTTTTTTTCCTTTCATCACTCCCTCCCAGGCTTTTCCTAACCTCAGTGGAGTTGACTTTACTGATAAGCCAGTACAGCACCTGGATTAGTAAAGGTTTAACTACTGGTAGAGCAGAGGCGACATACGACTTTCCTTGCTGTAGACAAAACATCGTGATGCTTGTGTCTGTGTGTGAGCTCCTAGTAATGGCCGCACACTGCACAAAGGTTACAACTAGAAGAATGTAGAAAATCCAGACACAACAATGATGTCCATGTGGGACTAAACAAATAATCCTTCTAGCTCGATGTTATCTTTCATGCAGAAATGGTTATTGCTACCCGTTAAAACACTGCCTCTCACTCACTGCTGCGGTGCCTATTATTTTCTTTCGACAGATGGAAAACTTAGGAAATGGGACGAAAGATTAAAAAAAAGGCAAAAGAAACAAAACAGCAGGCGGACTAATCATTTTTATGTGGCGTTTTAATTCTTAATATCTAACAAATGTAACCCTCCTAATCTCCTGCTGATCTGTTGCATGATCGGCTGCTGGGTGGCTCTGTGGGCAAGTCTTAGCCAAGGGGGTGGGGCTGACTGGGGGAGGCTACTGCTCCGGTCAGTTGTTTTACAGCCAGACACATGACAGTGAGGAGGAGAGGGGGCATGGCCGAGCTCTTGGGGCACACAGTGAAGGGTTCTTTATAGATATATCTCTCAGATTCAACTGTGATATCAGAGAAATTAGGATTAAAGGAAATGAGATAGGATGTGCTTATATTTTGGTGCATTTGTGGTTTAGTGTGGTGACTAAATTTGACTAAAGTTTGGAGGCTACGTTCACCACGGCCACATTTTTAACTTTTTACACTTGGTGAGCGACAAAAAAGTCACAATTTCTATGCAATTTTGGTCTAAACTGCTTAGTAAAAGTGGAACTTTGTGTTTCAGTTCCTTACTGTCTGTGAATGGAAACAATCTTGCTCATACCCAGACAGATCTAGTGCAACTATATCTACTCAAGGCCATTCTGTGTAAGCTAGAAACACAATGGTCTATAAAGTCCTGTTAGGGTCCTTTCACACTTGCGTTCTGAGGATCCGGCAGGCACTTCCGTCCCGCCGGATCCGTCAGAACGCAAGTCGCCTAAAGCATTAGAAGACTGATCAGGATCCTGATCAGTCTTTGAAATGCTTTCAGTGTTACTATGGCAGCCAGGACGCTATTAAAGTCCTGGTTGCCATAGTAGTAGCGGGGAGCGGGGGAGCGGTATACTTACAGTCCGTGCGGCTCCCGGGGCACTCCAGAATGACGTCAGAGCGCCCCATGCCCATGGATCACGTGATCCATGCGATCACGTGATCCATGCGTGTAGGGCGCCCTGACGTCACTCTGGAGTGCCCGGGAGCCGCACGGATGGTAAGCATACTGCTCCCCGCTCCCCACTACATTTACCATGGCAACCAGGACTTTAGCGTCCTGGCTGCCATGGTAACCATTGATAAAAAGCTAAACGTTGGATCCGGCGATGCGCCGAAACGACGTTTAGCTTAAGGCCGGATCCGGATTAATGCCTTTCAATGGGCATTAATTCCAGATCCGGCCTTGCGGCAAGTGTTCAGGATTTTTGGACGGAACAAAAAGCGCAGCATGCTGTGGTATTTGCTGCATCCAAAAAACGTCCCGGTCCTGAACTGAAGACATCCTGATGCATCCTGAACGGATTTCTCTCCATTCAGAATGCATTGGGATGATCCTGATCAGGATTTTTCCGGCATAGAGACCCGACGACGGATCTCTATGCCGGAAAACAAAAATGCCAGTGTGAAAGGACCCTTAGTTTGCTATATCGTATCCGAAAAAGATACTCTAGGCTGCTTAGCTCACAGAGGATTGCCTGGGCTGGATGTAAGAAGGATTCTAGCTACCAGCAATCTTCAAAATGTTGAGGACATGAAATAAAAATGGTACATGTTGAACGGGCAGAATGTAACAATGGAGGACGCCTTACATACAAGTGACTCATCCGGACGTTACTATGGAAAGAAATATAAGGAAGCATCAGGAAAAATATGAAAACACTTACTCTGGCCTATACACAGGTAGCCAGTAGACCAGCCTCCCTCCTACAACTAGAAACTCAGCCGCAAAGTTCAGCAGGTCCAAAAAGATATCGCTTAAGTGGTAGGTTAGCTGGACAGGCACATGACTTTCTGGACTGGAAGGAAAAGAAAACCATTAGACCATGTGTACTGATAACCAAATTACCATAATACAATAATTAATTGAAACCTTAGAGGGGTTGTTCATCTTCTGGGGGTCTCGTGGCCGGACCTGTGGAGGGAAGCATACTAACCTGCTCCCTGCCGCTTGGTCCATGCTGCTTTGCCCCCCCTGCCACCACAGAAGAGTTTGGGTCCCCCGCTGTCAACATCCGGTTTGACGTCGCTACAGCCAATGACCTGTCCCACTGACGTGACATCAATTGGTCACTTGACGCAAGGGGGCAGGTCACCTCTGTGGCCAGTCATTGGATGCAGCGGCATCAAACCAGATGTTGATAGTAGAAGACTCGAACTCTGCTGCCGTGTCAGGGGTGTCAGGTAAGTCAGGTAAGTATGCTTCACTCTGCAGGTCCGGCCACGAGGGGGGAGGCGAATCTGCCAAAAGACCCCCAGAAGATGAACAATCCCTTTAATGAGGACACAAAGCAGATTTAGCAAAACCCCAAAACGTCTACTTTCATTAAATCATGCTCCTTTCAAGCCTCTCTACATACCTTGAAGCTGAAGTGAAATGAATTGGCCAGTTAGTAGGGATGAGCGAACCCGAACTGCAAATTTCGGTTTCATACCGAACGTTGCGAGTTTGGGTATCCGGACCCGAACGCAGACTTTTTCACTGAAGTCTGGGTTAGGGTGATTTCATTATTTTCTGTTATAACTTCCACGGGTTTGCTCATCCCTACAGATCAGCCAAAAAGATAAAGCAATATATTTGTCTGCATTATGCATGGTCATGAACAGTGCTGTTCACAGTTGTGGCAAGACATTCCATCTGTCAATCACGTGCTCTCGCCTCGGATTTTCCCTGCTTTCCTTGGACGGGGCACAGCAGTCATCTGAACAACTCACTTAAATGCATACGGTGTGCCTGCGCTGTTTGCCCAAGCAACTGACACGCTGCAAGAAACGGGGAGATCACATGATCGCAGTACAGGACATCTTGTCGCAACGGTAAACATGGTGCTGTTCCAGTCATGTGACCATGGAGCAGAAGGGAGGGTCACAGGCGAAAGCTAACCAGACAACTCCCGGAAGCATGTCAAAGTGGTTGTCCGATGCTCTCCGTTGCCCTGCGCTCGATAGCGCAGGGCAAGGGCTCTTTTATTTACAATAACACACTGCAGGGGGGGGAGGCTTCGGTGACGTCACCGGCTCTGATGGGCGGGCTTTAGCCATTTCACAGGCTAGGGCAGCGCTAAAGCCAGCCCATCAGTGGCGGTGACGTCACCGGGCTCACTGCTGGGTGGAAGCCTCCCCCTGGCAGCTCTAAGGAGAGCCTGGGTCGTCACCGAAACTCCAGAAAATGCCTTTGCCCTGCGCGATTCAGTGCAGGGCAAAGGAGAGCATCGGAGCATGAACTGGGAAAGCGATAACTAAGTCAGGGGGGCTGCCTGGGTGAAAATGGGGATATGTCCGGATTCAGCTGTGAATCCGAACAACCCCTTTCATTTGCAATAGCCTTCATATAAACTCACATAGTTATCGCTTTCCCTGACAGATGGGTAGCAGCTAATATGAGCTGCAAAGTCGCGTTTCATTTTTGCATACTTACGCTGCCTGTTATAGTCTCCTTCATGTTACATCACAATAGCCCAGTAAGTGACCCCCGACAGGTGCACTGAGAACTAACTTACAATTGGTCCGTCTTTATAACTTCTTTCTGCGTGCCGGTCTTTCTAGTTGACTCCCGAATGCCATATGGGGCTAAATAGGGAGAAAGAATTACAGTCACGGTGCCAATAATATGTAAATGGTTTATTTACAAACCCCGGCAGAGCCTTGATTTCTGTCAGATCCTGACACTCCGATTTCCTTTGCTTCCATTATTGGAATGCAGTTAATGGTTTTGATCTTCTGTCAGTTTGAGAAGACAAGGTCACAGAAGGGCCAGAAAACAGCCGCCAACCAGACGTAGCATTTCAAACAGTGAACAGCTCCAGCTGTGATGGAGACTTCCCCTTATTATATCTCCCTCCAGCACCATTAAATCGAAAAATATGCGTCAGCCACTAAACACGGAGCGTGGCTCAGAGCAGGTGTGTACAAGACCCATTTTAGAGGGAATGTGTCATCAGAAAACAACCTATTGTTAAAATTAACCATGTTTTGGTGATTTTATTATTATTTTTTTGTATTCATTTTCCTTGTCACTATCTAGATTAAAATAAATACTGAAAATCGACCTGTATTCACACTGGCCGCGGGGCCTTATATGTCGAGACCGTTCTGTAGCCATCACATTATCACAGGCAGAATTACTATGACAGATGTGTTCTCTGAATAGGTGACACAGGATCCAGCATTCATCGTAGGTGATATCACAGCTTATCTACTCCCTCCTGACCTCTGCACAGGTCACAGAGCATGCCTAGAAAGGCAATGAGGTCTACACAGTCTATTGTGTCTATAGATCATGTAGCTGCTCCCAGAAGACAAGAAGTCTTAACATGTTTGAGGCTAAGTGGCCAGTGTGAAAATGGCTTGATTTTAGGATTTTTAAGCCATGGAAAAAAATTAATAAAAAAAAATAACCAACTGTTTAACATAAAAACGTGATTTAAAGGATAACTGTCACATTTAGACCCTAATTTCAGTTTTCATATATGTAGTTACTAATATGATAATATACCTGAATCAATAACTATTAGACTTACTTACCCCTTATTTAATAAGATTCAGCCCTTAGCAACCAGTCTGCATAAAACTGCAATTTCACTATTCTGTTAAGATGGCCGCCCTCAGCCCTGAGGCTAATCCATAGGACACCTGCAGTGAAGTTAGTGAAGACCAGCTCTGTATAGGGGGGTCTTGCAGTGAAGTTAGTGAAGACCAGCTCTGTATAGGGAGTCTTGCAGTGAAGTTAGTGAAGACCAGTTCTGTATAGGGGGGTCTTGCAGTGAAGTTAGTGAAGACCAGCACTGTATAGGGGGTCTTGCAGTGAAGTTAGTGAAGACCAGCACTGTATAGGGGGGTCTTGCAGTGAAGTTAGTGAAGACCAGCTCTGTATAGGGGGTCTTGCAGTGAAGTTAGTGAAGACCAGCACTGTATAGGGGGGTCTTGCAGTGAAGTTCCCAGGTCTGGCTGAAGCCTGTAGTCCTTCTACAAGCTCTCCTCTTATCAGATAAGGCTGTCATTTATACGCTGGGCTCTACATTGTCCTGCACTGCTAAGGGAGTGTCTGCCAAGCACAGGCATGTGGAGAAGTTCACACACACAGCCCAGCACTGTTATCTCCTGTCAGGAAGAACCTGGCTTTTTATACATTCCCTTACAATGTTGACTCACTATCAGTTCCCAGTGCACGCACCGTCCTCATCTGTTAGACGGAAGGAGCATGGCAACCTGATTTTATCTCAGGTAACAATAGCCAATACTGGGGACTTTTAGGTGGCTTTTAGGGGTTATTTATTTAAACAATCAGAAATTAAAACAGGGCCAACAAGGTGATATTAATCACCAGAATCCAATAGTAAAAAAAAAAAAATTTGACAGTTATACTTTAAACAATAGGTCATTTTCTGATGATGCATTCCCTTTAGGCTACATGCACACGACAGTATGTGTTTTGCGGTCCGCCGGAAATGTGCGTGCGGACCGCACGTCGCCGGCACTATAATAGAAAATGCCTTTTCTTGTCCGCAAAATGGACAAGAATAGGACATGTTCTATTTCTTTTTGCGGGGCTACAGAACGGAGCAACGGATGCGGACAGCACATAGAGTGCTGTCCGCATCTTTTGCGGCCCCACTGAAGTGAATGGGTCCGCGCCCGAGACGCAAAATATGCAGCTCGGATGCGGAAGCAAACATTTGTGTGCATGAGGCCTTAAAATAATAAAAAGGACTAGGTGCTTCATTGTGACCCATGTTTCCCCTAATATAAAAATACTACCTACTATCCAGACACCCTACAGACAGGAATTCCCTTGGCTTTACATCATCCTCTACACACTGTGATGGGAGATTGAGGCTTGAGCTGCTATGTACACTGCCTCACCCTCTGTTAGTCAGGGGTTTCCAAGTTTTAAGTGACTAGACTTCCAATTCGGGGCTGAAGGGGCCATACACCGAATAGCTCTTCCGTCCAACCCTCCCATATACATATGCTTGCTCACCATGGCCAAGTGTGTAAGGGGTTCTCAATATAGAGATGGGAATAAGCTGCTGCCAGAAACCTCTAGCAGCGGCTTATCTCTCTTGAGAACAAATGATCGGTCACACTGAGATCCAGCTATCAAGGAGAATTAGTTACAGGCAGACTATGCCAAAGACAAGCCTCGTCAGTGAAAAGGCAAGCTCACAACATTTACTGTATTTTTCAGTCTACAAGGTTCACGTTTTAGCAAGAAAAAAAAAATCTTGATAAAAAGTACCTGCATCTTATAGGTCCAAAGTCAGGGTGGTCCAACAGTGCCAAACCCTCTGCTTCACTAAAGGGTTTTTCCATCTCAGACAATGGGGGCATATTGCTAGGATATGCCCCCATTGTCTGGCACCCGCACCTACAATGAGAACAGAGCGGGGAAATGAACAGAAGGCGCACTGCGCATGCGCAGCCGCCCTCCATTCATTTCTATGGGGCCGCCGAAAATTTCTGTCTGCCCCATAGAAATGAATGGGAGCATGGGCCGCGCATGCGCAGTGCGCTTCCATTCACTTCTATGGGAGAGGCGGGAAGCAGCACTTGGTAGTGGACGGACCCCTGGAAATCCAGGATCCTCCAGCCACAGCGCTCCCGGCTTCGTTCTCATTGTAGGTGCGGGTCCCAGCGGTGGGACCCGCACCTATCAGACAGTGGGGGCATATCCTAGCGATATGTCCCCATTGTCTAAGATGGGAATACCCCTTTAAGGATTCAGCAGAGCACTCATGCATCGCTTTTCCCGATCAAAAAGGAAAAAAATTCAGCCAAGAGAAGACACCAAAAGGGGTATGGACTGAATCAATCAAATGTGAATGTGTTTGGTCGGCTTCTGTCGCCACTTTTATATCTCCCACTTACGGTCTGTAATGATTGCATCAAACAACGGCCCTTTTCTCCAGATGGGTTTGGATGCATCAGACACTAGGACATCAAGATAGTATTTCTCCAGCCCATACTGGCGTAAATTGGCCCTTATGTTCTCATCTGGCCCTCTCCACTTCTGGTTCATTCGAGTTGCTTTACCTGAATGGAAACAATATGAAACATAAATGTCTAAAAAATGTAAAGGTGTTCTCTGTGTGATAAAAATTCTCTAATTATTATGTATTAAAAAAAACAAAAAAAAACACCATGGGCAGCAGTGGCTGAGTGGTACCCCCCACACTCCAAAGACACACGGACGGGGAACTTAGATTGTGAGCTCCACTGGAGACAGCGAGTGATGATAATGTCTGTAAAGCGCTGCGGAATATGTCACCGCTAAGTAAGTGAGTAAAAATAAAAAATAAAGAAACAAAAATAGTCAAACCTCATTCACATTGCTCCCCCGGCACTTCCCAGTCCCCACCAGTATCTACTTCTTGGTGACTCTCAGCACATAGGAATTGACTGAAGGCGAGTCACTCTGGCCAGTGATTGAGATCAGGGGCAACGGGAAGCATCGGATCAGGAGCAGCAAGGGATTGGTGAAGCAAGTAGGATTTTTGTTTTCTACAGCATTTTTAATTCATTTTATCAACTGGACAACCCCTTTAAGTTCCAATCTGATTAACGCCGATTATACGGTATAATCGGCAAATGTAAAATACAGCCTCTTCGTACTAGATCTACTTTACCTAGTTTGAGGTTTCAACCTATTCCACTTAACAAAGAAAATCCTCTGCTATCTGGAAACCATCATCAAGCAGGTAACTTGATGCTGGTGAATCCCGTTACGACCCGTTACCGGTCTGACAGATATTAATATCCGTATTGGTTATTCCTGTGTAAAGAGGCAAGTCGGCAGGCATTACTGTGACAATCCGACAAGACTATTCACAGCAACGTAACTTCATACACACAAGATACTAAACGGAGACACGTAGAGAGCTTGCTGATGGTTTCCACGCTCAACTGCATCTTATTCTGTATAAAAAATAAATAAATTGATAACTGGTTTTCTTTGAAAATTACGATTGACTTGATCGGAATTGAGGTTAAATGATTATTCTGTAGTGGAGAGGGGCTTGAGACGAGTCGACTGGAGTACAAGCTACAGAACGGAAAACGGCTGATAATGTTTAATGAAGATCACTTGGAGAAATGCTTTTTAACGCACAATGATGCAATGGAATAAAAAAAAATGAAATCAAAAGGTGTCCATAGCTTGTAAGGAATCCAGAGGCAATGTGCTGAACAGCTACAGATAAAACGTCACTCGAAAGAACCTGTTTTCCAGGGCCAGTTGTACCACATTAGCTATGTTCTGTTAATACTAGTTTAGCATGAAACATCCACCCCGCTCTTCAAAGCCTTAATGTAATAAATGTTTCCAGCCCTTTGGTTCTGGCAGTAATTACTGTGTATGGTTCAGGACTGAAGACTGCACTGTATAGTCCTTTTCCATGCAGACAGTAAAAGTAATTACTGAACTGTTGGCCTCGTATAGAAGTTTTATTCTGCTTCATATCTAGAGCAGATTCCTTACAAGGTGCCCATGCCCTAATACAAGAGCTTACTATCAGGTCATCGCTTTATATTCGTCAGCAATGCTACACTATTATATCAGTGTGACATACAACCATGACTAACTGATGGAAAAGCCATTAGGTATAGGTAAAAATAGAAGATGGTTACTCACCCCGTCCGTGGACTGTGTTGTAGTCAATCTCAGTGCCGCACACGTAAGCCCCAAAGTGGGCACATGGTACCAAAAGACCCCCTACAGGAAGAATCAGTCTACGGTCATCTATATGCTGATGAAAGACTTCACACTTTATAAAATGGCAATCAGGATCTTAGGTCTAAATAGTCAGCGGGGACTGTGACAATGATGGGAGAAGTACCACCATGGTGCGAGCGTAGTTAAATGAAACCTCTCAAGTGGGATGAATGAGCGAACTTTGTGTTTCAAGTTCGGCGTACAAGGTTCAAGTTATCTAAGAATTCTATTATGGATTCCGATATAACTTATATGGTCCGTGGTAGCGGAATCCATAACGGAATTCTTAGAGAACCCACACCCGAACCTTGTACGCCGAACTTGAAACACAAACTTCGCTCAACACTACTCTCAAGTATAACCTCAGGGCTGAAATGCTTGGAACATTTAAAAGTGGGCCAGGGCACTCCATTCAAACTCCTCCAGAACAGGGGGCTCGGGTTCCCCGTTTTAGTGATGTTGGGGGCCTGCTGATGCATGTATCACATATCTAAGACCTCCATTGAACCCACAATGCAAAAATAGTTTTGGCAAAATCTATGTAAGGCCATATTTTTCAGCTTTTTTGCACACTGACCCACTCATTTCTATGGAGCCATACACACATCCGTTTTTTTTTGCATATCTACAGTGTGTGGCCATTCCACAAATTAGAGAATAAGTCCTATACTTGCCTCTATAGAGGAGTCTATGGAAAAACGGTTAAAAAAAAAAAAAAGTCATACCCAAGACATGCTACATTTTAAACATGGACCCATAAAACACAATGCAATGGATGAAATATGTCCCAAAAATGCACAGTTTAAAGTGCCTTTGATAATTTTATACCCTCTTACAGTTAACATTGGGCTGCAAAAAAAAAAAAAAAAGGGCCAAAATGCTAAGTTTTTGCAAAAAGATTAGTTGGGGATCAGAACTTAGTTAAAGGGGTTATCTGGAAATTTGATATTGATGATTTTTTTTTAGAACAGGTCATTAAATCGGTGCCAGGAGTCGGACCCCCACCGATCTGATATTGACGACTTATCCAGAGGCCGCTGTGCTGACCGGAGATTCAGTGAGTGTCGTGGCCTCCTGGCAGCTCAGCAAGCACAGCGCTATAACATTGTATGGCGGAGTGGCTGTGTTTGGTATTGCTGCTCACCTCCATTGACTTGAATGGGACTTTGGCCATGTGACCAATGTACGGTGACGTCACTGGCCTAGGAAGAGGCCTAAGTGCTCCCGGGACGCCGCACAGCTGATCGGTGTGGGTCTCCCGGCGATTTGTTATTGATGACCTATCCCATTAATATCAAATTCCCGAAAACCTCTTTATTAAATATGTCTGAATTTTAGTTGTACGGATAGTAATGCTATATACACATGCCTGTGCACAAATACCCATTTAATACCTAGTCTATATTCCACCCTTCCAGGAAAACGGAGGGCCACCCAGATCCACTGTCTATGTGATTAATACACGACTACATAGGTGCTGACTGATATGTTTTTGAGGATTTATAATATAAGGAAATAAAAGGAGATAATGAGCTGAGGAGAACAGCCCTTGAAAGACAGGACAGGCAAATTATAAACTTCCCGAGCTTACTTTCTTTCATCCACGTATAAGCATTTATACAAAAAGGGACTGTCCAAAAAGTTAGAAAAATACGTTACCAAAACTGTGTTCAACATGGCTCCTATTGCCTTGGCTTTTTAATAAATATACAAATGGGGATTGTCCATGGAAAAAATGTTATGAGTTATTATTAGTTTTGGCTATGGGACAGGCAGCTCACTGACGTGATGCTGGTATTTAAGGCCTAAAGAAGCACAGAAGGCCTAAAAAATAATGCATATAGCATGTGAGAAAGAGATAAGTGATTACAGATATAAAAGTCCACCCTGGACCCCAACTCTCTAAAATGCATACATCTTACCCAAATCAAAGTCCCCCGGTTCCATTAGTAAAACGCAGGTTTTATTTAGGGCAAAGGGAGCTATAATAGTCATAAATACAATTAATATGCTGCAAAATCAATGCGCTTATATCAGAATTTTTAAGGCTGCCCATAACGCTGTTGCACTGTAGGACTCTTCCTATGCAATGCTGCCCTCTTGTGGAAGACTGAAGGTGGCCAACTGTTTTGTTCAAAGCAACCTATTTAAACCCAGTAGATGTGACTTACAAATTGGTCCACAATTCCTACATTTTCTAGAACTGTGTATACAAGTAGGGCCGACATACGTGCACACCCGTTTTTCTTACATATTCTTACACTTGCACCAATCCTGAAGAGGGAAGACTTTGGATAAGATGTGCTGGACATCCGCTTCTCTCTGGTCAGGCCTCTATGGTGCTCTACTCAGCAGTCTAAGGCCTCATGCACAGGACCATATGCATTTTGCGGTCGGCAAAAATACGGATGACATCCGAGTGAATTCCCTATTTTGCGGAACGGAACAGCTTGCCCCTAATAGAACAGTACTATCCTTGTCCGTAATGCGGACAATAATGGGACATGTTCTATTTTTTTGTGGAACTGAAATACGGACGTAAGGAAATGGAATGCACACGAAGTAAAAAAAAAAACGGAACGGACACGGAAAGAAAATACGTTTGTGTGCATGAGGTCCCCATAGTGAGTATACACATTGCAATTCTCCATGCAGTTTTAATTATTTCTGATCATGCTCAGCAATAATCGCTTTGTGTGAATGACCCAATCATCGTGGTGTCTAAAACCTGTCACGTGGGACGCCATAGCTAATATGCTGCATATGACCAGCAGAGACCTCTGTGCCCCTGGAGGGCTGACACAGGTATTCATACAAGTCGCCAAACTTTCTAAAGTCCCTATGGCCTCTGATGCAAAGTAATAAAAAGAAAACTAGCAGTTGTGTGCGGTACAGTATGTCTGTCCCAACAAGGACAAAGAGGTGAGGGACTATAAGGCTCAGAAGAATGGTCAGTGTTACACCTCGTGCACACGACCATATTTTCGGCGCTCATCCGCATGTTTTTGAGGCTCGAATGCAGACCCAAAAAATGGAGCCTCAAAAAAATGCTGTTGACAGATGGGCCGTCTGCTTCCGTGTGGCTGTGCTGCAAATTGTAAAACATGTCCAAGTCTTGTCCAGAGGCATTTCTACAATGGGGCCTGTGAAAAGTGCAGGATGCACATCAGTATTTTGAAGATCCTCGATTTGGGGACTTCAGAATGGATATGGCCGTGTGCAGGAAGCCCCTGGGTGAGAAAACACATGTTTGATAACGGGCTAAAGGCTAAAGGACAGAGACTACAAAATGGTGGACTTGCTTCCCTGACATGATCCATGCACCTATACTTTATCAAAGGCATATTTTCTAAAGCTACATGTCTGAGAACCATTTACATTCTTCCTTTGATAGATGACAATCCCCCAACCTGCTTAAATGAGCAAGAAAAATGTACTATTCCTGCTGGATTCCGAATGCACATGGATAATTTTTATGGATAAAGCGGAAATTTATAGTTGTTCTTGGATGAAGCGGCCATCTGTTTAGTCTCATTACGGCTGCTGATAGATCAATGTCGCATTCGGAAACTTAACGCAAACATCCTCCTTGTGCTTGCAAATTCCAAATTAGAAGTCGCCAACCCCTGTGGAAACATAAATCTGTCACGTATCCCTCCCCAGGAGCTCATAAACCGTCATAAGCTATAAAATGGCAATAAAACTACTATACCGACAGTCAAACTTTTCAGGACCTCACGGTATGTATGACAAATTTCAAATGAAAAGTCATTTTTTAAATGCTGTAACATAAAACGTCTACGGAGGGGGCAATGGCAAGAAAAGTCATTTGAAATATCAGGAATCTAAAATATATACTGCGCAGGCGGCGCTTTATAAAAAATAGTAGGAAAATGCTGCAATCGGAGGACGTGCAGGCGGGCCTTACCGGTGCCAACAAACGGATCGAACACCAGATCATTAGGTTTGACTTTTGCATGGTTTGCCATGATGAAGGAAAGCCCAGCCTCCATGCTTGTGTTCCCAATAAAATGCCTCTTTTTCACACTGTAGGAATTGATTAATTCTCTTTGTCCATCCGCAATCTTAATAAAAGAAAAAGACAAGTTCAGTTCAGTTTACTGGATCATTTACATTTTCACTGAAAGGTCCGGTCACGTCTGGCTTAGTATATACCGGTACTTGTATTCCAGATGTGATCATTCTGGAGCATGTTTTCTCTGATTTGTGCCATTCCACGGTTACACCTACATTCACACGGCAGTGGCTAACGGCTGTCACGTGGTCGTTTTTAGCACCAGTAAAATCTATTGGGGTTGTTCTCATGGCGGTTTTTTTTTTCTCTTTATGGCCAGTGAATAGCAGCCATTTTCACGGCCAGATGGACCCCATTGAAATCAATGTGCTCATTTTTAGGGCGCAGTGGCTTCCCCCTTAGTAGTATCTTCATTGGTGGCACAGTGTCCTCCCCCCAGTATTATAGTCATTGGTGGTAGTGGCCGGAGGGTTCCCCCCCACGTCCAAAAAAGTCTGAACTATTAAAATATTTAAAATTATCTCCTATGCGGTGAACGCCATAATAAAAAACATACAATTCACCATTTTTTAGTCACCTTGTCCCCCCAAAAAATAGGATAGGACTGTTCTATTATGGGTCGGATGTTCCATAAAATGCAGAATGCACGCAGCTTTTTTTTCGTGTGGTATCGAGTATCCCAATACTTTTTATGGTATCGAAATCGAATCTGAATTTTGGTATCGTGACAACCCTAAAATGAATATGTGTAACTGTAAACCCAACCTAAAAAAAGTATGGATAAATTGACAACTAGGTGTTAACATTGGCCTTTTTTCATCCATTTCTAGAAGAAATAAGAGCACATGTAGAATTATGTTGAGAGAAAAAACCTCCGGAATAGTTATTTCATGAAGAACACACGTCTTTACAGACAATAAAGGCGTGTGACAGGTTCCCCTTTAAAGGGTAAAGACCATGGAACATCCCTTATTGGTGAGAAGTGTCAGCACTCCTATTAGTCAGGAGAACGAGGGTCCTGTGTAGCCCATTAGTGTGAGAAGTGTCAGCACTCGTATTAGTCAGGAGAACGAGGGTCCTGTGTAGCCCATTAGTCTTCTAAATTCGGGTGAATGGAAGGAGAGAAACTGGTGATTTGTAAATAAAGATCCCTAAATGACCACATATACGGCTGTGTAAAGACCGGAGACTGGTGGGCGCTGGGTCCATACGATGGACCATGGCCTGACTATCTGCACATGTGCTGAATGGTTTCAGCTACGATTCTATAAAGTGACCGACCCCTTTACATAAAACGTGATACAATGAATAGCTGACTGCTTTATAGAAGGGGAAAGTTAGATTTTTAGCTGGTTAGTACTCACCCACCGGCCAAAGTAGATCTTCAGGGGATCTTTGGGGGCGGTATTTGGGTTGGGTCCGTAATCCTCCAGTAAGTAGAATATATGTTCTGCATTCTGTAAACTAACTTTCCCTTTAAATGGCATGAACTCCACTGCCTGTGTGTGCAAACCACCCTTATTAGATATACAAGAAGTACAGGAATTGCAAGCGTGAATAACAAACATGGACTTTTTCTCATGGTCAGTTCTTGAAGACGTGAAGAGTTTTTGAAGACGTGAAGGGGCAGCAGCACTGCTCAGAGCCCTCTGTCCATTCCTCCTTCATCAGTCCTGCTCAGCATTTCAAGCATGTGGAGTACAGATCCCATGTACTTTCTCGGGATCTGTACTCCATGCGCTCAAAAAGCCAACAACGCCAATGAAAGCCCAAGGGGCAGAGCGCTCCGAGCGGCATTTCTGCTCCTTTGTGTTTTCAAATGTTTAGTTAGCCTTTAACAGTTCTGAAGGTTTTTTAACAACCCGGGTCCAGCATATGGATCAGCAACCTCCGGAACTCCAGCTGTTCTGAAACTACAACTCCCAGAATCCTCCTTTCACTTCTATGGGAGTTACAAGAACAGCCAAGTACATGTGCATGCTGGGAGTTGTAGTTTCACAGCAGCTGGAGAGCCGAAGGTTGCTGATCCCTGCCCTGGAGACTAGTGTTGGGACATCGACAGTCAGCTGTTACCTCCAAAGTAAGAAGCCACTGATAGTCCTTCTAAAATCATGCTCCATTCCCCAGATCAAGAGCACTTCTGTCAAAATACCGAAAAATCCATCAGGAGAAAAAAAAAGGTCCATATACCTCGGTATGAAATTGGAGATCTATAGAGAAGTACAGTACAGACCAATGGAGGTCTATGTGTGGCACAGTACAACGTACATGGCATCCATTGAGTAATCGTAGTCTCGGACGTAACTTGGGGTATCAGAACACAGTACTGGGCTCAGAAACACGGACAAACGCTGCTTCACAGAACCACAGACATTCTTAGAAGAACATGGAAGCGTTTTCATTGATCCCCTCTGAGATATCAGCTGTCCATGAAGACTTCCAGCAGAAGGATCCTGGAGTGTCTACATCAAACTCCTTTGGATGTTTTTTATGGTACAATAAAAGGCTTACTCACACTACAGTTTTTCTCTTCCAGGTTCGTTTTTAAAAACGGACAGCACACAAACCCATACAAGTCAATGACGATATCCACACATAGATATTTTTTACAGATCGATGTCCCCAATCCGAAAAACTCACTACACTCTGGTACTTGCATGTACAGAGATCCCTCAAGATCAAACGGCCACAGGTACAATATTTTCTGCTTACAATGGTCTTTCCTGGCCCATCTTAAGTTGAAACTAGACTCATATACAATGCCTCAGACTCCTATCCAACCAACCTACATGGCTATATCTATATGTATTGACGGTGTGGTAGCTCCTCTTTACAAGACAGTGCGGTACTACACGTTCTGTACTGCTCTTTACCTGTGTCAGGATGAGCTGCTCTTCTGGAGGTCAGGTGAGGGCGGCTCTACTGTATTTTTCTGGTAAACCGTAATATACTGGACCGTCACAGAAAGTGATGCATAGCTTCCAGCATCTAGTCCTGACTGTTTTACATAAGGTCTTGCTTTATGTCTTATTTAACTGCTTAGTTCTCTTAAAGGGCTTGTCTCACTTCAGTAAGTGGCATTTATCATGTAGAGAAAGTTAATACAAGCCACTTACTAATGTATTGTGATTATCCATATAGCTTCCTTTGCTGGCTGGATTCATTTTTCCATCACATTATACATTTCTTTTTTCCATGATGATGACCACCCTGCAATCCAGCAGCGGTGGCTGTGCCTGCACACTATAAGAAAAAGCACCGGCCTATGCACATTGCCACTGGCCTGTACACCAGAGAGGCCGGCGCTTTTTCCTATAGTGTGCAAGCACTATCCCCACTGATGGATTGCAGGGTGGTCTGTAACCATGGAAACAAGCAGTGTATAATGTGATGGAAAAATGAATCCAGCCAGCAAAGTAAAACAATATCGATAATAACAATACATTAGTAAGTGCCTTGTAATAACTTTCTCTACATAATAAATGCCACTTACTGAAGTGAGACAAGCCCTTTAAATCTTCAATTTCTTCTTACCTTGGGGTGAGATTTTGGGGCTTTGGGGCCAAATATTAGTTTCCCATACAGGTATGCACTCAGGTTACAAAAGTCAACATACAATAGTTAATATTGTAACTTGAGGGACCATCATACTACAAATTGATGATTTTGCTGTCAGGCTGCTCAGCCATGATGACATATCATAGGCAGGATCTCAGCACTATCATCTATTGTAGACCAGTGTAAAGTGTAGGGAGGCCTCCTCACCCACCAGACAGCTCACATTCTAGGACAGGTTATTGGCAGCCATTTTAAATCATTCTTGGAGAACCCCCTTAAATTCTAGGCAAACATTCTCGGCTTTGACAGTGGAATGACTACTCACATCTATCTTTACAATTTTTTCTTTCTGCGTCAAGGTTTTATTGAAGCTATGGATGCAGATCTTGTATGTGGAATTGGGCTGAAGATAGGGGACCTAAAAGAAACCAAGGAGCTAGAGTTAAGAAATATGTATAGTATTTAAAGGGAGTCTGTCACCAAAGTTGGACATAATAGACCGCTGACATAGCTTTGTAGCATCACTTTAGATGAATGAAACGGTACCTTTGTTGTCTTCTTCAGAGCTTCACCTGCTTCAAAAACGGACTTTTATTGATATGTAAATGAGGGCTCGCAAGTGCCCAGGGCGGAGTTAAGTTCTTTGGAGCCCAGGCTGCTCGGCCTCTTTAGTTCTTATCCCCGCCCCTGTCTCTGTCTCTGCCCGCCCTTCTATTGCCTTTCTTCCTCCTCCTCTGGTAGCGAACTCCTGCGCCTGCGCTCAGCTTTGCCTCGGCGGGGCATGCGCACTGCGATGCCCACTGTGGGAGCGGCATCAATGTAGCTACTGCGCATTCCCCGGCTGACGCTGCAAACCCAGCTGTAAGCTGGTGGACATGCGCAGTAGCTACATTGATGCCGTTCCCACAGTGGGCATCGCAGTGCGCATGCCCCGCCGAGGCAAAGCTGAGCGCAGGCGCAGGAGTTCGCTACCAGAGGAGGAGGAAGAAAGGCAATAGAAGGGCGGGCAGAGACAGAGACAGGGGCGGGGATAAGAACTAAAGAGGATGAGCAGCCTGGGCTCCAAAGAACTTAACTCCGCCCTGGGCACTTGCGAGCCCTCATTTACATATCAATAAAAGTCCGTTTTTGAAGCAGGTGAAGCTCTGAAGAAGACAACAAAGGTACCGTTTCATTCATCTAAAGTGATGCTACAAAGCTATGTCAGCGGTCTATTATGTCCAACTTTGGTGACAGACTCCCTTTAAGATGCTAAACCCAATAATGTCAAAATGAAATGTAACATGCAAATTATTATTAGTGTAGGACCCTGTATAGACATAATCTGGTGCTTTCTCCTACCATATTTTCTAAAGGATAGCTTTGGATGGATTGCTTGAGCTCGTTCAGGCATTTTCCATGACCCCACAACTCAAAGAGAGATCTAGGAGTGGAAGAAGAAATCATTTCAAGTATTAGAATTCCATCTATCAATCATGGAGCAAAGTTTACTGGATGCACATTTTTTACAGCTAAATAGTAATTTTGTCATCTTTTCATTTCATTCGGGAAGTTCTCATTATTCAGCAAAATAGGCTTTTTTAGCCCCAATAGACATATTGGGGCAAATTTGCTACAACTAGCACTCCGACGGAGTACGGCCAGACTTATCACAATGTCTGAGGATGGATGATAAATCTGGTGCACCTTCACGTTGTCTAATCCAGGGGTCTCAAACACGTGGCCCCTGAGGCAGTTATCTGAACATGGGTATGTAGGCTGATGGACTTTTCATGACCTCCTGTGGTTCATGTAACGTGGCAGAAATATATTTAAAGGGAACCTGTCACCTGAAACAGCGGTCCTAAACCGCCGGCAGGACCTTCAAGAGTACAGCAGTGGGATTCTGAGCACATATATCTTACTAAATTCCGATGCGGCAGTAGTAAGAAAATCTATCTTTATATCTAGCGACTCTCTGCCCAGGCTTGGAGTCAAGGGGGCAGCGGCCTTCTTGCTTCAAGTCGCGGTGACCACGCCCCCTTCCTGGTCCCTTCTGTTTGATTGACAGCGCTTATGCGGCTGGCTTCTCAGAACAGCCAGCTGTCAGTCACAGCGAAGGGGCCGGGAAGGGTGCGTGGTCACCGCAACTTGAAGCAAGAAGGCCGCTGCCCCCCTGACTTCAAGCCTGGGCAGAGAGTCGCGCCAGCCGGGGAATAAAGATAGATTTTCTTACTACTGCGGAATTTAGTAAGATATATGTGCTCAGAATCCCACTGCTGTACTCTTGAAGGTCCTGCCGGCAGTTTAGGACCGCTGTTTCAGGTGACAGGTTCCCTTTAAAACCAATGTCCAAAATAATTCAAATCTTGGATCAGCCCTCCAATAGCCTAAAAAAATCATTCTATATTCACCTCTTTCTCCTGTGCCGTTATCTGCCGCACTGGTCTGGTACTCCTGCTGCTGTTTGATTAGGAACTGTAGCGGTGATCTGTAGGTATATAGCACTGCTGCAGCCACTCAATGTCACACACAATGGCCGAGGATCGTCCAGATCTTCGCTAACAAGCGTTTGCTCGTTAACATTGATCTACCTGTGTAAAAGTGCCGCTGATTACCCCATGAGTGAGCAAACGCTCGCTCATCCGGTAATCGCATCTTTTGGGCAGGAACAAAAATCGCTGTTTGCCATTAGCAGATTACGCCGTGTAATCACGTTCTGCTGCCAGCAAATAATGATTCTGTAAGGGGACGAGCGATGGTATTAGTGATCGCTCCTCTCCATACTGTGGAGGAGATCGCTGCATGTGATTATTAGTTGGCTTACGCTGTCATTTCTTAAAGGGATTCTGTCACCATGTTACAGCATATATAGATGCGGACATGCACGGCTAGATCGCCGCTAGCATGTCCGCACTATATGTGTGCCATAGCGCTGCGCTTCTTTATTGACTGTGAAAAATGATTTTATTAATATGTAAATTAGGGAGTCAAGGTGCCCAGGGGGGCGGTACGAACCTTTCCTGTGCCCAGCCACACCCCTGTGAAGGAGCCCAGCACCGTCTCCGTTGTATCATTCTCATCCGTGCTGACAGTTAGAGCGCTGTAAGTCTCTCGATGCGCGAGATCGCGCATGCCCAGTTCCTTCCCTGAGGCTGATGCCAGCACAGGGAAGGAACACTATGTCAGACTTACAGCGCTCTAACTGTCAGCACGGATGAGAATGATACAACGGAGGCGGTGCTGGGCTCCTTCACAGGGGGGCGTGGCTGGGCACAGGAAAGGTTTGTACCACCCCCTGGGCACCTTGACTCCCTAATTTACATATTAATAAAATCATTTTTTACAGTCAATAAAGAAGCGCAGCGCTATGGCACACATATAGTGCGGACATGCTAGCGGCGATCTAGCCGTGCATGTCCGCATCTATATATGCTGTAACATGGTGACAGAATCCCTTTAAGCAATGCCCCTTTCCGGGAAGTAAGACCCATGCCTCTTTTTTGAGCGAGGCGCCAATAGTGTATATGACACACAGTAAATGTGGTTCAAGGCATTTGCACCAGAATTCAACTTGAGCCACAATTCTGGCGCACCTTCATCTGTTTGTCCCTCATATACATATGCCTAGGGCCTCGTGCACGAGACCATGTTTTTGGTCCACGTCTGAGCCGCATTTTTTGCGGATCACATGGGGATCCATTCATTTCTATGGGGGCCGCGAAACATACAGACAGCGCAAGTAAGTCACCCGTGTGCTGTCTGCATCCACGTGGCCAGTCCACAAATTATAGAACATGTCCTAAGAATAGGCAGGACCAGTATCCTAAGTGGGGAGTTTTATAAATGTTTTTATACCACACTTGTGTAATAATTTTAAAGTTTCAATGGAAGGGGCGAAGCTTAGCGGGAGAGGTGTGGACAACCACGGCCAGCTGGATTCACTATACATTTCAGCTGGAATCTACTCTGGCATAGATTTCCGTTTCCGAAGCACGGAAAGTCAGAAGATGAGGCAATTTATTGAGGGGCTTGTGCCATCATACACCAGTGCACTATTTACTAAGCCTGGCGCAGGATGTCCCACTTTTAGTAAATCCCGTCTGTATTGTTATTACCGAGTCTGGATTGTAGCTTTTAGGGTATGTTCTCACGTCAGAATACAATCTGACTCGTATACCAGTAGCCTTGTAGCTTTAGATCCACGACTGCCATTCACAGGTGACAGCTGGAAATCCATGCGGTAGATTTCCGATACAAGTAAATGGGGTTACGAAAACAATGGACGTGGCACAGAATCCTACATGCGTCAGGGTACCCTTACTATTGGGACATTTGTGACACCAAAAAGGGGAACAGTTCGCTAGTTGCTGTTGTGTTGCTTTAGTAACATAGAAATCATTATGTCCATGTATCAACTCAAGGACCAAAAAAATAAAATGGCCACAGAAGGCAGAAATACAGTCGTTTTCCCAAGTCTTACTTTGCGCATACAGTCCGATGCATTATTTTCCTTGCCAGGGCCTCGCTTGGGATATTAAGAACACAGAAAGGAGACTGCGAACAAGAATATGTAAAAAGAGAGTCAGGATACGACAAGAAACTGCAGATGTGCATTTTACATATCACTGGTGATTTTCTGTCGCCCTTTGCACTATATACTGGGTCTAGGTTGGATCTATGTGTCTACAGGTAAGAATTAATATATACAAAAGGTGACATCACTTTGAATAAAAAAAGCGCAAGAAACACAAAGTGAGAATTTATGCAGCTTACAAATTAATCTTTATTATCCGTCCGCTGCTAGTTTCAAGGGGTTATACCATGAAAAGTATTAGTAAGTAATGAATAGGGCATTTCATATGACGTATTACGCCAATAGATATGCAATATTAAAGGGGTTGTCCGGGTTCAGAGCTGAACCCGGGCATACCCATAATTTCACCCAGGCAGCCCCCCCTGACAAGTTCATCGGAGCATTTCATGCTCCGATGCTCTCCCTTGCCTTGCGCAGGATCGTGCTACTATACTATAACACACTGTCGGGCAGAGGCTTCCGCCCAGCAATGTGTTCGGTGACGTCACCGGCTCTGATGGGCGGGCGTTAGTCGTTTTACAACTAGGGCTGCGCTAAAGCAGCCCATCAGTGGCGGTGACGTCACAGGGCTCACTGCTGGGCGGAGGCCTCCGCCTGGCAGCCCTAAGGAGAGCCCGGTTCGTCACCAGAACCAGAAAATTCCTTTGCCCTGCGCGATTCAGTGCAGGGCAAAGGAGAGCATCGGAGCATGAACTGCTCCGATGCTGGTCAGGGGGGAGCTCCGTACAGTATTAGAATGTATTGGCTCCGATGAGCCGAAGCTATTGCTTAGTGAAGTCAAGCGAGACTTAGTGTAATAACTTCATAAATTTATTTGTACTGTAAAAAATACATTTACCAAACTTGGGTTCGGTTCCAAGGTACAAGTCCTATTACTGTCCGCATTATGGACAAGGATAGGGCTGTTCTATTTGGGACTAGCCATTCCGCAAAATGCGGAATGCACACGGCCGGTATCCGTGTTTTGGGGATTCGCAATTTGCAGACTGCAAAACACCAGAGAAAATGTGCATTATCCATTATTGTGAGTCCAACCTAACCGCTCCATTCAACTTCTGAGGATCAGTGAGGAACTCAGCACTTAGGCCTCATTCACATCTCCGTGTGTGGATCTGGCACAAAACAGCCCGCTGGATCCTCTACCTCACTGCCGAATCCCCATTGACCACAACGGGGAACTGCCAAAAATGCTGGGTTTCACCTGGACATAAACCGCTGCATGCAATGCTTTTCTTCTGGCCAAAACCCAGCATTTTTGCCAGAAATCAGATGGATCAGCACCGGACCCAACTGCAGTGAATGGGGATCTGGTGGTGAAGTAGAGGATCCAGCAGGCTGCTTTGTGCCGGAACAGCCTGCTGGATCCACAAATGGAGATGTGAACAAGGTCTGATCACAAAGTACTGTATTCTTTAAACTATGAGGCTACATGCACACGACCGTTGGTGTTTTGCGGTCCGCAAACCGCGGATCCGCAAAACACGGAAGCTGCTCCGCGTTCTGTATTACAGAAATGCCTATTCTTGTCCGCAAAACGGACAAGAATACGACATGCTCTATTTTATTTGCGGGGGCACGGAACGGAGCAACGGATGCGGACAGCTCACGGAGTGCTGTCCGCATCTTTTGCGGCCCCATTGAAGTGAATGGGTCTGCGCCCGAGCCGCAAAATATGCGGCTCGGACGCGGACCACAACAACGGCCGTGTGCATGAGGCCTTAGACTGACCTTTTTTTCTCCAAAAGCAGGGGGGAAATGGCAGTGTGTCAGGTCACAGTGCAGTGCTAGGCCAGCAGAAGACCAAGGAGCGGTGAGTGTCAGTGCCGTCTATAGCAGGAGGTAAGTTCATTTATTTTTCTTGTCTGATGGAGCTTGGGGTCTGATCTTAGGAAGAATGGGGGTCTGATATAGAGGTTTGATGGAGCTTGGGGGTCTGATCTGAGGAGTAATGGGGGTCTGATGGAGCTTGGGGGTCTGATCTGAGGAGTAATGGGGTTCTGATACAGAGGTCTAATCGAGCTTGGAGTCTGATCTGAGGAGTAATGGGGGTCTGATGGGGGTATGATGTGCTTGGGGATCTGATCTGAGGACAGGGGTGTGGAATTCTATCGCCCGACGCCCGGGACATGCAGTTCCGGGCGCCGGGCAGGTAGTTTGGGCAGGTAGCTTAGCCCTGCGGGCAAGTAGCAGGGCTAGGGTGGCGCTGGATTCTCCTTTTATACACAGCCCGGGCTGCCTACCGCTGTGTGAACATCGCTCCTGTGCAGGTTTATTCATACATCCCTGCCTCCTAAACCCCCGTGCCTCCTCATAAACCCCCCGTGCCGCGCTGGCTTCAGACCTGCTTCTGCTACTGAGCTGAGCCGAGCGCGAGCGTAGAACACACCCCCTGAATGTGAGCCAATCTGAGCCGAGAGCAGAGCGACACGCCCCTGAAATCAGCTGCTTAAAGTCATGATCAGAGGAGTGCACGGAAGTCAGCGGGCAGAAGCGCGAGTCAGGCAGTCAGCGGCTGAACCAGTAGTGGGAGCTCCTGTCTCCTCACATGGTGGCAGCCAGTGTCTCCTAAAAGATAGCCCAGCATGTAGTGTGCGGTGACTCTCTGGGTGAGCGGGCTTGTAGGTTGAACTGCCCCATTATGGCATATACATTAAAGGGATTCACTGCCCCAGTATGCAATATAGTATATACTATACTGGGGCAGTGAATCACTTTAATGTACATGACATACTGGGGCAGTGAATCCCTTTAATGTACATGTACATACTGCGGCAGTGAATCACTTTAATGTATATATTATACATTAAAGGGATTCACTGCCCCAGTATGGCGTGGCTGCCCCCATACAGTAGAACGCTTTGGCCCCTCAGTAGCGCTCCGTGCCCGCCCCATACAGTAGAACGCTCTCCTTGTGGCCCCCGCCCCCATACAGTAGAAAGTCTCCTTGTTGCCCCCGCCCCCATACAGTAGAACGTCTCCTCGTGGCCCCCGCCTCCATACAGTAGAACGTCTCCTTGTGGCCCCCGCCCCCATACAGTAGAAGTTCAGGACAAGTAGATTGTCATGAGGGACAAGTAGATTGAGCCCCCGCTTTAGTCCTTCGACAAGTATTTTTTTTAAATTTCCACACCCCTGGAGGAGGAATAGGGGTCTGATAAAGCTTGGGGGTCTGATCTGAGGAGTAATGGGGGTTTGATGGAGCTTGGGGGTCTGATCTGTGGAGTAATGGGGTTCTGATACAGAGCTCTAATCGAGCTTGGGGTCTGATCTGAGGAGTAATGGGGGTCTGACAGGGGTATGATGTGCTTGGGGATCTGATCTTAGGAGGAATAGGGGTCTGATACAGAGGTCTGATGGTGCTTGGGGATCTGATCTGAGGAGTAATGGGGGTCTGATGGAGCTTGGGGGTCTGATCTGAGGAGTAATGGGGTTCTGATACAGAGGTCTAATCGAGCTTGGGGTCTGATCTGAGGAGTAATGGGGGTCTGATGGGGGTATGATGGTGCTTGGGGATCTGATCTGAGGAGTAATGGGGGTCTGATACAGAGGTCTGATGGTGCTTGGGGGTCTGATCTGAGGAGTAATGGGGGTCTGATGGAGCTTGGGGGTCTGATCTGAGGAGGAATGGGGGTCTGATATAGAGGTCTGATGGTGCTTGGGGTCTGATCTGAGGAAAGGGGTTTGGTATAAGAATGAATGGGGGTCTGATCTGAGGTCTAATGGAGCTTTGGGTTCTGATGAAAAGTATTTTTTTCTTATTTTCCTCCTCTATATCCTAGGTGCATTTTATGGTCTGGTGTGTCCTATAGCCTGAAAATGACAGTAATTGCATATGGCAGTGGTATGCCATCCATTGCTATCCTGGGAATTCCCTTTAAGTGCCATAAAATAAATGTTAAAGGTGCGTTATCTGTCCAGACGTGCGCACATCTACAAACCGTTTCATGGTCGTCTTGAATATTATTGATATTGCCGCCATAGAGTGAGAGAAGGGAGTGAATTTCCTGCATGGTGGAAAAAGAAGAACCGTATTAATATTATCTGTACAGTATGAGGAAAATTTAGCAAGACTGGAAGTGTTTAGGTCTGTTTTGCTTAAAGGGGTTATCCAAACTATAAAACATGCCCCGATACTTACCTTGCTCCCTGGCACCCACGTCGCTCCCGATCCCCGCACGGCCACCGCTGCATCATGGGTGACACTAGGGAGGCTCGTCCCTGTCATGGCCTGCTATTGGCTGCTCCCCTGTTTGATCCGCGTGACGGAGCGATGCAGTGGCGGCCATGCGGGGATCAGGAGCGATGCAGGGTAAGAATAATCTATATGAGGGGGCCAGGCATTGGGGGGCATGTTTTATAGTCTGAATTGCCATTATTTACTCCAAATTTATGAATCGTCGCAAGCTGCATCTTTAATATGTCCAGAGATGTTACTCCACCTATTCGTTTCAATTCCTCACCATTCAAGATCTCTACTTGCTGCCAGTGAATGGGGCATTCTTATTTGCATCAGACCTAATCCTATTCACAGTTAAAGGGCTTCTGTGGCGGATAGGCTTGGGTTGGCTCACAGCGGTGACCATTACTCTGCCAGAAATTGGCTGGGCGTGCCCTTCTGTCTTTATAAATGGGGCTACCAAGCGCTGAGGTCTTCAAAGATCTAAGGGGCAGCTGGAAATTGCGAATGGGCCTAGCCGAACAGTTCTGTCCCTGTCCCGGAGGGTCTCTAATGACAGCTATGCTATAAGTGAGGATGGCCAGGGCTGAAGACACCTGTAACCTGCTGAGACCTATTGTACTGGGTTCTGGAATGTAACAAAGAATGTTCCCATTCACTGACAGCAAGCAGAGATCTTGAAAATATACGGACGAAAGTAGTCTTGTACATCAGCATCTGTTACTAGGCATTTTTATTCCTCCGGGCTGCGCCTGTACATGCAGTAAGCCCACTCCTTGGCGACTACTACCCCCTCTCTCCACCTCTCACCGGCAGCCTGAACTCGCAGTTCTCCTGGGCCAGGAGCAGCAGATATCTCTTTACAGCCGCGCCGCTTCTACAGGACAGCGCCATCTTCCAGCGTGACGTCACACGGGGGCGCAGGAAGTGAGGGCGCTGGGTGGAGCGGCCGTGTGTGAGGGAGGGGGGCCCCGCTGCTGCTGCTGCTGCTGTCACCGTGCAGTGAGGAGATGTCGGCGGAGGGCGAGGAGCAGGGGTCGGGCGGCTATGACAGCTCGTGCATATTCTGCAGGATTTCCAACAACCCGGAGAGAGACTCTGAGCTGCTGCACTCTGACGTAAGTGCCTCGGGAGTGACGTCACTGGGGGGAGACACAAAGGGGACTGGATCGGTGTTTTGTCCTGCTGCTGTGCAAACATAAAGCAGTATGGAACATTGTACCACACTACAGCCACAAAGCAGCCTGCGCCATATTCCTCCAAATGTCGCACAGAAAGTGCTGCTTGCTGCATAACAAGTGATCCAGAGCGGCACTTCTCATGGAGGAGCTGTCAGTAGTGTCAGGGCAGAGGTGAAAGCATGAGGCACAGCAGGTCTTCCAGTATTGGCTGTACACTCTACATTACAGCCCTAGGTGCCATGATTGGTGAGGAAAGACCTGGTGGGGGCCCATAGACGTAGGGACGCTGTGCTCTGCACAAGGGGCAATGTCTAAACTATACCCGTGTGCCCATGTCATTACGGTATCGCTGCGAGACCAGCCATGTTGTCCTGCCACCCCTCACCACAGAGAAGAGGGTGCGTTTCTGATCGTGGGGGGGTCTGACCGCTGGGACCCCCGCTGATGACAGGAGTAGGGTGCTAGAGTGAGTGGTCAGAGCAGGTGCGTGCCGCCATTCATCTCCAAGCCAAGAACAGCGCTCGGAGGGGGTCCCAGCGGTCAGATGGGGGATACGTTCTAGGGTATGGCGGCATTGCACATATTGATTGTCATTGGTGTCGCAGTACGAGGCGCTGCAACGTGACAGTCGCAAAAAAAAACTGACTGTAGAGACTTTGTGTCGCCTGTCACGCACGACTTTCACTTCATTGACGTTAATGCCAGTCACCGGTGACTCTTCTGTGTGCCACATCCCAGTTCCCAATAGTGGCGGTGCAGCCCTGCCCTTCGGGGGGGGGACCCCTCTAGGGGGCTGGCAGCTGGGGCTATGGGTTTGCACGTAAATTGAACAAAAAAAACCTGCAGCGTCTTCGTAATGTGCAAACTGTGTGCATCATTTTCATATGAAGAGGCCATGCCTGTGTTGTAATGGCCGCAGTCTGGTGGCGGTTTTTCACAGTCACGGTTTTGGGCACACACAGCTTGAGGTTGGGGGCAGAAGCGTACCATGTGCTGTATGCCCCGAGGTCCGGCTACGTAGAGCTCCTCCACCTTCCAGACACAGGTGCCGCTACGGGCACCATTTTCTTCAGGGCCGCTGCACCAGAGCTGGAAGCAATGGAGCGGCATTATTGTGGTTCACCATCGTGTCGTATTTCACCTGATGCCTTTGCCACAGAGGAGTTTTAGCTATTTTTTTTAACACTTTAAGGCCTCACGCACACAGCTGTAGCCATTTTTGTGGTCCAAAAAACACGAATACCGGCTGTGTACATTCCGCATGATGCGGATCGGTATGTCTTGCCTTCTTTTTCGCGAAACAGACAATAATAGGACATGTTGTTGTTTTTTTTTGTTTTTTTTTGTTTTTTGTTTTTTTACGGAACAGAAAGAACACGGTGTGCTCTCAGCGTCTTTAGTGGTCCCATTGAAATGATTGGATCTGCATCCAATCCGGAAAAAAATGGGGATCGGATGAGGACCAACGCCACTTGAGTGTGCATGAGGCCTAAAGCGTACAACATGAGCATGGTATCAAACCCAGATTACTACTTGTCTTTCCAGTTCCGAACCATTGTGGAGATGGGCCTACGCTCGTGGGGGTTGTTTACTATGCCAGTTTTTTAATGCAAAAAAAATAAAATCTCAATTCACAGGTTTACAACTTTTTAAACACAAGGGGTTTATTTATGAAACTGGTATAAAGTAGAACTGGCTTAGTTGCCCATAGCAACCAATCAGATTCCACCTTTAATTTTCCAAAGGAGCTGTCCAAAATGAGAGGTGGATTCTGATTGGTTGCTATGGGCAACTAAGCCAATTCTGCTTTACACCAGTTTAGTAAATCTCTCCCAATTCCTTCTAAATTTTGATGCCACAGTCAGCATTTTCCAATGAAGGTGGCGTGGGCAGGGTCATCAGCGGAGGCACATTTACCACCATTTACACCAAATGATGATTGAAAACTATGTCGGCTACGAGCTGGAGTAGATTTCAATCTAGGCACATGTGGGGTCATTTATCAAGCTGGTGTAAAGTAGAACTGGCTTAGTTGCCCATAGCAACCAATCAGATTCCTCCTTTCAGATTATCTGCAGACAGGGAGACCCGCCTGCTCAGTCTGTGTCAGGGTTGCTGCATTCATTTGAATTGAACCGAGCTGCACTACCAGACACGGCCATGTACACCAGGGGCGCTCTTTCTGTGACCCTTTTTCCTCTTGCCTTAGAACCCCGTTTGATGCGATCTCCGTTCAGTTGTGTAGCACCGAGACTGACTGCTGTAATCTCTGTTCACAGGAGGAGCTGGCCTGCTTTAAAGACATCAGACCTGGAGCACCTTATCACTACCTGGTGGTCCCCAAGAAGCATGTAGGAAACTGCAAGACCTTGACAAGCGATCACCTGCAGCTAGGTAAGGGGCGCATGGAGATATTCATGCATGGCCGTTCTCCTTCATCCATAGGCGCCGTTGTCTGAATATCCGCAGAAAATGCACCTGAATTATGTTCAGAAGTTATCCTCCTCCTCCCTGAGGGTGCATTGACACGACTGTGTCTGTTTTGCAGCCTACAAACCACGGATCCGTAAAACACGGACACCAGCCGCGTGCACCCCACATCGCGGTGCGGACCCTTATACTTCAGTGGGTCCGTAGTCCGTATAAGACATGTTCTGTCTTTTTGTGGGACGGACATACGGATGCGGAAAGCACACGAATGATCCATGTGTTTCTGCATCCGAATGTCCGTTCCGCAGAGGAAAGAACATGTCCAGTTTTTGCCCACATAATGCAGACCACGGACTAATTAAAATCAGTGGGCTAGCAAAGAAACGGATGGATCTGCGCTTTACGGACCACTGAATACATACGGTAGGGAGCGTGCGGCCTTACATTGAGGCCATACGGCTCCGTCCCTTACTGTCCCACTGAGATCTCAGTCTTTCTTTCTCTTTTTCGTGCAGTACAAAACATGGTGGAAGTGGGGAAGACTATGCTCCGGAAAAACAGCGTGACGGACTTGGAGGATATAAGGTAACATGTTATGTGGCCCGTTTCTTCAGGATTACTGTATAGGTCATTCAACTAACTGTATTTTCGGAAACAAACCCTTTTGCAGTTGTTGGGGCACACCGGCCAAGTGCTGCACACACAGCATTGCCCCAGAGCGAGCGCTGTCCACCAGCTTAGGGTACTTTCACACTTGCGTTGGTGCGGATCCGTCTGTTTATTTGCACAGACGGATCCGCACCTATAATGCAAACGTTTGTATCCGTTCAGAACGGATCCGTTTGCATTACTTTTAAAGAAAAATGACGAAGTCCAAAACGGATCCATTTTGAATTACATTGAAAGTCAATGGGGAACGGATCCGTTTTCAAATGCACCATATTGTGTCATTGAAAACGGATCCGTCGCCATTGACTTACATTGTAATTCAAAACAGATCCGTTAGGCTCCGCCTCTTCAGACGGACACCAAAATGCTGCATGCTGCGTTTCGGTGTCCGCCTGCAAAACAGAATAGAAGCGGAACGGAGCCAAACTGATGCATTCTGAACGGATCCTTATCCATTCAGAATGCATTGGGGCTGAACTGATCCGTTTTGGACCGTTTGAGAGAGCCCTGAAACGGATCTCACAAACGGAATCCAAAACGCTAGTGTGAAAGTACCCTTAGTGCTCTGCCCGGGGGATGTCACAGCCAGACGGCTGCTTTAGGGTTTGTCGACAGGACCGGTTATTCATGCGGATTCTGACACTAATTCTGCTCCGAAATCCACATGTGTTCAGCATCCCATTGATGTCCCATATAACTCAAATGACATTTATTTATTTATTTTGTGCCTTTGAGTTGGATTTCAAACCTGTTTTGTAGGAGGGGAAAGTCACTTCTTGACGCGGAAACTGTGACCAGCTAACGGCTTTCAGTGTAGATCCGTGCAGTGCAGATTAGCCCCATTCATTGTGGATCCGTGCAGTGCAGATTAGCCCCATTCATTGTGGATCCGTGCAGTGCAGATTAGCCCCATTCATTGTGGATCCGTGCAGTGCAGATTAGCCCCATTCATTGTGGATCTGTGCAGTGCAGATTAGCCCCATTCATTGTAGATCCGTGCAGTGCAGATTAGCCCCATTCATTGTGGATCCGTGCAGTGCAGATTAGCCCCATTCATTGTGGATCTGTGCAGTGCAGATTAGCCCCATTCATTGTGGATCTGTGCAGTGCAGATTAGCCCCATTCATTGTGGATCCGTGCAGTGCAGATTAGCCCCATTCATTGTGGATCCGTGCAGTGCAGATTAGCCCCATTCATTGTGGATCTGTGCAGTGCAGATTAGCCCCATTCATTGTGGATCTGTGCAGTGCAGATTAGCCCCATGCAGTGCAGATTAGCCCCATTCATTGTGGATCCGTGCAGTGCAGATTAGCCCCATTCATTGTGGATCCGTGCAGTGCAGATTAGCCCCATTCAGTGTAGATTCGTGCAGTGCAGATTAGCCCCATTCATTGTGGATCCGTGCAGTGCAGATTAGCCCCATTCATTGTGGATCCGTGCAGTGCAGATTAGCCCCATTCATTGTGGATCCGTGCAGTGCAGATTAGCCCCATTCATTGTGGATCCGTGCAGTGCAGATTAGCCCCATTCATTGTGGATCCGTGCAGTGCAGATTAGCCCCATTCATTGTGGATCTGTGCAGTGCAGATTAGCCCCATGCAGTGCAGATTAGCCCCATTCATTGTGGATCTGCAGCACTACAAACTGCAAATCTGCACCAGAAATGTAGGGGTCACGCTCAGATTTCTGCCGCAGATCCCACCACAAATACATGCCATTTCTTTGCCAACATTCAGACATGTCCACACATTTCGATCACTTGAACTGTACTGTACCTTCAACCTGCGCAGGTATTTAAGACAGTTAGTTTTGCTGTTTGCATGGAGAAACCTTTATGTTAATGGCCCAGTTTTATGGCCTCCATTCCATCTGGAAACCTTTGTCCAGGGGCAGAGCAGAGAAATCCGAAAGCTGACATTCCAGTCAGTGGAGGAGCTGACGGTGCAAAGCGTCCATTATCATCCTTTATGCTTGTGTGGATCTGTCACACGTCCCCTGCTCCGCACAGCGCCCCCCTGGCTGCAGCAGTACAGACCTGATCTGTGAGACGTTGTACTTATAAAAACAGGCCATCGGGTTCAGCCATCTACTGTATAAACTATTCTGTCTATGGCCACCTCCCGAGGTGCAACTGTCTGTGGGATCATTCGCATTAACCTGTTAGTGACCACTAATACGCCTTTTTGCGATGGTCACTTACAGGCCATGGGGTAGGCCACCACCTTTTTTATGGTAGCCTGGTCTGAGTGCTGCGCAGCTCTCACATGAGAGGGGGGCTCCTGCTCTAATAGCCCCAACCAACAGAAGTGCCGATCTGGGCCATTTAACCCCTTAGACGGTCAATAGCGCCCACAACATCCGTGCGTTTTAGCAGAAGGTAGTTCCCTCTGTCTGGTATCTGAGATCGCGGGTGCTGATGTTGAGCACCTAATGAAGGCCCCAGGTCTGCCCGCAGTGTATGCCTGATCAGTGTTACCGTGTGAGCAGTCATGTTCGGGAAACCAGCTCTCTAGGCCTCACGCGGCTATAAACGCGTCTCCTTCAGATGGGTTAATTGGAGTGGTTCTAAAGCTCATTGCCTTCTAAGTGCCGGGCCTTACAGTGCTTGCCGTTGTCAAATGTATATTGATTTTTCCCCTTTTCCTGTCAGGTTGGGTTTCCACTGGCCTCCTTTCTGCTCCATATCCCATCTACATCTCCACGTTCTGGCTCCAGCCAGTCAGCTGGGATTTCTCTCTCGAATGATTTACAGACTGAATTCGTACTGGTTTATCACGGTAAATGAAATCAGTGCATTATACCAATTATGAAATGCCTGTATGCGGTTTATTAGATGTAAGTGCATATTCAGTGTACCAGTAAAACTCATTTCATCTCCGCAGATTCCTGATTGTCAAAGAGTCTGTATAATTAAAAGTAGAGAGAGGCCATTTTCCAGATATTATCCACTTATGAGCACCCCCTCACTCCTGTGGCTAGTCAAGATCGCTCTCTCAGACCAGGCCCGGCAGCCGCTCCGTCCGTTTCCTTCATGTATACGCTGTATATAATGTCATTGTGTAATACTGTTGAGGAAGCCCTGACAATAAAATCTTTTAGTCCTCCTCCCGGGTGGCTCCATCAAAAGATACAATTTGTCCCATAAAAAATAGGCCCCCATAGGGCTATGTGAAGACAAAAATTTAGTTATGGCTCTTGGAAAAAACCGCCCCTCAAAAATGAAAATGGAGTAGGCCATTAAAGGGGTTCAGCAAATAGCCTTTATCATTGTAGATTAAAGGGGTTGTGCTGGTTGAGAGCTGAACCCAGCTCATTCAGCATTTCATGCTCCAATGCTCCCCCTTGCTCTGCACTGCATAGCGTAGGGCATTTACCTCCAGTGACGTACCGGGCTTTTTCTTTACCTCCAGTGACGTACCGGGCTTTTTCTTTACCTCCAGTGACGTAACGGGCTTTTTCTTTACCTCCAGTGACGTACACGGCTTTTTCTTTACCTCCAGTGACGTACCGGGCTTTTTCTTTACCTCCAGTGACGTACCGGGCTTTTTCTTTACCTCCAGTGACGTACACGGCTTTTCCTTTACCTCCAGTGACGTACACGGCTTTTCCCATATCATCACCATGACGGCCACACAGGAGATTGACCCATGACCTCTGTGGGGGCAGGAACAGAGAAGAGGTTAAATTGCCCCTCCCACCACCACACCTCCTCAGTGTTCCTGTCCCCACTGTGGCCAGGGGTCAGAGAAGAGTCTCCCTGCAACCGGCAGGGAGATGAAGAGGGGATTTGTATCCCTGCAACTTTATTATTTTTAAGATTTCGTCGCCAGGAGGGTCCGTGGACGGTCTCCTGGCATACCTGATGCTCCTTGAGCTCCCCCAGTCCGCCGGCGGCCGTGTGCTTATGCTGGGCTGTGGGGTATCGGGAGGACTCGCTCTGGCTAGTCTGGAGCCTGCTCCCGGGCCGCGTCCTCTTCCTCCCCCTCCCCTGTGGGTCGGGCTGTGCAGCGGCCGGCGCTGCCGCGCCCGACGTCAGTGACGTCATTTCGGGTCCGGTCACGTGACGCGACCAGGAAGTAAGTGCAGAGGGCAGAGAAGTTTGTATAAAAGCGGGACAGCCACGGGACGACTGATCTGAGGTCTGTAAGTACGGTATGGTTTACCCTTCTCCTTGCTTGGCTGTGTTCTGGCTGCATGATGTCTGGACCTGACGCACAAACTTCTATGGAGACTGAAGCTCCTACTCTGCCTTCTGTAAGTAGCCCACTGGGGCTCCCCTTGGTTTTTCTGAATTTCTACCTGGTCCTGACACTTCTATTTCATATCCTTTCAGGCCAAAGAGACTCAAAAGAAAGTAAAAACCGCCTAGATGTATTTCCTGCGCAAAAGATTGCCTGAGGGATATGAAAAGAAGTTATGTAAAGAATGTATTAAAGATGTCTTACGTCAGGAACAGCACTCCCTTATGGATAACATAAGAACGGTAGTCCAGGAGGAGCTAAAAGCGGCCAGAGTGGCGCCCCTGTAGCGGTGGGTCAACCCCCCATAAACGCCTCGGCAGAGAATTATCTCTTCTTCAGATTCAGAAGAGTTAGACGACAGGGCTTCCACGTCTGTTCAGTGGGAGGAGGAGTCCTCTTTTTCTGAGGGAGAGATTTGTGAGAACAGCAAAAATTCTACTTCTCGTCTGAAGAGATGGGGGCTCTGCTAAAGGCAGTCCGAGCTACTATGGGGATAGAGGAGGCCCCTAGATCCTCTCTATTCAAGACGAGATGTTTGGGGGTCTTAGAATAAAAAATCTAAAGTGTTCCCCATTAATGAAAATATAAAAGAAATGATTCTGGAGGAATGGGCTGAACCTGAAAAGAGACTGGGCATCTCTAAAGAATTTAAAAATCGATTAGTATTCGATCCGGCTCAATCTAAGTTATTTGAGGGGACCCCAAAATTGATGTGCAAGTCGCTAAGGTAAACAGGAAGACTGCTATACCCTTTGAAGACGCCGCTCAATTAAAAGATGCTATGGAGCGAAAGGCTGACTCCCTCCTGCGAAGATCGTGGGAGGCTTCCATGTTTAATATCAAGAACAATATAACGGCTACATCTGTAGCCAGATCTATGCATTTGTGGCTAGGGGAATTGGAGAATCATTTAAGGGATAAAACCCCTAGAGAAGAGATACTACAATCCATCCCCTTATTGAAGTCAGCCACAGGGTTTCTGGCGGACGCCTCAGCAGAGTCTATAAGGTTTTGTGCTAAGGAAGCCGGTCTTTCTAACGCAGCCCGCCGCGCCTTATGGATGAAATCGTGGTCAGGAGACAGGTTGTCCAAGCAGAAATTAGTCTCGATTCCATTTACGGGGGAATATGTATTCGGTCCGGTCCTGGATAAAATACTCGAGAAGGCGGCCGATAGGAAAAAAGGGTTTCCTGAAGAAAGACCCTATAGGAGATACCAGCCCTTTCGTTCCTACGGAGGACAGAATAAAACGTATAAAGGGAAGGGCAAGTCAGGTCGATGGTCCTATACTAAAGGAGGCAAAGGGAGGGGTTTCCTCCTCAAACCTCAACCTAAACCAGAAGATAAACAGTGACGCCATTGTAGGGGGAGACTGGAGGATTTTCTGAGCTCATGGGAACGTATAACAAAAATCCATGGGCCTTGGAAATCATTCGGTCAGGGTACAGGATCGAATTTACCTCCCTTCCCCTCCCAGATTTGTTCTGACAAGAACGTCTTCCATTTCTTCCAACAAAAATATTCTTCAGGGAGTCCGAGAATTATTGAACAAAGGAGCAGTGGTACCAGTTCCCAGATCTCAGGAAGGACAGGGTTACTATTCCACCTTATTCCTAGTGAGAAAGAAGGAAGGAGACTTCCGTACGATCATAAATTTGAAAAAGTTAAACAAATTTATCCTCTACAGGAAGTTCAAGATGGAGTCCTTGAGGTCCATAATACCCCTGATAAAGCACGGGGCATTCATGAGCTCAGTGGATCTAAAGGATGCATACCTGCACGTCCCTATTCATCAGGACTTCCAGAGGTACCTGAGATTCGCAATACCGGACCATCACAATCGGATTCTTCATTTCCAATTCAGAGCACTACCGTTCGGAATCTCTGCCGCTCCAAGGCTCTTCACGAAATTAATAACAGAGATGATAGCTCCTCTCAGACAGGAGGGTCTGAATATTATCCCGTACCTGGACGACTTCCTGATCATAGCAGATTCAAAGGATCTTCTGCTTCAAGATCTAGAAATATTTTTATTCCGTCTGTCGAATCTAGGATGGATAATAAACAGACCAAAGTCAAGATTGATACCATCCACATCAGTAGAGTTCCTGGGAGTAACGCTGGACTCTCTTTCACAGACGACCTCCTTACCCCGAACCAAGATTCAGTCCATCATGAAGAAGGTGAGACTCTTTCAGTTACGACAGGAATCGTCGGTAAGAGAGACGATGAGCTTACTAGGTCTGCTGACCTCCTGCATTCAGTCAGTCGAGTGGGCCCAGGCTCATTGTCGTTTAATGCAAAATTGGATGTTGTACCGGTGGAACAAGAGAGCAGGATCTCTAGAACACAGGCTTCGTATCCCGACATCAGTAAAGACCTCCCTGTCCTGGTGGACGAAGGAACAGAATCTTTCCCGGGTGTCCCTTGGATCAAGGAACCGGTAATAACGGTCATTACAGACGCCAGCAAGACGGGTTGGGGAGCAAAGGTCGGCCGGGAATACTTCCAGGGATCCTGGAAGCATCAAGTATCCATTCAGTCGTCAAACTTCAGGGAGCTATGCGCAGTGAAGGAAGCTCTGTCTTCAGCCAGGCAACTAATGAAAAATGCCACGTAAAAATTTATTCAGACAACACCACAGTGGTTGCCTACTTGAAGCATCAGGGGGTACCCGATCAAGGAAGCTTCAGACAGTTGCAGAGGATATTTTCTCCTTTGCAGAAAACCATCTCAAATCAATCTCTGCGATGCACCTGAAGGGGGTCCTAAATATAGAAGCAGACTTCCTAAGCAGGCAGAAGGTGGATCACACGGAATGGACTCTGAATCCCGAGATTTTCGATCTAATAATACAGAGATGGGGTCTCCCTCAATAGATCTCTTTGCAACCAGAAAGAATTCAAAACTAGAAACATTCTGCTCCCTGAACGCGGAAGATTGTCCTTGGAGAATAGACGCACTATCTCTAGAATGGCATTGGGAACTAGCATACGCTTTTCCTCCAATGCCTCTGATCCCGAGGGTCATCCAGAAGATCCTACAGGGGAATACCACGGTGATACTAATTACCCCTTTTGGCCCAAAAGGAGTTGGTTCGCTCCGTTACAGAGGTTAGCAATAGACGAACCAATGAGACTACCTCTCAGGGAGGACATTCTTTCCAGGGCCCTCTACTACATCCACATCCAAACTTCTTGAAGCTTACAGCCTGGATCCTGAAATCTCCATCTTGAGATTCCAGGGTTTATCAGACAGGGTGATATCCACTCTTAGATGCTCTAGGAAGAAAGTGACGTCAGCAATATATTTAAAAATCTGGAAAAGATTCTGCTCCTGGTCAGGCGAGAAAGATCCGAACCTGAGAGAACCCAACATCCAAAAATTCTAGATTTTCTCCAGAATGGACTTGAACTAGGCTTATCCCCGTCTACTCTTAAAGTTCAGATCTCTGCATTAAGTGCACAGTTTGACACCAACCTGGCAGATCACCGCTGGATCAGGCGTTTTGTGAAAGCCGCCCACAGGATTAGACCAACTTTAAGATCACGTTTACCTACATGGGACCTAAACCTTGTCCTAGATGGTCTTACAGGTCCACCTTTCGAGCCATTAGAGGACTGTTCTATTAAATTACTTTCTCTCAAGACTGCTTTTCTTATAGCAATAACATCGGCCAAGAGATTAGGAGAAATACAGGCTCTATCTATTCGCGAACCATATCTGTCTATCTTTGAAGATAAGATCATTCTGAGGCTGGATCCAGGTTTCTTACCTAAAGTAGCTTCAGACAAGAATAGAGGCCAGGAGATTGTCCTCCCATCCTTTTTCAGCAATCCGACAACTCAGGAAGAAGTGAGATTCCATTCTCTGGATGTGAAACGTATAGTTCTTAGGTATCTGGAGACTACTAGAGAATTCAGAAAATCAGACAGCCTGCTCATCCAGTTCTTCGGAAAGAACAGAGGGTCCAAGGTCTCAAAATCTTCGATCGCAAGATGGATAAAAGATACCATTAAAATATGTTACAAGAATAAAGATCGGGATCCTCCATTAAACATTCGGGCACACTCCACCAGAGCTGTCTCCACTACCTATGCGGAAAGAGCAGGGGCTTCTCTCGAAGATATCTGTAGAGCGGCCTCCTGGTCCAATATCCATACTTTTGTGAAACACTACCGCCTGGACTTATCTAGAGCTTCTGACGTTTCCTTTGGTCAGAAAGTTCTTCAGGCAGTCGCCCTCCATCATTATGATTTTATAACTCTCCTGTGTGGCCGTCATGGTGATGATATGGGAAAACCGGAATTAGACTTACCGGTAATTCAGTTTCCATGAAATCACCATGACGGCCCATATATTCCCTCCCTTTTTTTGTTTACTATTTTGATCTCCTAGTATGAAGTAATGCTAAAGGAGGATTATTCTTTAGTTAGCTTTTTCTGGCACCGATTATCTTGGAAACACTGAGGTGTGGTGGTGGGAGGGGCAATTTAACCTCTTCTCTGTTCCTGCCCCCACAGAGGTCATGGGTCAATCTCCTGTGTGGCCGTCATGGTGATTTCATGGAAACTGAATTACCGGTAAGTCTAATTCCGGTTTTCCTTTACCTCCAGTGACGTACCAGGCTTTTTCTTTACCTCCAGTGACGTAACGGGCTTTTTCTTTACCTCCAGTGACGTACACGGCTTTTCCTTTACCTCCAGTGACGTACACTGCTTTTTCTTTACCTCCAGTGACGTACACGGCTTTTCATGGATATTCTAGGCAGAGGCTAGGGCAGAACTATAGACTGCCCATTAGTACCAGTGACATCCCCAGGCTCACTGCTAGGTGGAAGCCTCCACCTAGCAGTGTGACAATGTAAAGAAAACCGCCCTTGCCCTGCACAATGCAGCACAGGGAAAGGAGAGCATTGGAGCATGAACGAAGAAGGGGTTTTGTCCTGGTGTAACTTAATACTAGGCACTTACTAATGAATTCTGATTGTCCATATTGTCTCTTTTTCCATCACATTATACATTGCTCGTTTCCATGGTTACGACCACCAATCCACCAGCGGTGGTTGCGCTTGCAGACTATAGGAAAAAGCACCAGCCTATGTGCGCTCCTATGGTCCCGCCCACCAGAGAGGCTGGCACTTTTTCCTACAGTGTGCAAGCGCAACCACCGCTGGTGGATTGGTGGTCGTAACCATGGAAACGAAAAGTGTATGATGCGATGGAAAATTGAATCCAGCCAACAAAGGAGACAATATGGATAAATGCCACTTGCTGAAGTCACACAACCCCCATAAGGCAGCCTTCATTCTAGTTACATGCTGGTGTAGCAGACAGCAGTTCAGCACTGGTGCTCCAGTATGGTCTCTATGAGTAAATCCACACTGAGGAATCTGAAATGGCTACATATACAAGGCGGTGACTCTTTTTTATGCATTTATTCATCCGTATTACGGACATGTGTCCAGGTTTGACTATGGTTTTACTGACCCAAACTCGCTGTATCATAGATGTCATGAGCCCGCGGTCAGGCCAGGACACATGTCTGTAATGCGGATGCATAAAGGAATCCACAATACGTGCCTGTGCGGCTGGCCTGGCGCAGTATAGCCATACCCTGTGTGTCCTAATAAATGTTGTCTTTTTGTTTCTTTTCAGGCTGATCAGCTTATCGAGCGCCTTCAGGCAAATGTACGTGCAAGTTGAAATTCAAGCACCGATATTCTCCAATTTCATTCCGGCTGACTGGGCCAAGTGGTGCCAGTCCATAAAAAGATAGATGGGTTGAATGATCTATTATTAATGAATGCGGCATATTTATTGTTTGATTGATATTCTGGTTGTGAAGTGATAGAAAGCAATGTTACCTCTCGTAGCACATTTAAGGTATTAGGAAGCCATTGAAGAAATTACAGTGGCCTGTAACAGACTGCAAGCTGCGCCATGGGGCCTGTGAGCTCCTCGATGTAGTTGTAGAATATAACAATTTAGAGGTTTAAACTCTGGTATCATCTCCCTCTAAGTCCTATTCATATGCCCTGTTAGGGGGGGGGGGGGTATGAATATAACACAGCGCAAGCTGTCTCTCTGGAGAACCCGTCTTGTCCAGGGATTTCATGGATGGTCCACCTGCATTTCTCCTGCCATGGGTGAGTGCAGCCCTTACTTCATGGGCAGGAGCGTTTTACTGTAGTTCTGATGCCATGTCCGTTCCAGGCCAGAAGTAGAGCCTTACAAGGAATAATCCAATAGTCTGCTCAGTGCATCTGGATTATCGTGGTGCATGGCGAATGCACTGAATATCATTACACGCATACCATCCGGAAAACTAAAGGAGGCTCATGGGTTAATGGATCAGTTTATGACAGAGAGGCGAGAGCAGGGTAGAACTAATATTTAACACCTTGAGGCATTTATTAGGAGGGAAGAAGGTTGAATCATCAGAATATAATGGCCGGAATAATTCTGTCTTGTTTATCCCTATGGCATGCATGCATGGTAAAAGAAAAAGCACTAGGGGGGCTACAGTGGGGTAAAGGGTAGAACAAGGCTGGTCCAGTGAAGCCCATTACCTTAGGTCCCATTGGATAGCATAATGGCAGACTCTACCGGTTTTCTACATTGCGGGGAGTTACGGTACCTTGTGAGGTGCAAGTTTATCATCTGTGTTGATTCTAAATTCAATAAACCTTTAACATACACGAACACTTTGTTTTCCAGCTTATTTAAAAGGACTTGAGTAAAATTTGGTTTATGAACGCTTACAGGCTATATAGACCTATGGGCAGTGTTTTTTCTTTATCATTACATTCTACTCATTTTGGTCGGAATTTTTATTTTTTTTACTTTGTTCTTTATTAACCCCTTAGTGATCACCCATACACCTTTTTACTGCAGTCATTAAAGGGGTTCTCCGGGAAAGATAAGAATGAAAATACTGAAAAGGCATGTTGTTATAAATAAACTCTTAAATGCCTTTATTTATAATGGCTCCTTTAGTCTAGGGAACAATCAGTCAAGTAGCTAAAATGGTGGCTCTTAGATTTAGGATCATAAAATCCGTCCTTCACGTGACACTGCAGGACGGCCTGTGTGAGAAAGCAGAGCCCAGAGCCCTGTGTAAAGTCTGCCGGTCTCAGCACTGTGAAGCTGTATATTATGTGCAGATGCCAGCCGAGATAACTGCTCCGCTGTGTCCCTGTGCTTTAGAAAGGAGTTTCCTCGACTTCCGGTTCCGGCGCTGGGATGTAAGGAGCCAGAGAGGTGAGCTCCGGTCTTCCCTCTCACAAAAACCTGCATTTCACACTGTGCCTGATCCCAAATCTCATCTGGGGGGCATACCATAGCCTAACGCTGGAGCGGCGGAGCGCTCATGGAGCGATATTTGCTGAGGAGCAGCAGTAAAACGGAGAATCTGTCAGCGGGAACGCAGGAGGTGGCAGGCAAGATGGCGCCGGGAGAAAGTGCGGGAGACACAGAGAGTGGGCCGCGCTCACCCGATCTATTCCTGGGTGACCCAGAGCTCACTGTCCCAGGAAGCCTGAATTCCTTGGTGGATTATAAAAGCTTGGCTGTGGAGGTAGCTAAACATTTAGCCCCAGATCTTAAGGACTCACTTATTGCCGTGGTCTCTGCATCCCTGCAAGAAATTAAAGTCATAGTGGACACACACTGCACTAGGCTGGAGGAGGTAGAGCAACGAATAGCCGGGTTGGAAGAAGAGGCGAATGGGGCTTTCTCCTCTATTACAAAGATCATGCGGGAGAACAAGGCGCTACAGGCCCGTATGGAGGACCTAGAAAACCGGTCCCGGCGAAACAATTTACGAATTCTGGGAATACCAGAGACCATCAAACCAGCACAACTTAAATCACTATGTGAAGAGACTATTCCCGAAGCATTGGAGTTGGAGGGTCTAAAGCGAGTGGAGCGGGCACACAGGGTGGGTCCAGCACGTTTGGAACCACAGATAGCAACGCAAGGACGACGGTCCCAAATCAACAGACCGCGACAGGTTATAGTTCGCTTCCTAGACTATAACCATAAGGAAGAAATATTACGAGCTTTTCGCGCCAGAAAAGAGCCACTAGAGTTGTTTGGAGAGAAAGTGTTAATTTTTGCGGACTACTCGGCTGAGGTGGCAAAAAAGCGTAGAGAATACAGTGTCATTTGCTCGGCTCTGCATGCTAAAAAGATTCGGTTTCAGCTGCAATATCCTGCCACACTGAGGGTACAACTACCGGGAGAGGCCCCTCAGGTTCTTCAAAACCCTGAATTGGCGTGGGCTTTCGCTGAGGATCAAGGATGGCTGTCTCGCCGAGACCACGAAAATGCGCAGAGATTGGGAACCACTGCATCGCAAGCACAGCACAGTCGTGATGACAGCAGTGACCCTCCCCAGGACATTCCAGGAGCTAAAACATAGAGCTCGGCCAGACTGACATGGAGGAAGATCCAGGGGAACCCGACTGCAGCTATGGCTCAACAACCGGAGTCCTCCAGGCGGGCTCTTACAGCTAACCGTTATGCGGCTTTAGCCCTGGACTGATAAGTATTACGGGTTGCTACGAGAAATGTTTGTTCGTTGCTAGGGAGTTATACATTGTGTGCTGCCGCAACCTGAAGTAATATATTATGCCAAATATGGGGTGTTCGGGTTTAGTGAAAAAGCATGTGTTAGTTGGGGGGGGGGGGAGCCGGAATTGTTAGGTTTCTTAATCCCAGAAAAAAGTGAAGTCTGAACTTTTTCTGTTTGAGGAGAGGACTATACGTTTCAGCTATGAATATATGTACTGTTACCGTTATTATATGGTTCATGTTTGGTTTTAAATTGTGTTTCTCTGACAGTCAGAAGAGATTTACTGTGATATGGGAAATATGGGCAATGTCATATGTGGGCTACACTACAGTTTTTCATTTTGAAACTGTTGGTACTTGCAATGTATAAGTCTGCACAATGCGGTGTTAGCGGGACTCAATATGCGTGTTATCACGTGGAATGTTAAAAGGTTGCTTTCGCCTGAAAAACGCATGATGGTTCTGCGACATTTAAAGAGGCTCAAAGCTGACATCGCATTGTTGCAGGAGACACACCTGGGGAGGGAGAATGGCAGCGTTTGAGAAAACTGTGGGTGGGAGCTGCATATGGATCTGCTGCGAAGGGTAAGTCAGCAGGGGTAGTTACTCAGGGGTTTAACTCAGTGATTGATCCGAGCGTTGATAGAAATAGTGACACCAGGAAACGGGGCGCTCAAAAGGTCTCAGGGCAGGATGTTAATTTCTGCACTTTTGTGACCTCTTCTGGGTTGATTGACTCTTGGAGGTTAATTCACCCGGAAGATAGGGAATATTCCTTCTTCTCCCCTGTTCATTCCTCCTGGTCGCGAATAGACCATATATTAGTTCAGAATCAATTATTGGACAGGGTCATCTCCTCAGACGTACATAGTATAGTGATCTCTGATCACGCGCCGGTGGTGATGGTTCTGTCAGAAGTAGCAAAACGGGGAACTGACATCTTATGGCGATTCCCAACTTATGTGGCTATGAGTGAAGACTTCGCCTTATTTTTACGAGGATGTTGGGAGGAATATAAAACAGACAACATAGGGCATATAAATGATATTAAACTATATTGGGACACGGCGAAAGCTGTTCTGAGGGGCCGAATTATCTCTTATATAGCAGGGAAGAAAAAGGAGTTGGCGCAGAATTATCTGCGCACGAGCAGAGAACTGGGGAAGGCTTATGCAGATTATGTTAAAACCCCGACACCTGAGAGGTTGGGAAAGTGGAAAGAAACCCAATCGGCTTTTAACCAGTGGGCTTCTGAAAAGGAGGATTTTTTTAGGCAGGAATGGGAAGCCACCCTATTTAAATTTGGTAATAAAGCCGGGAAGCTATTGGCAGGCTTAATCAAGGAGCGGCAACCCATATCCCATATTGGAGCCATGGTAAATGAGAAGGGTGATAAGACGACGGATCCTAAAGAAATAAATCGTATTCTGGGGTCTTATTTCCGGATGATTTATTCTGATATGCCAACTCCTATACCAGAGGAGACGATATTGGATCAAGTTGCCCTGCCTAGAGTATCTGAAGACCAACTGGCTATTCTAAATGCACCGATTACTGTAGGAGAGGTATCAGTGGCTATCGACCGCCTAAAGTCACACAAGGCACCGAGCCCTGACGGGTTAACAGGGGCATTTTATAGAATTCTCAAGGACCAGGTGGGAGAGACCCTGACTTCCTTGTTTAATGTAGCTTTGGGCGAGGGAGGTCTCCCTCAATCGTATGGCGTATATTAAGCTTCTCCCGAAACCGGGCAAGGACGAGTTGCGTCCGGAATCATACCGACCTATATCACTAATAAATGTCGATACCAAATTGTTATCAAAAATAATAGCAGACAGATTGGGATCCTTCTTACCGTCCCTGATAGATCCTACCCAAGTGGGTTTTATTCAGGGAAGATCTGCCGTGACTAATATCAGGACGGTGCTGGCAGTACTAGACAGAGTGCAGCACTGTCCCCGCCAAGACGAGTCCCCGGCCTTACTGACCCTCGACGTCGAAAAGGCTTTTGATAATGTTAGATGGCAGTGGTTGGGGGCAGTGCTGGACAAAATGGGCTTTGTGGGCCCCTTCCGCAAGCTGCTGAGCCACATATATAATAATCCTCAGGCTAGGGTACATAAAGGAGGTTTCTTGTCCGACCCCTTTATATTACAAAAGGGCACAAGACAGGGATGTCCTTTGTCGCCTCTGTTATTTGACCTTGCCATCGAACCTCTTTCCCGCTTTTTGCAGGCCTCTGACCTTTTTAGAGGCATTACAGTGGGGAATAATGAGGTCAAAATCGCACTTTTTGCGGACAACATTATTCTCTTTCTGGAGAATCCCATTGTGGATATTCCCAAAATATTCATGAAATTGAGGGACTTTGGCACTTATTCGGGATATAAAATAAATATTACCAAATGTAAGGTGCTGGAACTCTGTAAAGCCCAATCCGGGTTAGGCCAGTTATGTACTGATTTTGGGATTGCGACCCCACCGGAATTCATAAAGTATCTAGGGATCAAAATAGGTAGATCGACAGCCTCCCTCTATAGGTTAAATTACGGGCCCTTACTGGATAAGATATTTTCAGATCTAAATAGATGGAAAAATCTCCCCTTAAATCTTGTAGGGCAGTGCCAGCTAATCAAAATGTCGTGTTTCGCGCGACTCCTGTATCCACTACAAATGATCCCAATATTGCTGAAACATAAAGATGTTAAGGCATTAAAAGCGAAATTTGTGTCATTCATTTGGTCCGGAAAAAGACCTAGGATTGGCCTCGATAAATTGATGAGACCGAAGTTAGAGGGAGGGATAAACTTCCCAAATATACGAGGGTATAATTTGGCCTGTCTCTTTAGGCATATATTAGATTGGAATAAGGGCACGGAGTATTACTCTAACTTTAAAGTAGAGAGCAATCTGGGGCACCCGTGGCATCTTATGGCGTTAGTACATAATAAGATTCCAGATTTACCAAAAGAGGTGAAGCGTTCTATATTGCTCAGGGATACGTTAATTACATGGAAGGTCATGCGTAAATTGTTTGGGTTGTCCTATCAATGCTCCAAGTATCTCCAGCTATGGAACTCCCCAGACTTTAAAGAAGGACGAACGAACCCTATGTTTAAGCAATGGAAAGATAATAGTGTCTCTAGATTGGGGCAACTGTTGCATGAGTCGGAGGCGAGGTGGTTGACACTAGAAGAAATAGGAAGTAAGTTTGGGATGGTTAATCCACATGTCTTCGTGTTCCATCAGATAAAGCATTATTGCAAAGCAAAATTGTGGGATATTTCTAGAGAAGCTACATCTAATGCCTTTGATTCCCTTATGAATTCCCGGTCGAAATGCTCTCTTCAGAACCAAATTGCTCCCTGGCACGGCTCAGAGTATTTTTAGGGGTTGGAGTCGGCAGTCAAATAACGAGGAAATAGGGGCGGAAATTGTGTCAGGGTGGGCAGACTTCAGAAGGCATATCATGTCAGAGACATGGAGGGAGTCACAGCTTAAGATCTTGCATAGGGCAATTTATGCTTTCAACATTCCCCCCTCAGCTAGTATGCCGGACAGAATGACTAGCTGCCCGAAATGTATGGAGGCATCCACAGATCTATACCATGGTTTGTGGGGATGCCCCAACTTGAAACCTCTGTGGGAGGATGCTCGCACAATTCTCAGGAATTCTTGTACTAGAGCAGTACCTGTGACGCATAAAGCAGCTCTTTTTCATTTCTTCGCGGGGGAGGGAGGAGTGAATTCAGGTCAAGGGGGCCACCTTCCTGCCATAGCTCACATTATCATAATGGCAGTGAAGAAATGTATATTAGCCAATTGGCTACAGCCATCACTGCCGGATTTGGCACAGGTGTTGGGAGTAGTCAAGAAAGTAATGTGGAACGAATGTCTTCTAGCTAAGAAGGAAAAAGAGACACAGACAAAACGTTTCTTCATTAAATGGCGACACTTTATTGTCAAGTATTGCGGTGATGTTGAAAGGGTTAAAATAGTCAGCCCGTTCACATTAACTAGTTGGTATGCATTAGAAGATCTAAAAGGTACTCTTGGGAAACTCAAGATATGACTGATGATTTGTCATCTAAATTAGGTTGGCCCACCATTGACGGAGCTCATAGAACGCTCGTGGCCCTGCTCTGAATTATCTTATGACTGTCTGGTTTATATGGTTTGTTGGGGGTTGGGTTATCGCTGTACTCATTGTTGTACTTCTGTATGTCATTGTATTGAAATAGACATATGGCGAATGTTGTAAAATTTGGAAAATTCAAATAAAATTTGTGTTAAAAAAAGAAAGGAGTTTCCTCATCCCGTACTCACAGGCTGAGTTGTTTTCTAATGACGCTCCTCACCCACAGCTGCACGTCTGGTGCTCATTTCTACCCTTCCACCTCCGAAGGCACTTAAGAGTTTATTTATAACAATATGTTTTTTCAGTATTTTCATTTTTATAATTCCTGGAGAACACCTTTAAGGGGCCTTAAAGGCTATGTACACCATTGAGGGCATTTTTTTATTATTATTGCATTGTACTTATTTTGAGCTAAAAATCTTTTTTTCGATTGGTCTTTATTAAAAAATATGGAATCCTTTTCTCTGTCCAGAGCTGAGATTCTGTACTTGCAGGATCTAAATTTCCTCTCTGCCCCGTCAGATAGGGAGCTGACAGGTTCCTTATCTCTGCTCTCTGACATTATAAACACTCATTATAGCTCAGTTCTTATCTTACTGATACCAATGTGGCTTAAATAAGTGTTTAGGACCTCTTAGTAGTTTAGAGATAAGGTTTATTAGATGACCAGTAGAAAGTGAAAGTTAGGCCTTGTTCACGCTTCAGTTATTTGATCAGTTATTTCCATCAGTTTTTGTGAGCCAAAACCAGGAGTGGAGGCTACACAGAGATCAGGTGTAATGAAAAGATCTGCTCCTGTTCTGTGTTTTTGACCCACGCCTGGTTTTGGCTCACAATAACTGATGGAAATAACTGATCAAATAACTGAAGTGTGAACAAGGCCTTAGTCACACAGTTAGAAAAACAGTTAACCCTTTTGCGACAGAATGGCTTAATATTTTTAATAAAGGCCAATTGAAAATATGATTTTTAGCCAAAAATGAGTAAAAGGCAATCATAAACAAAAATTGCCTCCGAAGGTGTACATAACCTTAAAGGTGGGCCACTGCCTTTTCACAGCGGCCCGGCCTAATCGCTGCACAGCGGGGGCTCGGCTCTCGCATGCCTGGCTCTAACAGCCTGGACTGGCAGGAGTGCCAGTCTGGGCTGTTTAACTCCTTAGATGCTGCTGGCAATGGCGTTCGCCACATGTAAGCGGTGACAGAGGGAGTGGACTCCCTCTTTCTTCCATCAGCACCCCACAAATGCGATGGCAGGGGACCGATGTGTGTAAAGTCAAACTGGGACCTGGTCTCTCTGGCGCAGCCTGCTGGTCAATGTCAATATAGCACTGAAAATGCAATGCACTATAGCAGGGATGGCCAACCTGAGGCTCGGCAGCTGTTACAAAACTACAACTCCCAGCATGCCCAGACTGCCTACAGCTATCAGCCTACAGCAGGGCATGGTGGGAGTTGTAGTTTTACAACAGCTGGAGAGCCACAGGTTGGCCATCCCTGCACTATAGGGATAGTACATTGTATTTTAGAAGCAATCAAAAGATTGCCTGTTGTGGGACTATTAAGTGGTTAAAACAAAAAAAAAAGCCTTATTAAACAAAAAAAATCAATAAAAGTGTTTTTTTTACATTGAAAAAAACACTTTTCAATGAAAAAAAATTGCAAAAATAAAATCTCTCCCACATATTTGGTATCTCCGGGTCCATAACGACCTGCACTACACAAATATCATGTAAATTATCCCCTACAGGGAATGCCGTAAAATACCAGAATTGCTAATTTATTTTTAGTTGCCACTGAAAAAACTTAATAACATGTGACCAAAAAGTGTTATTTACCCCAATGAAAACTACAATTCATCCCGCAAAAATCAAGCCCTCAACTCCATAGAAAGAAAAATATAAAAAAGTTATGGTCTTGGGATGCAACGATGCAAAAAGATTTTTTTAAAAAAGGGGGTTTTATTGCACAAAAGAAGTAAAACATAAGAAAAACTAAATGTATTTGGTATCACTGTAATCGTACTGACCCAGACAATATAGATATTATGTTCTTTATGCCGAAGAATGAACGCCACAAAATTTATAACATAAAAACTAAGTGGCAGTATTGCTGTTTTTTCCTAACTTTCTCCCAGAAAGAGTTAATAAAAGTTAATTAGAAAGTTAGGTGTACCCCAAAATGGCACCATTAAAACCAACTTGTCCCGCAAAAAAACAAGCCCTCATACAGATACATAGACAGTAAAATAAAAGTTATAGTTCTTGGAAGGCTATGATGGAAAAAATGAAGAAAAACACTTTTACTGTCTGTGACTATCATAGAGCAGCCATGACAGCTCGATCTGTAGTCTCTGAACTCATGATGGCTCATAAATACTCAATGAAGCTAAATTATCAATCTGATAAGAATTTAGGAAAGTACAGATAAGGCTACTTTCACACTCGCGTTTTGGCTTTCCGTTTGTGAGGTCCGTTCAGGGCTCTCACAAACGGTCCAAAACGGATCAGTTTTGCCCTAATGCATTCTGAATGGAAAAGGATCTGCTCAGAATACATCAGTTTGCCTCCGATCAGTCTCCATTCCACTCTAGAGGCAGACACCAAAACGCTGCCTGCAGCGTTTTGCTGTCCGCTTGACGAAACTGAGCCAAACGGATCCGTCCTGACACACAATGTAAGTTAATGGGGACGGATCCGGTTTCTCTGACACAATAGAAAACAGATCCGTCTCTCATTGACTTTCAATGGTGTTCATGACAGATCCGTCTTGGCTATGTTACAGATAATACAAACGGATCCGTTCATGACGGATGCATGCGGTTGTATTATTGTAACGGATCAGTTTTTTCAGATCCATGTCAGATGCGCCCAAAACGCAAGTGTAAAAGTAGCCTAAGGGCTACAGATGGAACCATCAGATCAGCTCTCTGACGGATTCACTATGAAGCAGGAAGCAATTATCTGCAGATGCTCACAGCTGTAGAGGAAAAAACGTTGAAACGTTTTAATAAAAGAAATTGAAAAAAAAAATTTGAACCAAAAGTAGCAGTGATTAAAATGTTCATAGCCTTTAAATAAGGTTCTATAAAAGAAGTGTATTGGACGATAGAGAAATTTTATGACAAATCTACTTCCAAAACAATCAGTGGTATCAGAATATAATGATCTTTCAGGCTGTCAGCAGTATTTTTTTTGCCCGATTCCTGGCATATTTACGGGTTGTAGCCGTATAGTTAATGGGACCAGCGGGCATACAGACAGCTTCCGGCAGTGCTTGATCCAGAGAGCTCCGCAGGCTGTTCCCCGCCAGAACCTTCTGCTGGAACTCTCAAATGCTAGTGTGAAACTAGCCTTAATTGTAACTTCTCACTTTTAGACCCCTTTCACACGGGTGACGTGAACAAATTGCACCCGCACTGAATCCTGACCCATTCCTTTCTATGGGGCTATGCACATGAGCAGTCATTTTCACGCATCACTTCTGCGTTGCGTGAAAATTGCAGCATGCTCTATATTGTGCGTTTTTAACGCAACGCAGGCCCCATAGAAGTGAATGGGGCTGCTGGAAAATCGCAAGCAAGTGCGGATGCAGTGCGATTTTCCCGCAAGGTTGCTAAAAGATGATCGGGATAGGGGCTCGATCTTTATTATTTTCCCTTATAACATGGTTATAAGGGAAAATAATAGCATTCTCAATACAGAATGCTTAGTAAAATGTGTATTAAGGGGTTAAAAATAAAAAACTTAACTCACCTTATCTACTTGATCATGTAGTTGCCGATCTCTTCTCTCTTATTCAATCATTAGCTGCCGGCTAAAGGACCTGTGGTGACGTCACATCACATGGTCCATCACCATGGTGATGGACCATGTGATTGGACCATGTGATGAGCGCAGTGACGTCACCACAGGTCCTTTAGCCGGCAGCTAATAATTGAATAAGAGAGAAGAGATCGACAACTACGCGATCAAATGGATAAGGTGAGTTAATTTTTTTATTTTTAACCCCTCAATCCACATTTTACTAAGCATTCTGTATTGAGAATGCTACTATTTTCCCTTATAACCATGTTATAAGGGAAAATAATAAAATCTCCAGAATACTCAACCCAAACCCGAACTTCACATACTTTCAGCTTCTGATCATTGTACAACATGATCTGCGCTCTAAATCTTACAAGCTCTTATGTGTGGCCTGGATGTCAGTTTCTCTATGCATTTTTATGGAATTCTCTAAAAGCTTTTTTTAAATCTTTTTAATGGTACTACTATTTATGCTCCTAGAAGCGATTCTTTACAATGACTTAGCATCGGTTATTCAATTATTGTTACAATAAAGTTTCTAATACAATCACTCCTATTTTATTCTAGCAGTGTAATAACAACGTGGTCATCTCTTCCTTGCCATAGCATCTCTCCTTCAAAGTGCAGCAGCCCATGTTTCCTGGCTCTCAATAAAACCCCTACAAGTTTATTCGAAATAGTCACATAAGTATCAAACAGCTTTCCAAAGGTGACTCTAGTCAGTCCATCTTCAGCGGGTACCCCGATATTTCTTATGACCCGACACAGTTCCTCTACTTCCTTGCCAAGGTGCCTATGAGCATCTTTTCCTCTCTTCTCTGTAAGGGTGCCAGCTTTGGGTTTGCCATACTCTGGATCCTTAGGGTCAAGATGGGCAGTGCCAGGCTGTATGACGTTGCTGAAAGGGTTCTCTTTCTGATAATCCGCATGCTGCTTTGCCCAGATTTGCCATGAGTTCTTTAGAGCTCCCACTGAGTTGTCGACTTCATTCTCTTCTGCTCTGCTTTTCTGTCCGAATCCATCCATCATTTGGTTTACAGTTGTAGTCATGTGCTGTGTAACATCAAGTAAATATTAGGCATGACAAATTGAAGGCCGTGAGGTCAAATCCTGAAGGTGTACGTTATATCAAACAGTTAGGCTGCATTCCATTGGTCATTTGGTCAATATTATATCTTTTATGTCAAGGACTAAAGTGTGTCTGTTTAGTTGAAAGCAGAAAAACTTTTTCAAACAAAAATATTCTTCCTCAGATGGGATCTTCTATAGCAGGGGTGCACAACCTGCGGCCCGGGGACCACATGCGGCCCTCAAACATCTGGTAAAAGCCATGTAGGTCTATGTCTTATGGCTTCTTACATGTATCTTTCATGTATTCTCCTATTTGATGGGAGTCCTAGAACTTTAACTAGACATTTATAGTATAAACTGTATGTTCAATATGCCAAAAATACAGTATTTCAGTTGGTAATACCCCTTTAAGTTTTATTTTTGGCCCTTGGAATTGGTTTAGGCTGACAATGTGGCCCCTAACCAGAAAAGGTTGTGCACCCCTGTTCTATAGTTACCAGCAAGTATACAAACCAGACACGGACTGAAATGTTTCCTATGGTTTTATTCACACATTACATATTTGGACAGTATTTTGCATCAGTGTTTTGAAGACCAAAAAAAGACTGGATGCAAAAATGAGAAGTATAAACCTTTTAATTATGGTATATTTGCCCTACGTTCAGGATCTAGTTTGCAGTTCTCTCCCACATGGTGGGTAGAGACTAGCTCCCATCCACTGCACACAGAAAGAAGAGGAGAATCTGCTTCCTAACCTTCTCTTATGCACTCAGAGGCAGTCCTAGGATCATGGAGGACATTACAGAGAAGTACTTATATATATGGCTGTGAATAAAGCACTTAGGAAGTTTATACCTCAGCCTCATGTAGCTCCAGCAGTCTGCTTGTTTGTGTGTGCTCCTGCTTACTCCTCCTATCTCCATAGACTTATCATATCAGCATTAACGTGTAATATGACCCTCCTGTGGAGCTGCTTCTGTCTAGGATGCATTAACGTGTAATATGACCCTCCTGTGGAGCTGCTTCTGTCTAGGATGCATTAACGTGTAATATGACCCTCCTGTGGAGCTGCTTCTGTCTAGGATGGGATTAAAGCATTTTTCAAAGTGAAAAGCAATTAGTAGGTGGGGAGGGGAGAGGTAAACAGCTGATAACATAAAAACTAGTTAGTTCTCACTGATAAGACATATTACAAAATTTCTTGTGGTCATTTGTACTATTGGTTTGTAATAGTAATGTTGTGTGAACATTTATTGATCATTGATTCATGAAAAGTTATAAAACTTTGTCATCTACTTTCAGTTTGTCCATTTGCTGTTAGTCAGCAAGGGGTTCCCGGGAAAACATCAACAACAAGACCTGCTCAGAGACTTTTTACAAAACAGTAACTATATCTGTGCCAAATTATAGCTCTGGACAAGTACTATACCAAGCTTCTGTGAGACAGGAATGGCATTAGGCTAATTTCACATGAGCATGTGGGGTCTATGAGCAACCGCGACTTATCTGAGCCAAATTCTGTGCATCATAGTGATCTGTGAGGTTGTGAGTTTCAAACTGATCGTGAGTCTACTGACCTGTACAGAACAGTAGACCCTCATTTGGGCTGGAACTTACAGCATCATAAATCATTATGATGGAGTGAGTTTGGGTAAGCCAAGCCATGACTGTCTGGGAAGTCTAGCCGTTTTACGCTAAGCGGTTTTCCCTGACCTTACTTGCCCTGTGTAAAATGAGCATCAGGGGTTCCCCAGTAGCAGAAACATTTTTAAAGGGGTTGTCGGGGTTCAGGGCTGAACCCGGACATAAGCTCCCCTTCACTCTTTTAGCATGTAGGATAGGAGCATCGGAGCATTTCCTTGCTCTGATGCTCCGCTTGCATTGAGCAGGGAAAGGTCTGTTTGTTGTGAGCCAGTGATATACCGGGCTTTACAACACTATGCTAGGCAGAGACTTCTGCCTAGCAGAGAGCCTAGTGAAGACACCGGCACAAATGGGCAGTGTATAGCGCTGTTCTGGGCTGGTTTAGAGGTGGGTACTAGTGAAGTCTCCGCCTAGCATAATGTTGTGAAGCCCGGTACATCCCGGTTCACAATAAACAAAGCGCAAGGCAAAGGGAGCATCTGAGAAAGGAAATGCTCTGATGATCCTATTGAACATGCTAAAGGAGTGAAGGGGAGCTTATGTCCGGGTTCAGGGCTCATACGCAGTTCCCACAGTCCCCGGTGCACTAACCACCTCAGCGTCACAAACCTCTCCCCTGACCTAATAGTTCACTGTCCTGTATCAGTGTAGGTAAAATGTAGAAAAACAATAGTGCCGTCCTAAACCATAGCGAATTCTCAGCTATGAGAAGTATTAGATCTCTATGGATTTTCAGAACTTAATTATACAAAGATAAAAGAAGCACTACAGGAGGATCTGCTACTGCAGTGAATGACATTACTAGCCGCTTGATATCAGAATAATGAACTCAGTTCTTGGCCGCCGTTGCATCATGGATCTGCAGTCTGACCACTGGAGTCTTACAGCATTTGCTGTGTCAGCAAGAACTCAAGGTGAGTCTCATAGACTTGCGTAGAGAAACATAGCTCTGGATAGCAGATGCTGGAGAACTCTGGTGATCACACTGCAGGTCACAAAATGCAACAGCGGCCAGGAACGTAGTTCATTATCTTAGAGCAGGGGTGGATTGGCCTTTAGGATAAATCCCCATGGGCCAGTTAGGTTCCCAAAAAAGGCCAGTTCGTCAATGACGACCCATAAAGCAGCACATGATGTGACATCATCAGTAATGCTCGTCATCCATACAAAACAGGCATAGTCTATGTTCGAGCCACAACCTCTGCATGGTGACATGACATAATAGCGCTCTTCCTCTTGGTTAACAAGCTCACATATAGGATGCAGTGTACTGCTATAGGGCTGTATATGTAATAATCCATCTAGATATCAGTATAGGGCTGTCTATATAATTCTGGTGTTCTATATCGCACTATACATGTAATGACTTGCCTTTATGTATCACTACAGGGCTCTATATATAATGTGGATGTTCCATATTTGACTATATAGTGGATTATAGGGGTTGTAGCGCTGTGCTCTTTTTTCTAAAAGGGGAAGTCCGTTGTATTTTTGCATCATTCCCACTGACTTTTTTTAGATTTTTTTCTAGGGCCACTTTAAGTAGTAAAGGACCTGGTAATGTGATTCTCTGCTGTTTGCAGATAGAGAAGAAGTACTTCGGTACTCCAATTTCAAAGTCTTCAATAGTTTATTTCCACCAAAAGTACAGCAACGTTTCGACTATTAGTTCTTTATCAAGCTTGATAAAGACCCAATGGTTGAAACGTTGCTGTACCTGGTGAAATAAACTATTAGGCTTTGAAGTAGACCAGTCTCTTCTCTACCTGCATATTGAAGAGGACCTAGAACCCGGGACCTAACATTGCAGGCACCGCCACTGAATGGACAACCTGAGAAGGTTTTGTTAGTAGTGCTGTCCTAATGAACTGTGATTCTCTGCTGTATCCTAGTTTACAAACAAAAGCCACCATAAAAAAATCTCAGACTGCGGCTTTAAGGTTTATTTTACTGAGAACTGATAAAAATGGCAGTAGTGTAAAAACAGCTTAGCAAAAAAATGCAGATTGCCATATTACCAGTAGAGGGCGCTGATACAATGTCTGTGGCCTATTCAAGCATCCATATTCATACCTATTCTCACAAACAGTAAAAAGTAATCTGAAGCACTCATAAATAACAACCAGCAGTTGTATTAAAGTGTATGTTTTACTTCCGACCTAATTAAAATGGTTTTCTGAGATTTTTATGCTGATGCCCTATCCTCTGGATAGCAATAATAATGTTCAGAGCAGCACTCAATACCCTGAAGACATAAACTGGAATACATCAGCCCATCAAGACCTCAGATCAATCTTGGTGCTCCGATCAATGAAAGAAAACAAATTGACGGCAGCATCTCCAGAAGTGAAATTTATTCACAGTGGGTCCATGAAAAACATGTGCAAAATTATTGGCGAATTTTGCACATGTTTTTCATGGACCCACTGTGAATACATTTCATTTCTGGAGATGCTGCCGTCAATTTGTTGTCCTTCTATCCTCTGGATAGGTGATTGGTGGGGGTCCAACACCCGGGACCCTTGCCGATCAGCTGTTTTGAGAAGGCAGCGGCCCTCCTGTGAGCGCAGCTGCCTTCTCACAGCTTCCCAAACACAGCTCCATACATTGTAAAGCTGCTGTGCTTGGTATCACGCTCAGCCCCATTCACTCGAATAGGGCTGAGTTGCTCCTGTGACACATGAGCATGTCGTCACTCGGCCTAGGAAAAGCGGACTGAAGGCCACGGCGCTACTTCTAGCGCTGTCGTGTTCTTGCAAAGCTGATCGGCGGAGGTCTCAGGTGTCGGACCCCCACCAATCAAATACTGAGGATAGCTCATCAGTAAAAAAAAAAAAAAATCTCCGAGAACCCCCTTAAGGGATTATGATTCTCTTCGTTCATGGCCTGTCATTAAGGCCCAGGCACATAAGCGGATAATCGTATTAATGTTTCCTGTAACCTAATAAAGAAAAATATCAGTAGTACTTTTTAACCGCTTACCGACCGCCTCACGCAGGATTGCGTCCTGCGGGCGGTCGGTCTGTTCCTCCTTGACGCGCCCGCGCGTCATCTCGCGAGAGGCGAGATTTCCTGTGAACGCGCGCGCGCACGTGCGCGCGTTCACAGGATCACGTCGGGGAGAAGGTAAGCTACAGCCTGCCAGCGCTGATCGTGCGCTGGCAGGCTGTAGAAGTTAAAAATGGCATATCAGACGCTGTTTTGTTAACAGCGTCTGATATGCTTGCTGATCGTTCCTTTGGTGGTCCCATTTGCTTGGGACCACCAAAGAAACTTTTATAAGTGCACCAAAACACCACACAGACCCCCCCACCCATCCACCCCACCCCCACTGATTAACCCCTGATTAACCCCGATCACCCCATGTCACCCCCTGTCACCCCCTGACACTAATTACCCCACTGTAAGGTTCATTCAGACGTCCGTATGTGTTTTGCGGATCCATGGATCCACGGATCCGCAAAACACGGACACCAGCAATGTGCTTTCCGCATTTTGCGGATCCGCACATTGCCAGAACTATATAGAAAATGCCTTTTCTTGTCCGCAATTGCGGACAAGAATAGGACATGCTCTATCTTTTGCGGAGCTGCGGCCGGATGCTTGGGGGCCGAAACCCGGAAGTTTGCGGCCGCAGCTCCGCAAATGCTGATGCGGCGAGCGCATAGTGTGCTCTCCGCATCACCGCCAGCCCCATTCACACTGAATGGGTCCAGCATCTATTCCGCAGAATTGCGGAATAGATGCGGACATTTTTAGCGGACGTGTGAATGGGGCCTTACTACTTTTTTTTTGCACATTTTTGGCAGAGATTTATTCATCCACATTGATCGATGCGAATGAGGAAATCTGTGCCGTTTTGTTTTTTTGCACATTTTTGGGCAGAGATTTTTTCATCCACATTGATTGATGCGAATGAAGAAATCTGTGCCGTTCATTTTTTTTCTTTTTCAGTGCAGAGGCTGAACGGGAAAAAATCTCATTACTCGTCTGCTCAATATAAGGAGAATCGCAGAAACTCCTAATGCTGGCCATACGTGTAATGATTGCGGAGACCCTCAAATGCCAGGGCAGTACAAACACCTCACATGTGACCCCATTTTAGAAAGAAGACACCCCAAGGTATTCCGTGAGGGGTATGGCGAGTTCATGCAAAATTTTATTTTTGTCACAAGTTAGTGAAATATGAGACTGTAAAAAAAAAAAAAGAAAAACAATTTCCGCTAACTTGTGCCAAATTTTTTTTTTTCTGTGAACTCGCCATGCCCCTCACGGATTACCTTGGGGTGTCTTCTTTCCACAATGGGGTCACATGTGGGGTATTTCTACTGCCCTGGCATTTTAGGGGTCCTAAAGCATGAGAATCCAAATGCGTAAAAATGCCCTGTGAAATCCTAAAGGTACTCATTGGTTTTAGGGCCCCTTTGCGCATCTTGGCTGCAAAAAAGTGTCACACATGTGGTGTCGCCGTACTCAGGAGAAGTAGGGCAATGTGTTTGGGGTGTATTTTTATATATACCCATGCTGGGTGTGAGAAATATCTCTGTAAACGACAACTTTTACATTTTTTTATTCAAAGTTGTCAGTTTACAGAGATATTCTCACACAAAGTATGGGTATATGTAAAAATACACCCCAAAACACATTGCCCTACTTCTCCTGAGTACGGCGATACCACATGTGTGCCACTTTTTGCAGCCAAGATGCGCAAAGGGCCCTAAAACCAATGAGTACCTTTTAGGAGGGCATTTTTACGCATTTTCTTCTCACGCTTTAGGGCCCCTAAAATGCCAGGGCAGTATAAATACCCCACATGTGACCCCATTTTGGAAAGAAGACACCCAAGGTATTCGCTGAGGGGCATAGTGAGTCCATGAACAATTTAACTTTTTGTCAAAAGTTAGCAGAAAGGTAGACTTTATGAGAAAAACAATAAAAATCAATTTCCGCTAACTTGTGCCAAAAAAATCTTCTATGAACTCGCCATGCCCTCACAGAATACCTTGGGGTGTCTTCTTTCCAAAATGGGGTCACATGTGGGTATTTATACTGCCCTGGCATTTTAGGGGCCCTAAAGCGTGAGAAGAAAAATGCGTAAAAATGCCCTCCTAAAGGTACTCATTGGTTTTAGGGCCCCTTTGCGATCTTGGCTGCAAAAAGTGGCACACATGTGGTATCGCCGTACTCAGGAGAAGTAGGGCAATGTGTTTTGGGGTGTATTTTTGCATATACCCATACTTTGTGTGAGAAATATCTCTGTAAATTGACAACTTTGAATAAAAAATGTAAAAAGTTGTCGTTTACAGCAATATTTCTCACACGCAGCATGGGTATATGTAAAAATACACCCCAAAACACATTGCCCTACTTCTCCTGAGTTCGGCGATACCACATGAGTGGCACTTTTTGCAGCCAAGGTGCACAAGGGGCCCTAAAACCAATGAGTACCTTTAGGATTTCACAGGCCATTTTTACGCATTTGGATTCTCACGCTTTAGGGGCCCCTAAATGCCAGGGCAGTATAAATACCCCACATGTGACCCCATTTTGGAAAGAAGACACCCAAGGTATTCCGTGAGGAGCATGGCGAGTTCACAGAATTTTTATTTTTGGCACAAGTTAGCGGAAATTGATATATATATTTTTTTATTTTGTTTTTTTACAAAGTCTCATATTCCACTAACTTGTGACAAAAATAAAATTTTACATGAACTCGCCATGCCCCTCACGGAATACCTTGGGGTGTCTTCTTTCCAAAATGGGGTCACATGTGGGGTATTTATACTGTCCTGGCATTTTAGGGGCCCCTAAAGCGTGAGAAGAAGTCTGGAATCCAAATGCGTAAAAATGCCCTGTGAAATCCTAAAGGTACTCATTGGTTTAGGGCCTTTGCGCACTCAGCCTGCAAAAAGTGTCACACATGTGGTATCCCGTACTCAGGAGAAGTAGGGCAATGTGTTTGGGGTGTATTTTTATATATACCCATACTGTGTGTGAAAAATATCTCTGTAAACGACAACTTTTAAAAAATTTTATACAAAGTTGTCAGTTTACAGAGATATTTCTCTCACCCAACATGGGTATATGTAAAAATACACCCCAAAACACATTGCCCTACTTCTCCTGAGTACGGCGATACCACATGAGTGACACTTTTTGCAGCCTGGGTGCGCAAAGGGCCCAAATTCCAACGAGTACCTTTAGGTTTTACATGGCGGCTCACAATTTAGCCCCGCCCAAAATGCCAGAACAGTACAAACACCCCACAAATGACCCCATTTTGGAAAGTAGACACCCCAAGGTATTCACTGAGGGGCATAGTGAGTCCGTCTGAGATTTCTTTTTTTTTGCCAGAAGTTAGCAGAAATTGAAACTTTTTTTTTTTTTTTTTCTCAGAAAGTGTCATTTTCCGCTAACTTGTGAAAAAAATGAAATGATACATGAACTCACCATGCCCCTCCGCGAATACTTTGGGGTGTCTTCTTTCTAAAATGGTGTGATTTGGGGGTATTTATACTATCCTGACATTCTAGCACCTGAAGAAACATGACAGGGGCTCAGAAAGTCAGAGCTGCTTCAAAATGCAGAAATTCACTTTTTGCACCATAGTTTGTAAACGCTATAACTTTTACCCAAACCAATAAATATACACTTATTGGACTTTTTTTATCAAAGACATGTAGAACAATAAATTTAGAGAAAAATGTATATAGAAATGTAGTTTTTTTGAAAAATTTTACAACAGAAAGTGAAAAATGTCATTTTTTGCAAAAATTTCGTTAAATTTGTATTAATGGCAAAAAAGTAAAAATGTCAGCAACAATGAAATACCACCAAATGAAAGCTCTATTAGTGAGAAGAAAAGGAGGTAAAATTCATTTGGGTGGTAAGTTGCATGACGGAGCAATAAACGGTGAAAGTAGTGTAGTGCGGAATTGTAAAAAGTGGCCTGGTCATTAAGGGTGTTTAAGCTAGGGGGGCTGAAGTGGTTAAATGCCCATGCGACAATATTTTGTGGCACTGTTGTGTTTGCACCATTGTGCACACTTGGGAGTGGCGGGAAAACAGACTTACCAACATTTACACCTAGAAAGAGGCATAAATGTTGGCAAACAAACTACCAGCGGTATGCCTAATCCTCCAGCAGCGCAAAGGGGAAACAAAGACCAGAGTAAAAAGCCGGTCTTTATAAGTAACCCCCAGCTTTGTAGTTTTTCCGTAAGAATCTTATCCATTTTAAATCCGTTTTTCACGTATGTGAAGAATACCTGAAGACAGCAACCAGCTGTGAAAGCAGACAAGAGATTTTAATACTGATGACCTGTCCTCTGAATAGGTCAACCGTATCTGATTGGTGGGGGTCTGACACCCAGGTCTCCCGCCAATCAACTGTTTGAGAAGGCACAGGCGCTCTTGTGAGCACTGCTGCCATCTCCGTGCTCACCAAGCACAGCGCGGTACATTGTGTAGCAGCTGTGCTGGGTATTGGAGCTCAACCTCATTCACTTCTATGGGGCTGAGCACTACATAGGCCACGTGACTGATGAACGTGTCATCCCTGGCCTAAGAAAAGCTGAGAGAAGGTGGCGGTGCTACTGTGAGTGCTGCTGCCTTCTCGAACAGCTGATCAATGGGGATCTCAGACCGATTAGATACTGATAGGAGAATAGGTCATCAGTAATAAAATCTCAGAAAACCCCTTTAATGTGGATGCCATTCACATGCTTTTTTTTTTTTTTTTTTTTTTGTACTTAAATGGAGCAGTCCTGCATGAAAAACTCCTGAAGGTAGTACATGCTGTGATTTTTCCTAAATGAAGAGATGCTCAGTGAGAAACAATGGTCATGTGAAAAACATTGAAATGAATGGGTCAGGGTTAAGTCCAGATGCTATTACTGTAAAAACGGACCGCATCCAGATGGTAAATGCGCTCTTGTGAAATAAGCCTTACAAGACAGAGTGGTAGGACAACAAGGCTGTGGCTCCCTGCTCTAACACAGGCTTCAACTATGTCGGCATCCCGCGAACGCCGATTTGGCTGAGAGTAGTATTTGCCCTGCCCCGCACCATAAACATGGGCCCAGGTCCGCCTGTCCTCCTTGAGCACCCTCACTAGCTACACCTCTGCCTACCTTATACTAGGACATCATGGAGACCAACTGGAATGGGGGAATTTCTGGATGCCACAATGATTGCAGGTTGTAATAGTCTAAAAAATTACTTTCAGCTGCAGAGCCAAATGGAAAAGGCCTCATTCCTGCCCTTCTATAGGGGTTATACTGTTATAGATATATTTTATGTGAAACACAGTTGTATTGGTAATCCGCACACATATTGGACTGTTGATGCAAGCCTGTAAATCCACATAGTGTGTGAAGCATCTAATCAACATCAAACTGCATACCTGCTGGGCCAGTGAGATAAGCTTAGCGCATGTAAGATACAGAAATAGGATACTGTACTATCACTGGGCAGGTGGCCACTAGCATAGTCACATATAACTGCACTCAGAGTGTAGGCTTAGTCATCAGATACTTTTAATGATTTTTATTGAGTGAGGCATTTAAGTTTAGGATTACTGTTTTACTGGTATTAAACTCAAAGGCCCTGATTTATCAGGACCGGCGTGTGCTGCGCTGCCAGAGGAGGCATTTAATTTATGACCTTATAAATTAAGTGCCTCCTTCAGCAGTCCATTTGCCAGTTTCTGGCTTAAATGAGGATAAATGTCCCGGAGCCGATAGCCCCACCCATGCAACACACCACCTTTTCAGGATAGGACGTCATAAAAATGCCAATTGCAGCTATGACATTTTAAAAAGTCACCAAACCAGGTTTTGCATCTTTTTAATGGGAGAAAACTGGCACAGGCGAATTTATCATCCCCCCCCCCCTGTCAATCAAGGACAGCAGGGTGTGGAGTGAGCTAATTTGCATATTACAGGAGTAAGAATTGTGCAGTAAGGGGGGCATCAATAAACATAACAATAGCAGAGTTAGATTCTGATGACATTAGCAAACTACAACTCCCAGCATGCCCAGACTGACAACAACTATCAGCCTACAGAAGGGGATGGTGGGAGTTGTAGTTTTACAACAGCTGGAGAGGCGCAGGTTGGCCAGCCCTGATCTAAACAATGCACAATCTTTACAGTTCATACCACACAAACAATACTGTCCTGATCCACTACAGCTATATATTTAAGCCATATTTCAGGGTAACGCAAATCTACTTGCAATTCAGGTATTTACCGTCCGGTAAATCTGATCGTACAGAGTTCATGCACGTGTTGTCCTATGTCTGAATAGTCCCAGTATGGGGAGCAGACCAGAGACCTTTGCAGCCTATTATCTCAGCTCAGGCAGCTCACCCGTCATGTGCCCCTGGCGTAGCCAGTCACAGCTTCATTCTCTGCCCAGATTACACTGCTATATATAGAGATTCTCTTGGTTTGGGCGAGGCCGCACTTACTTCCTCCCACATAACAATTTATCAGGACTTACTCCAGGGAGAATGAGAGAACAATGCTGCACAGTTTCATAATCATACAAATAAAAATATGCCCTGCGTGTGGAAAAAGTCTTACAATACAGTAGCTGGCAGGAAGAAAGGAGCTGATTGTGTTTCTGGGTTGTAGATTAGGTTAGATTTGAAGATGCTATATTTCTCAATTTTTTCATGTGATGCCATACTTTAAATGGGGTTATCCAGGAAAAGATATTTATGACTTATCCATCAGTATCAGATCTGTGGGGTGCAACACCCGGGACCCCCGCCAATCAGCTGCTAGAAGAGGCCTTTAGCGCCGCAGCTTCTTTCTAGGCCATGTGATGTCTCTGTACACCAGTCATATCGCCTAGTTGCAGCTCAGTCCATTCAAGTCTGTGGGGCTGAGCTGCAATACCAAGCACTGCCACTGTACGATGGATTGTGCTGTCTTTAGAAAGCTGCCAAGAGCATGCATCGCTCACCCAAGCTTCGGTGAGCGTGGCGGCTCACTAAAACAGCTGATCGGCTGTGATTTGGACCCTCGCTGATGTTATATTGATGACCTATCCTGGGTTGTGCGGGTTCAGAGCTGAACCCGAACATATCCCTATTTTCACCCAGGCAGCCCCCCTGACTTGAGCATTGGAGCTGAATCGCGCAGGGCAAAGGCATTTTGTGGAGTTCCTGTGACGTATCAGGCTCTCCTTAGGGCTGCCGGGTGGAGGCTTCCGCCCAGCAGTGAGCCGGTGACGTCACCGGCACTGATTTACAGGCTAGGGCAGCGCTAAAGCCCGCCCATCAGAGCCGGTGACGTCACCGAACACACTGCTGGGCAGAAGCCTCCGCTCGGCAGTGTGTTATTGTAAATAAAAGAGCCCTTGCCCTGGATCGCGCAGGGCAAGGGAGCGCATCGGAGCATGAACTGCTCCGATGCTCAAGTTAGGGGGACTGCCTTGGTGAAATTATGGGTATGTCCAGGTTCAGCTCTGAACCTGGACAACCCCTTTAAGTTTTCCAGGATAACCCCTTTAAATTGATCTACGTTATAGATTACATTAAAGGGGTTTCCAAGTGTTTTATACTGATGCCCTATCCTCAGTATAAGTCATCAGTCCGACTCCTGGCACCGCACAGATCAACTGCACTGCTCCAGTGAGCACCACAGCCTCCTCGCAGCTTACCCTGGGCCTTTGTGCAGCTCAGTTCCATTCAAGTGAACAGGATTGAGCTGCTATACTAAGCTCTGCCACTATGCTGATAAGTGGAGATGGAGGCATTTATATTATAACATTTCTTGTCACTGCTTGTATTATTGATTTACAGGACAAAATGACAGTGGTTAATCTAAGCAGCGAAAGCAGGTAATGGGTGACACAGGTAAGGGCATCTTCACCTCGGCGTTAGTTATCCGGAAGGCTGTTCCAACAGAGGAATAGCTTGCTGGCATTCAATGTATCCGGCCTAGCCGGATACTGCTCTTCACGACCGGATCCCCATTAACTATAATTGGATCCAGCCGCTTTCTGGCCTGAATACATGCAGTGCTTTTTGTCCAGCATTTATGCTAGAACAGGCCACCGGATCTCCTAACACTAGTGTGAACCTAGCATAAGCAGTTTGTAAGAGGCTTCCTTCTAGGAAGACAGCCATGCAGTTCAATTTGATGCAGTGTGGTCTGAGCACTGACAGGCTGACCCCCCACCTCTTTAAACTCTGCAGCAATGCTGGCAGCACTCATACGTCTATTTTGAAAAGACAACCTCTGCATATGACGCTGAGAACATGCACTCAACTTCTTGGGTCAACCACGGCGAAGCCTGTTCTGAATGGAACGTGTCTTGGTAAACCGCTGTATGGTCTTGGCCTCCGTGTTGCAGCTCAGTTCCAGAGTGTTGGCAATCTTCATATTGCCTAGGCCATTAGTGGCGAACCTATGGCACGGGTGCCAGAGGGGGCACTCAGAGCCCTCTCTGTGGGCACCCGCGCCCTAGAAAAAGTCTAAGGTGTACCAATATGCCTTAGACTGTTTCTGCCATTCATCAGCACAGGGCACACTATGAAAGGCACAGGCAGCGCATTGAATGTAGGCAGGCTATTATAGCTACAGTGAAGACTAATATAGTGGCTCCCCCTCTCAGATATAAAATATATTGGTGCTCTGCCTGCGGTGCACCCTCTGCCATGTATATTAAAAAGAGATCAATATTTATATAAATGATAGGCACTAAATATCCCCGAGTTGCATAGATATATCACGCAGATATATATATCTCTATCTGATTAAAACATAGAATAATTCATATAAAGTAAAATAATGCACATAAAAATGGCATAAATATTTCTATAATATATTTATAGATGATAGCTATAGACCCTAGCTAATCTTCACATATATATGACAGCAATTGATATGACAGTGATTATTATAATTTAAAACACATATTGGCTCCAGACCCCTATACTAAATCTATGATGTGTTGTATATTAGATGAATAGATATTCAGGTCACTGTAGATGGTTAATAGATAGTTATTAGTACTGATCTTCTAACTGATTATTTAAAAAAAACTATTTAGCTCCGTGGCAATAGGTCCATAAGTTCATAGGTAGGTTAATATATTCCATCCATATTATTATAGTACGCATTAAAAAAATTATGAAAATATAAAAAAGTATAAAAATTGTATAAATAAATATATATAGGTATGCAGAGACGTCTTGTTCAGTTGGTATATTAGTTGTATAGATAATCAGATATCCTCTAATACTCATGTATCAATATCATCATGTCAAATTCATATGTTAGTGTAAGGGAAAATAAGGCAAGTCTCTCATTCAACACTTAATTACCAGGTATAGGGTGATGCAATGTAGCATATGTTACTTTACCGCCCGGAGGAATTGATCAGCAATTCAAATGTATTGTTCCCTGTTTGTATTTCTCCTTCTTTCAGCGCTTGAGTCCCATGCTGCAGCCGCTAGCTGAGCTATGCTCGCTTCTCCCAGTTTCTCACCTGGCGTCCCAGGTGGTTGGGGGTTGGTCTTTGGTTAGCTCGAAGGATTACTAATATACTTGCAGGCTCAATAGATCTAGGTCTAGGACTTCTCTATATGCGCTGATGATGAAGATAACAGTAGTTTTGGATCCAAACTCGTATTCTTAGCCATGTTAAAACCAGATAATTCTCTACTTTAAATGTTCCACATTTCATTTCTATTTAGAGGTATATGCGAACAGCATGCGGTTTTGATGCATTTTTCATGCGTTTTCGTCAGATATTACAGTTTTATCAATTTTCGGATGTTTCATTCATAATGGACCTATGAAAAAACACGATTATGGACATATCTACTTCCCCTGTCACGGCTGTATGTGAGCAACAAGAGCATACACAGTGAATTAGCTACTGACCGGACCCAAACTAGGGAACATAAAGGGTGACCCCTGTCAGACCCTAAAAGCTCTCCCTATGCTGCTAAGCCCATGTCCAGATCCAGATGGCGGATCGAGACATGCCCACGTACCTAAGGCTGATGACCACTGTAACCCCTACAATAATGGAAGGGGCACGGCCACCAGTGCCCTGCTCAGTATATGGACGGAACCGGGGTCGCCTCAGATCCAGTCAGCAAACAAACAGAAACACACAATGTCTGCACACTTAACTGAAGGAGCTGCAGCAGCAGTGAAAACAGATCCAAAGTCAGCAGACAATATCCGAAGTACTTGCTTCAGCAGAACACAGGTCCAGTGAAAAGATATCACACAAGTGAAGATACTCAAGCGAGAGATACAGCTCAAATGGAAAGTATAATCCGCACCCTACAAAGGAGGAGGGTTGATTTAAAGGCAGAGCAATCAAACACAGAAGGGACAGCTGGGAGGAAGGAAACAGAAAGTAAAGACCTCATCACAGGGGCGGAGAAACAGAGCAGAGAGAACTCCTCCAAGCTCTAGTAGTGACATCATCACAGGGGTGGAGAAACAGCTGTGAGAATGTCTCAAAGCTCTGGTAGTGACATCCCCTCAATATTTTTTCTCTCATTGTTTCCATATTCTTTTTTGTTCTTAAAATTTTTAATTTTTTATTATATTTTTAATATTTTTCGTATTTTTTTTCGTCTCTATTCTTCCTTAGATGAGAACCTTAGAGGATTTGAAATGCAGCTATGGGGTGGTGGCCGCCCAGAGAGAAGACATTGAGGTGCTGGTATTACAGCCAGACCTCGATTTCCTGTCTCCAGAGGGCACACACTCCGAATCTACAGGAAACCAAACAATTCCATGTCTGCATTGAGGCCTCCAGGTAGCATAGTGTCAAATTCAAATATTGAATGCCTCCTCTCCATTGTCTGTTAACTTTTTGAAAAGCAACAAAAGTAAGTAAAGATGGATCACTGTTGTGTTGCTCTGTAAAGTGTTTTGATACCGAGTGTTGCTCGACGTTACCGTCTCCCGCGCTGTATGCTAATTACTGCTATCGGAACACCAGCGTCCTGGCTGTGACGCTCTGCGCTGCTATTGGACAGCGCTACAGCCAGGGAGAAGGAACGCCCAGGGAGAAAAGCTGATGTCTCCTACCTGGTGTTCCAATAGTAGTAATTAGCATACAGCGCGGGAGACCGTAACGGGGGCCACAGCGGGCAAACGGAGTGGCGCCTAGATATAATAGTAAGTGCAGGGAGATCCCTGGGTGCCGCTCTACATGTCCTGCTACTTAGTTAACAAAGTCCGGACCCATGAAAGGTCCGCTTGAGAAGGTAAGTCTCATTGGTGGCACAGTGGCCACAGCCCTTCCCCTACTCCTCTCTTCACTGCTCATTGGTGGCGCAGTGGCCACAGCCCCTCCCCTACTCCTCTCTTCACTGCTCATTGGTGGCGCAGTGGCCACAGCCCCTCCCCTACTCCTCTCTTCACTGCTGACTGGTGGCGCAGTGGCAGCTGCATTACTGTGGGGAGGGAGGGAGGGACTCTCTCCTTCTCCACTGTGCTGGCTCTAATGTGCCCAGGACGTTTTAGAGGCAGTCAGCACTCAAGTGCGACTGCCCCTATGACGTCACTAAAAATACAGCGGTAATTAAGAAACAGCCATATCTGTTTCATACTGGTATATTGCCCAACCCTATTCTGGAGTATTTCATAAATAAGTATTTTGTGACTTCATTAAAAGTCTGTGAGACCCACAGAGGTAGCCAAGTACAGCACTCAGCTATCTCCAACCCACTTAGAATGGAGCAGAGCCATGAACACTGCACCACCACTCCTTTCCAACCCTTTTAAAGCAGTGTTCCTCAACTCCAGTCCTTAGGGCCCACACAATGACATTTGTCGCACCATTTTTATAATGATAGTCTATGCTGTCGCACTGCGACATGCTGCGACACGACAGTCGCAAAAAAATTATTCGTAATTGATTTTTCTGCGACTGTCGCGTCGCAGCATGTCGCAATGCGACACCAATATAAAAATTGGCGTGTTGCAGTGTAGCTGTGCCCTATGTGTCGCGCAACACATGTCATCGTGTAGACCTAGCCTAGTGATCAGTTTTAAGGATTTCCTTAGTATTCAGCAGGTGATATAATTAGTTTCAATGCATCAGATATTGATTCTTTGGGATATTCTCAAATCATGACTGGTAGGTGGGCCCCGAGGACAGGAGTTGGGGAATACTGGTTTAAAGGGTTTGTGTTTGTGAGCAGTTCTGGTTGTGGTAAAAAAGACAATCCTGTCCCATATAGACAAAATAGTCTTTGCTTTGAATAGTTTGATATATTGACGACAGAGTCATAGTACAAGTAGTGTATGGTGGTCCTTTATTGAAAACACAGTAGCATTGAATTACACACTGTATACCAGTCATTCCATGCCATCAGTAATCATCAGAGGTGATACCCACATATCTAATGTATATAAATGCAATGTTAGGTCTTCATTTCAGCTGTGCATTTGCAACAGAGAATAAACAAATGTTGGGTCCGTTCTTAGGCCCCTTGCAGACGAGCTTGAGTGGATTAGGTCTGGATGCATTCAGTAAAAGCTGCGCGATTTCGCAATAAAGCACATTCAGTTTTGTTTGCGATCGCGTTGTTTTTATTGTGGGTGCAATGCGATTTAATGCGTTTTGCACGCGTGTGATAAAAAACGGAATGTTTACAAACAACATCTCTTAGCAACCATCACGCAGTCCCATTCACTTTTATGGGGCCAGCGTTGCGAGAAAATAGCAGAATATAGAACATGCTGCGATTTTCACGCAACGCACAAGTGATGCGTGAAAACCAACGCTCATGTACACTGACCCATTGAAATTTATGGGTCTGGATTCCGTGCGGGCGCAATGCGTTCACATCACACATTGCACCCGCGCAGAGTACTCGCTACTCGCTACAGACGTGTGCATGTGGCATTAGACTGTCTGTTAGCAATTTTGACCACTCAGAGGACCCTATAGGTAACAGGGAAAGCGGACCCTATAGGCAACAGGAAAGCAGTGTTCAGATAACTATGTGCATTGTGTAGGTGATTTAGATGCAGCTGTCTACAGATGGGCGTCTGTGGTTGCTTCATATGATCTAGTTTACATACATGGCTCATTGCATGAAAAATAAGACTCCATACACCACAGCGTCACTTTTAAACACTGCCCCCACCCAAGCTATGCCTTGGTTATTGACTGAATAGCTTTGTAAGCAATTTTGATAGATCAAAAACTACCGTCAGACTCCCTTTTAGAAGCACTGCCCACAGAAACCACAGCTATACCGTGCGCAGTAGTCAAGTGAACACTGGTTCTGTCAATTAAATATTAAACTACTGCAAAAAAAATTAAAAATTCTGGTAACATTGGTTGTGGATGTTTGTTCATGATGAACGGACCATCCCAACCATTAGATTTAAAATAGGTTACAATACAAATGTATAGAAGTAGGCAAGAGTCACTCCATTCAGTATAGTCTTGTATTTCTTGCCCACTAGGATTTATTTAAAAGTGAGTAAAACAGCTGTGGTCTTAAAAAATATATCCATATCTTTGGGTAGTGTTTATCTGCCTTTTTTAGTGCTGGTTGTGCCTTTTTTTACGGATTAGTGAGTGTGAACCAGGTGTACCAGCCAACCGGCTTGACTTTGGCCGAACCCGAAGGGTGCCACTCTGGTGCTCTCCTGGTAAACACCCTCCACCTTCACACATGGATCTGAACCGTGGAGGAGCAACCAGGCCGCCACCTCCCAGGAGAGCCCTGATGCGGCTGGTAGTCAACCCATTGGGGCCAGAATCCATTGCAAGCGCTGGAAGCCCGGGACACAGAAAATGCAGCAAAACTGCAGGAGCAGTCACCAATGCCTGAACGCTTGACTAGAGACCCACACAGCACTTGTAGCGTAGCTGGTAGGAGCTACAGGACAAATTGGCAGCCATGGCGGTAGTGTAGACAGACAAGGCTGGACAACTGGCAGGAAAGACAGGGTTAAACTCAAACATGAACTGAACCGAAACTGAAACCAGAAGGGTAGGAGCACAGACAGGATTGCTAAGTAGAGGCTGAGCTAGCATTACATGGCATTGTGCCTGGTTTAACTGTAAATTTTATGGTGACAGACTCCTTTTAGTTCTCCTTCACTAGAGCAGAGATATGACGAGAGGCATGGTTCTATTTCAATGTGTTTTACATGTCCAACACCCCAATTCGCTCAAGATTCAAGTAAACTTAGATCATTATAGAAACCTACGAAGAACCATGTTAGTTTTACTAGAACCATGGGCCATCTGGATGCTCCAGAATTAAGATGGTCATTATACAGCTGCAAGACCCAAACGTCACGTCGTTCAAGTGAACTAAACTTAAATCACCATAGGGTACCTTTGTCAAAGTTCAGCTCACGTTCCAGATCTTCTGAAAACATTATGGCCTGAGGCTTTAAGGCGGATATACACTGCCTGACCGAGCAGGCACTTATGGGAACGGATAACTGCCTGCTCGTCAGTGTAGGTAAGAGCCACATTTAGGCTACATGCACACGACTGTATGTGTTTTGCGGTCTGAAAATTGCGGATCAGCAAAAACAAAACGGATGACATCTGTATGCCATCAGTTTTTTTTTTGCGGATCCATTGTAACAATGCCTAAAACGGACAAAAATAGGACATGTTCTATCTTTTTAGCGGAGCTACGGAATGGACATACTGATGCGGGCAACACACATTTTTTGTGGACCCTTTGAAATAAATTGGTCCGCATTCAATCCGCAAAAGAAAAAGGTACGGACACGGAAACCAACAACGTTCGTGTGCATGTAGCCTTACATGCATCAATCACCTCCACTGTGTGGGGACAAGTGATCATCACTGCCATCGCTCATCTTCATACTCATTCATTGTTTCTGGGCAGCAGATCACTGCTCACATAGCACAATCTGCTGGCTCGAAATGATGTGCTGCATGAAAGATCTCTTCACCCGATGAACGAACAATCTGCTTCTTTACCAGGTGATCGGCAGCACATTTACACCGCCCTATTATCAGGGATGTGCGTTCATAGTAACGGTTGATCCCGATAATCGGTCCCACAATCTGCCTTTGTTCTATCCGCATTTTCATGGGAAGGGATCAAGTATAAAGATTGCTATGATACTTTTCAGATTGTAATGCTAAATAGGATAATAACTAACTAGATGTGAGATGAATTTGCCGACCTTCTGCAGAATTTCTTTGAAAATATGCTACTGCTGTGACGGTAGTTCATGAAAGTTTTAGCACGTTTGCTCAATGCCAGTTGTTGCTGCGTCTGTATGCCGCAGTGAAACCAAGATCCAAAGACGCAACGCAACAAAATAGACAGAAATGTGGTTTCACATTATAGATGGGACCCACATCTATCTCCAGAATGGGGCTCCCGAAGTGAAGGGAGCGCACCTGTGCATGACGGGCCACCCTCCATTCACAACTATGGGAGTTCCGAATACAGCTGAGCACTGGCTTGTATATTTCTCACTCGGCTATTATTAGAAGTCCCATAGCCGTGAATAGAGAGCCCGCTGTTCATGTGCCCTCCTTGTTCTGGAGGTAGGAACAGGTCCCAGAGGTAGGGCTCGCACCTATCTGACATTGATGGCATATCCTAGCGATATGCCATTCGTGTCCCAGATGGGAATACCCCTTCAACTTCTTTGGGCATTACCAGTGTATTCTGCTTATAACTAACCAATCTCCCTGTATATTCTAAAGGCACTAGTAAAGCATAAATTAAGGGGTGCGCTTAATAAAAAGGACTATACTTTGACCTTATATATATATATTTCTAAAGCTAGTTTCACACTAGAGATCCAGCAGGTTTTTTCCAACCGATTCTCTGCATATTTGCCGGGTTGCAGTGTGATCTCCACTGGTCCCCATTATAGTTATTGGGGCAGGCAGGCAGGCATCAGGCAGCGTCCGGCAATGTCGGATCCAGAGAGCTCCGGCAGACATTCCATGCCAGAACTCTTTAACACCAGTGTGAAACTAGCTTTATAATAAAGCTTTCCACTCTTTAATCCCTTCTCCCGAAATCTATTCCTACTTGTTTTTCTTTAGGTTTCTTCCTATGGCCAATGTTGAAATCAAAGGACTGTCTATATAATGCACAAACAGAAAGGGTCCACTGTGGCTTAGGGGGTCTCGCAATACAGAACCCTCATCCATAACACAACAAGGCTGCATTTACATGCGGCAGTTTTTTGTTTTAGTTTTTATAACTGCCGCGGGAAAAAAAGTCATAAAAAGCTTGCATGTGAATAAAGATTTTAATGGGTTTGTCCATTGATTTTATGTTAAAGGTTCCTGTCATCAGGAACATGGTTATTAAACTGGCTGACTTTAAACATGTGCTAATTTCAGCTGAAGCTATCAGTCTTTGTCCCTTCTTTCTATGTGCCTCCGTTTTCACAAAAAATTAACTTTTATTTTATGCATATGAGCCTTTAAAAGCAATGGGGTTGTTGCCCCTACTCCCATTACGCCTAGAGGCTCTGTTCTCCCTCCTCTGGGCAAGCCCTCATCATGTTGATTGAGTATTCACCTCACCCTGCCTGACCTGGTCAATCAGCATGATGAGGGCTTGGCCAGAGGAGGGACAACAGACCTGCTAGGGCAGGCATGTCCAAACTCTGGCCCTCCATGTGTTGCAGAACTACAACTCCCATCATGCACTTCTGTAGGTTGATAGCTGTAGGTTGTCCAGGAATGATGGGAGTTGTAGTTTTGCAACATCTGGAGGGCCGGAGTATGGACATGCCTGCGCTAGGGGTAGGGGCAGCACCTCCATTGTGCCTAGAGGGTCTGTTCTCCCTCCTCTGGGCAAGCCCTCATCATGTTGATTGAGCATTCAACTCATCCTGCCTGACCCTGTCAATCAGCATGATGAGGGCTTGGCCAGAGGAGGGACAACAGAGCCGCTAGGGGTAGGGGCAACACCCCCATTGCGCCTAGAGGCTCTGTTCTCCCTCCTCTGGGCAAGCCCTCATCATGTTGATTGAGCATTCACCTCACCCTGCCTGACCCTGTCAATCAGCATGATGAGGGCTTGGCCAGAGGAGGGACAACAGAGCCGCTAGGGGTAGGGGCAACACCCCCATTGCGCCTAGAGGCTCTGTTCTCCCTCCTCTGGGCAAGCCCTCATCATGTTGATTGAGCATTCACCTCACCCTGCCTGACCCTGTCAATCAGCATGATGAGGGCTTGGCCAGAGGAGGGACAACAGAGCCTCTAGGGGTAGGGGCAGCACCCCCATTGCGCCTAGAGGCTCATTTGCATAAAATAAAAGTTCATTTTTCATGAAAAACGAAGCACATAGAAAGAAGGTACAAATATTTCAGTTGACATCAGCATATGTCTGAAGTCAGCCAGTTTAATCACCATGTTCCTGATGGCAAAAGCCTTTTAAAATTCTCTGGTAGACCATGCAAAAGAACATTTTTTTCAAATGGATTAATTTTAAGAAACAGCTCCTCGATATTGATGTCACATGCTTTTTATGGTGTTTGATTTCTTCTCAAAATGTCTACCTTATGTGTCCATTGCCAGTGGTGAAGCATGCTCAGTCCTACTCAGATCTGGTTGTGGAATGATTCCTGCAATTGATGGACTAGAAGAAGCTTTTTCTCAAGTGCTCTTCTACATTGGTGGACATTCTCATACCAAGTGGCATCATAACAAGTATAAAACCGCTAAATCTGGTCACTGGAACATTTTGGTAAATGACTGGCATTGAAAAGTTGTTCCGTTTGGCATGATCTAACATATACATGTCAAATTTAAAGAGGTTCTCCACCAGATAGTCCCTAACTGTTAGAAAGCAGAGAATGTCCAATAAACTAGGATCCCCCAGAAATCAGCTGTAGTCTGTGGGTTAACCAGGCAGTGTTTCCCCGCAGTACACGAGAGGTCCTCCAGAACAAGACTCTTTGTAACCACTCTCCACTCTGACCATGGGCCTCTGTTTGAGCCAGAATTCTGGTACACTTTTAGAATATAACTTGACAAGGGGGTGATGCTATGGAAAAGTTGTTAGTATGCTTATTCATTTTACATTTGCATACTTAACAATTTTGTGGTCGGTACAAATATAATTGGGACAAATAGGCATCACCTCCAGGAGCACCTCCAAATAGTTTATGGACAGGGCTTAGATAAGTCCACCCATTTTCAGCTTAGGACCCCTTAGGTCTCTGAAAATTAGGGACTGTTGGAAACGATGCATTTGAAAACTATTTAATATTCATTGTCCTAACTGCACCCATGACCCGACTTTACTCCTTTCTCCATCACAACCGATGTACAGACAGTACAGAGATAGGGGGAAAATCGGGCCATCCGTGCAGTTATGACGATCACAATATATATTTATAAGTTTCATCCTTTTCCATTTGTAAATGAACAACTTTTAAAGAGTAAAGATCATATATGTCCTTAATACTTTCTTTCCTTTTATGATCCACTTCTGATTTTGGCTTCAAAAAACCTGAAAGTGTGGTAGCACCCTAGGCCAGGGATGGCCAAACTGTGGCTCTCCAGCTGTTGCAAAACTAGAGCTCCCAAAGACTGCTTACAGCAGGCATGGCCAACCTGCGGCTCTTCAGCTGCTGTAAAACTACAACTCCCACCATGTCCTGCTGTAGGTTGATAGCTGAAGGTAGTTTGGGCATGCTGGGAGTTGTAGTTTTGCAACAGCTGAAGAGCCTCAGGTTGGCCATCCTTGGCTTACAGGTATCAGCCTACAGCAGGGCATGGTGGGAATTGTAGTTTTACAACAGCTGGAGGGCCGCAGTTTGCCCATCCTTGCCCTAGGCCAAGTACCTTCAAATCAGAGATACGCTTTAATAAAACAAACTGAAGGAAGTTTCTACCATCAATCATTCATATCAGCAGATTATGGAAAATGAGACGTGTTCTTGACTTGACTGTTCACGTGTGTGTAGACTGTGATCACATCCGTATCAAAGCTTCTGTTTCTGACAGATCTATAATGGATGGAAATGGAAGTATAATGTGTCCTGCTCACTGTAATGGGTGCCGGGTTTTTTGTAGAATATACTATTTTAGTAGCCAAAAACAATGGAAATGAGGGCTAACTGAAGGGAGCTAATGCATTTGAAAAAATGATTGGACAAAAAAACTATTGTTAATGTGTCGGAGCGTCTAGCATTTTTGGCAGCAAGAATAGCATAGTCAATGGGGTCTGTCAGAATTCATCAGTGCAAAAAGAAATCTGCCATGGCTCCATTAGAGACAGAAGCCTTTACCACTTGATCAGTAAGATTCTGAATCTTTGGTGGCATCTGAAGTACTACATGGCCCACCTCAGACATTGGTGTCATATCGCTAGGATATCAGTGTCAGATAGGAGCGGGTCCCAGTTGTGAGACCCGCACCTATAACCAAAGTGAACAGAGAGCAGCCACACATGTGTGGCCCCCCACAGTCGATTGTTACCGGAGTTCCGACAATATCTGAACATCGGCTCAGCTATTTATGGCATTTTCATAGCGGTGAATGGACTGGTGGCGGCACTTGCACAGTGTGCTCACTATTGACTGCTATGGGACCTCTGAAAACAGATTTCCCATAAGGATGAATGGAGAGCATCGCCTTAACTTCGAGGGACCTACCTTCACACCTATCTGACACTGATCACATATCTTAGAGATAGGCCAACCCCTTTAGGCCCAGAGTGCTTACAGTGATCATTCAGGTCAGTGATTCTGGATATCCACTTTATTACAGGAATCCCCCCCCCAGATAAATTGCAGGCAGTTACACTAACAATTATATCAAGTACAGCACAATCCACCCTCACAAGAGCAGACGCAACGCTTTACTAGATCCACTAAAACTTTGCTTTTCAGGAAGTAAGGCAAAACATAAAATGTGTAGGAGACAAAATTAAAAATTACAAAAATAAAATAAGCAGCTTTCAGAAACGACCTGCGTTCCTCAATACAGTACTCATCCCTGCAACACATCTCTTTCACAGGAAGCTTGTTCTGTCCACAATCTCTCAGCCAATAACAGATATACATATAACATTTGCAATGCCTTCTGCTCCATATCATGCTCTTCGCTTCTAAGCAAGTCATTCTCACCAGCTATGATGGTTGAGCAGCAGTGGCATGGAGGGATGGAGCCCTGCTTGAATACAATTCAAGACCTCAGTGCTTGCCTTATAACGACTACATCATAAATTCCTCACTGTAGTGTAAATATATGTGACTAGGTATGTTAGAAGTAAAATCCTTAAAAAAGGTGCTATGAATGGAGGCCTAAAAATGCATGGTCAGCAGTAGTTCTCAACAAAAACCTGGAGAGCATATGTAACAGTTCCCTTATGCGACATCTTTTTTCCCTATCCTGCTTCAATATTGTGCCGCATTACGCAGCCTCATTCTATCGCGTGGATGAGCCTTTTTGTCTTGGAGGTTTAGACATTTCACACTGGAATTTCATACAAAGCGTCGATAATAAAATCCTTTGACCAGCTGTTCATTTCCAGTCCTGGACAATCTGTGAGAAGCAGTCACGACGTGTTCATAACCGCATCGCATTCCTGGAAAAACGCGGATTCTTCAGTGCAGTCCTAGCAGTGAAAATATTCTATAAGCAGGGATCAAACTCAAGCTTATTGAGCAGTGGGTTTGACCATTTCTCCTCTTCTTGAGCGCTTGAAATGTACAACCTCTCACATTGTCCAGTATCAGTTTAGTCAAAGGTCCATACTTCTAGATCTTGCACAATGAAGTCTTCTTTCTTGGATAAAATATCATTGTTGAAAGTAGTACAGGGGTTACTGCGTCCATGATACAAATCGCAGTCCAGCCATAGTCCAGATCGACCACTGAAAACATAAGTAATAGCGGTTAAAGGTCTCTCTTTACAGTACCGAGTGATGCTTCTACTCAGCACAAAATGACACTAATATGTCCTGTCACCGCCTAGGAATCAATTGCACTTTATTTCCATTGAACAGCTACTTAAATTTAATCTCCCCTGACATTAAGAAATCTACTGGGTGATTGCTAAGGGCTCCCCACCATCACTAGAACGAGAGTTATGAGCCCTCACACCTCCTCGCAATAAGGAACGTGTATGGAGCAGAGGTCAAACATAGGCACTGCCGCTCTAGTCAAGATCTTTGGGGTCCGATGGAAGCAGTCGGGTGCTGTACTCTGCTGTCTAAGTCAGTTCCATAATAAAGAGGAATGGGGGGCTCTGGAGCCCCAATCTAGTGATCATTGGGGCCTCCGAAGATCATACAATTTTCACCTATCTTGTGAATAGGTAAGAGGTTGTCCAGGATTTTACCATAGATGGGGTGTCCTTAGGATAGGGCACCTGCAGTACCAGAACTACGCAGCCCTGTCCATTGTGTAGTGGATGCAACTGGTTACCACGGGTCTGCTCGTATTCACTTCAATGGCAGCAGCACTTCAGTAACCAGCTTGGACAGGACTCTGTCATTCTGGTACTGGAATTACTACAGAACAGTTGCTTGGTGGAGTGTTGATCGGATATTGGTGGCCTATCCTGAAGCTAGGCCTCAATATAAAAGGACTGGGCAAGCCCTTTGAGATACCAGTATGTTCTTCTGCTGGGCTTCCAGGCAGAAGTAAAGCATGTAAAATGTGTTTGTGCCTGCCAATAACTTTTTTAGTGAAAAGTTCACTGCCTAATCATATTAGGAGGAATATACACTCTAGCACAAAGCAGAGCTAGATGAAGGAGCAGCCCGATTTTCTAGAAGGCAAGGCTGGGGAGCATGTGCTAGACATAATCTGAGGCTGCTAACGGGGACACACAAAAAAAGTCATCTAAGTAATACTCAGTAACAACCAGTAAATGTGAACACTAACCCCCCACCACCAAGCTCCAAGGAAGTGGTATCTCCAAAGATGAAGTAAGAATTCTCTCCACTCCATTTGAAAGCCTGCAACAAAAAGAGAGTATTTAAGGTAGAAGAGCATGAGGTCTCATTTGAATTTTACAGAGCACGAGATAAAATAATCTCGACCAGGAAGTACCTGTAATTTACAGTCTTGCTGAAACCTGGCATTTACCTATGTAAATTCTGTAAACTGTTCCCTAGCTACAGGCTACCTCCATTTTAAGTAACAGTGAAGGCAGATGAAGCGACATCTTGTAATCTGTCGCATGACTTCTAATTACATGCAGTAAATTTCATTCACTACTAACAGGAGTAGGCCCTTCTTACACTTGTTGGCACATCGCAAGGATATGCCATAGGACCTGCATCTAGCTGTAGAATGCAAGCATAGCCACTCTCCATTCACTTCTTTGGGAGCTCCAAAATTAGCCGAGCGCCGGCTTGGCTATTTCAGAAACTCCCACAGAGGTAAACAGAGAGGTGGTCACTCAAGCGCGGTGCACTCGCCATTCACTTATCTGGGAATTCTGGAAATAGCGGAGAGCACTCGCTCGGCTCTTTTCGGAACTCCTATGCAAGTGAAAGGAGAGCATGCTCTCTCCTTCAGGACTGGCAGCACCTTTCCAACAGGAACAAGCTATTGTCCTATCTAAAAAAAAAAAAAACTGTATGCAGAAGAAAGAAAGAAAATGACTTACTTTAAAATCTGGGTTGAAGGTGAACAGGAACGTTTCCCCTGTGCCATAATAATGATCACTGAGCCTGAAAGGGTGTGTTGCATATGCCCCGAATACCTGATTTAAAAGTTTATAGAAAAAAAAAAAATGGATAAATATAGCTGTACATTAAATAGTATTTTATAGATAGAGAACAATTCAGGTCATTTTTCTACTTTAAAATGTGAAGATCGGAGAAGAATTTCCACTAGAGCAGGCATCAACAAGGCTTTACTCGCTTATGAAATACCATTTTCTGAAAGCACATTCCAATGTATTATGCAATAAACAATTAACGTTTCAGACAGTATATTGAGCAAAAGTAAGTGCAGAATTATTTCATACTGTATCTTTATAGGGGTTGAAGTTTTTCCGACCATGCTTTTCCTCAACTACGTCACATTTTTAATGGGGGTTATCTGCGGGGGCTGGAGGTTTATTTAACATTTATTTTTTTAAATATCATTCTGTCCCATTAACCACTTCAGCCCCCCTAGCTTAAACCCCCTTAATGACCAGGCCACTTTTTACAATTCCGCACTACACTACTTTCACCGTTTATTGCTCCGTCATACAACTTACCACCCAAATGAATTTTACCTCCTTTTCTTCTCACTAATAGAGCTTTCATTTGGTGGTATTTCACTGCTGCTGACATTTTTACTTTTTTTGCTATTAATCAAAAATGACCGAAATTTTTGCAAAAAAATTACATTTTTCACTTTCTGTTGTAATTTTTTTTTTTAAAACTACATTTCTATATAAATTTTTCTCTAAATTTATTGTTCTACATGTCTTTGATAAAAAAAAATTCAATAAGTGTATATTTATTGGTTTGGGTAAAAGTTATAGCGTTTACAAACTATGGTGCAAAAAAGTGAATTTCCTCATTTTGAAGCAGCTCTGACTTTCTGAGCGCCTGTCATGTTTCTTCAGGTGCTAGAATGTCAGGAAAGTATAAATACCCCCCAAATCACACCATTTTAGAAAGAAGACACCACAAAGTATAGGGGCATGGTGAGTTCATGGATCATTTCATTATTTTTCACAAGTTAGCGGAAAATGACACTTTCTGAGAAAAAAAAAAAGTTTCAATTTCTGATAACTTCTGGCAAAAAAAAAAAAATCTCAGACGGACTCACTATGCCCCTCAGTGAATACCTTGGGGTGTCTACTTTCCGAAATGGGGTCATTTGTGGGGTGTGTTTACTGTTCTGGCATTTTGGGCGGAGCTAAATTGTGAGCCGCCATGTAAAACCTAAAGGTACTCGTTGGAATTTGGGCCCCTTTGCGCACCCAGTCTGCAAAAAAGTGGCACACATGTGGTATCTCCATACTCAGAAGTAGGGCAATGTGTTTTGGGGTGTATTTTTACATATACCCATGTTGGGTGAGAGAAATATCTCTGTAAACGGACAACTTTGTATAAAAATTTTTAAAAAGTTGTCGAGATATTTCTCTCACCCAACATGGGTATATGTAAAAATACACCCCAAAACACATTGCCCTACTTCTCCTGAGTAGTGTCACACTTTTTTGCAGCCTGGGTGCGCAAAGGGGCCCAAATTCCAATGAGTACCTTTAGGATTTCACAGGGCATTTTTACGCATTTAGATTCCAGACTTCTTCTCGCGCTTTAGAGACCCCTAAAATGCCAGGGCAGTATAACTCCCCACAAGTGACCCCATTTTAGAAAGAAGACACCCCAAGGTATTCCGTGAGGGGTATGGTAAGTTCATGTCAAATTTTATTTTTTGTCACAAGTTAGTGGAATATGAGACTCTGTAAAAAAATAAATATATATATATATATATATATATATATATATATATATAAATTTCCACTAACTTGTGCCAAAAAAAAAAAGTTTCTGTGAACTCGACATGCCCCTCACGGAATACCTTGGGGTGTGTTCTTTCCAAAATGGGGTCACATGTGGGGTATTTATACTGCCCTGCCATTTTAGGGAACCTAAAGCGTGAGAATCCAAATGCGTAAAAATGCCCTGTGAAATCCTAAAGGTACTCATGGGAATTAGGGCCCCTTCTTTCTAAAATGGGGTCACATGTGAGGTGTTTATACTGCCCTGGCATTTGAGGGTCTCCGCAATCATTACACGTATGGCCAGCATTAGGAGTTTCTGCTATTCTCCTTATATTGAGCATACGGGTAATGAGATTTTTTTTTTCCATTCAGCCTCTGGGCTGAAAAAAAAAATAAATGAACGGCACAGATTTTTTCATTCGCATCGATTAATGTGGATGAAAAAATCTGTGCCAAAATCAGTGACTGCGGTGCGGTGGGCTGGGCACTAGCTACCTAACAAGTAGCTAACTAACTGGCGGTGATAAGGGACCCTTATGACCCATTCACACGTCCGCAATTCTATTTGCGGAACAGAATTGTGGACCCATTCATTTCTATAGGGACAGACTTTGTCCCGCTCGGATCCGGAATTGATCATCGCAGGCAGGCTGCAGTATCACTGCCGAGCTGTGCACTGCTGTGTTTCACAGCAAATCTCGCCTCTCGCGAGATGACGCGCCGCCGCGTCAAGGAGGAACAGACCTGCCGCCGCCTGGACACAGCCCTGCGTTAGGCGGTTAAAATGCATCCCCTCCCAGACAACCCCTTTAAAGACGCACTAAAGAAAAGAAAATAGACAGATGCTTGCCTCAGATTACAATTAAGATTGAAAAACATATAATAAATTTTTCTCTGTGTCTGATGAGATCATCCATGCTCCCCCAATCAATACAATGGAATCAGAAATAATTTTTCCAAAATATATTTGTGTTGTATCTGCTAATAGTAGAGAGGCTCTGCCCCCATATTATGTTGCCCTTACGTAGGTCAACATAGTCTGATGATTTCATTTAGGGATTGCGCCATTGAGAACAATGATTTTTATGGTGACATAACTGGGTAACTACTTCATTATGTTTGTTCAGAAACCAGGGAATTATCAAAAAGCTGGGAACCTTAATGACTTAACAACTTAATATTGATGCCTCAGGATATGTCATCAATATCAGATCAGTGGGGGTCGGACTCCCAGCACCCCCGACGACCAGCTGTCATGCGAGAGCTGCTTTCTTTCAAAATTACCTGCTCGTCATCTCCTTTGCATCTCCGACCCATTCACATGAATGGGATGAGGATAGGATGGGTCATCACTGTTAAGCCATCACACAACCCCTTTAATTTGTAAAATGCATAGCTTGTGGCGTATTTATTTGGAGAAGATTTTTCTTCGGAAATTGTGCTCGAATAAATATGTTTTACGCTCCAAGTAGTCAGATTTACAAGATGGTGATGAATAGTATAATTCACCATTTTACTACACCAAAGTTGTTACTACTAATTATTACACGAGCCACTGAGTAAGAGTCAGGGGTGGCTTTGGTATGTGCAAAAATAGAGCCGTGGTCAGGTTGGCTTACCAACTCCACAGCCATGTTTACCGCCATCACAGGTACCACAAGTCTGGCATTATATGGCAACTCCACAATAGAATACATACATACCTGGTTGTCCATGTCCTTGACTACCAAGAGTACTGGACTGTCTACAGAACATAAGTTCCTGTACAAGGTCTTCAGGCTGGTTCCATGCTGCTGTGTACTGTAAACCAGATGCCAAGGATATCCTTGAACCCTAGCGGGCAGTCTGTGGGCCAACTGTTTCCAGGGGAGAAAAGTTCAGTGTTAATTGCTACTGAACACAATGAGCAGAGTCAAATACGACTAGATTGGCATTTCCTGAAGGAAATACATAGGGGGAGATTTATCAAAACTGGTGTAAAGTTCCCATAGGAACCAATCAGATTCCACCTCAGAGCTTCTTTGAAAAATGAAAGGTGGAATGTGATTGGTTGCTAGGGGCAACTAGGCCAGTTCTCCTTTACTCCAGTTTGATAAATCTCCCTCTTAGTGTACAGCTATGCAGAGCTACTGTCACCTCGATTGCTGTAAAGTACCATCAACACAGCATGCAGTTAGAAATCCCTTTAGGGCTCATGCACACAGACATATTTTCTTTTCATGTCCGTTCTGTTTTTTTTTTGCGGACTGTATGCAGAACCATTCATTTCAAAGGGTCCACAAAAAAAACTGAAGTTACTCTGTGCGCATTTCGTTTCCATATGTCCGCATGTCCTATTATTGTCCGCATAACGGATAAGGATTAGGACTGTTCTATTAGGATCCAGCTGTTTCGTTCGCAAAATACTGAATGGACACAGACGTCATCCGTATTTTTTGGCAGATCCGTGTTTTGCGGCTTGCAAAATACATACATACAAACAAAAAAAATGCAACAGCACTCTGCAACCAGAACTCTGCCCAAGATAGAAGCTGTAAGAGGACATTAGTGTACGTTTTGATCAAAACGTAATAAGCCACTCGCCACGCCAAGGCTGTCCCGTGAGTGGTCCTAACGCTAAATCTGACCTGTTATGGGCCATGACAGCCACATAAAATCCTCCTAACACTGAATCTTACCTGTTATGGGCCATGACAGCCACATAAAATCCAGGGAATGCTGGGCCCACACTCGCCACAGCCTTGGCGTGGCGAGTGGCTTATTACCTTTTGATCAAAACGTACACTAATGTCCTCTTATAGCTTCTATCTTGGGCAGAGTTCTGGTTGTATGTATAATTGCCATAGCTACGTGCACCTGCATACAGGGAAGTGCTGACTGACCCCCCCTTGTGTTTCTGCAAAATACATACAGTCGTGTGCATGAGCCCTTAAGGGCCTTTTAGACAAGATGATAACTGCCTGAACAACTGTGCACGATTACGGTCTAGTATAAACATGTCCAATGACAAAACGTTAATTCACCGTTTGGTTGCTGATCACATCTTTTATGAGACCATTAAAAAAATATTGTCTCTCAGCAGCACATCCCCGTGTACAAACAGGCCATGTGCTGACGGCAATATGGGACACGGGATGAAGAAAACGGGGCCAATTACTGAAACATAGAGATGCAATGAAACAAGTGCTATTTGGTACCTATTTTGGCCAGTTTACCAGCCCCTGTGAAAGGTCCTTAGGCACCAATTCACTGGAGACTAGGGCAGACTGGAGAATACGTCAAATAATGAAAAACTGCATATTACAGTATATAGGTACTGTGTTATAAAACATCCCTAAAGACTAGATCAATGCTCCCCTGCATTTAATGCAACAATAGCTACAAATAAAGCTCTGGGGTTATAACAATTTAAAACCCTGATCTGAGGATCTCTTCTTACCAGGATAAGATGCTGGCGGGTCCATATTTCCCTAGCACAGCGCTATTTGAAGTGAATGAGCAAATGTATAACACACAATCGAGGTGAATATACGTGCAGGGGTGTGAAAATTTAAAAAAAGACTACTTGTCGAAGGACTAAAGTGGGGGCTCAATCTACTTGTCCCTCATGACCATCTACTTGTCCTGAACTTGTACTAACGGTATACTGTATGGGGGCCACAAGGAGACGTTATGCTGTATGGGGCAGGGGCCACAAGGAGACGTTATCCTGTATGGGGCGGGGGCCACAAGGAGACGTCATACTGTATGGGGCAGGGGCCACAAGGAGACGTTATGCTGTATGGGGGCAGGGCCACAAGGAGACGTTATGCTGTATGGGGGTGGGGGCCACAGGGAGATGTTATACTGTATGGGGCGGGGGCCACAGGGTGACGTTATACTGTGCGGGGGCAGCCCCAAGGTGACGTTATACTGTATGGGGCGGGGCCACAGGGAGACGTTATACTGTATGAGGCGGGGCCACAGGGTGACGTTATACTGTATGGGGGCAGGGGCCACAGGGTGACGTTATATTGTGCGGGGGCCACAGGGTGACGTTATACTGTATGGGGGCGGGGGCCACAGGGTGACGTTATACTGTATGGGGGCGGGGGCCACAGGGTGACGTTATACTGTATGGGGGCGGGGGCCACAGGGAGACGTTATACTGTATGAGGGCGGGGGCCACAGGGTGACGTTATACTGTATGGGGGCAGGGGCCACAGGGTGACGTTATATTGTGCGGGGGCCACAGGGTGACGTTATACTGTATGGGGGCAACAGGGAGACGTTATAGTTTATAAAGTGCCACCTGCAGTGCAGATTGCAGGCAGGGCCAGAGCCTCAGATGACAGACAGCACTACCTTTATTTCTGACACCCTGGCTCTTAAGCCCCCTGCAGATGAGCGTTCCTCCCAGAGTCTGTCAACTGAGCTCCCAGCCTGACCTGCAACCATTGACTGGGGTCACATAGCATTATACTGACTTATGATGCTATGTAACCCTTACTGTTCTGGAATGTATTGGATAACGCTGACATAATGCTATCAGTGTTATCCAACACATTCCAGAGCTGTAAGGGTTACATAGCATCATAAATCAGTATAATGCTATGTAACCCCAGTCAGCGGAGCTGCGATGTGGACAGGCTCCGGGAGGAACGCTCATCTGCAGGGGGCCGTGGGGTCTCACTCTTCTTCTCCCATCTTGTCTCTGGGGACGATGTGCTGACTTGCTGTGCGCTCCGTGCTGGCAGGTGGGCGGAGACTTCGATACAGGAGCCGGGAGGAGCGGGGTCCGGCCTGCAGGAAGTGCTATGTACGGGTCATATGCACGATGCAGGGGCAGGCTGACACAGATAGGAGCGGTCAGCTCGCATATGACCGCTCCTATTACTGTCTAACCACATGTCCCTGCTACTTGCCCGCACAGGGCTAAACAACTGTTTAAAGTACTTGCCCGGCGCCCGGAACTGCATGTCCCGGGCGTCGGGCGATAGGAATTCCACACCCCTGAGGTCGTGCCCGATTCATTGCAATGGGGCCACAAAAGATGAAGACGGCACACTGTGTGCAGTCTGCATCCATACTTCCGTTTACATGTCCTATTCTTGCGGCATTTCTATCAAAGGGCTGGCTGTTCCGTTCCACAAAATGCGGAATGGCCAGTATCTCTTTTTTGCGGATCTGCAATTTCCAGACTGCAATACAGATGCGGTCGTCCGAATGAGCCCTAACTCCTATCCTTGAGATAACCACAAGATGTCAGACTACTTTAAATGTGGTATCCCACTTACAGTATCACAGGCTCATCCCGCCTTCTGCAGCCTTTACATGACTTTTACATTTTTTGTCTAATTTGTCATCAGATGCACCCATTTCCATGGGTAATGACCACCCTGTAATCCAGCAGCGATGGCCGTGCTTGCACAGCATAGGAAAAAATTACTTTTTCCTATAGTGTGTAAGCATGACGACCACCACCGCTGGATTGTAGGGTGGTCATAACCCCTGGATACGAGAAGTGTATAATGTGACTGAAAAGTGAATCAAGCCAGCAACGGAGGCAATATGGACAATCACAATACATTAGTAAGTGCCTTGTATTAAAGGAGTTATCCAGTCCCTATAATGACCCCCAGAATGCCCAGGCTCCTCCTCTAGAGCATACTTAACTGCTCCACGACACCCGCATCCCTCTGGCTTCCAGCACGGCCACCGCTGCATCTCCCCGTCACCAGAATGCCCGGGCCCCTCCTCTAGAGAATACTTACCTTCTCCCCAGATCCCTGCACGGCCGCCACTGCACCCTCCCCTACGTGGATCAAAACATCTGGCGATAGGGGGAGTAGCCAATAGCAGGCAGCAACAGTGACCAGCCTCCCTAGTTTCGCGGGTGATGCTAGAGAGGCTGGTCACCGTTGCTGCCTCCTATTGGCTGCTTCCCCCGTCGCCAGATGTTTTGATCCAAGCAACAGGAAGATACAGTGGTGGCCGTGCTGGGATCCGGAGGGACGTGGGTGCTGGGGAGCTCTAGAGGAGGGGCCCGGGCATTCTGGGGGTCATTATAGGGATTGGATAACCCCTTTAACTGTATCTCCATGATAAATGCTGAAGTAAGACAACCCCTTTAAAGGGGTTTTCCTGTTAACAAAGGTATGCTCAATCACCCATAAACTATTTCATCTATTGTGAAGAACCTAACTGGGACAATTTTTCATATAATCCAATTATACTTTAGTAATTTGTAACTTCCTATGCCATCATGTATTTACGTGCGTTTGTCAAATTATGCCGGCAGACTATATGGCGCCGCTCTCCAACAATTCCTCAGCACTACACGCCATCTGTGCCATGTGCAATGATCGTAATAGAAAGTGAGTGCAGCTTTTGTGCATGAGCATTGCAAACAGGGTACAGAAAGTATTACGTCCAGTGCTCTATTTCCATCGGGCCCATAGAAGTAAATGGAGTAGGGTCACACATGTGGACTACCGCCCCATTCACATGAGACTTGGGGACCCCGTTCGCGAGATTGGCAGTTGGACCACTCGCAATCATACTATCCTTTGGATAGTTTACTGAATTTTCTTTCTGGGAAGGCTTTACCTTTTCAATGTGTGTGTCTTCCAGCAAACTGCTTTTCTGTTTCAAATCTGGCAGAAAATCTTCCAGTGTCTCCTCCTCCTCTTCATCATCATAGCTGCAGGTACTTTTCCGACGCTTGGCCTCTTCTACGGTGATGATCTATGAAAACAGAAGTTTTTTTAGTTCCACGTGATACTTGGTGTGTAAAAATAACATAAGTAACTGAGATTTGGAACATACAGCGGTATTTCCAGCCATAAAACCTCGACCTGAAGACCCTTGACACCATCATATAGCACCATGGTACTCTCTTCATACAGACAACAGCTGATCATCGAGCAGCATATGGAGCAAGATTAGGGATGTAAATCTGCAAGTGTCAAACCAATAACGCTTCCAATTTATTTTCACACACTACAACATAAGCTAGCAGATAGGCTTCACTTGGCATTCAGAGAATTCAAAAGTAGCTACACATCTTTTAAACAAATCCATCCTCAGAAAACTACGTTTTTCTAACCCATTCTGCATAAAACTACCCCAATATGTCTGTTCCCAGAAAAACAGGGAAAAATAGACCTGTAAAACAAAATAGAAAATCTACCTGCACATACGGCTCTTGAAGCCCATTTGCAATGTAGAGGATTCTGATGTTCAGTGGTTTCCGAGATCTACTCATTGTAGCTGCTGGAAACGATTGAGAACCTGCAGCCATGCGGTACCTTTATACGCTCGTGGCAAGCATGCTGACTGTAGGCAGGACCAGGCGTATAAACTCACAATGGGGTTTCACTTCGGCCACAGAACTAAGTTTCTATTTCCTGATCAGAAGGAGGGGTTGTGTGCATGAAGCAACTTGCTTGTTTAAAGACATTTGAAGAAATGAGTTAAAAAAAAAAAAAAAAATCAACGATTACTGTGTTACAGGAAAAGCTTCACTAGCTGTGGATCTACCAGTTCTTTCAGGTTTCTGAAGTTCAGAAGATATTTTCAGTTATCTACCTCCACTTGTATGCAAAACACAGAAACTCCAGCTAAACTCACACAGAGGGCACATAAGGTCACTGCAGATTTTACCTCACTTTTTGAATGCGGGTGTATTAACCACTTCAGCCCCCCTAGCTTAAACACCCTTAATGACCAGGCCACTTTTTACAATTCCGCACTACACTACTTTCACCGTTTATTGCTCCGTCATACAACTTACCACCCAAATGAATTTTACCTCCTTTTCTTCTCACTAATAGAGCTTTCATTTGGTGGTATTTCATTCTTGCTGACATTTTTACTTTTTTTGCTATTAATCAAAAATGACCGAAATTTTTGCAAAAAAAAATGACATTTTTCACTTTCTGTTGTAATTTTTTTTTTTTTAAAACTACATTTCTATATACATTTTTCTCTAAATTTATTGTTCTACATGTCTTTGATAAAAAAAAATCCCATAAGTGTATATTTATTGGTTTGGGTAAAAGTTATAGCGTTTACAAACTATGGTACAAAAAAGTGAATTTCGGCATTTTGAAGCAGCTCTGACTTTCTGAGCGCCTGTCATGTTTCTTCAGGTGCTAGAATGTCAGGATAGTATAAATACCCCCCAAATCACACCATTTTAGAAAGAAGACACCCCAAAGTATTCACGGAGGGGCATGGTGAGTTCATGTATCATTTCATTTTTTTTCACAAGTTAGCGGAAAATGACACTTTCTGAGGAAAAAAAAATAATAATAAAGTTTCCATTTCTGCTAACTTCTGGCAAAAAAAAAAAAAAAATCTCCCACGGACTCACTATGCCCCTCAGTGAATGACAACTTTTTAAAAATTTTTATACAAAGTTGTCAATTTACAGCGATATTTCTCTCACCCAGCATGGGTATATGTAAAAATACACCCCAAAACGCATTGCCCTACTTCTCCTGAGTACGGCGACACCACATGTGTGACACTTTTTTGCAGCCAAGATGCGCAAAGGGGCCCTAAAACCAATGAGTACCTTTAGGATTTCACAGGGCATTTTTACGCATATGGATTCTCACGCTTTAGGGCCCCTAAAATGCTAGGGCAGTATAAATACCCCACATGTGACCCCATTGTGGAAAGAAGACACCCCAAGGTATTCCATGAGGGGCATGGCAAGTTCACAGAAATTTTTTTTTTTGGGCACAAGTTAGCGGAAATTGATTTTTTTTTTTTTTTTTACAAAGGCTCATATTCCACTAACTTGTGACAAAAAATAAAATTTTACATGAACTCACCATACCCCTCACGGAATACCTTGGGGTGTCTTCTTTCCAAAATGGGGTCACATGTGAGGTGTTTGTACTGCCCTGGAATTTGAGGGTCTCCGCAATCATTACACGTATGGCCAGCATTAGGAGTTTCTGCGATTCTCCTTATATTGAGCATACGGGGAATGAGATTTTTTTTCCCCGTTCAGCCTCTGGGCTGAAAAAAAATGAACGGCACAGATTTCTTTATTTGCATTGATCAATGTGGATGAAAAAATCTCTGCCAAAAAATGTGCAAAAAAAAAAGTAGTAAGGCCCCATTTACACGTCCGCCAAAATGTCCGCATCTATTCTGCAATTCTGCGGAATAGATGCGGACCCATTCAGTGTGAATGGGGCTGGCGGTGATGCGGAGAGCACACTATGTGCTCGCCGCATCAGCATTTGCGGAGCTGCGGCCGCAAACTTCCGGGTTTCGGCCCCCAAACATCCGGCCGCAGCTCCGCAAAAGATAGAGCATGTCCTATTCTTGTCCGCAATTGCGGACAAGAAAAGGCATTTTCTATATAGTTCTAGCAATGTGCGGATCTGCAAAATGCGGAAAGCACATTGCCGGTGTCCGTGTTTTGCAGATCCGCAAAACACATACGGACGTCTGAATAAGCCTTACAGGGGGGTGATTAGTGACAGAGGGTGATCAGGTGGGTGACATGGGGTGATCAGGGGTTAATCGGGGTTAATCAGTGACGGATGGGGGATGGATGGGGATGGATGGGGGATGGATTGGGGGGTCAGTGTGGTGATTGGTGCACTTACAAAAGTTTCCTTTGGTGGTCCCAAGCAAAAGGGACCACCAAAGGAACGAACAGCAAGCATATCAGACGCTGTTAACAAAACAGCGTCTGATATGCCAATTTTTTTAACTTCTACAGCCTGCCAGCGCCTGATCAGCGCTGGCAGGCTGTAGTTAAAGTTCTCCCCGACGCGATCCTGTGAACGCGCGCACGTTCACAGGAAATCTCGCATCTCGCGAGATGACGCGCCCGCGCGTCAAGGAGGAACAAACCGCCCGCAGGACGCAATCCTGCGTTAGGCGGTCGGTAAGAAGTTAAAGAGGACCTGTCACCCTGTCACCGCTCCTGACATGCCTGTTTTAATAGCTTCATGCATTCCCCATGTAATAACAATCCTGGAGCATCTATTCTTATGGCTCTGTGTTGTGCCATTCCGTTATTATTTCTACTAGAAGTTATGAATGAATTGCTAGCAGTCTGCAGTAAGGGTACAGAGGGGCGGTAACCAGTTGGGGGGGTGGACCTGCACAGTCTCACTTTATCCAATCAGTGCTGCCATTTTCAGACTGTGCAGGTACACACCCCAACTGGTTTCCACCCCTTTGTACCCTTACTGCAGACTGCTAGCAATTCATTCATAACTTCTAGTAGAAATAATAAAGGAATGGCACAACATAGAGCCATAAGAAGAGATGATCCAGAATTATTATTACATGGGGAATGCATGAAGCTATTAAAACAGGCATGTCAGGAGTGGTGACAGGTCCTCTTTAACAACCCACCAGGTAAACTCTCGTTTACCAACCACAATCAAAAACCTGGTGCTTCCAAATTTTGCTAATCTGACGTGTCACTTTACGCGGGGACAACTTTTGACTCTTTTTACTTATCTAGCTGATTCTGAGATTGTCTTCTTGTCACACTTCATTTCTATGGTGAATGAGTAGATACATTTTAACTTTATTTATAAAAAAAAATCCCAAATTGACAGAAAATTTTGAAAAAATATTATTTCCTAAATCTCAATTTCTCTGCTCAATAATTATTACCCTGATATTGCAGTTTACAGAAACCCCTTATGTGGTAGTAAACTGTGTATGGGTACACTGTAGGCATTTATCGAGGGGCGTACTAAGCATTCTGTCCCCACACAGGCATTTCATATAATTTAGTAACACATTGTGAAAATGAACATTGTAATTTCTTTCAATAAAATGTTAATAAGCCCCAAATTTTTTATTTTCAAAAAGGGTAACAAGAGAAAAAGGACCGAACAACATCACCCATTTTCTCCTGAATACGGCAACACCCCATAAGTGGTCATAAACTGCTGTTTGGGGAGAGGGGTCCGGAAGCCTAGTTTGGTGATTTATACAGCACTGGACTATAACTGCGTAGGCTCTGAGGGGAAATAAAGAAATCCCCAAGAACTGAGCCCATCTCAGAAAACACCCATCACAGTATTTACGGAGTGGTGTAGTGAGCATTTTGACCCAAGAGGTGTTTTGCAGAAAATTCACAGCAAGTGGTGCAAAGTAAACATTGCACAGGGGAGCCCCTCGGGGCCTTCTCAAACAGCTGATCAGCGAAGGCCTCGGGTGTCGGACCCCCACCAATCAGATACTGATGGTCATCCGTCTTTAAATCTCGGAAAACCCTTTTAATAGTCTTTTTTTTTTTAAACAAAACTTTATTTATAAGCAGTGAAATAATCCACAGGGACTGTAAGCATGCTACATATTTTAAAGTCCATATCCTACCCCTATAACTTGTGAAATTGTGGCATAGATTTAAAAGGGGTTTCCAGGATTTCACTACTGATGACCTATCCTCTGGATAGTAGAATCAAAGTAGGTAAGAGCAGCACACTTCGATCTCTCTGGGCAACATAGGAATGCATCAGCTGCGCCAAAACCGCGGATCCAATGCGGTCACACAATATACCCAGGAAGGAAGGGGCTGCAGCAGCATCTCCAACATTCTTCTTTATTCTGAGTACTTCAAGGCATATATACAACAGATAAACTGCAACGTTTCGGCTGCAATCAGCCTTTGTCAAGCATAAATGCAAAGTGATCCCTTCACTTGAATGGGGCTGAGCTGCTCCTGGGCCATATGACTCAGTAACGTGTCGTCACTTGACCTAGGAAAAACAGAGATCAGCTCGAACAGCTGATTGGGACCCCCACCGATAAGATACTGATGACCTATCCAGATGATAGGTCATCAGTATAAAAATCGGAAAAAAGAAAGAAAAACTTTAACCCATTATGCTGGCAAGTAAAGTAAAATCAGGCATGCTGCCTTATACCCACAATCCAAACGCGAGACAGTTAATGAAGTTCAACCATTCTCTGCTGGTACATTCACCACTTGATAACTTCATAAATGTCATGCCAAGAATTTTAAATGTTCTTGATCTTCGCAAGAGAATGTTGATCCAGTAAATGACCAAGGTTATCCCTATGGGACAAGCAAAAATCAAGGCCGGAAATGCTGCTGCTTACTGGATGTGTTCCTCTTTCCCTAGCAACGGAGGGGGAATTCCAGATTTATCCATATTTCTTGGGTTATATGAGATGAGCCGATCTCATCTATTATGATGTAACACCAAGACATGAATTACATTACAAGTGAGGAAACGTGGATTAAACCTGAAAATAAATACCACATAGGCTACACACCATACCCACATAAAAGGTAGGGTGTGTTCACATAGTCCATTACAGCAGCAGAGCCATGAAGATAACTGAAGCACTGGAAAGTTAAAATAATGCACTCAAACAGCTACGTTATTTTGTAGAGCTTTTTTTTTTTTTGAATCTGTGAAAGAGAGGTAAGAGCTACCAAAGCATGAGTAATGTGGTAATAGGTCCAAGATTAGGGCAGGCAGAGTAGTATCAATACAGGTAATCAGGCACAAGTCTGGTCAGGCAGTTGAGGGTCAATATGGATAAAGAAGCAAAGGTCAGTACACGGGCAGACAAAAGAACAGCACACCTAGCAGGGAACTTAGCAAACTAACAAACCTAATTGCTCCTCTAGGGAAAGTTGCCTTAAAGAGGACCTTTCATCAATTTAAATTCACTGAAATACCACTCCTACCTAATAGTGCGGCATCCACTGATGTTCCCCCCCTTTTTTTTTTCAAATTGACCCCCGAGAATCGCGAACTTGAGCTCCTTCTCCCTAGGTGAGAGCCAAGCGCTGCGATTGGCTGCGCTCTCAGCCAGGGAGACTAGCACACACGCCCAGAGCAAAATCTTTAGCAACGCCCCGTACAAAAGTCCGCCTCATTTGCATACGAGGCGGCAGAAGAAACAGGGCTATTATTAATCAATTCGGGGGTCGATTTGAAAAAAGAAAAAAAAGGGGGGAACATCAGTGGATGCCGCACTATTAGGTAGGAGGGTTATTTCAGTGAATTTAAATTGATGAAAGGTCCTCTTTAAGTACCCTGTGGTGACCAGCCATAAGCTGCAGAAGATTAAGGTCTTTAAGAGCCAGGAACGAGCACACACCCTACACGCAGAGGCCTGGCTGGCACACGCAGGCAGAGATCTGCTAGAAGACAGTGCATAAAACTGCAGCAGCTGGAAGGCAGTGCAGAGCCAGCAGGTCTTGACTGCCGGGCCAAAACTATCGGCGGCGGCAGCACGGGCAGTAGAGTGGCACCCATGCCCGCCTGGGAAAGCAGGACAGTGGCAGGCACAGGCTGCCGATATAACAGTAGTAAAAACATACAAAAATTGGTATAGAGAGCTTACTGCAGGGCACAGTCAGAGGGACTAGGAGAAGGGGAAAGACTGCAATGGTTCAAGGGACTTATAGGAGAGGACACCAGTGTGCGCACTCTGTCAGACCTCTATAGAAGGATCCATAACACAAAGAACATAGGGGTAGTGGCTTCAGCTTTCCCACACTGGAGGAGAGAGATAGACTCTCCTGAGTTAACCAAGAAAATGAGAGTTGGATACGAATATGTAAGGTCGGCTGTGTATAATGAACAATGGAGGGAAACACACTTCCGCTTATTGCATAAAGCGACCTATGCTTTCGAATTGTCCTATAGAGATGCTCCTGCTCACCATCTCCGCCACTACCCCAAATGTCTCCTACCAAAAGCATCTCTGCTGCATAGTATATGGGAATGTCCGCGGCTAAATCAGGTCTGGAGTGGGGGAATAGATTTCATAAAGACGGTATGGGATATTGAGGTTTCCTTGGAACCATTACAATGTATCTTCCATTACATCCCATGCGACCAATCCGATCCTTTGAGTAAGGGAGTAGCGGTGAAAGGGGTACACATCGTGCTTATTGCCATCAAGAAAGCGATCCTGAGACACTGGCTAGGCCCGGACCCTCCGAGGTGGGAGGAGGTAGTTGGTATTATGAAAGGGGTGCTTTACCTGGAAAGGTGAGACATGGAAAGTAACAAAGAGAAGCGAATCAAAGCTTTTATGGCAAAATGGAGAAAATTCATTGAACATGTTCTGTCTCCAGAAAAAATTAAGGAGTTTATGGCACCCTTTCAATCCACGAAATGGTTTTTGGAAGCACAGCAAGGGGGCACTTTAGGTAGATTGGATCCTTAGCTGGTAATACGATCTAGATCTCAATTTGGTAAATGGAATATATTGGAAACTATCAAGCATAGAAGAATGTGGATAATTCACAGGTCTGGGATGGGGGAGGCTAAAAGTGGGGCTATGGGAGGGAAGAGGGGGGGTTGTTATACTTGAGTTATCAATATAATGGGCTAGGGGGATGAAAATTGAAAAATGTTTTTTTGGGCCATGCAAATTATTGTATTACTGTAAGTGAACCCCCGCTCCACTGAATGTTGACGTGAACGGGGAGACTTTAATGTATGACTGTATCTTTTGTGACATGCATGAGGGTCCAATAACAAAGAAGTTTAAAAAAATAAATTGGTATTATACCACAGAGTAGATTAAAGGGTTATTCAGGTTGTTTCAAGTCATCCCCAATCTACAGGATAGGGGATAACTATTAGATCAGTGGGGGTACTACCGTTGGGACCCCAGCAGATCACAAGAACATGGGCCCTGTACCCCCTGCAGCCCAATGAGCTTAGACGGCCAGTCGAACATACGCATGGCCGCTCCATTCATTTCTATGGGAGTTCCGGAGATAGCCCAGTACAGCAAATTAATGGAGTGGCCACGCGCATGTGCAACCAATGGTTCTGCTCATTTCAGGAGGGCTGCAGGGGGCGTACGGGGGAACACACCTTTAGCACCTAAAATAGTAGTTATGCTGCAATGTTCTTCATGGCGCTTGTCATCCAGTTTCCAAAATGATGCTCCCTGTTTAGGGTTGCAGACTTATCCCCTACATGACGTGGCATTAGAACAGTGGGGCTACCATACTTGCAACACATGCTGGCGCTTTGAAGATCCAGGTGAACACTCTGCATTGTCACTGCAGTGGCTCAATTTACTTGGTATTTTTCTATCTGGAGCATGAAACAAAGACAAGTCTTGAGAAATCCATGTAGTTGCAGAGGTATGGCTTTTCCTTGAACACTGTTGCTAGCTTTACTAGTTCACCGTGACAATATTCTTAGAAATGAGATCAATGATAATGCAACATATCTCTTTTACTGAAAAACACTCCCACCACAGGAAGCAAGCCAGAAATCCAAATCGTATCTTCCTGTATCAAACGGATGTGGTACAAAACTCCAATTTGAAGACATCAGGTACGTATAGATTAAGAAATATCAAATGTAAAGTCAAAACTATGTCACTGGAGCAGAGAGGAAAAAAGTTAACCAAGAAGTTACAAAACTAGCCACAGAAGTGACATACATGTAACTATAATAACGTCAGTCACTGAAGGTGAAGCCACATAGGAAACCACTAACAAAACGATTAGCTTGTACTGTGCTCCAAAAGGTTCAGGATCATCCAGAACCACGGATCAGAGGGAAAGATAGACATAAAGGGAACCGGTCACACTGAAAATGAACTGCAACCTGCCATAGAAAGAAGCAGTTGAGCAGACTGATATATAGCTTTGCGGGAAAAAATTCAGTACAAGGGTAGGACTACACCGTGACCGGTCGCTTAACACAATAATATGTCTGACATTTTTTGAGAACTGATTTGCCTGTAAAAATACAGCCAGGTCGCAGGCAAGTTGCATTTCGCGTACGACTTACATTAAGGAGCATCTGTCAGCAGATTTGTACCTATGAAACTGGCTGACCTGTTGCATGTGCACTTGGCAGCTGAAGGCATCTGTTCATATGTGCCTGCTTTGCTGAAAAAAATTATGTTTTAAAATATGCAAATGAGCCTCTCGGAGGAATGAGGGCGTTGCCATTACACCTAGAGGCTCTGCTCTCTCTGCAACTGCTGTGCCTTCTCCACTCTCATTGACAGGTCCAGGCAATATGATGTGTTCACTGCCTGGTCCTGTCGAAGGGGAGTTGCAGAGAAAGTGCAGTCTCTAGGTGTAACAGCAACGCCCCCGTTTCTCCTAGAGGCTCATTAGGAGTCCAGTGGGTGGTCCTACTTGGTGACTGACAGCATTTTCTGTTAGACTATGAAAACACTGATAGTCGTCAATCACTGTTAGGACTGCCTATTGGGCCCATAAGGACATGAAGAACTTCTGTATAATTTGACTAGAAGACAGTACCACATTGCACACCCCTACACACAACATCAGCAGCACGGGTGAGGACAGGTTTTAGGTCTTCTTGTTAATTTGCATGTGGCGGACAAGGTATTAAAGCTTTACTTTCTCTTTCCCCAGTGCAAGAACATCAAGTCCTTCATTCTTTCCCCCCCTCTCTGTCGTGGTTGTATCTAGACCCTAGTTAATTGAATATGTACTTAAATATTAAAATAAATTCTAACATTAATGGATATTTTTTATCACATGCTTGCTGAGAAAAGATGCCATAACACATTCTGAAAGTCACTACTTCTTGAATGCTACAGAAATTTGATGGTGTTACCTCCCAGCTTTTAGTAGAGGGTTCACTAAAGAAGTTGTCAATCATATCAAGCTCATCTTTCTCCACCACCACAAATCCTTGCTCTTTTGCATCTTTTCCATAAACTTCTGGAGACCATTGGACAAAAAATGTGTACAGATGATCCACCCTGCAAGACAAATGACAAGAAGTGGTCAGGACTGCAAATTTAGGCCACAACTGTGAGACATCTTTTCGTAGACACATCAGACTTATCTTTTTGACAGTCCGAAGCTAGAACTTGCATTTATTGAAACCTTCTCACCCAAAAACAGATGATGTGAGAACTAGTTAATAAACAAAGAAAAAGTAGAACTGGCTGATCAACGCCTGAAGACAATAGTTCATTAGATATCTAACTATACCCATACCAAGATGGAAGCCTCTCCTGCTAAATCCTTTTTAATCAGAAGACTTAGGCCCTATTCACACATCCGTAATGTTGTCCGCATGTATTCCGCAATTCTGCGGAATACATGCGGACCCATTGACTGTGAATGGGGCATGGAACGATGCAGAGAGAACACACTGTGCTCTCCCCATCAGTTTTTGCAGAGCGCGCCGCCGATCTTACGGCCACAGCTCCGCAAAAAAGTATAGCATGCCCTATTCTTGCCCGCAATTGCGGACAAGAATAAACATTTCTATGGGGCTGCCGGCCGGGTGTGTTTATGGATCCACAATTTGCGGATCCATAAACACTACGGATGTGTGAATAAGGCCTTATAGGAGAGGTTCCTGGTTTGCTACAGCTGACTGTACCACCCACTCACCCTGCCACATCTCCCATTAAAGGGGTTATCCTACGATTAATGTAAAAAATATAATCAGACATCATATAGTCCATGACCATCTCTAACAAAGCTAGAGCCAGTCCAGTAATTCATATGGATCCAGAGATCTCCCCATACATCGCTCTGCTAAATTTATATCAAGCTGACGGCTCAAGGGGAGCGTCTTTTCTGCTGCAGCTAAGGGGTTGTCCTTTCTGTCCACAGCTAAGAGGGCAGATGAAGGATGAACTGAGCATGTGCGACCACCTCAGTGAGGAGAAAAGAAAGGTAAAAAAACATACAGCAGGTGGCGCTATACAGATAAATTTTATTAAATAACTCATTTTTAATTCTATGCCATTACAAAAGCACTCCGATCCAGATGCTGGTTTGAAAACTGCAGAATATATTTGGTAGCACAACTCCTTTAGCTTGTCAGTTAAAACATGGATTGGCTTGGAAGTGACAACTAGGCTTGAGCAAATCGACCTTTGGATCATAGATCCGAAGTCGATTTGTTTAAATACTTCGATTTTAATGCTGTTTCCGTACAGCATTACAATGCATTGGCTCCGTGGAGCCAAAGTTCACCTCGCTCAAAGCCACGTGAGACTTCGGTGAATTTGTACTGTATTCATATCTGTGTATTTGAAAACAATTTAAAAAAGGAATCCTATGTGGGCTTTGGTACTGGCTGGTACCTTGGTACCAAATCCCAGTTTTGGATTGCTATTTTAAAATTGATTTTAAATATGTAGCTATGAATACAGTACGCGACTTTGGGCGAGAAGGACTTTGGCTCCACTGAGCCAATACATTTTAATGCTGTACAGAAACAGCATTAAAAATCGAGATATTTGAATAAAACGACTTCAGATCTATGATTCGAAAGTCGATTCGCTCAAGCCTAGTGACAACCAACCAAAGAGAAAATACACTTCAGAGTGGTTGTTGCTTCCCTTCTGAAAGGGAGTCTGTCACCAGTGACCTCCCTATTAAACTGTTTCCATAGACACATAGATGTAGTTCAGCTGAGTAAAACACTGTTTTTGTTTTGTTGATCTGGGGTTCTGTTCCTGAGCTATGAAACTTTTTCTCAATATGTAAATGAGGCCTTTGATGCAATGAGGGCGTCACCACTGTTCTTGTTGCACCCAAGCTCCCCTCATTTCTGCAGCCAACCCCTCCCTCGCTGCTTTAAATTGACAGGGCCAGGCAGTAGCAAAGCAGTGAGGGAGGGGCTGCCCACAGAAAAGCATGGATTTACCCACCGGCTGAATTAAGGTAAAGTACAATAGCCGTTATGCAGGTTACTCACTCTTGAATGCTGTAGGATACACCCATGCTGAGAGAGAGGTGGTAAATCCCTACTGAATCCCGCAGACTGATCGTAGGACAAGCGCTTATGCAGGCAGGGATCTGCTCGAAAAGTTAATTATTACAGCTCTTACTGAATGAAGGAAAAGTCAAGATATTGCTTCTGCCTAGTCGGCAGGTTAGTAGAAAAGTAGGTCAAACGGAAACTTTGCTAGCTTCCTACAAAAAGAAAAAAATCACGATAAAAAGCCTTTGATGCTTAGTTAGGCCTCTTTCACACTAGCGTTTTAGCTTTCCGTCCTAGAGATCCGTCCTCGGGTCTCTAGGACGGAAAGCTACTGATCAGGTTTATCCCCATGCATCCTGAATGGAGAGAAATCCGTTCAGGAAGCATCAGGATGTCTTCCGTTCAGTACGTGAACGTTTTTTGGACGTTGACAAAAGCGCAGCATGCTGCGGATTTGTCTCCGTCCAAAAATCCGGAAGACATGCCGCAACGCCGGATCCGGAATTAATTCCCATTGAAGGGCATTAGTCTGGATCCGGCCTTTAGCTAAACGTCGTTTCCATCTGTGAACTCTGATACAGCTATCCTTTATATCAGGGGTACGTTCGTCTGTGAAAATGAAAAATTACTAGCGGTCCCCAATTTTTCACTTTGACAAGCGCTTAAAGGAGAAAATGCACCCCAGTATATGTTCCCCATTTTCTACCCATTCAGGAAATACCCCATATGTGCTTGTAGCCCGCTGTATGGGCATACAGCTTGTAGCATGCTGTATGGGCGCACAGCAGGCAAACAGCAAAATATGGATTTTGCTGGCAGGCCTGAATTGGCAGACATGGATTTTAGGTGCCATGTCGCATTTAAAAGATTCCTGAGGTCCCCAGAAATTAAAAACCTTAATAAAATGACCCCATTTTGGAAAGAGCACCCCCATACGAACATTTTAAGTGGTGGAAAGGCTACTTGAAATGAATATGTAGTGGTTGGTGAAAAGTGGATCTGTAAGCTATGCACACTAAATCAGAGATACAAGGTGGTAAAACTACAGGGTACATCATGGATGAAATTCAATAAATACTCCATGGAGGAGTGGTAGATTTTAACACACTCCTGCATGCACAGGCCAGGTTTTTCAGGGCAGGTTTCGCAGTGGTAAATGGTGTCTTTCCTTATTCCTGGATCTTTTTTGGGTCCTTCCCTTCCTTGCTGTCTGGGGGACTTGACCTGGAAAATGTTGCCCTGGTACGACACGGGCACCATGACTTCCTGAAGTACTGGGACCCTCCCCGGCCTGGGTTTGAAAAATTAGTGAATTGATAACCACCTCTTGGAACTGAAGGAAAGTTCCTCTGTGGCCTGCAGATTGAAATAGCACCTACGCATTGGACATTGCCATCTGCACAATGTGTACGGCCAGCTTTTTGTACCACACTTTAGTTTTTAGATCTGAAAGATCCACCCCTCCCATGTGCATGTTGTAGTCCAGGATACAAACTGGTTTGGGGGTAGTGGTTGTGGTACCTCGTACAGGAGCAGGGGAGCTGGTGTTAGTGTGAATGGTGGTCAGTACAAGGATGTCCCTTTTGTCCTTGTACTTAACCACCTCATGGAGGAGAGCCATACTTTCACCCATTCTCAGTGGTTGCCCTACCAGGGATCTAGGGAGGCCTCTCTGATTTTTGCGCACTGTGCCGCAAGCCACAGTACCTCTGGCAGTTAGGGACTTGAATAGGGGTATGCTGGTGTAATAGTTATCCACATAGGAGGTGGCAACCCTTATCCAGCAGTGGGTGCAGTAAGTCCAACACGATCTTCCCACTAACTCCTAGGATGGGGGGGAATTCTGGGGGTTCTATCTGGGAATATTTTTCTTCGTAAATGCGGAACTTGTGGGTGTACCCGGAGCTACTCTCACAAAGTTTGTATATTGTTATGCTATACCTTGCCCATTTGCTAGGCAGGTACTGGCGGAATCTAATCCTCCCTTTGTAAAGAAATAGGGACTCCTCTACACAGACATTTTTATCTGGGTTGTACAACACACCAAACTTTGTGCTCAATGACAGGGCTAACCTTGAACAGATGGTCAAATGTCGGGACGTTTTGGGGTGGGCACTGTGTATTGTCGTTGTAGTGTAGGAATTTCCGAATTGACTCATATTGTTTCCGGGTCATGGTGTTACAGTAAATTGGAGTCTGGTCGAAAATGTCCGAACTCCAATATTGTCTAACGTTTGGTCTTTTTTACAATGACCATATGCACTTACTGGGGTCCAACCTAGGGGTCTAGTGTATGGCGATATAGGGTTCTGATCAATGAATTGTTGGGCGTATAAATTAGTTTGGGCCACCATTACATTTACAAAATCAGAGAAGATGATTTTGAAAAATCTAGTTCAGTGAAGACCGCACAGTCTATCTGTATTCCGGAGCTGCCCACAAAGCCCATAAGGGTTCACTCTGGGGGCTGCCTCCGCTGCTACCCTGGGGCACCTTCTAGAGGGTCCCTCATCAGAGGATAATGATGATGATGAGGGGGTAGAGGAGTAGAGGAAAGCGGCATCCTCCCTCACTGGCAGACTCAGTATTGGAGGCAAGCATGAAATATGCCTCTTCAGCTAAGTAAACGGGCCATTTTTATTTTATTGGGGTGTGACGTGTGAAATGTGTAAACCTTTATTTATTGTGAGGGGTGTGTATGTTGTGTTTTCACACGTGAAGGGGCTTGTAATAAATTTGAAATTAAATTTAGAAGGAAAAAAAAGGATAAAAAAAAAAAAAAAAGTATTTTCTGTAAAAAAAAAAAGTCCTGCAAAAAGTCCTGCAAATGTACACTACTGAGCGGTGCTCAGTTGTTGTAAAATGCACGTACGCCGATGGTGCATTCGTGCAAAATTCTAAACTGACACTAACAAATATAAATATAAATATATATATATATATATATATATATATATATATATAAATCTAGATATATATATATATATATATATATATATATATAGAAAAATAGAAAATGAGATAGCAGCACACTCCACAAGTGAGAACGGGTGCAATTCCTTTGCCGGGATACGCACTGGTAATCCAAATGCAGTAGAGAGACAGGCAGCACTCCAGTAAGTGAAGTGAATCTGTTTATTCCCAAAGATGCAGCAACGTCGACTGCTGTGCAGTCTTTGTCAGCCATGTCTTTGTCATGGCTTGACAAAGACTGCACAGCAGTCGAAACGCTGCTGCATCTTTGGGGAATAAACAGATTCACTTTTTTCACTTTACTGGAGTGCTGCCGTGCCCTTTCTACTAATATATATATATATATATATATATATATATAAATATATATAAATATATATATATAAATCTAGATATATATATATATATATATATATATATATATATATATATACCGTATATACTCGAGTATAAGTTTAACTCGAGTATAAGCCGACTCCCTAATTTTACCCAAAAACCTGGGAAAAGTAGTGACTCGAGTATAAGCCGAGGTGGAAATGGATGTCACTGTTATGGGGGATCTGTGGATGACGCACTGTTATGGGGGATCTGTGAATGACGCACTGTTATGGGGGATCTGTGGATGACACTGTTATGGGATGGGGGCTGTGGATGGCACTTATGGGATGAGGGGATGTGGATGACACTGTTATGGGAAGGGGGATGTGGATGGCACTTATGGGATGAGGGGGATGTGGATGACACTGTTATGGGATGGGGGATGTGGATGGCACTTATGGGATGAGGGGGATGTGGATGACACTGTTATGGGAAGGGGATGTGGATGGCACTTATGGGATGGGGGCTGTGGATGGCATCCACAGATCCCCCATCCTATAACAGATCCCCCATAACAGTGCCATCCACATCCCCTCATCCCATAACAGTGCCATCCACATCCCCCCATCCTCTCCATAACCGCTCATGTATAGTTTTTAAATTTGATTATACTATACACTTATTACAATTCTTGCCCCCACTGTACCTCATTACATGCGGCAGGCGGGCAGTGAATCCTTCAGGCCGGGCGGGAGAGCGAGCGCAGTGTGACTGACGTCACGTGCCTGCGCCGCCTGCTTCATTCATAAAGCAGGCCGGGCAGGCACGTGACATCAGCAAGTCACGCTGCTCTCGTCCGCCCGGCCTGAAGTATTCACTGCCCGCCTGCCGCATGTAATGAGGTACAGTGGGGGCAAGAATTGTAATAAGTGTATAGTATAATCAAATTTAAAAAGTATACATGAGCGGTGGGGCCGGAGCGCAGTGAGCGCATCGGCCCTGCCGCAAATGCCCGCCCCAGCTCCTCCCCCCGCTCCTCCTCCCACTCCGCTCTTCACAGTTTTAATTTATGACTCGAGTATAAGCCGAGTTCGGGTTTTTCGGCACAAATTTTGTGCCGAAAAACTCGGCTTATACTCGAGTATATACGGTATATATATATATACACATACACACACACACACACATATAATCTACCACTAACTGCAGTTTTTTTTTTACACAATAAAATGTATTAAAAAAAAATGTCTCAAAAATGTCCAGATGTAAAATAAGCACACTACTAATCTGTGCTCTGCAGCACGCCTGCACACAGCTTGTGCATGCGTGCAAAAACTGTAGTATAAAAATTCACTACAGTGATAAATAAGTGAACACTGGCTAAAAATGAATGAATATATATATATATATATATATATATATATATATATATATATATATATAACAGCTGCAAATGAACAAAAAAATCAGTGCAGCAATTTCAGATGTTAGTCTTCTTTTCTTCTTTCAGCAGGAAAAGCTCAAATTGCGGTGGTGGTGCACCGGTCTCCTTCCCCCCGCAGCTCCACTCCATACTGCTTCCAGCGGCCGGCCAATCGCAGTGCTTGGAGCTGCAGGGGGTCGGTGCTGCACCATGCTGCCCTTAACTGGCATGGATGCCTGCCGGTAAGAGTAGCCATGGTGCCCTGATTCCCTCCCAGCAACCAGCAGACCTTGTGCCATACATGTACGTCACTGGTCCTTAAGTCACGTCCAGCTGTGACGTACATGTACGGCAAGGGTCCCTAAATTTATCAAGACCGGCATTTTCAGAGCCAAACTTGACATGCCGGAGGATGTGCTTAATTTATGACGAGGTGCAGGCCAAGTGCATCCTTTTGCATTCCATGTGCCTAGAATTAAATCTATGCCTGCTACGATTTCAGTCCTTTTTGCCAAAAAACTGCATAAAACATGCAAATAAGAGCTCTTGGCAATTAACGGCTAAGCACATTATATACTATATGGCACAAAATATATGGACACCTAACCTGATCACCTATCTGAATTTTTAGAGATTATATTCCAAAGCCAAGAGTGTTAATATGGAACCTGGCCCCTTTTGTGGCCATATCTTCAGGGAAGGCCAGACTTCTTGAAATAGTTCCATACCATTATCCATTTCATACCAGATATTGCATTAGTCCCTATGTTTCCCGCAAGCCATTGCTATCCAGGCATGCACGGATCCCAGACTGCCAAATAGTAGAACATGAGTCAGCTCTTCAGAGTACAGTAGCAGCATGCTTTACACCACTTCAGCCATCTCCTGGCATGGTAATCTCAGTTGCTCAACCATGTAAATCCACTGTAGTCATCACTTATGGCAGAAAGCTGCATAAAACATGCAAATAAGAGCTCTTGCTGGCACCCACTTCTTGTGCTGATGTCATTTCCTGAAGCAGTGCGGTAAGGTCAAGAGATAAACAAGGCACACCCTGGTTTCATATACCAGGACATCTGGCCTTTACTAGGCCTCACAATGAGCTAAACACACCCTCAGATGAACACCGCACAACAGATACCACCATCTCATTATTTACTCAACAAAAATGAAGCCAAAACTGAAAAGCTTTGTGTGGAAACCTAAGGATGCCCCATGAAGCAATAGCTTGTAGGTCCACCTTTAGCAGCAATAACTTGAAATGTGCTTGGGCCATTCTTCTGTTGCATGACCAAGTTTAGGACAACCTATAGCTGTAGAATACTTTGGCAGTGGGTTGCTTAGCACCCACTAGTCTTAACACCATTCATGAACATTTTATAGCTTCTCTTAACATTTGCTAACACTATGGGAGTCATTTATTATATAAAGCTGGTCCTAATAATCCCTTGCGCATCCACCGCCGGTCTAAATCTACGCTGGCTTAAATTCAGACTATTTTCTACGCCTAAAACAAGTGCAGTAAATGATGAATGAGACGTCCACGCCACCTTCTCTAGACCTGGTGTGAAAGGGCAAAAGTCTGTGCCGCAATCTGTGCCAGATATACGCCAGAAAACTGGCATATATCTGATAGTAAATGACCCACTATATCCCTATGTATGCATGGGGCAGACAATGCCACTGCTATGAGGATCATAGTAAGAGGAACTCGGCACTAAACTCCTTCTCCTGTTCCCAACATAAACCCATTTTTCTGCAGTCACCACTAGAGAGAAACTCACGGAAACGTTTACAGCTTCCACTTAAATGGGACTGTATACATTTCTATGCAGTGAGCTCCCCAGAGTGGTGGCTGTAGGCAGCCAGGTTTATAATATACTACGTGAGGGGAGGCAGAGAACTTAGAATAGTGTGGGGGAGATTTACCATACGTTATTTAGAATTGGCACCAAATTTATAAAGTACCTGTTCCAACGACAGGTTGGGGGAAGCGGGCAAAAGAATGATTCTTGTTTACTAAAAGAGTCTTAAAGAAATCTCACTAGAGGGCCTATAATAAATTCTTCTATGAGATCCCATATCTGTGTACTCCCCTATAAAAGAAAGTCACAGAAAAAAAGATTGCACCAGTAAGAGGACTTGATGCAATCGTACTGGATCCAATATACACTGGGTGGAGGAGGCATTTATCAAGCCCTGTCCCAATTATTCTGGCTTTAAAAAGTCACAAAATAGGGCTTTGTGGCTTTTTGAGCTTGTTTGGGATACAATTTGGTTTTTACACGCATTTAAAGATGCACCAAAATTATGAAACAACGTGCAACATTAGATAAATGTGGCACAAAGTTCACCAGTGCAGTCTCCTCAAATATTACACACCATGCGTTCCTGAGAAGAAAGGATGCTCAGTGCGGGTTCGCAATGCCTAGAGCAGGGAGTGAGAGGATGGCAATGGCTAACCTAAGCTTGGTGTCCATGTTTACTGGCCATATAGCTGCCAACGTCTCACGTTCAATGAAAACAGGAGGCACGGTAATGGTAGCTGCAAATAGACATTAGAGAAATGGGCTGTTGTATGCACAAGAGCTCAAGAAGATATATAGCGGTCACAGACAAAAATGGTTGTAGGCCAACTCATCCAACATTGAGGAAAATGGAACCATTTGCCACCTCTGCAATGAGAAAAAAGTGGACACCAGTAACAGGTAACGAAAAGAAAAGGAAAAAAAAGTAGAACTATCAGCAAATGTGGTTGGACCCCATCAATTAAGAGAACAAGGGCCCTATGTTGCGCACTATACAAAGGTTGCAGAGGTGAGGAGAAACATGGCACACATGCATCTCCATTACAGTCTAGAATGAGTTAGAAAAACAGCCGAGCGGTATCTACAATATAAATCTATGGGAAACAGTCCATAATTCCACACAGCGGAAGGTGTGCCGTGCATGAGCAGAAGACTCTATAGACTTCTCCTTTCCCACAAGAAAGAGCAAGATGATATACATGAACATCTAGGTTGCTGAAGGTACCGGAAGTTGGATCCTCTTACCCCACCCTGCCAGTAAATCTAGCCTGAAAATGAAACTGCTGCAGGTCCCTACTAGCCGGAGAAAGTGTAAGAAATAGCTCCAAGAATTTATGGAAGTTCTCTGTGCCAAGAGATGCCTTCAGTCTAAATACATTGAGTAATAGGCTTGCTACATTGCTCCCATTAGAAAAACCGCAGCGAGAAGTCAATTACTAGAAGAAATATTGCGACACTTATCAGACAAGTAAACAACATACCGTACACAGGTTAGGGTAGATTCTCATCTGAAATGTCTAGTGGCACACATTGCCAAAAGGCTACCATGTAAAAAAATATATAAAAACCATACCATCTGGTATACTTTTTTGTGGGATATCACTGTAAGACATAGTGCAAACTGTATTATTCCTGACAGCAAAGAAAAATGTACATACACGAGCCCCATGTCTGATGCATGGTCTGGGGGCCTTCCTGGTGCATACAGGAACACAGTGTGAAAGTAGTCATGTGTGATACATATACAACGCTTTTCTGTCATTCATACAGTAGCGTTAGCTAGCTTCCATTCTTGTGGTGCAAATTTTTTTAAGTTTTTTTTTAAAGTACTGACTCTTACCGATCCTCTAAGATAAAGGGATGTCATCTGCCCAACAATGGGTTTCTACAGAGGCACAGGATTAATTCACACTTGACCAAATAAAAATCTCTAAAAAAAATCTGCTGCAGCATCAGAATCAACAAAAGCCTGCAGTGGAAAAAGATATACTCTACCGTTCAATCTTAGAGGGTAAAACGAGAATATTTTTCGGAGAAAAATTAAGTATGTCCAGAAGAATCTCTCATTAACTTTTAGGCATGGACGTTTCTTGACTTGAGTGCACAGCTCTAGACAAAATATTCTTTAATACCACAATACAAACAAAGGGGGAGACTCAAACTGGGGTAAAGTAGAATTGGCTTAGTTGCCCATAGCAACCAATCAGATTCCACCTCTCATTTTCCAAAGGAGGTGCAATCTGATCGGTTGCTATGGGCAACTAAGCCAGTTCTACTTCGCACCAGTTGGAGAAATCTCCCCCAGAGTCTCCTTGCTTGCTTTCTCTTGGAGATCCTCAGAAAATCTAGTCGCCTTGGTTCTCTATGACCTTTTCTCCCTGATACACCTGTTAAAATGAATGGCTGAGGAAATTAGACTGTTCAGAGATTCACATGGGTCAAATTGTACAATGTCATCCTTTCACGGGTCAGAGAAGCCCAAATGATACGGACTACGAGGGGGGCGTTAACAGTCCGAGTTCTGCTGAATATTCGTTCAACTGTCTTGTTCCAGTTTAAAAGCATGAAGATGAGCCTCTGCTCATGAAGCTACATCAGGATCATCAGAAGCGACCCCAAAGTTGAGATAAATGCATCCACACTCTGGATCTCTAGTCCTAAGACTAAATGCCCAAGACTGAGGATCCCAATGCAACAGAATCTTAATAATGCAAACTTTTGGCATCTCTGACCCTGAGGATCTAGGCCTCGAAGAAAAATACAGTTTACAACTCTCACAAAATGTTTTCTCAGCGTTGTAAACAGAACAACTTAACAGGGTATAAGGCCACAACAGGATGGGCGCTTTCACTGCCAACTCCCTACATCCCATTCCCATGCACCTGTAATTTAGTGAGCACATTCATCATCCTTGACTCGGCCTATTCCTTAGTTGAATAAAGAATGTCAGAAATAAAATAAAGTATGTCCCTTTAATTGGTGCAATACACACGATACAAACCTTTCTTGTGGAACTGCAAACCAGTATTCAGGTTGTTTTCTCTTCCTTGCGTACTGCTGCACCATTGCTATAGATGGAGTGGCAAATGACTTCCTCATAGGTTTGCCCACCTTGATACATAGAAACATGGGGGGAATCTTGCTCTTCTCTTCTTTGGATGGCAACATATCTGGACGAGAAAAAAAATGAATTAAAAACAATGGCTGTTTTTAACTGGCCCCAGCAGCACGTTTTACCTAGTGAAAAATAATCCTATTCGCCTGCTCCCTGTTGCTCTGTTCCAGCATTCGAGCTCTTTTCCTCCACCTTCCAGTCAACAGTCTGTAAACGGTCTTTGCAGGGTCATGTGCAGTCAATAACTGATCTCCGCAGAAACATATCCAGACATGGCACGTCACTACTGAGGTCATTCATTGGCTGCAGCGGTGCACATAACCCTACCGGCAAGTTTACAGGCCAGCGAATGAAAGATCAATGAACTGAACCAGGGCACTGGAACGGTGTGGCGGGGAGCAGATGAGTATGATTTTACCACTAGGTACAACACACTGGACAACCCCTTAACAGTTTCTCTGTCCAGGATATATTTGATACATCCTTACTACTGACTACTGTATCTCAGCTAGAGATAACAGCAAGAGCAAGGGGTTGCTTTAAAGCTGACAATCTAACCGATACAGCTCGATATACAGCCTTTAGAAAGGGGCAATGAGTGAGTGCTGCATATAACTGCAGCTCTCACTCGAGACCCGATTTCTAAGGGCCACTTTTCTGGTTGTATCGCAGTTAGCTAGGCCAGGGATAGGCAAACTGCGGCTCTCCAGCTGTTGTAAAACTACAATTCCCACCATGCCCTGCTGTAGGCCGATAGTTGTAAGCAGTCTTTGCATGCTGGGAGTTGTAGTTTTGCAACAGCTGGAGAGCTGCAGTCTGCCCATCCCTGAGCTAGGCTGTTAGCTTTAAAACAGGTCTTGGCTAATATCTTTAACTGCTATGCAACATGGGATATGCTAGGGTGAATTGTCTCCTCCCTCTGCGTTTAGAATGAGAGATGGGGCTACAGGGGGACATGCTGACAACCTTCAGGGAGAAGTGGGGCGATACAGATCCTACTATCTCCATATGTAACTGTACATGACCCCAGAAGGAGGGTAACATTCCAAATAAGGTGAGATTAAGAAAAAAAAACGCAATTCTGCCACAGTTTTATCGGTTTTGTTTTTTCGGCGTTCCCTATGCATTAAAACTGAACTTCATTCTCTGGGTGAGTACAATTACAGTGATACCACATTTGTATACTTTTTCTTCTAATACTTTGGAAAAATTAATTTTTTCTTTGCATCGCCATATTCTGAAAGTTATTAGACTTTTCATTATTTTTTAAGAAGCTTTGTGAGGCCTCACGTTTTGCAGGGGCATCTGTACTTTTCATTAATACCAATTTGGGGTGTGTATAAGTTTTTGATCACTATTTATTACGTTTTTTGGGGAAAGGTGACGCGACAAAAAACTGCGAATTGCCCATTTAGATTTTTTTTTCAGTTATGCCATTTGTTTTATAGGATAAATACTTTTATATTTTAATAGAACAGGCATTCTGGGATGCAGTGATGCCTATGATATTTATTTTAATTTTTGGGAAAATAGTGGTGATTTGAATTTTTATATTTTTGTAATTTTTTTTATATTAAAAAAAAAAAATTCACTTTTTTTTTATGTTTCCCTCGGAAACTTGAACATGCGATCACGAGATTGCTGCTGGCACTGAAGTCTATGAGAAATTTGCTATGTTGCTATGGCACTCCATAGGAACATGGCTGTGCCAGGCCTCAGATCCTTCAGAGGGACTGAGTCAGCCACAGGGAATACACGGCTCCCCCGATCAGTGCTACGAGAACAGCGCACCAGGGTTTTCAGATCTCAGAAGTCGTGGTCTCCTCATGAACTCCATTACTAATGAGATTCAGCTGAAGATCTGATCAGCTGTATTCAGGATCATAATCCCTGACAGGTAGGTCAGAGAGGAGGATGGGGCAGCTCTTTAGCTCTGTGTTGTGAAGTAACTTGTCCTGCTTTGTCAAGACAGGTTTTGTGCATACTAATAGGACGGCGGCCATTTTATTTCTCCTAATGATTGCTCCCTAGAGAAAAATAGCCGTTATAACTAATAAAAGGTATCTGGGAATATATTTATAATAACAATTGCAACACTTCCTTTGCCTACCCGATTGCCAGATTTATCACCAACTGAGCATTTATATTACCAACTGGGACGCCAGCTTCTGCAACCTAGGAGTGTGCAGGGTCTACAGGCCCACCTGCAACATGTACAGACAAATGGACTGCATGATACGGAACCTGTAAATTTTTTGTCAATGAGTGAGTTTCTTATAGACCTAAAAGAATTCCATCAGTCAAAAAAGATATTTTCTAAGTCTTAAAGACTCCATCCTCTAACAAATGGCCGATCCGCCGAACCCCCCTCTCCTTCCATTCCTCAAAACCGGTCAGCAGAGTAAATTCGGATAGAACTGGGTTGCCCCACAATGGGGTATATTCACAAATTCTAGTAACCCCTCTCAAGCGTTTAATCGAGTCCCATACCAGGTACATTGTACGTTTTAAGGGAAGATCTGACCTCCTCGTTTTCGCCTCTACCCCTTCCAGCAGTAACAAGATATCATTGGCTCTCAGGTGTGACAGTAAAATCCAACTAGTCACATCCGAGAGTTCCGAATCCAACCATCCCCTAAAATGTTGACTTTGGGCCGCTAAGTAGTACACCCAAGGGTTGGGAATCGCTAAGCCACCTTCAGCTTTGTAATGTTGCAGCGTTTCGAATTTAATCCTAACTTGCCCTTTACGTCACAACAATTCCCTACCAAATTTGTCTGCAGATAGCCATACTGGGGCGTTATGTAGAATATATAGGAGTTGCGGCATCAATATCATTTTAATAAGGTTAGCCCTGGCCACCACTGGAAGGAACAGTTTACACCAGGCTTTGCATTTATTACGTTGCTTATCCAGAAGCGGAATGAGATTCAGCTTCTCAAAATCGGTAATCCTAGGGGAAACGTAAATACCTCTACACACGGGACATTGTTATCAGATACAGCCTTTGATATTGGTTGACCATCTACAATCATCAGCACCAATTTGTGCCAGTTAATCGTCAGACCAGACAAACGCCCAAATCTGTCGATAAGGGACTTCACCGCGACCAATGACCCAGATGTATCCCCCAAAAACAACAGGGTATCGTCAGCATACATAGCTACCTACCTTTTTTTGCAAAGTGCCGTACTGAAACCCCTGGATCTCAACGGACTTACGTACCGCCGCGGCTAGCGGTTCTATCGCCAGTGCAAACAACAAGGGCGATAGAGGGCAACCCTGACGGGTGCCCAGATACAGATTAAACTGCTTAGAAACCCCTCCATTCGCTCTTATACTGGCCTTCGGACTAGAGTACAGCACTTTAACCCACGCAATAAACGTGAAGAATTGCCATTCTACACTATCAAAGGCCTTGGCCGCATCTAAGGAGAAGATGGCCCTGTCTTCCACATTGTCCGAAGCAAACTGCAAGCTAGCAAAGACCCTGCGAATGTTGAAAGCGGTTGACTTCTGGGGCAAAAACCCCGTCTGGTCAGGGTGAATCACCGACAGCACTACTTTGGACAAACATGCGGCCAAGGCTTTTGCCAATATCTTAACATCCGTGGATAACAAGGATATAGGCCTGTAGGAATCTGGCAATTTCGGGCCTTTCTAGCTTTAGGCAAAACCACTATCAGGGCCTCTTGCATTGAAGCCGGTAGGTAGCCGACCTCCAGGGAATAATTGAAGACTGCCAGCAGTTCCGGTAACAGAACCCCGGAACATCTCTTATAGATCTCAACAGGCAACCAATCCAACCCTGGTGCCTTATCGTTCGCACTGCCCCTTCAAGCTCCTCTAATTTTAAACGGGTATCTAACAAAGAACGAGCCTCCGCAGTTAGCCTTGGGATATCAGTCTCACTCAGAAACCTCGTTATATCCTCATCAGAACAGGACGTCTTCGACGTATATAGGGAGGAATAGAAATTAGCCAAAATATCTAATATGCTACCAGATTCATGCCTAAGTTGCCCCCCTGAGTCCACCAATCCCGTGATACACGGCGTGCCTTGTTGTTCTCTAGATACCAGCGATAACATATGACCTACTTTCTCTCCTTCCTCAAAGAATTTCTGCTTATAAAACAGATGCTTTATGTACGCTGCCTGTAAAAGGTGACATCTCAACGCTTCCAATGCGCCTCCCGTAATAGCACACAATTTTCTATAGTCGGGCCTGAGTAAAGGTGGCTTCAGCTACCTGCATGTCTTTATGAACCCGAGAGTCCAGCTCTCTAGACTTAGATTTTATTTTGCTGACAGATTGAATCAAAATCCCCCTCAAGTACGCTTTGGAGGCTTCCCAGACTGAGTGAATAGAAGTCGTGTTCCGGTTTACCTCAAAGTATTCTGTCAGTGCAGTCACCACCTCCTCTATATCTCCCATCAGTGTCATCCAAAACGCATTAAGGCGCCAAACCCTACGCCCCAACACTGGATTGCCCGTCAGTGCTAGGTCGACACATAATGGCGAGTGATCCGACAGAGTCCTAGGTAAATACTCCGATTTAGTCTCAAGTGAATACATATGTGAGTTCACTAACCCTAGGTCTATCCTAGATAGGGACGTGTATGCGGACGAGCAGCAAGAGTATTTCTTCACCCCCGGATGAGTTTCCCTCCAGACATCCAAGTGACCTACTTCCGTTAACAATCTACTAAAAGCAGTTTCAACCCCAACAGCGCCTCCCGCCGGTACCTTACATTATCTAAGGCTTCATGTAGTACATTATTAAAATCACCTATTATGAGGCATGGTACATCAGAAAATTCCGCCACAAACTCCAACACCGATCTCAAAAGTACTAAGCTTTATGGCGGGGGTATGTAAATGCTCACCATCACCATTCTGATTTCATTAAGTACACAGTGAACACCCACAAACCTGCCCTCTGAATCCAATAGTTCCCTTAGACACTCAAAATGGACCCTCTTATGAACCAGGGAGCTGACACCTCTAGAACGTGCGGAAAAGACAGAGTGCACCGAGTAACCCATTCAGGGTTTTTTAAGCATATGCAGTCTCGATTGAACCATATGTGTCTCTTGTAAGCAGCATACATCTGGTTAGTGTCTCAATAAATACTGAAATATACTGTTTCTACTGTCACCCCCGCAATTCCCCGCACATTCCAGCTAATCACCCTGGTTGTGACTGTCATAACAGGTCATAGAGCTATAATAGCAGCAGCCGGTACTTCCGCATATCCGACCTCTAGTGTACCAGAACCATACCTGCGTTAGTAAGACAACCGGTAAGTACCCTCCCACCCCACCCAACCCCCTCCCCTCTCAACCAGTAAAGCATACTTGAAGGACATAGTAATAATCCAACAATACAGGCCAATTTTAAAAAGAACCAGACCAACTTCGCCAAAAACAAACTTAAGTTCAAAACGCAGTGAGAGAAATTCTCGCCCCAGAGTGCATGTAACAGCGGTTACTCACGCTCCTGTGAAAGGACCCCCCCGAACAACAGGTCCAGGAAGTCCAAATTAGTCACCGCTCAAGGAAATAGATATCCTCCACGGAAAGGTGTTATAGGGACCGCAGCAGCCGATCAGTCCTTCAAGTGTCCAGATTTTGATTCCAGAGCTGCCGTTCGCTCTTATCCAGCCATTGCAGCGCCGATTCCGGGTCCTCGAAGAACGCCATAGATCCGAAGGCTACCACACGAAGCCTAGCCGGGAACAACATGGAATATTAAACCTGTAATCCATGGAGGCATAGCTTTATCGCCACAAAGCGGGCTCTCTGCTTCTGCCCTTCAGACGAGTAGTCTGGGAAGATAGATACTTTGGCCCCGTCTATCACTAGATCCTGATGATCTCTAGACTGCTTCAGTATAGTGTCCCGATCCCTGTAGTGTAACACTTTAGCCAAAATTGGTCTGGGCGGGCGACCAGGAAGCCGTGGTCTGGTGGGAACTTGGTGGGCTCTCTCAATTGCATAAAAGCAGGAAAAGCTTTTATCTTTAAATTTAGCCGCCAACCATTTTTCTATGTATTCTGTAGCATTAGGTCCTTCCGCCTTTTCGGGCACACCGATCAGTCGCAGATTATTGCGTCGCGACCTATTTTCCAGGTCGTCCGTTTTAGCGTATAGTGCCGCTATATCATGTCCAGCAGCCTTGGCGGCTTGTGCAGCTGTTTAGCGCCATCTTCTAATTCAGACACCCTGCGCTCCACCTCAGAGGTACGTTCTGCCACCTTATGGAGATCATGCAGTATGATAGAAATGTCCTCTTTTAGGCTCCCAAATTAAATGTTTAAACTTTTCAGAGTGGATATACAGCTTGCTATAGCAGCCATTATATCTTTTAAAGTAGGCTCTACATCACTTGCAACTTGCACTTGGGTTGCAGGATTATCACATACAGGCTGAATGAGTGCAGCTTGTTGACTGAGGAGCACATTAGAGTCCTGCATAGGCATATCTTCATCAAAGGAGCTTTCATTGCCCCGTGAAATATACTGTTCTCCTCCTGTGTCCCCCCACTGCCCCGGCTAGCTTCTCTGGGGCTGATGGGCATATTTCCCCAGTCGTGCCACAATATCTTGGTGCAGCAGCATGCGCACAGCACTCTCCTCCTCCCCGCTGGCACCATCTCGGGATCGCGGCCCTCGCTCTGGTTTCGGCGTGTTTCTGACTTTCTTCGGCATTTTAACAGCCGTATCTGCCGGTCCTCTGTGTTGACACTGCAGGCACGTCCGTGGAGGTAATTTGCGGGCAGGAGAAGCAGGTGGTCAGGCTAAACTTAGCGGGTACGTACAGGAGCTCCGAGCTGTGCGCCTTACTCCATGCTCGGTCAGGCTCCGCCTCGAATACGACTATTTTAGTCTTTTTTTCAGTGACCCCCTTGTGAATCTGATGGTGGAGCAAACAAATCTGTACGCCCAACAATTCGTTGCTCAACACCCGGGCTCTTTTTTGGCTAGGTCTGGTGGTTGGACGCCGGTCAGTGCAGGCGAGATGAGGACGTTTTGGGGCCTCGTGCTGCACATGCGCCTAGTCAAAAAACCCAGTGTCATGCTGTACTGGAGTGGGGACGTCCTCTACCAGACCCCACTTTACAGGACGGCCATAACACGCTCACGGTTTGAGGCCATCCGGAAATGCCTCCCCCCGCAAGGTGATCCTGCCTATGACCGCCTGTACAAAATCAGGCCGGTCATCGATCACTTCAGGGCCAAATTTGTGGAGGCCTATGTACCTGGAAGGGAGGTCACGGTTGATGAGTCTCTCATTGCTTTCAAGGAAAAATCAACGTGGCCTCCCTACCTACCCCCTCCAGGTACCTATCCCCAGGGGTGAGACCCGTGCCCTTAACAGTGGAAACCTGTTGCTGGTCAGATATAAGGACAAGAGGGATTTCCTTATGCTGACCACAATTCATGGTAACGGCATCTCCCTGTAACGGTAATCTCCCCTGGCCCTGTGCGAGGTACTGCCGCAACGGTCCTCAAGCCCGATTGTATCGTCAACTACAATCGGTATATGGGAGGAGCTGATCTCTCTGATCAAGTCCTCAAGCCATATAACGCCATGCGCAAAACCCGGCATGGTACGAAAAAGTTGCGGTCTACTGAGTACAGGTTGCCATGTACAACTCTTTTGTGCTGTCCCGGAACGCTGGCAACACAGGGAAAATCCTTCAGTTCTATGAGGCAGGCCTCAAGGACCTGATCTTTTCTGACCGGGAAAGAGCAGGCCGGAGTACCTCGGGAACTTGAGGCGCCCGGATCATCCCTGGCCAACACTTTCCAGGTGTGGTCCCCCATACTGGAAAGAAGGGAGGAACCAAAAAAAAATAATGCAGAGTGTGTCACAGGAGGGGGATACGGAAGGACACCACCACTCAGTGTGACACGTGCCCAAATCATCTGGGCCTCTGCGTTATTGGTTGCTTCAGGGGGTACCACACTTCCATGGAGTACTTAATTTATTATCCCCTTTTAGCCACTGACAATCAGATAACTACGGTAACTAGGGTTGGGCAATATACCGGTGGCTGTGATATACCGCGGTATTAAGAAACTGCGATATGGCGATATCACAGTTTCTTAATAACCGCGGTATTTAATGACGTCATAGGAGCGGTCGCACGTGTGCCGACCGCTCCTAAAACTATCATGTCAGGGCCGAATTCCCGGCGCCCGGGACATGTAGTGCCGGGCGCCGGGCAGGTAGTAGTAGCCCGACCTTACACAACTATTGTAGACGCGGGCTCTCGGGCAGCGTTCTGTTCCTCCATGCGCCGTCTGCCCCTTCATTCATAAAGTGGGTGGGGCATGGAGGAACAGAATACTGCCCGGGAGCCTGCGCCACAATAGTTACTAGGTCCGACTACTTCTACAGAGATTAACTACATAAATACTGGATCAGAGCTGCGGGCCGGTGTATTATTGCAGAGTAACACTGCACCGGCCCGCAGCTCTGATCCAGTATTTATGTAGTTAATCTCTGTAGAGTAGTCGGACCTTAACTATTGTGGTGCAGGCTCCTGGGCAGCTCTCTGCTCCTCCGTGCTCCGTCTGCCCCTTCATTCATAAAGTGGGCGGAGCATGGAGGAACAGAGATTAACTACATAAATGCTGGATCAGAGCTGTGGGGCCGGTGTATTACTGCAGAGTAACACTGCACCGGCCCGCAGCTCTTATCCAGCATTTATGTAGTTAATCTCTGTTCCTCCATGCTCCGCCCACTTTATGAATGAAGAGCAGACGAGCACGAGGAGCAGAGAGCTGCCCGAAGCCTGCACCACAATAGTTAGTAAGGTCCTGCTACTTCTAAAGACATTACAGTGTTGGGGGCACTGTGGCTGACATTGTTATGGGGATCTATGGATGACACATATATAGCATAGATGCTATATGTGTCAGCCACAGTGCTCCCATAACAGTGCGTCAGTCACAGTGCCCCCATAACAGTGCGTCAGCCACAGTGCCCCCATAACATTACGTCAGCCACAGTGCCCCCCATAACATTGCGTCAGCCACAGTGCCCCCCATAACATTGCGTCAGCCACAGTGCCCCCATAACAGTGCGTCAGCCACAGTGCCCCCATAACAGTGCGTCAGCCACAGTGCCCCCATAACAGTGCGTCAGCCACAGTGCCCCCATAACAGTGCCTCAGCCACAGTGCCCCCATAACAGTGCATCATACAGTATAACGTCTCTTTGCGGCTGCCCCTGTGCCCCTTACAGTATAACGTCTCCTTGCGCTGCCCCCATACAGTATAACGTCTCCTTGCGATGCCCCCATACAGTATAACGTCTCCTTGCGCTGCCCCCATACAGTATAACGTCTCCTTGTGCTGCCCCCATACAGTATAACGTCTCCTTGCGCTGCCCCCATACAGTATAACGTCTCCTTGTGCTGCCCCCATACAGTATAATGTCTCCAAGTGTTTTTTTCTTCTAAATGGGCATTTATCGTGATATATATCGTTATCGCGATAAATTTCTTAATATCGTTATCGTGGCAATATTTTTTATATCGCCCAACCCTAACGGTAACTATGGTTCTCAGACTTGAGACAACAAAAAATATTTTTTTTTATCAAAAATGATAGTTTGTAAAACTAAATAAATTAAAAAAAGTAGACAAATTAGGTATCGCCGTGTCCGTAATAATCTGCTCTATAAAAATACCCCATGACCTAACCCCTCAGATTCACACGGTAAAAAAAGTGCAAAAAAAATGAATTTTTTTTGTCACCTTACATAACAAACAGCGTAATAGCAAGAGATCAAAAAGTCATATGCCTCCCAAAATAGGGCCAATAAAACCGTCCTCTCATCCCGCAAAAAATTAGCCCCTACCTAAGACAATCGGGTAAAAACTTTTAAAAAACTGACTCTTAGACTGTGTAGATAGTTACGTTTTTTTAGTTTGTTTCAAACAGAATAATATAGTGTTAAACCTAAAAAAAAAATTTAAGTAGACAAATTGGGTATCGCCGCGTCCGTAATAATCTGCTCTATAAAATACCCCATGACCTAACCCCTCAGATTAAGGGTACTTTCACACTAGCGGCATAGCTATCTGGCAGGCTGTTCCGGCGGGTGAACAGTGCACTGCCGTGCTGCCGCTCCGTCCCTATTGACTATAATGCTCAATATACAGTCCCTATTGACTGTATGGTCAGATACACTATATACTATAATGGGGCGGGGGGTGGAGCTACGGCATAGCTCTGCCCCCGTCCCATTAAAGTCAATGGGAATGGAGCGGCAGCGCGCCAGTGCACGGGTACTTGCGGCACGGCGGATCCGGCAGGCTGTTCACCTGCCGGAACAGCCTGCCGGATAGCTATGCCGCTAGTGTGAAAGTAGCCTAACACAGTCAAAGAAAAAAAAAAAACTGTGCCAAAAGAGCTATTTTTGGGCAAATTTTTATTTTGATCCATTTTTTCCAGTAACAAAGCAAGGGTTAACAGCCAAATAAAACTTAAAATTTATTGCCCTCATTCTGCAGTTTACAGAAACACCCCATAAGTGGTGGTAAACTGCTGTACGGGCACACGGCATGGCGCAGAAGGAAAGGAACGCCATATGGTTCCTGAAACGCAGATTTTGATGGCCTTTTTTTGACACCATGTCCCATTTGAAGAACCCCTGATGCACCCCTAGAGTAGAACCTCCATAAATGTGACCCCATCTAATAAACTACACCCCTCAAGGTATTCAAAACTTATGTTACAAACTTTGTTAACTCTTTAGGTGTTCCTCAAGAGTTTATGGCAAATGGAGATGAAATTTCAGAATTTCTATTTTTGGTAACCTTGTGTCACAAGAATGTAATCAAAAATCATACGTACCCTGAAAATAGTCCCAACAAAACAGCCTCCTCATCCTGTAGTTTACAAAATGGGGTCACTTTTAGGGAGTTTCTACTCCGGGGGGGGGGGGGCTTCAAATGGGACATGGTGTAGATAAACAAGTCCAGAAAATCTGCCTTCCAAAAACCACACGGCACTCCTTTCCCTCTACGCTCTGCCCCGTGGCCATACAGTAGTTTATGACCACATATGGGGTGTTTCTGCAAACTACAGAATTAGGGCAATAAAAATTGGGTTTTGTTTGGTTGTTAACCCTTGCTTAGATACTGGAAAAAAAGGATTAAAATTGAATTTGCCAAAAAATCTAAATTCTGAAATTTTAGCCCCATTTCCCATTAACTCTTGTGAAACACCTAAAGGGTTAACGACATTTGTAAAATTTGTTTTAAATACCTTAAGGGGTGTCGTTTCTAGAAACGGGTCATTTTTGGGTGGTTTCTATTATGTAAGCCTCACAAAGTGACTTTAAACCTGAACTGGTCCCTAAAAAGTGGATTTTTGAAAATTTCAGAAAATTTTCAAGATTTGCTTCTAAACTTCTAAGCCTTGTAACGTCCCCAAAAAATAAAATGGCATTCCCAAAATGATCCATACATGACGTAGACATATGGGGAATGTAAATTAATAACTTTTTTTTGGCGGTATTACTATGTATTATAGAAGTAGAGAAATTGAAACTTGGAAAATTGCAAATTTTTCAAAATTTGTGGTATTTTTTATAAATAAAAATACATTTTTGACTCCATTTTACCAGTGTCATGAAGTACAATATGTGACGAAAAAACTATCTCAGAATGGCCTGGATAAGTAAAAGTATTTTATAGTTATTCACACATTTACAGTTGTACAGTTCTGGGCTCCCGTGAACAAGGCAGACATAGCAGAGCTAGAGAGGGTTCAGAGGAGGGCAACTAAAGTAATAACTGGAATGGGGCAACTACAGTACCCTGAAAGGTTATCAAAATTAGGGTTATTCACTTTAGAAAAAAGACGACTGAGGAGAGATCTAATAACTATGTATAAATATATCAGGGGTCAGTACAAAGATCTCTCCCATCATCTATTTATCCCCAGGACTGTGACTGTGACGAGGGGACATCCTCTGCGTCTGGAGGAAAGAAGGTTTGTACACAAACATAGAAAAGGGTTCTTCACGGTAAGAGCAGTAAGACTATGGAACTCTCTGCCTGAGGAGGTGGTGATGGTGAGTACAATAAAGGAATTCAAGAGGGGCCTGGATGTATTTCTGGAGTGTAATAATATTTCAGGCTATAGCTACTAAAGATGGGTCGTTGATCCAGGGAGTTATTCTGATTGCCTGATTGGAGTCGGGAAGGAATTTTTTCCCCTTAAGTGGGGAAAATTGGCTCTACCTCACAGGGTTTTTGCCTTCCTCTGGATCAACTTGCAGGAAACAGGTCGAACTGGATGGACAAATGTCTTTTTTCGGCCTTATATACTATGTTACTATGTTACTATGTTACATAAAGTGACACTGGTCAGATTTGCAAAAAATGGCCTGGTCCTTAGGGAGAAAATGAGCCCTGCTAAAGCTTAGGGCAAGTGATAGGTAACATTTTTGCAATAGACTTTATTTAGCCAAAACGTTTATTTTTGGTATAAAACTGGGGCTGAAATGGCCTTTAGCAGCACTCTCTAAAATAAGCGTTGCTAAGGGCCATCCGTCTCCTGTTAGAAAAGGGGAGACGAGCTGTGCAGGCGCTGTGCTTCTGCCTCCCGTGCTTCCCTGGGGGGCACAGGAGTCTTAGGAGTTAAAATTACATTTATTTTCCCCCTTTCTATGCAATCTAATGCTCCGGTACATTCACTGACCTGTGATCCCTGTGATAATAATTCATGAAGCAGCCGCCGGAAGTAGAAGCCCTGTGTGCAGTGAGCTGGCGGCTGCTTCATGAGTTATTATCACAGTCCGCTTGGCCATCCATAAAATGAGGAAGGGGCACATCAGGGGGCACATTGAGGGCTGCAGGAAGGGGTGGTGGGGGATATTATATGTACACTTTAGAAGGTTCTGATCCTCACAGTCACGGACTGAGGGGATCAGAACCTGTCAGCTGGCATTAGGATCGTCTCGTTGGCTAGTCTGTACAGACTAGCCAATCAGAGCGATCACTGGCCCGGGACCGCCCTCATTGGTTACGGGCTGGTTAGCTGAGATCCCTGGCTGTGTGTAACAGTGTGTGACAGTTTAATGCCATGACGTGTATACTCGTCATGAAGCGCCAGATAGCAGTGCTCCATGACGAGTATACACGTCAAATAGCACTAAGGAGTTAATAAATACAATAAAAAGGCAAATACATCTATTAAAATCATCCACACAACAAATGAAACCAAAAAGGACAATGGGGACACCTGGTGAACAAAACATGTAATGGCACCAAACCGAGATCACATGCCTATCATAAACTTCTTACACCGAGTGCACCTAGTATTCAAGGGGCTTGTCCGCTTTATTTATATCGATGACCTATCCTGAGGATAGGTCATAAATATCAGATTTGCGGGGGGCGACTCGACTACCCCGCCGATCAGCTGTTTAAAGAGAAGGCTGCGCTCGTACGAGCGCTGCCTTCCCTTCACTGTTTACTTTCTCGCAACTGCAGCAGTAAATAGGTGTAATTACACCTAAGCAGTCCCATTCATTTCAAAGGGACGGCTCCTTACTGTTCAAGTGTATAGGGAGGAGCCATCCCATAGAAGTGAATGGGACGACTTGTAATTACACCTGATCACCACTGCGATGTCGACAGCGAGCAGGTAAACAGATAAGGAAGGCAGCGCTCGTATGAGCGCAGCCTTCTCTTCAAACAGCTGATTGGTGGGGTTCCCGGGAGTCGGACCCCTGTCGACCTGATATTGATTACCTATCCTGAGCATAGGTCATCAATATTAATATTGCTGACAACAAAAAAAAGAGCAAGTGTCAAATAATGTCATTAATCAAATATGGACATAACAAAGGGTGGAAAAAAAACACTCCTGACTCGTTTAAAAAATTATTTTTCCCCGGAAATGTAATGGTTTATATGCTTTCTTTCTGCATAAAATTTTATCATGTAACCCAGAGTGATTAGGTCAGGTATTGATAGGCAATTATTACAGTTTTCGCAGAGTATATGTACTACATGCTCTCAAAATGTAGATTTTGGTAACATGGCAGCTGTTTGCTGTGTACTGTATATATTCTATATATCTTGTGGATGATACCCAAATATTGCATGACCTATGTTTGTGTTCTGGAGAGCTCTTGCTGATGTATACACTTACACACTTGTGGTATACATGAGCACACCTTTACCCTTTTATATTGCCTGCTTACCGGAGCCATAACTTTTTTATTTTTCTGTTCACATAGCCATATGAGGGCTTGTTATTTGCAGGACAGGTTGTACTTTCTAATGGCACCATCTGATATTGCATACGATGTATTGGACGGCTGGAAAAAATTCCAAATGGGATGCAATTGGAAAAAATGCTATTGCGTCACAGTTTTATGCATTGTGTTTTTACGGCGTTCCCTATGTGGTAAAACTGACGGGTTATAGTTTTTTTTCTTTTTCTTTTCTATTTTTTCTTTGCATTGCCATGTTCTAACCCACATAACTTTCATTTTTCATAGTTATGTTTTCGGAGCTGTTTGAGGGTTCTTTTTTGTGGGGCTATGTGTACTTTTCATTGATACCATTTTGGAGTGTTTTTGGTTTTTTGATCACTTTTCAATTTTTTTGGGGAGGGGAAGCGATGAAAAAAAAAACACGAATCGGCTCTTTTTCCCCATTACAGCGTTCACTGTATGGGATAAATACATTTACATTTTAATAGTTCAGATTTTTGGGATGCAGCAATGCCTATGATTTTATTTTTTTATAGTTTATTTTTAAAAACTTTTTTTACACTTTTATTAAGCCCCTTAGGGGTCTTTCACATGTGACCTTAGATCTCTTGTCCTTCATATTGTAGTGAATTAATATTGCAGTGTGATGGATTTGCGTTTCCTATAGACGACCTATTTTCAGGATAGGTAACCAATATCAGATTGAGGGTGGGCCAATTCCTGGCGCCCTGCCGCTCAGCTGTATGAAGAGAACGCAGCGGTTGTGTGAGCGCTACATTCTCTTCAGCGTTTACCTGCTCACCGTCTACATTGCAGGGGTGAGCAGTGTAATTACAACTGCTCTGTCCAATTCACTTCAAAGGGAAGGAGAAGACGGAGTGTAAGTGCCACTTTATCCTATGTACTGATGTTATGGCTCATGAATTCACACTCTGCGCTCTACCTTATTCTCTCCTATATGCATATGGCTTGTGCATACACATATTCTCCATTTGCTTTAAATTTAATCTCAGCAGATCAGACATGAATACAAAATCTTTACCTTCTATTGGTCCCTGCATTCTTTTCAGAAGCCACAGTTTTAGTTCAGATTCACTGTCCATTTGGGTTTCTTTCTGGCTGTTCTCTTCAGGAGAGCAAGGAGTTAGAGAATCGGGAGATTCCTCGGAGGCATGGCCTGACTGCCGCTGTAGGTTCTCATTACTTAAAGCTACCGTGGGCTCCTCGTTCTTCTCTTTAGAGTGCAACGGGATGCAAGTGGGGTCTTTTTCTTGTGGTTTGTCAGTGACACAATCGGAAGGAACAGATCTATTCACTTCAGTCCGACTCAGGCAAAGTTCTATGTTTTTGGCGTTATCATTTTCTTTTTCAGAACTCATATCCGCAATATTAATCCTAGCTAGTAGGTCACAAGTCTGTGTCTTTGGGGTTACTTCTACTGTCCCATTACAATTCAAATCTGCCTTAGGCAAGGCAGAGTTTGACTTCTTGGAACCTTCTACCAGAAGAGTCAGTGTATGTCCTTCTGAAACTTCACAGACATCGTTACCATTCTGCTGTGATAAAGACTCTACCAACTCTATGAGGTCCTCGTCTACCGGAGACTGACCGCTTTTTTTGGTTTCAGAATCCAAAATGATGGATTTTTGTTCAGTCTCTTTTGTGATTGTATTATCAACATTCAAATGCACTTTGGAGAGCTTATCTGGTGTAGTATCTGTATCTGGCTTTTGTTCAGTGGCTACTTCCGCAATCTTGGTCTTCTCTACCGGGCCTACACCAGTAACCCCATTTTGCCTTTTCCCCTTGTAGAGGGATTTGAACTTGCTGAATGGATTGATGTCTTTTTCAGATGAGAGATCTTCCCACTCTCCAGGCCTGTACAGAGGACAAAGATCCTTGGGTATATCGCTGTTGACGGAAAATGTCGGATGGGTGTGGAATGGTAGAAATGAAAATAAAAACATAAATTAAAAATAAAATGTACAACTAAAAATGCAACTAAAATATACTTCGAAAACAAAACAAAAAAAAGGCACACGAGTATAAAATGACGGTTACATTAAAGAGTGAAAATGCAAATAAAAGTCATAAAGGAAAATCATAAGGTAAATGTGCTGTGAATGATATGGCTGGTGGTAATACAGTACAAGTGATAACGAGCAAATAAAATGGCAAACCATTCTCGGTTTCAAGCTAAATACTGTGGCGGGGAAAACCCACAAGGGATGTGAGAGAGGTTTCTTATAACATAATACACAAGAATAACTTATGCCTGCCCGCTTTGTCAGAAATGCATCATAACCGTTTAGAATTCACCTTTTTCGGTACAATACTAAAATTCGCTAAAGAGGGTTTTCACTTGATTCAAGTTCTGCCGATTTGCAGATCAGGTTGTGGTTCCCCTGCCATTAGGTATATCGATTTGGTTGTGATTCACTTGAGCTGAATTCGGACTACATCATTTGTTATTTTTTATGGAACAGTGAATCGGCAAATTGGCAAAGCAGATCCTCCGTTCTGGACACTGCTCGTCTTCCAGGAGCGCATAGCATTTTACTGATTTATAATGCTATGTGTCTCTGCTTGACCTACTTCTACAGGATCATACTGATATAAAGCTGTCACTATGATTTTATAACAGTAAGGTGAAGCAGAGTCACATAGCACTATAAACCATGATAATGCCATGCGCTCCTGCAAATCCGGAACGGAGGATCACGCTCACTCACAGACTGCACACACTGGTGTTAAAGAGCCCTAATAGTAAAAGTTGTGTAAGGGTACTTTCACACTTGCGGCAGAGTGTTCTGGCAAGCAGTTCCGTCGCTGAAACACTCTGACGGATCCGGGAATCTGGATGTAAACTGAAAGCATTTGGAGACGGATCCGGATCCGTCTCACAAATGCATTGCAAGAACGGATCAGTCTCTCCGCTTGTCATGCGGATAGACAGATCTGTCTTGGACTATTTTGTCAGTTTTAAGGGTCTGCGCATGCGCAGACCGGAAGGACGGATCCGTTCTTCAGGTATTTCTTAATGCCGGATCCGGCACGAATACATTCCTATGGAAATTAATGCAAGTGTTCCGGCATTTTGGACGGAGATAAAACCACAGTGACTGAACTGATGACATCCTGAACTGATTTCTATCCATTTAGAATGCATTGGGATAAAACTGATCGCTCCCGACGACGGAACTCAATGCCGGAAAAGTTTGCCGCAAGTGTGAAAGTAGCCTAAGTCATTCCCTGTGTTGTGTAATGACACACAATGGATATAAGATTAGAAGTTGAATTCCAGTGCCTTCTTCCAGATCTCTTCTAATTTGGCATGTGTGTCACAAAATGTTTTCAGAACTTTAAATGAGTTGTTAAGGATTTAAAAAATATGGCTGCTTTTTTCCCTAAAACAGCACCATGGCTATCTACAGGCTGTGTGTTTTATTGAAGCTCAGTCCCACTGACGTCCATGAAGCCAAACTGTGATGGGACCTAGACAATTAGGTTAATGGGGCTGTCTGCTTTTGATATATTGTGGACCTATCCTCAAGATAAGTCATCAATATCTGACCAGCAGGGGTCCGACTCCTGGCACCCCCACTGATGATCTGTTTGAAGACACCGCAGCGCTTGGATCACTGCTGTGTTCTCGTCAGTTTACCTGCTCGCCATTGCAGCAGTGAGCAGGTGTAATTACAGCTCTGCCATCCCCATTCACTTCAAGTGAATAGAAGGGAGCCGTCCCATTGAAGTGAATGGAGATGGCGGAGTTGTAATTACACCTGGGACGGGGAGCAGGTAAACAGAGAAGAGAACACAGACCCCCTAGATCTGATACTGATGACCTATCGTGAGGATCGTTAATCAATGTAACAAAAGTGGACAATCCTTTTAATTCCAAACTTCTACAGGTTTAGGCACACCTCCAACTTTTTGGAGGGTCAAATAACTACACTTATGACTCATGGTGTGAAAGATCTATATATATATATATATATATATACACACACAATATTTTTCTTTTACACAGTAGCGTAAAAATTATCTGAACACAAAAATTTCTTTAATTCTAATTCAGGATCAATATGCTAAACGTAATGATGCAAATCTATACCCTAGATCAGTGATGGTGAACATTTTAGAGACCGAGTGTCCAAACTGCAACCCAAAACCCACTTATTTATCGTAAAGTGCCAACACGGCAATTTAACCTGAATACTACAGCCCAGTATATATATATCTTCATGTACGTTATCATTTAGCTATAATATCCTGGCAGGTGAGCCTATCACATTCCCAAATCCAACTATTCTCCATTCAGTCCATTCAGCCCCCCGAACTTCCATCCATCCTATGCACTGGGAAGCACTCTATTGTGTTACCATGCATTTTACCTTCATCTCCTCATAGATTGTACATTGTTTTCATCAGTGACCTGCTTGTTGCTATGTAATGTATGATTTAGTTTGTACGTGTTCCCTCTGACTGTAAAGCGCTGCGGAATATGTTGGCGCTATAAAAAGATTATTATTAACACCACTCGCAGACAGGAATGGCTCTGTTTTTAGAGAGAGAAAAAAGCAGCCATGTTTTTCTCATCCTGGAAACTCCTCTTTATAGTTTATAGTTTATTCACACTTCTGTATTTTTATCTGCGATTTTCATTTTTAAAAGGTCATCCCAAAGACTCATACAAGTCAATGCGGCTATTCACACATCTGTTTCTTTCTTTTTCACTAACAGATCCATGTGCCCGGATGCTTATTTTTTTTACAAATCAGAAACGGTCATGTGAAAAATCTCTTAAACAGAGAATGGAAACCTGAGAAATCACATCCCTTTATTAGTGCATTACACTTTATATATATGTATGTACTGTAAACTGTATCTGACAACAGATGTATTATAGTTGAGCATTAGAGCCCAGGCTGCATTGAGAGTGGTCAGTAACTCTGTTGTCAGACACATCCATTCTCCTTCAATAACTGTTGGCAGAGCACTCGTTCAGCCAATAGCTATGTTTCCTTACTCATTGGTTTGGCCGAGCATGCATGTGTTTTCAATGGCAAAAGATGGGAAAGCTGCTGCCAGGCACCTCTCTCAGCTGCTATTCTCCTGCTATAATGGGTTGGGAATTGAAATTCAACATGCCCGATCCTTCATTCTCTGACAGATGATGTGAGGAGACTCTCATAACAATTAGATAGTTAGCAGGTATGGTCACTGATAATCGAATGTGTAGGGGGGCCTTTAGTCCCATTAATGCAGGAGAAGAATTCAGATCGTCTTTGATGACCAATGTAGACAGTCAGCAAGGAACTCCGCTTTTCGATTTCAGTTCTGAAAATTGCAGAATTGTGACTGCAACGATGAACTACGATACAACAATACAATGTATTCCGGAAACCATTCAACTTCTTATATTGATTGCTCCTGTATGTAAACTGTAAAATGGTGTTCAAAACTGGACATAGACTTTTGCTCCACTATTAAATATCACGTTCATATCTTAACTTTTTCCTTTGGAATAATAAATAAAATGTTTCTGTGTCTAGACATTGCCGTTACATACTTGCTATGGAGCCTCCTGTTGATCTTTTGATTCTCTCTCAGAATGTCCACCCTATTCATCCACTGCTTCTAGGGTGCAGTTTCTCACAGGAGTTTTCTACGATTTTTATACTGATGACCTTTCCTCGGTAACCCCCCCCCCCCTCCCCCCCCACCTGATCAGCTGTTTGAGAAGGCACTGGCACCCCCGGGGAGTGCCACAGCCAGAGGTCGCACTACGTTTTTTCCAGAAGGGTAAAATACGCCTCTGACCATATTTGAGGAGTATTTTTTACCCAAGGAGGAGTACGAAAGTTGCAGTAATACATAATACGTAGGCCTGCAGTTGCTCACATCTGCATTGGAGGCTGCGTTTGCAGATCCTGTCAAAAAGACCGGACAAAAAAGCCTTGTATGCAGCACTTTTTTGTCTGGTAAAAAGACAGGCTCGTGAATGGAAACTGAACAGACTCCATCATAGTCAGTGGAGTCTGTTCAGCTTCTTCCCTGTCAGTTGGGTTCACATCACATTTTTGTCACACATTGAATGTACACAAAAAAAACAGATGCCATACTGTGGCATCCTTCACCATGGAGTTCCATTGTAAAAAAAAAAAGTATGAGTTAGCCTACATTTTTTTTTTTTGCTGAACTTTGCAGGATGGAAAAAACGTGGTACTTTCCCATGCTGCAGAGTTCTGCAAAAAAAAGTATATATTTTTTTTTTTTACAATGTAACTCCATGGTAATGGATGCCCCTGTATCGCATCTGTCTGAGGCATCCGTTAATGTATACGGTTTTTGTGTATGTCGAACATATGACAAAAACCCAGCCTTATGTGCCTGATCCAGCACTTACGTTATTTTTTTTTGCTCTGCTCATCTAACAGAGCAGAGCAACAGAAATACATAGTACTAGTGTGAATATGGCCTAAGAAGTCGGTATTTATGCGGGGGAACCATTACTAATCTAAATAACATGAGGCTATTATAGCCAAGTGATAAAGTCCAGTCCAATATAGCAGATCTTCCCTGTACTCTACCACTGCTGTGCATTTACTACACACTGCACACACACATCAGTTTGAGATGTGTGTGGTGCAGTATGTGGTGCAGTGTGTGATGTAAACACGTGTGATGTATGTGGTGCGGTGTGTGATGTATGTAATGGAGTATGTGATGATCACACACTGCACTACACACTGCTGTCACCTTGATGTCCGGGCTGTTTTTCACCTCTAAGGAGTCCTATTCAGCTCCGCCACCGCCATGTTTCCCGGGGTCCTTGTGCAGCGCACCCGCTCTCCTTACTGTAGAAACTCCCGGGAGCCGGCACCCACTCCCACCGGCTTCCCCTGCTGCAGGGCGCTGTATCGCTCCGGCGCCCACCCAAACCAACCAATAGCAGAACTCCTTACTGTTGGAGCTTTGCTATTGGTGATTTCAGGCACAGACAGCATCGCTGCACTGCCAGTGCCATTCACAGTGCGGCTTGCGCTGCTGAATGTAGGGAAAAAGCCTAAGGCGCATTGGTACGCCTTAGGCCTATTGCATACGACCGTATGGCTTTTCCAATGTTTTGCGGTCCACAAAAAATACAGATGACGTCCGTGTGCATTCCGTTTTTTGTGGAACAGCTGGCTCGTTATAGAACAGTACTATCCTTGTCCGTTATGCGGACAATAATAGGACATGTACTATCTTTGAACGGAAAAACTGAAATACGGAAACGGAAGGCATACGGAGCACCTTCTGTTTTTTTTGCGGACCCACTGAAATGAATAGTCCCGTATACGGACCGTATATGGAACGCAAAAAACGGAACGTAAACTAATAAAATAAACGTTCGTGTGCATGAGGCCTTAGACTTTTTCCAGGCAGTAAAATGGCCTGAACAGGTGTCTATGAAGCTTGTACAGGCGTTATTGCGACCTCTGGCCACAGCCTTCTCTCAGCTTTTCTTAGGTCAATGATGACATGTTCATCTGTCACATGGCCAAGGCGCAGCTCATCCCCTTAGAAGTGAATGGGGCTGAGCTGCGATACCAAGCACGGGCCACTATACACAATGGACAGCACTGTGCTTGGTAAGCAGAGAGAAGGCAGAGGGACTCGCGGGAGTGCTGGTGCCTTCTGAAACAGCTGATCGTGGGGGTCCAGGGTGTCAGATACTGATGACCTATCCAGAGGAAAGGTCATCAGTATTAAAATCTCGGAAAACCCTTTTAAAGGGAGTCAAGAAAAATACGGTTAAACCACGCATGATGCCTTGTAGGTCTAGCTCAGCTGAATGTAATAATATATTTCACTTAGTGATCCATTGCTTCATTCTAGAGAAGTAATACTTTTAATACATATTTAAATAAGCAGTTAGGTGCACTGAGGGCAGGCCCAAGTCACTCTGTGCACCTTTGCTTGGCCTGATTTCTCTGTCAGCCTTTCCCTCTCTTTCTTCATTGACAGATTCCTGCATAATCATCTCGCTTGGCCCTGTCAAGAAACGAGGGTGAGGCTGGCAGTGGAAATAGGAGAAGCAAGAGTGCACAGAGCTAATTGGGCCCATCCTTGGTGCACTTAAAGGGGTTATCCAATATCATAAACTGATTGCTTGCTATGGGCAACTAAGCCAGTTTTCCTTTGCACTAGTTTCCTTTGTCTGGATTAACAGTGAATTTCCTGGTGGCAGACTCCCTGCAATCCGCCTGTATACAAAATAATCTGGGCACTCGGACTGGGTTACTGAGATAGGATGTTGGGGTCGGTTCACACTTGCGTTTACCTGTTTGGCTTGTCTGAGTTCGTGCACCATTTTTTTTTCCGGCTAAAACCCGGCACTCATGCCGGAAAGCGAATGGATCCCATTATAGTCAACGGGTCCGACGGTGACAGCTGTATCCGGGCTAGGCCTGATCTGATGAAGCCTGGCAGACTGTTCTCTGCTGGTTCAGGCAAACGCTAGTGTGAACCCACCCTTAGTTGATTGTTCAGGGGACACAATAATAGCTGCATAACAGCAGTAGCCAGACACAGGCACATTTAAAAAAATGATTCCAAATGATAAAGTGTTATGCTTTGTGTCGATCTAACAGAGAAATAGAATATGCAATTGTGGGACAACTCCATTAGTGCTTTGCATAACAAAGCATTCTAACAGCTCCCTCAAAGTTGTTGGCTCATGAACCCCAATTACCACCTAAGGACAGAGACCCCCCACCTACCACAAGAATGGGGGTTCCCAGGTCCTCTGTGTGAATGAATCCGTAGTGCGCATGCATGACTACTGCTCCATTCACTTCTATAGGACTGCCGCACATACTCAGCACTCCTATAAACAGTGAATGGAGTGGTAGTCATGCATGTGCACTACTGCTCTATTCACACAGGGGACTTGAGGACCCCTGTTTTTATCATCTGTGGGGGTCCCAGTGACTGGACAGAGGATTAATATCGTTCATAGGCCAATCACTTTAAGCCATATCCAGGGATTGCTCTAATTGCATTGAGTGTGACCAATTCGTTTATTGCTACTCTTTACCCAGAGGTGGTGGTGCAACGCCTTATAGGAGTTGTCCCATGACGGGTCAATAAAGGTCATGCCAGATCCTGTATAAAAAAACAAAAACTCATGAAAAAGTAAGAGGACTTTTTAAACGGTAGGCCGGAGGATAAAGATCTTGTAATGCATCTATAGTACAGAATAAATTGTTGCAACTTACGATGGCAATGCATCTTTAATCTTCATGTGAGAAATGTCACTATAAAGTGCCACAGATACTACTTCTTCCATGGGACAAATAAGTCCATATTCTTCACAGCCGTTCTCAATAACCAGTGGATCGGATTTATGGGGATCAAACATGACGTTGTTGGGAGTGACTATCATGACTCCGCCAACAACACCCTGCGTACGAAATCGACAAATTACAAGTCAATGACAATGTGATTTCAATGTAGGCAGCTTTTATATACTGTAGTTTCATCGGCTGGAAAAAAAAAAAGACACAGGTCCATCAAAGCCCTCAGATCAATTATACCTCATTAGTTGTGAGATAAATTATAACTATCAATGCCAGGTAAGCATCTGGCCCTTTTGTAAATGCAGGCATAGTGTCTGCCATTACTACCTCTTATAGTAAAATCTTCCTGACCATTCATAAAAAACATTAAGTGCCAAGCTTGGAAAGAACAGGATGTTATTAAACTTGGCACCTAGGCGGCAACATCACCCGCAAAGTGTTAGGGACCCCTACATGTGGCTACCAAGCTGTTTGTAGCTCTAGATATTACGGGATGTCACAGTATTGGGGCTAGGTTCTAAAACAAAAACTAATGAGCACTTTCATTATGGAAACGATCATTAGTATGCAGATGGCACGAGGAGTGGTGACTGCAGCGCTGATGGCAATGGCTGTACTCACCACTCCCTAGCTCTCTTCTTGGCCCCGGGCTGCACTATGTCCTGACTGCGTATAGCGTCAGGACGTACTGCACGTAGCCATGCACTATGACCTGCAGCTGGGCGACATCAGGTCAAAGTGCAGCATGGGGCCAGGTAAGAGAAAAAATGGGGTAAGTGCAGGAAGTGGGTGCTGTCCGGAGCAGGAGAGGTAAGTTCTTTTATCTATTTAGTGTCTGATCTGAGCTCTGATGAGGACTGGGGTCGAATCTGAGGTGTGATACAGACTGGGGGTTTGATCTGAGTTCTGATACATATTAGGGGTCTGGTCTGAGGTCTAGTAAAGATTGGGGGTCTGATACAGAATGGAGGGCTGATCTGAGGTCTAATAAAGATTGGGAGTTTGATCTGAGGTCTGCTAAAGTTTGGGAGTCTGATGAAAAATAGATTTTTGTCAGATTTTCCCCCTCTAAAACCTAGGTGCGTCTTATAAAGTGAAAAATATGGTTAAAAGGGTTTTCTGGGATTTAAAAATTGACGATCTATCCTCAGCATAGGTCATCAATATCTGGACTGGTGGGGGCCTGACTCCCGGCATCCCTGCTGATCAGCTTATAGAACAGGGCACAGCAATTGGGTAAGGCCTGTGATGTCATGTTTATCACAGCACAGGATGAACAAATTAAAAATCCTTTACACAGGGAAGAAAACCTTGATCCAATTGAAAACGTGCAACCAATGACTGTATTCACAGTTAAAACAACTGGGATACATGAAGCTAGTGGGACACAACTCACCTTCCCATCTGTGATGTATCTACAGTTCATTTTCAAAAACTTCACGACAATGGGCTCCTCCTCTTCAGAAGTAGACGACAAGACTCTTTCTATAGGTTTTGAGGCTTTTCTTGCCATGTCTGCATCCTTTATGTAAAAAATAAATTTTTTTAAAAAAAAGCATGAAAAGAAGTTAATGTAAGAATGTAAATAACCAGTTGCTTCCAAAGTGTTCAATTTCTATGTATCCAGTCAAACGGGCCCTTAGGATGACATAAAAGAGCACTAGCTGTATAAGTCCCCAATCACTTCATTGGGGGTAATGGCAGCAGAAGGGGGTTGTGTTGGTCTATTCAAGTCACTTTTATGGATGAGGGGTGGTCAAGTCAAGTGCTGTTATTTCAGCTATATTTATGTACTAAGGGAGAATGTAAAGGAGTGGCGAATTTATTTTAAAATCTGGGAAAAGGCAGCATTTTTTGATAAATAGCACATATTCACCAATTTCATCCCCCATCGTTCCAGTGCTGCCGCTCCAAAACTTCCTGTTGGGCTGTGTTTGTTTGGCTGAATATGGCACATAGCCGCTGCAGCCAATCACTGAGCTCAACAGTCAAGTGCCGTATGATGCTCCTGTGGTGCCCACAGTACACGGCATGTCACCACAGCAGGGAGAATCGAAGAGGTGGCACTGGGATAAAAATATGAGTACGTGTTTTTTTATTATTGTATTACAAATGCGGCTTTGCTGAAGATTTTGAAATAACTCAGTCAACCCCTTTAATAAGAAGAGTCTGTAAAAGGAGGTTTTCCACCCAGAAAGGAATGGAATAATGGTAGGATTTAAATGGGGCCACGCTGCAGTTTCCTACGTAGCTAGTGGTTGGAGTCCTGTGGCATAGGAAAGAATTTTAAGGGTCCACATCACAAAATCAAAGCCGTGGCCTCTTCATTCTCAGAATCGGCCGGGGTCTCAGAGGTCCATTATAATTCCAGAGTGAAGGAATATCCTGCATAAACTTTGGTGTTTTATTTTACGGCATAGACTACATTATAGATCATGTAGAAAACATAGTATAAAACAATATAAATAAATAATATACATAAAAAATAGTATAAAACAATATAAACCTGACAAGTAAGGCTCTATGTACAGAGGCAATGGACTCCCCCATTCATATAAGCTAACTGACATCTTGTATATATATTGGGTTTGTAAATCAGTCTGTGTGGACATGGAAGGCAGGTCCCAAAGGCTCACACTGAATACAGGCAGTATTCATATGGCTAGTTACACAAAATACTGAATCAAATAATATAAAATAGTACATTTCCGAGTTCAGCAACCGTGCCCCCAATACTATATGGTTCACAGACTGGGCATAATAGGAGATCTGCCAATACATGGATCCAACCTCTGGGACGCCCACTGATCCAGAGAATGAAAGGAAATGCGGAGCTGATTTATCACTTGAATGGGGTCAGTTGCAGTTCCCTGCACAGTAAGGGCAGAGGGTGCCAGTATGCACTGAAAAACAGTAAAGGGAAGGCAATGCAAAATCTGCGCAGAAATTCTTTAATTCCCGGGATTGGTGGTGGTTACATGCGTGGTTAATCCCGGGATTGGTGGTGGTGGTTAATGCGTGATTAAGCGACTTTTTCTTGTAAAAAATATCATTTTTCATTTTCACAGCCAAGTGTTTCTAAATATTATAAAACGCCACCGAGGTAAAAGTGGTCATTACACACCTCAATAAATTCTTTGAGGGGTGTAGTTTCTAAAATGGAGCCACTTTTGGGGGGGGGGGGGGGGTTCTACTGTAGGGGTCCCTTAGTGTGCCTTCAAATATAACACGACACCCATTCCAGCAAAACCTGCTCTTGAAAAACCATATGTTGCTCCTTTCCTTCTGAAAATTGTCGTGTGCCCATACAACTGTTTACGAACATAAATGGGGTGTTTCTGTAAACTGTAGAATCAGGGTGATAAATATTGAGGGTCGTTTTGCTGCTAACCCTTGCTATGTTATAGGAAAAATTAGATTTAAATTAAAATTTTCCTTTAATTCTTGTGGAACACCTAAAGAGTTAACATAGTTTGTATTAGGGTTGCACAGGGTATCAAATTATCGATACCCAATTGATACTTTGGTATAGGTATCGATTCAATACAGGGATTTGACATTTACCGATACTAGGCTGTGCAGCCTAGTATCAGAGAACATGGCGTGCGCTGCTCTCAGCAGCACAGTGCAGAAGGAGAGAGTCTCTCCTCCCCACTGTGCCGCCGCTGCCACCATCGAGGACAGAAAGGGGCGGAGGGGGGGGAGGGGCTGTGGCCACTGTGCCACCAATAAAGATAAGTAACGTTTAATACAAATACAGGAGGCGGGTGTCGGCGGGAGAATCACATAGCCGGCACCCGACCTCTATGACAGGGAGCTGCGATCCGCGGCAGTTAACCCCTCGGGTGTCACACTTGAGGGGTTAACTGCCCCCCCCCTCCAACCCCAGTATTAAAAACATTGGTGGCGGTGGCAGTTGTAATCGGAGCCCCAGCAGTAAAATTGCAGGGCTCCGATCGGTTACTATGGCAGCCAGGACACTACTGAAGCCCTGGATGCCATGGTAATCTCCCTGCTGTTGTGTGTACTATGCCCAGGGCAGCAGGAACAGTATAAAGTCCTAGTCACCCTAATAGAGCTCTATTAAGGTGAATAGGACAAGGGATTAAAAGATCCCCGGTTCGAGCCCCTAAATAAAAAATAAAAATAAAGGTTTAAAAAAAAAAATATATATATATATTAAGTTTAAATCACCCCCTTTCCCAATTTTACATATAAAATATTTAAACAATAAAACATATTACATATTTCCACGTCCGAGAAGTCCAAACTATTAAAATATAAAAAAATATCTCCTATGCAATGAACGCCGTAACAGAAAAAATAAATAAATAAAAACCGCGTGATTCGCCATTTTTTAGTCACCGTGTCCCCCCAAAAATAGGATCAGACTGTTTGATTACAGGCCGGACATTCCATAAAATTCGGAATGTGCGTGTTTTTTTGGGCGTTTTATTATTTTCGTGTGGTATCAAATGCTATTGAGTATCGCAATACTTTTTTATAGTCGAATAAATAGAAATCGAATCAAAATTTTGGTAGCGTGACAACCCTAGTTTGTATAACCAGTTTTGAGTAATTCGAGGGGTGTAGTTTCTAAAATGGGGTCATTTATGGGTAGTTTTTATTATGTAAGGACCTTAAAGTGACTTTAAAGTGACTTCAATTGGTCCTTGATAAAGTAGGTTTAGAAAATTTGAAAAATTGCTTCTTAAATTCTTAGCCTTCTAACGTTCTAAAATAATAAAATGTAATTTTCAAAATGATGCCAACATAAAGTAGACATATAGGGAATCTTAAGTAAAAACTATTTAATGAGGTATCGCTATCTGCCTTTAATGCGTAGAAATTTAAATTTTGAAAATTACATATTTTTCAAAATGTTCTGTAAATTGGGGATTGTTTTTATAATATAAAGTTAAAACTTATCGACCCAAATTTACCCCTAACATCAAATACGAGATGTCACGAGAAAACAATCTCAGAATGGCTCGGATAATTTATAGCATTCCAAAGTTATTACCACATAAACTGACACATGTCAGATTTGCAAAACTAAGCCTGGTCACGAAGGTGAAAAATGGCCCGGTCTTGAAAGGGCTAATAAAGAAAATACGTCCTCAGATTAGGACTTTTGCAAATTGCTTCATATAAGAAGCAGTACATTGAGGTGACAAGACGTCAGTGTAAAAGACGACTGCCCATGGGAAGAGAAACATGTTGCACCATCTACTCAGTCACCAAGAAACATGTATAAGACCTACACTCTTAAGCCACCCAATATCAACCACTAAGGTTGGCGTAGAAGTCGTGAGGGCAATTTCACGTTTATAGTATTGCCCCTTCATGTTAAATGAATGGAAAGGGGAACATATGTGCAAGAAGAAAGTGCATTGTCTCAAACTGTCAATGGTCCTTTGCTCAGACCATTGTCAGATTTCTAGTTAGAGCCCTTCCTCGTGGAAAATAGTGGGGTATTCCTCATGTCTGACGTCTTAGTTATTATACAACTGCAGTTGGGAGTGTGTCCCTCCACATGTTTACCCAATGATTACAGGCAGTGACAATGACAAGTGTGGCATCCAGTTGCCAATGTGTTCATACGTTTCTAGGAGCAATAACAGCACAACACAATATGCTGCAGAATTGTTTCTTATGGAATACAAGTATCTACTAAACATGTCAGGACGGCTGACAGATCCTCCTTAAGATGCTAAACCTGATTTTTACGCCCGAGAACGGACACTGTGCCTCGTTCACTGGATGTACATGGGCTTTCATATAGCAGAATACATACTCACTGGTAGCTTATCATACTCGGCATCTGAAGACAATGGAGAAGCAAGAGTGCCAGCGGTGGCATCTTTCACACTGGCATGAGCTTCACAGACTGGAACATAAAGTACCTGCCAAAACATAGTAAGTAAGGGAAGAGCGCTCTGTTAGTAGGGGGACACATCATTACAGTACCAGTAACAGCAAATCCACTTTCAGGAGAACTTTAATCGCGGACAAGAACAGGCATTTTCTATTATAGTTGCGGCCATGCGGAATGCACACGGCCGGTATCCTCTTCTCTGGGATCTATATATGTGTGGAGAATTGTCCATCCTCCTGAGGATTTTGCACCCGCCAAGCCCTTTGGACGTGCTGCTGCCTATCTCCGGATTTATATATATATATACACACACACACACACAGTATATATCAGAAAATCCAGGTAGATTAATCATTCAGATCTATATGAATGAGTTTTAAAAGTGTTGTCCACGAATTTCGGAACGGGAAATGTTATTAAATAAAATAATTTAAAAAAAACAAGCACCATTCACCAATTAAATCCCGACTATACAAGCACTAAGGCCAGTGACTAGCTGCCGCAATCGGGTTGATGTACGGTAAATACGGTACATGTTGACACCACTGATTGGTCCCAGTGGTTTTATGCCACATGATGGTATCCCTGCTGAGACCAGTGATTGGCTGCAGCAGTCATGTGGCTGTACAGCACATCAAACACAATAAACAATGACAAGGACCACCACAACGTCGAGGCTAGGACGGCAGGAGATACCAGATGAGCAATCGTTTTTATAACATCCCCTACCCTTAGTTTAACATCTTAAAATCCCGGCCAACCCCTATAAATTGTGTCCTAAAACATAGTATAACAATGCTACACACATGCTACAGACACCGATCATTCATGTTATAGAAGAACAGTTGGTAATTTGTGAATTCGTGCTCTACTTGTTTTAGGGAAAATCATGATCCATCTGGTAGTTGTGATGACAGGACAAAGGCCGCACACACACATAAGAAAGCTGTTGGACAGCCATCACTCCCGATCCCTCATACACCTCAGCTCGGCCAAGCAAGTGTTCTCAGTATGTAGTGCTAGACTCCTCGGGTTGTGGTATATCGCCCTGAAAACAACACAATCACACAACTCAAATCCAACTTGCCTAATTCTTATCTCCCCGGCATCTGCCGTTAGGAGAAAGTTAGGAGGCCCCCATACACATCAGATGGTTGGCTGGACCCTATAGGACTGGTGGGTTTGACCGACATGCATCTAACCTGTATGACTAGCTACACTAATGAAAGAACGGACATGAGAACCGCAGTCACGTGAGGCTTACCTGTCCCGGCACAATGGTATGAGTAAAGAGCTTGTTCAGTTCCACAAGTTTGTTTGGCGTGATATTGAACCTCAGCGCTATAGAGTTTAAGGTGTCCGCGTTAGATGCCTAGGAAGAAGTACATTTGGGGTAAATGTATACAGTTCATCTAATTACGGTAATTATCCATTGTAAGCAGATACGTCAAATTTTTTATTTTTACTTCAGTCAAATAACTATACACAATGGATGTTTCAGATTTTTCAATATATGATACAGCAAATTAAGTGGTGGCATTAAAAATACAGCTTGTTCCACACACACACAAAAAAAAAAAAACTTATGGCTATGGGCGCGTAAAGTAAAGTAAAAAAGTTAAGGCTTCCAGAAGATGGGGAGGAAAGAAATACAGCAAAAAAATTAAAATTGTTTGCAACGCCAAGGGGTTGTAGTGACAGAGAGAGAAGAAGTGAAAATTCACCCTTTTGATTCTCAAGCTGTAAAAACACATGGCCCTTATTGACAGCAATAAGAGGCCTAAACAGTGCAAATACGTGCCCCTTACCAAAAATCTGTAACCTGGGACATGTACCAGAGCTTTACCATCCTTTTTGGTAAAAACTGAATTTTTGGCTTAAGTTACTAACAAAACAAATACATACACTTGCAGATCTAAATTAAGAAATGTGTCTGGGTACAGTGTCCTAATAAGGGAGTATAATGGAATGCTAGTAGTCATAGTGCACCTATGGTTTCAACAAAAAAGGGTTTGTTGTATTAAAAGTTATCTTTGAGGGCTCTTTCACACTAGCGTTTTTGTTTTCCGGCATAAAGATCCGTCGTTGGGTCTCTATGCTGGAAAAATCCGGATCAGGATCATCCCCATGCATTCTGAATGGAGAGAAATCCGTTCAGGATGCATCAGGATGTCTTCAGTTCAGGACCGGAACGTTGTTTGGCCGGAGAAAATACCGCAGCATGCTGCGCTTTTTGCTCCGGCCAAAAATCCTGAACACTTGCCGCAAGGCCGGATCCGAATTAATGCCCATTGAAAGGCATTAATCCGGACTTAAGCTAAACGTCGCTTGGCGCAACGCCGGATCCGACGCTTAGCTTTTCTCAATGGTTACCATGGCAGCCAGGACGCTAAAGTCCTGGTTGCCATGGTAAAGTGTAGTGGGAAGCGGGAGCGGGGAGCAGTATACTTACAGTCCGTGCGGCTCCCGGGCGCTCCAGAGTGACGCCAGGGCGCCCTACACGCATGGATCACGTGATCGCATGGATCACGTGATCCATGCGCATAGGGTGCTCTGACGTCATTCTGAGCGCCCGGAGCCGCACGGACTGTAAGCATACCGCTCCCCACTACTACTATGGCAACCAGGACTTTAATAGCGTCCTGGCTGCCATAGTAACCTCAAAGCATTTCGAAGACTGATCAGGATCCTGATCAGTCTTCTAATGCTTTCAGGCGACTTGCGTTCTGACGGATCCGGCGGGACGGAAGTGCCTGCCGGATCCTCAGAACGCAAGTGTGAAAGAGGCCTTAATCACCCGGTCGCTGAATCCAAGTTAAAAAAAACTCCATGGGGTTCCCTACTTACACGTTTCGTGCATTCCACTGAATTAAACAAGGTTAAGCTCTCTTTTACGTGATTTGTTCAAGGAAAAACAGTTTTTTTCTCAGATTCCGTTCAGTGTGTGTTTTTTCCATCAAGATTGCATGTGTTTATTTCGTTGTGTGAAGAAAAACCTGAGGAATAACAATAAATCTCCATCTCCTATCAACCATCAGTGAAAAACAGATTACATCCAGATGTCTTCCGTTTTTCACATAAGCCGCATTCACTTCTATGAAGCCAGGGCTGCGTGATAAACGGACAATATAGAACATGCTGCGATTTTTCTTGAACGTAAACATGATCCATGAAAGAGGCAGTGAGACTCATTGAAATGAGTAGGTCGGAATTCAGCCCGGATGCTATGCAATCGGTACATGCATCACATCCGGGCAGAAAACTCGCCCGTGTGAAAGAGGCCTTATGGGGATTCTCCTGTTTAGTCAGTTTTGTATGTGATTACGTTCAGTGTTTCAGTTTTTTCCACGTGGGTTAAGGCTCATTTCACACTAACGTTTTTACTAGATCGGCAGGGTTTAGCAAAAACGCTTCCGTTACTGATAATACAACCATGTGCATAAGTTATGAACAGATCCGGTTGTATTATCTTTACCATAGCCAAGATAGATCTGTCATGAACTCCATTAAAAGTCAATGGGGGAAGGATCCATTTTCTAATCTGTCAGGACGGAAAGCAAAACCGTACGGAAACCGTAGCACGCTGCGGTTTGCTCTCCGGTATGAGAACGAAGCGGAATGCATTTTGGAGCACTCCGTCCTGTTCAGTTACGTTTTGTCCCCATTGACAATGAATGGGGACAAAACTATGACGGATCTCAATACCTGAAAATATTAACGCTAGTGTGAAAGTAGCCTAAATCAGTTTTTGATGTGTTTTTTACACATGTTAAAAAAAAAAATGAAGAATACCAATCTACATCTCCTAGCAACCATCAGTGAAAAACGCATTGTATCTGGATGCAATCCGTTTTTCACTGAAGCCGACATTCTTGTCTATGAAAAACACAGAATATAGAACATGCTGCGATTTTTTCCTGAATGCAGAAATGATGCGCGAAAAACACAGACCCATTGAAATGAATGGGTCAGGATTCAGTCTATAAATTTGCTTCACGCATAACACTCTGACGGAAAACTCTCTTAGGGTACTTTTACACTTGCGGCAGGACGGATTGGCTATTCAGCCTGCCGGATCAGTCCTGCCGCAAGTGGCCATGCACTGCCGTGCTGCCACTCCGTCCCCATTGACTATAATGGGGTGGGGGGGCGGAGCTACGGCGCAGCACGGCATAGATCACCGGACTGAAAAGTCGGACATGCAGGACTTTTAGGGTAGCTTCGCCCCCCGCCCCATTATAGTCAATGGGGACGGAGCAGCAGCACGGCAGTACATGGCCACTTGCGGCAGGACGGATCCTAAAGGCTGAATAGCCTGCCGGATCCGTCCTGCCACAAGTGTAAAGGTACCCTTATGTGAAAGAAGCCTTAGGCCCCTTTAACACGAGCGAGTATTCCGTGCGGGTGCAATGCGTGCATTGCACCCGCAAGGAATCTGGACCCATTCATTTCAATGGGTCTGTGTACATAAGCGTTGGTTTTCACGCATCACTTTTGCGTTGCGTTAAAAATCACTGGCCCCATGGAAGTGAATGGGGCTGCGTGAAAATAGCATCGCATCCGCAAGCAAGTGCGGATGCGATGCGTTTTCCACGGATGGTTGCTAAGAGATGTTGTTTGTAAACATTCAATTTTTATCACGCGCGTCCAAAACACATTAAATCGCATTGCACCCACGCGATAAAAACTGAAGAACTGAACGTGATCGCAAACTAAACTGATTGTACTTGCTTTCAGTTTTCACTGAACGCATCCGCAACGCATCCGGACCTAATCCGCTCACACTCGTCTGCAAGGGGCCTTAGACTAGTTGGGCTTTGCATACCGTTCCTTCTCTTCCATATCAGGAGTATGTCTGACCAGTGATGTCTGCCAGTATTGGTGTGATCCCATCACTTCCCAGTGTACTGGGCACTTCTGAAGGTGAAGTGCACATGATGTAAACTTAACAGTCAACAGGCAGTTAGAGTACATTAACAAGACCGGGTGTAAACCGTTTTGCGATCCGCAAATAACAGAACCGTGTGTCCGTAATTTGTTTACGTTGTGTTTCCGCATCCGTTCCGTGTGTCCACATTTTGCAATAGTAATATCAGAATATTTTGCACCAAGGTCAGGGAGCAGGGACTTCAATTAGACGGAAACAAATTTGCAAAAAACGGATGACATGCAGAATGGTTTCCGTATGTCTTCCGCAATTTGCGGATTTATTAACTTGAATGGGGCTGTGGACTGATCTGTGCGGACAATAGTAGTACAGGCTTCATATTTTTGCGGACGAGAAATGCGGAAACACGGATGCAGACAACATACTGAATGTTGTCCGAACATTTCACCCATAGGAATGAATGTATTCCACAAAATGCAGAACGGATGCGGATCGGACGCGGATACAATTATACGGTCATGTGTAAATGTACCTAGACATTCCTTTAAAATCATTTTTACAGGAATCAAATTACAAAGGTTTTGTCCCTCTGCAAACCCAGATGTTGATTCACCTTTTTGTGTAATGCAGATCTTTAACGGACATCATTCTAATATGTTGTGTCTCTGGATTTACTAAAATACTGCCTTTGAAAGTCAAGGAGGGCCACTGCTCCAATCACTTCTATGTGACTGCCGAGGATAGTCAGGCCAGCACTCAGCCATTTCCAAAACTCCCACAGTAATAAATGGTGGCCACTCTCTGCTCACTGGTGGTCCCAGTCTGGAGACAGGTGCAGGTCCAGAGGTGGGACCAGCACCTACCTAACAATGGTAGCAGGTCCTAGCAATATGCCACCAATGTCTAAGATGAGACAACCCCTTTAAGCAGCATGACTTTCCTGTTGCTATATTGTAACTTAAGGGTATGTTCAACTGCGACGGACAGGGGCGTACACCGATACCATAGATTAGCAAATGACGAATTTTCCCTTTTTCTTTTTTACTTTGTGGAACAATCTTTCAATGAAATAAATCACCCTTATCCCACTTTCCGTGACTGCGAAGGGGGAGTTTAGTGCTTAGGAATTTATACAGTTACCTTGGAACTCAATGGAAGCTGTAAAAATCGCTTTGCTTTGAGCTCCTCCTAATGGTAGCTGTGGGAAATACGTCTCCTTGCAACTCATAGAAATGCAAAAATATTTTCCAGCGTTTGCATAGATTTAAAGGGTTTCTGTCACCAGGTTTAACCCTATGAAGTTAGCTGACATTAGCGATGTGCTAATGTCAGCTAAACCTAACTAGCCTATCCCTACTTTTCTCAGTGCCTGCATTAACCTTAAAAATCGAACTTTTATAATATGCTAATGAGGCTCTAGGAGCAGGGGGGGGGGGGCGTTGTTCCTGCTCCTAGAGCCCCCATTCTCTCACCTTGGTCTCCTCCCTCCAAGTCTTGATTGACAGAGCCAGGCAGCGCTTGCGTCCGTCTGCCAGCCCTGTGCTCGGATGAAATCTCGCGCCGTTCTGAACTCAGCGCAGGCGCGGTGAGGAAGCTGGCAGCCGGCGAGCGTACTTCCCTCACCGCGCCTGCGCTGAGTTCAGAACGGCGCGAGATTTCATCAGAGCACAGGGCTGGCAGACAGACGCAAGCGCTGCCTGGCCCTGTCAATCAAGACTTGGAGGGAGGAGACCAAGGTGGGAGAACGGAGGCTCTAGGAGCAGGAACAACGCCCCCCCCTGCTCCTAGAGCCTCATTAGCATATTATAAAAGTTCGATTTTTAGGTTAATGCAGGCACTGAGAAAAGTAAGAATAGGCTAGTTAGGTTTAGCTGACATTAGCACATCGCTAATGTCAGCTAGCTTCATAGGGTTAAATCTGGTGACAGAAACCCTTTAAATTCTGCCACAATACTGACATACTGCAGTTCAGACTCATGGCTCATGCAAACGATCGTATCTATTTTGCGGTCTGCAAAACACGGATACCGGCCAAGTGCATGACGCCATTTCTTTTTTAACGCTTGCAGAAACGTCCTATACTTGTCTGCAAAACGGACCAGTACAGGACATGTCCTCTCTTTTTTAGGGGGGTCCTGAATGGACGTGCGGATGCGGACAGCACACGGTGTGCCGTCCACATTTTTTGCAGCTCCATTGAAATGAATGGGCCTACATCCGATGCACAAAAAGTGTGGACCGAAACCAACATGTATAGGATTTGTAACGAACACGACAAAATGCAACTTACTTTATATTCACTGGTCCCCAAAGGTTTCTTCATGACCATTTTTTTCTCTTTTTTCTCATTTTGAATTTTGTTATTTTGAATTTCTCCTGAAAGAAAATAAAAACATATATTTATACATATATGCATACAGATGTCACCTAGTGGTCAGCAGCATCCCCGTGGAGAGAGATAAGGATTATGGGGGTGCACATCCATTTTAGCATAAATAAAATCAAAGAACACACAATGTGGATGATGAAAATTAGTGTAAAGCTTCACTGTACCGCCGAGGTCCCAACCATAAACTGCAGTGATGTTTCAATGTATCTCAGCGCGGTTCTTGTCTGCCCCAATACCACTCCCTGTGGCCTTAATGGGGTATTCCCATCTGGGATGGCATATCGCTAGGATATTACATCAATGTCAGATAGGTGCCGGTGTCACATATCCAGAAGGGACCCCCGAAGTGACAGCATCCGCAGCCATCCTCAGTTCGCCTCTGTGGGAGTTGCTAAAATAGGCGACCACTGGCTGGCTATTTCTGACAGTCCATTAGCAGTGAATGTAGAGGTGGACTCTCTTGCGCAGTGCACTCTCCATTCACTGCTAAGGGACTTCCGAAAATAGCAGAAAATTAAAAACATGGCCAAAAATTCTTTAAAAATATGATTTCAACAATAGGTCATTTTCTGACGACACATTCCCTTTAAAGAGGTTTTCTGAGATTCTCATACTGATGACCTATCCTCAGGATAGGTCATCAGTATCTGATTGGTGAGGGGTCCAACACCCGGGACCCCCTCCAATCAGCTGTTTGAGAAGGCAGCGGTGGTCACAGTAGCGCCGCAGCCTTCTCGCTGCTTTCCCTAAGCCAGTGACCAGTCACGTGGCCTAGGAGTGCGATTCCCAGCACATCCTCTATACAATGTACGGTGCTGTGCTTGGTGAGCAGGAAGAAAGTCGCGGCGGTCACAGGAGCACCAGTGCCTTCTCAAACAGCTGATCGGCGGGTGTCAGACCCCCATCGATCAGATACTGATGACCTATCCTGAGGATAGTATTAAAATCTCGGAAAACCTACTTAACTTTGTGTAGGGACACAGTAGTTATATCCTTTTTTTCTATGCTTTGTGCAAAAAGTGTAGACAAAATATTTTCCTGCAATTTTTTTTTTTAAATGCAAAAGGGTGGAGTAACCCATCTTTCCCGGATCCCTGAAAGAAAGTCATCCTGGATATGGCCCAGTTGGGTAGCAGGAAGATGGATTTATTTAGATCGAATAAGTATGCGACAGATCTTTATTACGTCTCCATTTAGGAGATCTGGTTTCCTGATCCGACACAAACGTTGTCTGTCGGCCGGACAAAAAATCGTTGCATGCAATGGTTTCCATCCAGCCAAAACCCGGCATTTATCCCAGAAATCAGCCGGATCACCACCGGACTTCCTTGCAGTCAATTGGGACATGGTGGTGAAAGAATCTGACAATGTCAAATCCTGCGAGATCCTACAAGCTGCTCTGTGCCGGAACAGCCTGCTGGATCTCCTAAACGGAGATGTGAACGTGGCCTTACAGCATCCCATGGTTTTTCACCCAGTTTTCCCAAACATCCCGAAAGGTAAATCTCCCTAGTGATTGAGAGCGGGACGGTGGATTTTTTAGGCAGGTTTAGTGTCACCAGTCGCTATGTTCCACATGAATTGTTAGGGTACTTTTACACTTGCGTTATTCTTTTCTGGCATAGCGTTCCGTCAAAAGGGCTCCATGCCGGAAAAGAACTGATCAGGCATATCCCCAAGCATTCTGAATGGATAGAAATCCGTTGAGTTTGCATCAGTATGCCTTCCGTTCAGTCACTGTCAGGCGTTTTGGCCGGACATAATACCGCAGCATGCTCACGGTATTATGTCCGTCCAAAATGCCTGATCAGTCGCCGGAATGCCGGATCCGGCATTAATTTACATTGACTTGCATTAGTGCCGGATCCAGCATTGCAAAACAACTGAAGGACGGATCCGGGAAAACTGTGAAAAAGAGTGCAGGACGGATCCGTCCATCCGCATAACAAGCGGAGGGACGGATCCGTTCTTGCAATGCACTTGTAGACGGATCCGCATCCGGATCCGTCTACAAATGTTGTCAGTTGTGACACTAAACGACGGATCCAGCGGGCAGCTTCGACGACGGAACTGCTTGCCGGATACAAGTGCCGCAAGTGTGAAAGTACCCTTACCCAGACATCTGGAGACCCTGAATGGAAAATCAACCTAAGGGTCCTTTCACACTGGCGTTTTTGTTTTCTGGCATAGAATTCCGTCCTCGGCGCTCTATGCCGGAAAAATCCTGATCAGGATCATCCCCATGCATTCTGAATGGAGAGAAATCCGTTCAGGATGCATCAGGATGTCTTTCGTTCAGGACCGGAACGTTTTTTGGACGCAGCAAATACCGCAGAATGCTGCGCTTTTTGTTCCGTCCAAAAATCCAGAAGACTTGCCGCAAGGCCGGATCCGGAATCAATGCCCATAGAAAGGCATTAATCCGGATCCGGCCTTAAGCTAAACGTCGTTTCGGCGCATCGCCGGATCCGACGTTTAGCTTTTTGTCAATGGTTACCATGGCAGCCAGGCTGCTAAAGTCCTGGTTGCCATGGTAAAGTGTAGTGGGGAGCGGGAGAGCAGTATACTTACCATCCGTGCGGCTCCCGAGGCGCTCCAGTGACGTCAGGGCGCCCTACACGCATGGATCACGTGATCCATGCGCATGGGGCGCTCTGACGTCATTCTGGAGCGCCCCGGGAGCCGCACGGACTGTAAGTATACCGCTCCCCACTACTACTATGGCAACCAGGACTTTAATAGCGTCCTGGCTGCCATGGTAACCTCAAAGCATTTCGAAGACTGATCAGGATCCTGATCAGTCTTCTAATGCTTTCAGGCGACTTGCGTTCTGACGGATCCGGCGGGGCCGAAGTGCCTGCCGGATCCTCAGAACGCAAGTGTGAAAGGACCCTAACTATGCATGGAATAGAATTTCAGGAGCAGGTAGACAGATTATTTTTTTTTTAAATAGGTGATATAAACATAGACAAGACAGTCTACAGATATACCAGATTTATCCTTCGCCATCAGCTACTATAATAAACTTACATTGTCTAGACTGTTAGACAGGAATAGTAGATCTGGGCCAGTGTGTGTACCTATCATTAGTGTTAAGCCAACTTGTAGTTTCAAGTTCGGCGTCCAAAGTTCAGGTTAGCTAAGAATTCCATTATGAATTCCGCTACCATGGACCATACCTGGTGGCGGAATCCATAGAAGAATTTTTAGATAGCCGAACTTGAAACCACAAGTTTGCTCAACACTCCATATCGTATATTTTTAGGTTAACATAGCCTGTGGTCACGATAAAGGTGGCATCACACACAGCTTTTTGTGGCAGTTTTTTTAATGTCTTTTTTTGGGGCCAAAGCCAGGAGTAGATTGGATGGGAATGAGAACTATAAAGGTAGGACTTATACTGCTTCCTGCTTTGGTTGACACAAAAAGCCCGTCAGTGATGATCTGCCTGTGTAATACAGCCCTAAAAGTGCAAATGCTCGTTCATCGAGCAACCACAATCTTTAACCACTTCAGCCCCCCTAGCTTAAACACCCTTAATGACCAGGCCACTTTTTACAATTCTGCACTACACTACTTTCACCGTTTATTGCTCCGTCATGCAACTTACCACCCAAATGAATTTTACCTCCTTTTCTTCTCACTAATAGAGCTTTCATTTGGTGGTATTTCATTGCTGCTGACATTTTTACTTTTTTTGCTATTAATCAAAAATTACCAAAATTTTTGCAAAAAAATGACATTTTTCACTTTCTGTTGTAAAATTTTTCAAAAAAAACTACATTTCTATATAAATTTTTCACTAAATTTATTGTTCTACATGTCTTTGATAAAAAAAATCCAATAAGTGTATATTTATTGGTTTGGGTAAAAGTTATAGCGTTTACAAACTATGGTGCAAAAAAGTGAATTTCGGCATTTTGAAGCAGCTCTGACTTTCTGAGCGCCTGTCATGTTTCTTCAGGTGCTAGAATGTCAGGATAGTATAAATACCCCCAAATGACACCATTCTAGAAAGAAGACACCCCAAAGTATTCGCGGAGGGGCTTGGTGAGTTCATGTATCATTTCATTTTTTCACAAGTTAGCGGAAAATGACACTTTCTGAGAAAAAAAAAAAAAAAAGTTTCAATTTCTGATAACTTCTGGCAAAAAAAAAAAATCTCAGACGGACTCACTATGCCCCTCAGTGAATACCTTGGGGTGTCTACTTTCGAAATGGGGTCATTTGTGGGGTGTGTTTACTGTTCTGGCATTTTGGGCGGGGCTAAATTGTGAGCCGCCATGTAAAACCTAAAGGTACTCGTTGGAATTTGGGCCCTTTGCGCACCCAGGCTGCAAAAAGTGTCACTCATGTGGTATCGCCGTACTCAGGAGAAGTAGGGCAATGTGTTTTGGGGTGTATTTTTACATACACCCATGTTGGAGTGAGAGAAATATCTCTGTAAATTGTCAACTTTGTATAAAAATTTTTTAAAAGTTGTCGTTTACAGAGATATTTTTCACACAAAGTAATAGGTATATATAAAAATACACCCCAAAACACATGCCCTACTTCTCTAATGCAGCGACCTATGTGTGCCACTTTTGCAGCTAGTGCGCAAAAGCCTAAAACCAATGAGTACCTTTAGAGATTTCTAGAGAGCATTTTTACGCATTTGGATTCCAGACTTCTTCTCACGCTTTAGGGGCCCCTAAAATGCCAGGGCAGTATAAATACCCCACATGTGACCCCATTTTGGAAAGAAGACACCCCAAGGTATTCTGTGAGGGGTATGGTGAGTTCATGTAAAATTTTATTTTTGTCACAAGTTAGTGGAATATGAGACTTTGTAAAAAACAAAATTAAAAAAACAAAAAAAAACAATTTCCGCTGACTTATGCCAAAAAATAAAAATTCTGTGGACTCACCATGCCCCTCACAGAATACCTTAGGGTGTCTTCTTTCCAAAATGGGGTCACATGTGGGGTATTTATACTCACCTGGCATTTTAGGGGCCCCTAAAGTGTGAGAATCCAAATGCATAAAAATGGCCTGTGAAATCCTAAAGGTACTCATTGGTTTTAGGGCCCCTTTGCGCATCTTGGCTGCAAAAAGTGTCACTCATGTGGTATTGCCGTACTCAGGAGAAGTAGGGCAATGTGTTTTAGTGGTGTATTTTTACATATACCCATGCTGGGTGTGAGAAATATCGCTGTATGCGACAACTTTTTAAATTTTTTATTCAAAGTTGTCAATTTACAGAGATATTTCTCTCACCAGTAATGGGTATATGTAAATACACCCTAACACATTGCCCTACTTCTCCTGAGTCTGGCGATACCAATGAGTGACACTTTTGCAGCCAAGATGCAAAGGCCCTAATTCAATGAGTACCTTTAGGAAGAGCATTTTTACGCATTTTTCTTCTCACGCTTTAGGGCCCCTAAAATGCCAGGGCAGTATAAATACCCACATGTGACCCCATTTTGGAAAGAAGACACCCCAAGGTAATCCGTGAGGGGCATGGCGAGTTCATAGAAGATTTTTTGGCACAAGTTAGTGGAAATTAATTTTTATTGTTTTTCTCACAAAGTCTCCCTTTCCGCTAACTTTTGACAAAAAGTTTAATTTTTCATGGACTCATTATGCCCCTCAGCGAATACCTTGAGGTGTCTTCTTTCCAAAATGGGGTCACATGTGGGGTATTTATACTGCCCTGGCATTTTAGGGGCCCTAAAGCGTGAGAAGAAAAATGCGTAAAAATGCCCTCCTAAAAGGTACTCATTGGTTTTAGGGCCCCTTTGCGCATCTTGGCTGCAAAAAAGTGTCACACATGTGGTATCGCCGTACTCAGGAGAAGTAGGGCAATGTGTTTTGGGGTGTATTTTTAAAAATACCCATGCTGGGTGAGAGAAATATCTCTGTAAATTGACAACTTTGAATAAAAAAATTTAAAAAGTTGTCGTTTACAGAGATATTTCTCACACACAGTATGGTTATATAAAAATACACCCCAAACACATTGCCTACTTCTCCAGTGCGGCGATACCATGAGTGACACTTTGCAGCCAAATGCAAAGCCCTAAACCAATGAGTACTGCTAGAGATTTCACAGGACATTTTTACGCATTTGGATTCTCACGCTTTAGGACCCCTAAAATGCCAGGGCAGTATAAATACCCCACATGTGACCCCATTGTGGAAAGAAGACACCCCAAGGTATTCCGTGAGGGGCATGGCGAGTTCACAGAAAAAAAAATTTGGCACAAGTTAGCGGAAATGGTATTTTTTTTTTTTTTTACAGTCTCACATTCCACTAACTTGTGACAAAAATAAAATTTTACATGAACTCGCCATACCCCTCACGGAATACCTTGGGGTGTCTTCTTTCTAAAATGGGGTCACATGTGAGGTTTTGTACTGCCCTGGCATTTTAGAGTCTCATAATCATTACACGTATGGCCAGCATTAGGAGTTTCTGCTATTCTCCTTATATTGACCATACGGGTAATGAGAATTTTTTCCGTTCAGCCTCTGCGCTGAAAGAAAAAAATGAACGTCATAGATTTTTCCATTCACATTGATCAATGTGGATGAAAAATCTCTAAAAAATGTGCAAAAAAAGAGGGAAAAGCTATAAAGCTGCGATCGCTAAGGGACCCTAAGGCCTCATTCAAGCGTCCACAATTCTGTTCCATAAAATTTTGCGGAACAGAAATGTGAATACATTCAATTCTATGGGGACAGACTTTGTCCCGCTCGGATCCGTAATTGCGGATCCGTAGTGAAGATCCGCAAAAGTATAGAACATGTCCTATTCTTGTCCGCAGTTGCGGACAAGAAAAAGCATTTTCTATATAGTTCTGGCAATGTGCGGATCCGCAAAATGCGGAAAGCACATTGCTGGTGTCCGTGTTTTGCGGATCCGCGGATTTGCGGATCCGTGGATCCATAAAACACATGCGGACATCTGAATGAGCCTTACAGGGGTGATCAGTGACAGGGGGTGACAGGGGGTGATCAGGGGGTGACATGGGAGATCAGGGGTTAATCAGTGACAGGGGGTGGTGGGTGGGTGGGGGGCGGTGGGGGGTTGTGTGGTGATTGGTGCACTTTGATATTTTTCTCTGGTGGTCCCAAGCAAAGGGACCACCAGAGAAGCGAGCAACAAGCAGATCAGGCGCTGTTCACAGAACAACGTCTGATCTGCGATTTTCTGCCATATACAGCCTGCCAGCGCACGATCGGCGCTGGCAGGCTGTAGTCTAGCTACATGCGGCGCGCCGATGGCGCGCATTGCGCATGTGCGGGCGCGTCCTCGCGTCATCTCGCGTCTCGCGAGATGACGCGCCGATGCGTCCGATCAGAGCTACAGGGCCGCCGCCAGGACGCAATCCTGCGTGCGGCGGTCCTGTAGCGGTTAAGCATGTTGTCTAATCACAGCAAACAATGATTCAGTATGGGGGTGAGTGATGGCATTAGCGATCACTTCTCCCCATACTGAGGAGGAGATCAGTGCATGTAATAGCAGTGGTGGTCTCCTTCACTAACGAGCATGCGATTGCCAGGAAAGAACGCTTCCCTCACTAAAATCGTCTAATACCAGTCTTACTGCTCTACATTGTTTCCATTCAGCATCCAGGGAAAGCTGGGTAACACGTCGGAATCGCTGTGTGGGGAGATTTACCGCTATTTAATTAGGTAAATGTAAAATTCGTCACTCTGTGGAACCTGGTACATGCATTAGGCAGAAACGTTATACATACCTATCACCAACTTTCTACATCTGCCTCATTGTGCAGCAATACGGGACAGGGGGAATTATCACTCCATCAGTAGGCAGATGTGCCTTTCAGGAGCTTGGAAAGCTAAGTTTGTAATGGAGGCACCAACTGGTTGTGTAAACCGTATGCGGGTGTATATATGCCTTCAACGGTACCACTAAAAGTCAGTGGGGAACAGCCAGCTACTGCCATGCTGTGTGTATGGCTGCTGGCTCACATTAGTGGGGGAGGCGGGGAGAAACATGGCTGACACTTTTTATTTCTCAAGATTTAAAAAACTAATTTAACCACCTCCCGACCGCCTAACGCAGGGATGCGTCCTGTGGGCGGCCGGGATGTTCCTCCTTGACGCGCCGGTGCGTCATCTCGCGAGAGGCGAGATTTCCTGTGAACGCGATCGCGTCAGGAGGAAGTTTAACTACAGCCTGCCAGCGCTGATCATGCACTGGTAGGCTGCAGATCTTAAAAAAACGCCATCTAAATCGCATATCAGACGCTGTTTTGTAAAACACCCCATATTGGCCCCCTGTCACCCCCATGTCATTGATCACCCCCCTGTAAGGCTCTACTCAGACGTCCATATGTGTTTTGCGGATCCACAAAACACAGACACCGGCAATGTGCTTTCTGCATTTTGCAGATCCGTACAGTGCCAGAACTATATAGAAAATGCCTTTTCTTGTCCGCAATTGCGGACAAGAATAGGACATGCTCTATCTTTTGCGGAGCTGCGGCCTGATGTTTCGGGGGCCGAAACCCGGAAGTTCGCGGGTTTTTTTTTTTCCTCAGAAAATGTCATTTTCCGCTAACTTGTAAAAAAATGAAATGATACATGAACTCACCAAGCCCCTCCGCGAATACTTTGGGGTGTCTTCTTTCTAAAATGGTGTCATTTGGGGGGTATTCATACTATCCTGACATTCTAGCACCTGAAGAAACATGACAGGTGCTCAGAAAGTCAGAGCTGCTTCAAAATGCCGAAATTCACTTTTTTGCACCATAGTTTGTAAACGCTATAACTTTTACCCAAACCAATAAATATACACTTATTGGATTTTTTTTTTTATCAAAGACATGTAGAACAATAAATTTAGAGAAAAATTTAGATAGAAATGTAGTTTAAAAAAAAAAAAAAATTTACAACAGAAAGTGTAAAATGTCATTTTTGATTAATAGCAAAAAAAGTAAAAATGTCAGCAGCAATGAAATACCACCAAATGAAAGCTCTATTAGTGAGAAGAAAAGGAGGTGAAATTCATTTGGGTGGTAAGTTGCATGACCGAGCAATAAACGGTGAAAGTAGTGTAGTGCGGAATTGTAAAAAGTGGCCTGGTCATTAATGGGGGTTTAAGCTAGGGGGGCTGAAGTGGTTAAAGTGCGGATTTTCCGAAGTTTTCCGCCACAGGACGGGGTATTTCCATCTTAAAGCGCTATTCTGGTTATAACAAGTTATCGCCTATCCACGGGATAGAGGATAACTATCAGATTGGAGGGGATCTTAGTGCTGGGACCCCACCGATCTTCTGAGATCCTGGTCGGAAGCGCACACTGAGGCTCCGTTCATTTCTACGGACGCATGGGAGTACAGAGGGAATAACTTGTTCTAACCGGAATACGCTGTTTACGCCATATACTGTGCATACGTCTCGAATATATTCACAATGTGACCTTGGTGGCACACCACTAGGTACCTGGTATAGCCTAATTGGCGGCTTTGCCCTTTTCAGTGCCCTGATATAACACTGACAGAATTCCTGGAGATCACTCAGGTAATAATCACCTCCCTTTATAAGAAACGGCAGAACACACAGGGGAAATGTATTTAAACTGGCTTAGTTACATAGCAACCAATCGGATTCTGCCTTTCATTATTCAGAGCTCCTTTGGAAAATGAAAGGATCAATCTGATTGGTTGCTATGGGCAACTAAGCCAGTTTTCCTTTATGCCAGTTTTGATAAGTCTCCCCCAATACATGCAGCTGATGAACAAGATGCACCACAACTCCCAGCACACCTACCAAGAGCCCAGTGGGGGAGCTGGCTGCAGTCAATAGACCAGCAGTAGGACTTATTGGATAAGGGGGCATAGAGGGGGTCCTCGGGGGTCGTGCACTTGTGTCCAGTGGAGAGCAGGACATGGATGTCTGTGGCTGCAGGGAGCTCACTTGCCTCGGATGCTTGCTGCTCCTCACATGCAGTGGCCAGCTCACAGGGCAGCTCTCCTCCCGGGCACAGGGTACAATAGTCCGTGTCATGCATGCACTCCACGGCGAACATGGTGGCCCCCTCTATGCAGGCAGGTGTGGCCCTCCAGCGCCTGATGTGCCGGCTCCTTCCTCCATGGAGAGCGCTGGACTATGGGATTGTTCCTCAGACTAGCAGGATCAAGACACAGCAGAGGAGGTGTTAGCCTCGGGTCCTGCAGGTCTGTCACCCAACCCCCACACGCCAGCTGAAGGGGCTCACATGTCTGCAGGGACCGAGCTGACCACCTTGGCAATTACATTTTTTTTGTATAGCATAAAACTTTATTGAATAGACACAAAACGCCTACTTATCGGTCACTAATACTGTTACAATATATGTATGGCTCGTCTCCTCTAGCTGTCAAGAGCCCCTCCCCTTTCATAAAAGTGTGTAATAGAGAACAGGGACAAAACGTGGGATGCGCACCAATCACGCTGCTTCTTTTATCTTGTAACCCTTCTGGGGAAAATGAGAGGCGGAATATGGTTGGTTGATATGGGCATTCCCTGTCATACCTGAGGTGTTCTTTGGAATTCATAAATTATTCATGTTCTTTACTGTTTATTACAAAAACGTGCTTAATGATGATGTCGCTTTAACTCTTTGTTGCAAAAACAGGGGGAGATTTATCAAAACTGATGTAAAGGAAAACGGGCTTAGTTGCCCTTAGCAACCAATCCGATTCCAACTTTTAATTTTCAGAGCTCCTTCGAAAACTGAAATGTGGAATCTGATTGGTTGCTATAGGCAACTAATCCAGTTTTCCTCTACACCAGTTTTGATAAATTTCCCCCATTATTTTTGTTATGCTCTCCAGATGTATGGTACTTTTTCATGATAGGTAGTACGATTAAAACATCTATCTCACATCTTTATATTATTATATGTACCTATTATCTATCTGTCTAGTATGGCTGACAATCAAAACACAGGTGTAAATTATGTAGTGCTAAAAGAGTTAAAAGTGGAATTAAATGTTAATAAGAACATGTTTTTTTTATTATTATTTGTCATTGTTGGATTTTTATTCTCATGTTTTACTCCAAGACTATGAACAATATTTAGTTATATTTAAAATTTAGTTTCATGCCAGGGTTGCATAGCAAGACATGTTGACATTGGGGCTGGCATTTTTCTGCACTTTTGTGTTTTAAGTCGCGTTTTTTTTGCACCTGCATTTTTTGCAGTAATAACGCCAGCTTTAGATTTTAGCTAAAGGTCTAGAGCTGTTGTGAAACTACGACCCCCAGCATGCACACCTTGGCTGTTCTCAGAACTCCCACAGAAGTGAATGAAGAATTCTGGGAGTTGTAGTTTCTGAACAGCTGGAGTGCCTGGTCTAGAGCAGTGTTTCCCAACCAGTGTGCCTCCAGCTGTTGCAAAACTACAACTCCCAGCATGCCCGCACAGCAAAAGGCTGTCCGGGCATGCTGGAGTTAGTTTGCAACAACTGGAGGCACACTGGTTGGGAAACACTGGTCTAGAGGAAATATGTAATGCAGGACACACAAGCGTTTTCTTACTACTGGTCCTGGACCACCAGGGTGGCAGACAATAATTGATAGGACCTGATGTGGATAGGCGATAACTTCTGACAACTGGAATGCCCCTTTAAATTTGCTGCTCACTTGCTTCAAAGGCTTAGGCTACATGCACACGACAGTGAAAAAAAAAAAATTTTTCATGGCCATTTTGCATCAGTGTGTGCATCCATTTTCTGTCCGTGTGTCCGTTTTTAATGTCCATTTGCATCCGTTTTGCATCAGTTTTTCATGTCCGTTGAAAACGGACATGAAAAATGGATGAATTCGATTGGCAGTTATTTCTAGACCCACCTTTCTGAGAACACCCACAGGATGGTAGGCCCCCAGCTAAAATAATGTCCCCCACAGTGTAGGAATTTTTTATTACATTTTCTTGCTGTCCCCAGCTTTACTAATGCCCCCATGTAGGCCCCCAGCTAAAATAATTTCCCCCATAGGGTAGGATTTTTTTTTTACTGTCCCCAGCTTTAATAATGCACCCTATTTTGGCCCCAGCTAAAATAATGTCTCCCACAGTGTAAATAATATTTTTATAGTGCCCCCAGCTTTAATAATGCCCCCAGGTAGGATCCCAGCTTTAATAATGCCCCCATCTAAAATAATGCTCCCATAATGGCCCACCGCTGTTTTTGTTTAGTGCCCAGCAGCCAAAAAAAAAAAAAACTCACCTCATCCACTTGCTCGCACTGCAGCAGTCTCTTCTATCTTCACTGAACATGACCTGTGATGTGCGCGATGACATCGCTGCGCGCTCCCACGTGGTTACGTCACCATGCACATCGCAGGTCCTTCGGCAGGTGCTGCTCAATGAAGAGAGAAGAGACTGCCGCACCGCGAGCAAGTGGATGAGGTCAGTTTTTTGTTTTGTTTTTGGCTGCGGAGCACTATGGGAGCAATATTTAAAACCATGGGGGACATTTGTGTACCTGTTTTTAACGGCCGTTAGACGGGTGCACTTCTGTCAATTGGCTGTTAAAAACGGTCCCATTGATTTCAATGGGGTCTGCACAGCCGTGGAAACGGACAAAAATAGGAAATGTCCTATTTTTGGACGGACGCTATTCACTGACCGTTAAAAGAACGGCCATGTGAATAGCCCCATAGACTTTCACTGGTGCTAAAAATGGCCGTGTGGCGGCCGTTACTTAGACGGCCGTCACAGGGCCATTTTTCACTGTCGTGTGCATGTAGCCTTAGAGGGGACATTGCCACAGATCCTTGCATCTTTGCTTTTTTGTGGTAATAAGTAGGAATTTTCGACAAATTGGTTTAAAGGGGTTGTCCTGGCTATAAAATTATTTAGGAAAGCCTCAGTGTGTGTTTAAAAAATGTCGTATCTAACCCAGGGCTTGACAAATTTCCTTGGAATCTAGGAGCCAGCTAAAAAAGTTAGGAGCCAGACGGAGCCGCGTCATAAAGCCCCCAGTAGATGCCCCCATAGTGCTTCTCCCCCCTCCCCACTTCTCCATAGAGCCAACCAACGATGCATGCCAGTACATAGGGCCCCCATAGTGGTCCTTCCCCTCTTCTCCATAGTGCCCCCCATAATGTTCGAGTATATAGGGCCCCCCATAATGTGCAAGTATATAGGGCCCCAATAGTGCTTCACCCCTTTAATTGGTTATATGACACGTCAGATGCTGCCAGCATCCAAGTGATCGCCCCTGGCGGCCGCCATGACATGTGGAAACCCTTACAAGGATTACAGGGTCCGGAGGGGAGGGCAGAGGGGTCCGGAGGAGAGGGCAGAGGGGTCCGGAGGAGAGGGCAGAGGGGCCCGGAGGGCATAAACACAGCGGGCATCATGACACTTTACTGAGCACTACAACCCCCAGCTGGCACTCAGCCTCTGCAGTCCCCACATCACTACAACTCCCACCTGGGGCTCAGCCTCTGCAGTCCCCACATCACTACAACCCTCAACTGGGGCTCAGCCTTTGCAGTCCCCAAATCACTACAACCCCCAGCTCTTTCCCCCTCTTGTCATTCTCTTTCCCCCTCTTGTCATTCCCCCCATGGCATCCTCTTTCCCCCTCTTGTCATTCCTCCCATGGCATCCTCTTTCCCCCTTTTGTCATTAATTTTCCCCCTCTTGTCATTCACTTTCCCCCTCTTGTCATTCCCCCCATGGCATTTTCCTTCGCCCTCTTGTCATTCTCTTTCCCCCTCTTGTCATTCTCTTTCCCCCTCTTGTCATTCTCTTTCCCCATCTTGTCATTCTCCTTCCCCCTCTTGTCATTCCCCCCATGGCATTCTCTTTTCCCCTAGTCATTCTCTCCCCCCCCCTCCTTTGACATTCACTTTCCCCCCTTGTCATTCTCTTTCCCCTCTTTTCATTCCCCCATGTCATTCTCCTTCCCCTCTTGTCATTCCCCCCATGGCATTCTCTTTCCCCCCTCTTGTCATTCTCTTCCCCACCCTCCTTTGTCATTCACTTTCCCCCCTTGTCATTCACTTTCCCCCCTTGTCAGTCTCTTTCTCTCCCCCTCCCTCTGCTACCTCTAGTGTAGCGTGGCCGAGCGCTGTATGGTCCACGGGTACAGGAGCTTTAGTTTCACTGTGTGCGCACTTCCTGTCAGTCCGGCCGGGTACGGGATACAGATGCTCCCTGTACCCGCGGTCCATACAGGGCTCGGCCACGCTACAATGAGGGAGTGACAGGAGGGAGCGCTGAGCGCTTCCCTCCTATCAGTCCCTCTCTTCATGCTGCGCCCTCATGGACGCTCTAGCCTGAGCAGTGCTGCAGCCGCCTGAGGCTCAATATAGAGCGCTCGGGCGGCTGCAGCATGAAGGGGGCCGGCGCTCCTAGTCCGCCTATAGTACGCGCCGGCCCTGGCACCTTAGAAAACGGTCTGACAAATACCCAGGCGCCTGGGATTTGTTGAGCCCTGACCTAACCAAACTCCTTCCTGGCCCATTCCTAATGCTTTACCAATCCCTGACCCGTCTCTATACAATACAACACAGGAAATAAACGCTCAGTCAATCATTGGCTGAGACAGGTCACCATTGTGGCTAGTGACAGGCTGACTCCTTACTTCCAGTGTTTCGAGAGGCACTCTGAATCATTGGCGGTCCAGTTAAGTGTCAGAATGGGAACGGCATGAATTGTTGACTATGACATTTTATTTATTTACACCTTTCTGAGTCTTTTCTATATAATTTTTTTATCACCTGGACAACCCCTTTAATTTACAGTATTTATATTATACATGTAGCTTAAAGGGGCCACCCAATGTTCATGAAACTACAGCCACCCCCTCTTCACCTCTGTGCTATTACCTTACATCTTGAGTCTTTCTTTACTTTTCTCTGTTTCTTCATCTCCCAGGATTGTTTTGTAGTTCCCCAACTTTTTTAGTGTCAAATTAAGAAAACCTAGAGCAGGAGGTAATTGGTCCCCTAACACTATACAGTTCTGCAATATTGTTTCCTTTTTATTATTATGTTATAATTTCTTCTACCAACAAAAATGTTGCATATCTATTAAAGGGGTTTCTCAAGCTCTAGATTTGGATAACCTATCCTTAGGACAGGTCATCAATATCCAATGAGTGGAGGTCCAACACTAGGCAGCTCCACCGATCACCTGTTCTTAGCAGCCACCAGTGCCAAAATAACACACAGCCAGAATACACCGGCTAAATGAAGTAAAAAAAAGAAAAGAAACAGGGTGAGCATAAGGTGATATAACAAAATGTTTTGCCAATTGGAGATTCACCTCGCACAGGGGTGTTGTAAGAACAACTCTAGTAATAGCTTCAAAATCCGTCTCCTGCAGCTGCGATAGACCTCTAAAGGTAAGCGTCCACCTCCTCGGATGGAAATGGACAGCTTCTCGGTGCAAGAACGGTCACTTGGAAACTTATGACATATTACCAGGTGGGAGCTTGCTGCTTAAAAGTTTGCTCTGACCGATGTACCCCATTCCATTCACATAACTGGTTCAGCCACTTGACCCATTCCTATGGAGAGGAGACCTTGCCAGCATTCCTCGGACACAGAGGGCAGAGTCAGAAGAAAGTTTCATCCACTGTGTAGTGGCCATGCCAGGTTACTGTAGCTCAGCTTCTATTCACTAGAATTTCAGAGACACATGGCGCTGATACTGTCTCCTACATAGTGACATTAAAAAAGGTCCAGGAGGACCAAACTGGACTCCAATGTCACCATTACCATCTTCTTCAGCATTACACTTTGTAATATGAATTGAAATAAAATTTTCACATTGTTTGCATCATTTCTGGAAGTGCTGCGATATACTTTAAATATATGTATATACGGAGCTGTTCTTCCCTAGATGCAATGCTTTTAGAAGGAAAAAGGCTCCATTGATATGGAATCCGATGGACCATGTCACCATTTACTTCCTGTTAGTTTTGTACACAATAAGGGTCCATTTACACGTCCATAGTGTATTGCGGATCCACAATACACCCGGTCAGCACCACCATAGCACTGCCTATTCTTGTCCGCAGTTGCGCTGTCCACATCCATTCCTGCCCCATAGAGAATGAATGGCCCCTAATTATGGTTACTAGTCCTCCAGCATGATAATTTATCAGAAATCACTCAAATAATGGAATGGAAGACCTCAAATCAGGCATAATGCTTTAGTAGACTGACAAATGCAAAAATCATATTTGACCATAGTGCATAGGACCCGGGAGCATTGCTCCTCTGATTTCGCTCAGATACTTCTTCTTTAGATAGCTGACGCTTGGAGGTACACAGCACATTTTCCCCAATTCCTCAAATCCCTTCCCAAGACATAATTTTTGGGAAATCAAAGGCAGACTAATTTCTACTAGTATTTAATATAGCAATGCAAACATTTATTTAGGTGTGTTGACGTAGCATTACGTCTGCACTTTGTAAGATCGGATGATAATATAGCAGGATGTACAAACCTAGCGCTGTGTACAGAAGGTTAGGTGTCTAGGTGGTAACTGGGAGATTCTAATGTCATCAGATTCATCCAAACCCTGGCCTTACTTATTTCCTATCTAGAACATGGTCCACAGATATTAAATAATACCAGTCAAACAGCTTATTTGACAAGGTGACCACTGATCCATACACCTAAGATGGTGTGTGCAGTATTAAACAGACAAGCCAATTTGCAAGTTGTGATTAAAGGGGAACTAAAGCCAGAATCGAAATACAAAAAATAATTACTAACAAAACATAACATAAACTCCTTAGGTGTCTTTGTTATTTGCTCTTTTTTAGACATCACAATTGCAGACCATGAAAAATAACTAGGAAAGCAGAGCATTGTTCTCTCAGGCTGCCGCTATGTCATCCCCCCTTCCCTCTCCCCCTCTCATGCTAGTGCATTTGAGCCAGGAAGTTTAGGAGGCGGGGGCTGGGTTTAGTCCGGATAACTTTTGTCCACCCAGTAAGAGTGGCCTTTTGTTGGAAGGAATCTCCTGGTTAGTAATAGTACATAGGAATTGCAATAGACGGCCGAATTCTACATCTACCAAGATAGATCTCCCCTCCCACTCCTACATAGTCCCAGAGCTAGGTAGATTTGCCTATCGGGTTCCCGGGTAAGCTGAGTTACTACTATATGGTTCTGTAATGGAGTCTGCAGAATACTAAATCTACCAAGAAAAATGCTCCTACTCACTCCTAAAAGGTGCCACAGCTAGGAGGATTTGCCTTTTTGTCATGTTCAGACTGTTATTATGGGGCATTAGTGGACATTATAGGGAGAGAGGTATAAGAGGCAAGAACTACAACTCCCAGCATATTCAGACTGTTATTTTGGGGCATCAGTAGACATTATAGGGAGAGGGGTATAAGAAGAGAAAACTACAACTGCTAGCATGTTTGGACTATTGGGCATCTGTGGACATTATAGGAAAAGGGGTATAAGGGGCATCAGTTGACACTGTTGGGAGAGGGGTATAAGAGGACAGAAAAGGCTAGACCCCCATAGTGTATTTTAATACAACCAAGCAACTTCGCTGCAACCTCCCCTCCCGCAAGTAGTCAGGCCTGCCCACTCTCACCATAAAACCCCCCACCTACTTGGTCATGTAAAAAATATAAAAACAAAATGCTTACTAGCGCTGGATAGGAGAAGGCGTCAAAAGTTTACAGTATGCCGTCCGGGCCCTGTATGCCCCCTCAGTGACCCACACACTAGTTATTCCTCTTTAGTGCCCCTTACACAGCAGAAAGCTCCCTTACAGTAGTTATGCCTCCTTCCTACCACACACAGTATTTTTTACCCCGTAGTGACCCCTTCGCAGTAGAAATGCCCCTTGGAGATCCCATACGGTAGTCATGCCCCCTTAGTGCCCCACACAATGGTTCTCCTTGTGCCCCCACACAGTAGAATGCTCTCTCAGTTTCCCTTCACAGTAATTATGCTCCCATAGAGTAGAATGCTCCATCTGTGCCTTCACATAGCAATTATGCCCCCTTAGTGCCCACATGGCAGTCATGCCCCTTCACAGTAGTTAGGCCCTCTTACTACCTCTTCACAGCAGAATGCTCCCTTAGCGCCCCCAAACAGTCATTATTCACCCTTGGTGCCCCCCTTACAGTAGTGCCGACACCTTAGTGCCCTTCTTACACTACTGCTCGCCACTTAGTGCCTACACACACTAATGCTGGCCCCTATGTGCCCCCCTTTACAGTAGTGAAGCCCCTGCAGTGTTAATAAAACAAAAAATGAATACTCATCTATCCCCATTCCCCTTATAAATGGAGGATATCACACTCGCCCCAGCAGCAAATGCGACATGGTGACATCATCATGCCTGAGGAGCTGAGCGAGAGAGAGCACACTCTGGGGTATGATCCTGACCCATGCGCTGAGGATAGGTCATCAATATTAAAAGCCCGGGGAACCAAGTGTATGGAGATCACGATTGCACGTATATGGCAAGCTTTGAACACACATTTGCTATGAGATATGTGGCATAAAAAAAATGAAACATATGGCACAGGTACAGCTCCAGTTGCTTCTCAACCAGTTCCTGGTAGCAGTACATCTGGAGTCTGGAGTTTCACCCACAATGGTATTTTTATGATGACCTGAACCAATATATCCATATCTAGGCTGAAGTCACAGTCTGGCTCTTCCGCCCCCCAGTTCCATGGTCGGAGACAGATATAAGATGGGATGCATATAAATGGAGAACTTCTCTGTAATGGTGGCTCCTTTTGAAAACCGCATTTACACCAGTGCTGGATTTTTATCTCCGGAGCCCACATATGCTATGACCCTGTCATTAATAATTCTGGAATCTCAACTTAATAAAACTGCAGTAATGTCACTGAACCACAGGCACCCTTACCCAAAGGTCTGTCCATAGACTCCCTTTACCCAAAGGTCTGTCCGTAGACTCCCTTTACCCAAAGGTCTGTCCGTAGACTCCCTTTACCCAAAGGTCTGTCCGTAGACTCCCTTTACCCAAAGGTCTGTCCGTAGACTCCCTTTACCCAAAGGTCTGTCCGTAGACTCCCTTTACGTAGACTCCCTTTACCCAAAGGTCTGTCCGTAGACTCCCTTTACCCAAAGGTCTGTCCGTAGACTCCCTTTACCCAAAGGTCTGTCCGTAGACTCCCTTTACCCAAAGGTCTGTCCGTAGACTCCCTTTACCCAAAGGTCTGTCCGTAGACTCCCTTTACCCAAAGGTCTGTCCGTAGACTCCCTTTACCCAAAGGTCTGTCCGTAGACTCCCTTTACCCAAAGGTCTATCTGTAGACTCCCTTACCCAAAAGCCTGTCCGTAGACACTCTTACCCAGAGGTCTTTTTATAGACACGTACTGCTTGTACCTAACGCAAAATGGGGAACACATTGGAGAAGGTAGCAAATAACAACATAGTCTTGTAGATTTGAAGTTCCCATTGCTACTCACCAAGTTCAATTTGAGTAGTCCTATGAGTGGTAGATGCGATGGCGTTTCCCATTTTTTGCCAATGTTTCTAGTATGTACTATAGGAGAATACAGCACACGATGGCTCTTCCTAACTGATCAGAGGATTTCTGCAGGTAAAATAGCTATTTTATTCTAAATTTAGCCGATCTTCCTGTATTGACTGCATGCCACTTTGGAATGACCAATATAAGCTGTATACAGTGAATGTAATTGTAGGAAAAAGAGGAAAGTGAGTGAAGAACGAAACCAGGATAGTGTCAGATCGGAAAGTACCATTTCCATGAATAGATGAACTAAAAGTCTCTTACATTAAGGGCTGATTCACACGACAGTGGACGGCCTGGGGTACAAGGTTTGTGTGTCAACCACACAGCACCCCAGACCTAAACTGATTATAATAGTAATTTTTAATACAGTGTAATTGCATGTAATTAAACATTTTGCATAGCCACTGAGTTATTCAATAAAATGTATCTGCATAGGCCACCTGCTGTCTTTCTTATATCTCTGCCCACCGCACTGAGGTGGCTATTCATGCTCAGTTCCAGCCTTCAACTGCTTCTTGAACTTTGATAAGCAGAGAGCTGCAGCAGAGAGCACACCCTCCAGAGCTGCAGCAGAAAGGATATGCCTCCTGAGTAGAGATGAGCGAACTTTAAAAATTAGTTCGGCGTTCGGGTTGTGGTAATCGCCGCATCCCGTTATGGATTCCACTACCGTGGACTATCCCGGCATATGGAATCCATAAGGGGCGGCTTCCACGAACCCGAACTGTTGAACAGCCGAAGGACCTGGGGTGACGTCACCGTCATGTGATCAGTGCAGGGGGCGTGGCTCAGCACTGGATTTGATCCCAGGATTTGATCCCAGGCAGTGGCATGGCCACTTTACTGCAGTACCCGACACTGCGACCTTCTACATGAGTGTAGATGTGCCTGGTCTTGCAGCTAAGTCTATTCCCGTATACAGGGCGGAGGGTGGTAAAGCTGCAGTACACAGCACCGCAGAGTCCACAGAACATCACACTGACGTGTACTGCAGTAAGGGCCACTGTTCTTTCTTTCTGCTGATTCGTGGATGGGAGCCCACCAATCTTTGGTGATTTATTTTATAGATATGCCTTACAGAAAAATCTATTTAAGTGGTTAACTCATGTGAAATTCAGCATTTGTGTATGCAATTACCAATGAGAAGTGAAGCCTTCCACACAGATCATCCGTACCTTATAAATGCCTTCTCTAAGTTCCTTTGTGTCCATACTGAGATCTTAGGGAAAAAACAATATGGTGCATGTCCGTTAACCCCATCCCATCTACATTTAGGCCTTTATAATGTGGCAATTTATTTTTTTGCTTTTTTATCTCCACCTTTTGAGAGCAATAAAAGGTGGAAGGAGGGCTTGTTTCCTCAGGATTGTATTTCCTGAGGACAGGTCATCAATATCAAACTAGATGGTGTCGTTTCTGAAGAAACCACAGGATGTTGGCTTGAACTAAGGGTACTTTCACACTTGGGTTGGTGCGGATCCGTCTGTTTATTTGCACAGACGGATCCGCACCTATAATGCAAACGTTTGTATCTGTTCAGAACTGATCCGTTTGCATTAGTTAAAAGAAAAATGACAAAGTCCAAAACAGATCCGTTTTGAATTACATTGAAAGTGAATGGGGAATGGATCCGTATTCAAATGCACCATATTGTGTCAAAGAAATCTGATTGGTTGTTTTTGATCCTGCCCACTTTTCTGAATTTGAATCCCAGTCCTTCAGTGACCAACTGTGCCAAGTTTGAGGATCCTGCCATTAACAGTCTATGAGCAGCAGCAGTTTCAAATTTTCCCATTTAAACAAATGGCTGAAATTTGAGTGGCCGTTGTAGACTCCGTCTGCTTTTTAAAATTTTTAACCCCAGTCACCCTGTGTCCCACGGTGCCAAGTTTGGGTACTCTGGCTTAAATACTGTGAGAATGACAGCTTTTTAAATTTTCTCATTGAAGTCAATAGGGAAAATGTGGTTGTTTGTGGCTCTGCCCACTTTTAGAGTCCCTGAAATGTGACAGAAATGTTCATGTTGACCCCATGACTAAGTGACCCAAGTCTGGTGAGTTTAACTTCAAAGCTGTACGAGTGGCAAAAGTTTACAATTTTCCAGTGAAAGTCTATGGCAAAAAGTAGGGTCTTCGGGGGGCCGCCCCACGGGCACGGAGGGTGGGATAGGTTAAAAAGCACAAGCAACCTATTCGGGTATGTGCCGAACAAGTGTCTAAAGTTTCATAATTGTACTTCTAAAACTGTGGGAGTAGTAGCGTATTAAAAAATAGCTACATTTTCATTGGCTGTTGCTAGCTCCGCCCACTTTTGGGTGCCCCCCCCCAAAAAAAAAATTTCACCTTTTTATTCGGGTTGACACCAACAATGTGTGGTCCGAGTTTGGGGAGTGTAGCTTCAAAACTGTGAGAGCGACTTGAAAAACAGCAATTCCTCAACTGAGTTTTTACGTTATAAGTTTTGTGGCATTCATTTCTTGGCATCAATAACATGATACTTTATTCTCTGGGTCAGCACAATTACTGCGATAACAAAAATATATATATATTGTGGGGAGTCGCTCTGGTAGACAGCGGTGCGGGTGCAGTTTAGAGGCAAAACAAGGAGTCCAGATTGTGCAACAAACAGTGTTTTATTCACACTTGCACACCATAAATGAAAAACAGTCTCTTTGGTGACAGTTCACACACAACGGAAATAACGTGGCAAAACAAAAACAGGCCAACACAGGTTCAGTCACCTGGGAGGTGTAGGTGCAGGTTCGCACCACGCTGTCGGCCCAGCCGCAGGAGAATCCAGCTTCAGGTAGCCAGGAACAAAGCACCTCCTTGCTGAGCTCTTTCCTCCAGGACAGAGAACTCCTCAGCCCTGTTAGCAGCTCCAGGATAATCACCACCCCAGACACAGCTGCTGGCTGAGCTTTTAAACCCAGCCCAAAACCAGGACTGGGTCGTGGGGAGCAGCCACCCACCCTACACTTTAGCTGCTCCCGGTAAGAGCCGGCCCGGATCGGCTTTGCAGCCATGCTATTTAAACTCTGTCAGTAGCACTAGCTGCTGCTGACATCAACAAAAACGGGTCTTACCTCACCGAGGCTATGAACCTCGGTGACACATACCTGCCATCCACGACGGCACCCTGCACCTTACCACAATATATATATATATTTACAACTCCAACAAATTGGCGCAGCACTCCTTAGGTAAAGTGAACAAAATAGTGTTTATTCGCACATGTTTAACAGCAACGTTTCAGCTCTCTCACAGAGCCATTTTCAAGCCAAGTGGCTTGAAAATGGCTCTGTGAGAGAGCTGAAACGTAGCTGTGTTAAACATGTGTGAATAAACACTATTTTGTTCACTTTACCTAAGGAGTGCTGCGCCAATTTGTTGGAGTTGTAAAGAGACCCCGTAACCAGGGGTGGACGCGTGCACCATTGGATCATTTACACTGGAGGAGTGCTGCCTGATTTTGGCTTTTATATATATATTTATATATTGTGGGGAGTTGCTCTGGTAGACAGCGGTGCGGGTGCAGTATAGAGGCAAAGAGAGTCCAGGTAGTGCAGCAAACAGTGTTTTATTTCACACTTGCACAAACAAAACTCAAAACAGTCACTTAGTGTTACTTCACACACAGCAAAAACTTGAGGCAAAACAAAAGTCCAAGACGGGATCAAATCACCTGTGTGGTTTAGGTGCGTGTTCACACCTGGCTGTCAGCCCAGCCGCAGGAAAGTCCAACCTCAGGGTTCCAGGCAGACTGCACGCCTCTTTACCAGCTCTTGCTTCCAGCCCTGAGAGCTCCACAGAACACCAGCAGTTTCCAGGTTAAATCACCTCAAATCCTAGGTGTCAGTTCACACCTGGCTGAATGCTCAGCAACACAAAAAGTCCACTGACCGTCTTTACATGGCCTGCTCTCCTGACACACAGGTCTCAGCTTTTCAGCCCAGCACAGGGCTCAGATCCCAAACAGAGAGAGAGAGACCTTTGCATAAACCCAGCTGTCTTTTAAAGGCAGCTAGGTATTAACCCAAAAACCTGGACCGGCACCTAAAATCCGGTCCAGTATTTGCCCTCACCTGGCTGCAATCAACCCAGCAGCACAGGCTGAGAGGAAAATACCTGTTTTTTACCACCAAACCTCTCACTGTGTCACAATATATATATATACACATATATTTTTTTACATTTTACTTTATTTGTGCAATAAAACACACTTTTTTTTTTTTCAAAAAGAAAATCTTTTTGTATCACTGCATCTCAATACCCATAACTTTTTTATTTTCTTTCACATGAAATTGTGTGAGGGCTTGATTTTTGTGGGATGACTTTGAGTTTTCATTAGTATCACTTTGGGGTAAATAACACTTTTTCATGGCTTGTTATTAAGTTTTTTTGGTGGCGACTAAGCAAATATTAGCAATTCTGGTAATTTTCTTTTACCACAAGGGGACTATAACAGGCAATCTTGTGATTGCTTCTATAATTTAATGCACTATCCCTATAGTGCATTGCAATTTAATATCATTGGTATACTGACATTGACCAGCAGGCTGCACCAGACAGGCATAGCCTGCTGAAGAACACTCAAGGCAGGCTTGGGGCCTATACCAGGTCCCAGCCTGCCTATACACAACCGCTCCCTTTGTCAACGCTTACACGTGGAGGGCGCTATTGCCTGCCAGTGCGGACTGTTAGGGCAGGAGCACAGCTCCCATCTAAGAGCCGGACCTCTGCTCTCTGCTGCATGGGAGACCCATGAAAAGGTGGCAGCCCAGCCTAAGGCCCCTTAGTAACCGCCGTAAAAAGGCATATGGGTGGTCACTATAGGGTTTACTCTTTCCTGAGGCAAAGGAAAAAAGCAGCAATTTTCCATAGTTTTTGAATAATAGCATATTTCGTGAAAGTTTTTTGTCAGCACATTCCTGGAGCCATAACTTTATGTTATTGTCATATTTGCACTGTGAACTGGAGAATCGCTTTGAGAACATAAATCCATGCTGAAAATTGAAAATGAAAAGGCAAAATTTCACCACAATGGAATTATCTGTACAAGAAATGTTAGTATCGGACGTACCAAGTAACATTCTAGTGACAAGTAATAAACTAGTACAGAGTAATAAATCAGAATGACATTGGGACCTTGCACACGACCGTATGCCCTCCGAGACATACAGTCGATGAGCGGCATTGATCGTGCGCACTGGAGCACACAGCATCATAGATTACAATGATGCTGTACACGTGGGGCCGCCCGCGGGAGTACTGTCCTGCACGCATATGATTTCATGACATCATATGATGCTGTGGGCTCCCGTGCGCACGCTCAATGCCGCTCCTGGACATATGGCCCACTCACGGACTGTATGTCTTGGGGGGAAGGGGACAGTCGTGTGCAAGGGCCCTAACTGATAAAAATCACTGATCAAACACTGACTGTATGAAAGCGGTCTTACAAAGAGACAGATGGGAGCTTTCATACCTGAACTGTGTCTTTTATTCTCACTACGGCGGAGTTGCTTCGCTTGCCCTTTTTTCTTTTTCTTTTCTTCATCAAGACTGGGAACTTTCTCGGGAACTTGTCCTAGAATCACCTTCAGACTGTCTTTGCTGGGTGGAGGGTCGACCTGTGAATTACTCGTGGCAAGCTCTGGATTTTGTTTTGAACTCTTTCTCTTTTTCAACCTAAACAAGTTCAAAGAAAGAGTTAATTATTATTGATGTAAAGAAACCTTGGGCCTCAAAACTGTCCTCAGAGTTAAAGATAGCAACCAATCAGAGCTCACCTTTTATGTCTTCTGAAAAAATGAAATGTGAGCTCTGATTGGTTGCTATAGACAACTAAGGGTGGATTCGCATCACTTTTTATGCCTCCGTTTGACGTATACGTTACAAAAGAAAAGGATTCAAAAAAGTATACTGGTGAAACTGTATGGTGAATGGATGCCATTGTATGGCATCAGTCTGAGGCATCCGTTTAACATATACGTTTTTTTGTATACATTAAGAGGATGGTAAAAATGTGATGTGAACCCAGCCTAAGACAGTTTTCCAGTTTTGATAAGGGTCCATTCACAGCTCCGCGGAACGGGTGCAGACGCATTCATTTTCAATAGGGCCGCAAAAGATGCGGACAGCACACAGTGTCGCAATCACGGAAAAGAATAGGACGTGTTCTATCTTTTTTGTGGGGCTACGGAGCAGAAGTACGGAGTGGACAGCATACGGTGTGCTGACCACATCTTTTCGGCCCCACTGAAATGAATGGGTCTGCATCCGTTCCGCAAAGTTGCAGAACAGATGCAGCAGAAATATATGGTCATGTGAATGGACCCTAAACAAAAGCCATGGTGCCAGTGCCTTACAGAACCTTTTTTTTTTTTATCTTAATATTCTAGAAGAATCCCTTCTCCATTCAATGAGGAGAGTGGTTTCATTTGAGGACTGAGCAGGTCCATGCATTACATTGACAGCCCATTGATTTCACTGGGAATGAAACGTCATCACCTTTGAAACAATCCAGTTGCTAATGAATACCATTGAAAGAAGTATAACAAAAGCCCCATGAGGTATAAAGGCCAAACGTATCTATCTAATATAGTCTATGCGTAAGCTGGAGCGTGCGCTGGAAGATTTTCCCAGTGTACAGTATATGCCAAACCCACAGACGTAATGTAAATTCAGCCATGTGTTAGCGGATAACCTGAATCTCACAGGAAGTGTCAGACAGGTTTCATTTTAAAGGGACGCTTCCATCACATTTTTTTTTAGAATTTTTGGCAGTACTATACCACTTAAAATATAAAATATAGTCCCTTTATAGCGGTCAGCAAAGAGTGATAAAAACTCCTGTATAGATAGGGAACCCATTGTCAGTTTACTGCAGCTGTGAGGGAAAGATGTTGTCTGTTAGTAAAATAGCAGATTGGTAGAATTAGGATAACACTAAGACAGCTCAGTCTTGCTCTTGATAAGCCCAGATAAAGATGTCACTCATTCCTCTTTCCTCTCTGGCCACCGTCAATGGTCTGACTGAGGAAGTCAAACGAGGCTTGGTTTAAAGGTCCAAACAAAGGAGGAAGTTAAAGAGCCAGGACAAGAAGTGTCGTAAAAAATATATATCCAGAAAACATAAACTCTTTTTTTTTTGTAAAAATACATAGAATACATGGATTACATAGAATATTCACATATAGGCGGTTAAATAAGTTTTCTGGGATTTTGATACTCATGACCCATCCACAGGATAGGTCATCAGTATCTGATCGGGGCGGGTCTGATACCAGGGGCCCCCGCTGATCAGATGTTTGAGAAGGCACCACCGTTCCTGTGAGCGCTGCTGCTTTCTCAGTGCTTACCAAGCGGTTGCGGCTCCATTCACGTCTATGGGGTTGAGTGCGATACCAAGCACACCCGCTATACAATGTATGGCACTGTGCTTGGTAAGCATAAAGAAGGCCACGGTGCTCACAGGAACACCAGTGTTTTGATAAGAACAGCTGATCAGTGAGGTCCCAGGACCCCTACCAGCTGGATCTATACTGAGGATAGGTCATCAGTATAAATATCATACACATCCCCTTTAATATGTGATTTTAAAAAAAATGTGATGGTAGTGTCCCTTTAACCTGCTCAAACATTTGTTTCCCTGGGAGATAAGTTGGCAGCAGAAGTGTCTGCTAGTTACTTATCTCACATCTCCTGTAAGAACAGCAGTGTACAGATCATTTTATCACAGTTATCTGCTTATCATCACAGGCAGGCTTAGAATGACAGATAACACCCCTCCTCTCTCTCTCTCATATATATATATATATATATATATATATATGTGCTGCTCTTTTTCCTTGTGCATTTATTAGGGTATGCTTCACTCTTTTTGAGCTTGCACCCATTTATTGCATTATTTTTGTCAGTGCTGCCTCTCTTTTTTCATATATATATATATATATATATATATATATATATATATAAACACAGGATCTACCATTCAAAAGAGGCGGTTGTCAAAGCTTATCTACTCCCTTCAGACCCCTTCACGGGTCACAGAGCATGCCTGAAAAACTCTCCCAATGAAGTCTCCTTCTGTCCAATGTGCCTATATCCCATGGTGGCTGCTATAAAGCATATCTATAGATGCTGTTAAGAACAGCTCAGGCAAGATGGATGTGAGAATAAAAACAGATTATTTGACTACAGTGATCCCTCAAGATACAATGGCCTCAGGATGCAATATTTCAACATACAGTGGTCTTTTCTGACCCATCGTAAGTTGAAACCAGACTCAACATACAATATTTCAGACTCAGACCCAACCAATCAAGGCCCCTTCTCTGGTAAATAGCTGTATTAGTTATCAGCTAGTCCTGGATGTTATATGTAAGGACATGTCTTATCTCTCTTAGTTATCTGCTTACTTTTCTTATATCTTTATTTCCTCTTATCTTGGATAACATTTTGGGGCTTTGGAACCAATTACTCAACTTACAATGGTTTTAACAATGGTCGTCCTTAATATTGTAACTTGAGGAACCACTGTATTTGGTCTTAACTGGCAGAAAACATTTTGGTAACACATTCCCTTTGAGGCGCATTCACACTGGTCTATTATTGTACTTATGGGATACTCCCAATAACTGGTCTGTGTACAGGTGCTACCGATCACCCACTGAATGAGCCTTCTGCTCATTCATCGGGCAAGTTCATTGTTTATGCAGCACATTAAATCATTGTTTCTGGGTGGCAGATTGTGCTGTGTGAACTGCTGCCTAGAAACAATCTGTATGAGGGTGAGGGATAGCAGTGGCCATCACTCGTCCCCACACAGTGGAGGTGATCACTTCATGTAAATGTAGCTCTTCACCTCCACTGACAAGCAGGCAGTTATCGGGAAGGAAAGGTTCCGTCCCGATAATTTCCTGCTCACCTAGCGCGTCTAAATGTACTTTTAAGGCTGGTTTCACACTAGTGCTAAAATCATCCAGCAGGCTGTCCCGGCTAAGGCAGGCTGGATACTACCTTGACTATAATGGGACTTGGCGAGGATACGGCCTATCTCCAGCATTAATGCCGGGTTTTGGCCAGATAAAAACTGCTGCTGGCAGCAGTATTTGTCCGGCCAAATCACTGCACTAATGCTGGAAACAGGCCTCATTATAGTCAATGAAGCCTGGCGGCGCTCCGGCAATCCCGGATGCAGTGAACTCCGGCAGGGTGTTCATCTGCCAGACAATTTTGGCGCTAGTGTGAAACTAGCCTAACAAAAGTGAATGAGCATGTTTATGTAAAGGGAGAGGTCAGGGACCCATAAAGTTGGACGATCAGTCTTCCAATAGGTATTTTAGGAGTAAGCGCCCATTTACAGCTTTTTTTGCTGGTAGTGAGCGCCATTTGACGATACAGCAAGTTGATCTGTGCTGATTTAGATCCATATAAATGGATCGATTTTGGTACAAAGAGTCTGATTATTGTTGGCAGCACATCTTTGTTTATTTAAGGCAATGATCGCTGGGCATGCTTACAATTGTGATCATTCACTCAAACACCAGCCCATGTAAATGAGTCTTAATTGGGTTGTCCGTCCTTGGAGCCGATAACCCCTTTGGTCCAGACTTGTGTCCCTGGACATAAAAAAGGAAGACTCACCTGTCCATGGTCCCGCTGCTGCTCCATTACGGACCATATCCGGTCCTGTGACCACTGTGGCTTGAACACTACGTCACAGCAGTGATGTATTGTTTAAGCCTCTGTGACGGCTGAGACCAGTGATTGGCCGTGGTAGTCATGGGACCCAGCCGCTCCCATCCTATGGGGACTGGAAGCAGTCAAGAATGGAGCAGTGGCGTGAACACAGACAGGTGAAACGTCCTTTTTTATGTTCAGAGGCTTCCGGTCCAGACCAAATGGGCTATGGGCTCCAAGGTCAGAAAACCCTTTTAAATCAAGCTTTAGTAAGCAGATTTTCCATAGAAATTAAATATACTTTTATGTACATTTTTATGCATGAGTATATGTATGTTTAAATGGGAAATGCCAGAAATGTTTTATATGTGGGCATTGTACATGATGATTTAAAAAGCATACACTGAGTGCACTGATACTAGATTTCTAATGACATACATGTCTACCACCAAGCGCCCGTAGCAATAGGGATTAGGGAGTACTTCAAATGAATTACATCTGCTCTTATGAAGCCATTTATGAATAGCCTCTTTTGTCTAAATGTAAGACCTTTGAGGATAAAGGTTGGGATTTATTTCCATTGACTTCCTTTCTCCTATCTGGGGACACACTAGTAACTGGCTTTCAGTGAAAGCAGAACTACTCAGCACACAGTAGTAGAATTTGATAAAAAATCCTATTCATGTGGGTGAGCGCGTCGCTGCAGTAACCGGCTCCGTCTACTGGACAATAGATGGAGCTGTGTAGTGCCGGAGCTACAGCACAAGAGCCGATTGGCCAGTGTGCACGGTGTCTTACCGTGTTGAGTTGTTGAGTTGGACAACTTCTTTAAGAAATTAAAGAAGCTGCTCAACACGCCAACAAGTAAGCAGGGACACTGGAACCACGTGGTGTCCCTGCATGGATGCGCCCTGCCATATGCACGCTGCACTCCATGTAACTAAGACAATCCAGCCCCGTGTTCCCTGATGATTCCTGGGGCTGCTAAAATCGGATGAAATGAGTTTTTTGGGACACTTTACCTCATCTCGTGCTTCTCAGGAGACAGCATACCGCTCTGTGTAGAAACACACATTAATTTAGACCTTGACTACCCCAGCAGGTATCACTGGATATAAAGCTAGGGTTGTCTAGGGTTTCGTTAACAGGGCCAGGTTCCGGACGGGGCCGCTACTTTCAGGGCGATGGCCCCATATTAGGAGGACACTAGGGTGTACTAGCCTCATTAGGACATACCAGAGACAGTTGAGGACTAGAGTTGAGCGAACTTGTATTTTAAGTTCGGGGTCCAAAGTTCGGGTTATCGAAGCATCCAGTTATGGATTCCGCTACCACGGGCCATAACGGCATTTGGAATCCATAAGGGGATTCTTCAATGAACCCGAACCTTGGACAACCCTAAGGACCTGGGGTGACGTCACCGTCATGTGATCAGTGCAGGGGGCGTGGCTCAGTACTGGATTGGATAAGAGGTGGTAGGCTACCAGTACTACTGGACCAGTAAGATCAACCCATTTTCTCTACCAGTCCAAGATACCCCTTTGTGGGTTTTTGTATATGCTTGCGTTGCTAGCATACTCTTTTTGGTTGTGGTGTTTTGTTTGTTTCTTTGTTTGTTCGTTTTTTGGGGGGTTCATTACACTAAGGGATTTTCTATGCTGGTCCCTTTTGTGTATTTTTTTACCTACCTCATTAAAAGCTAAATTTTATATGTGATCCTTCCCCCCCTTTAAATGCTCTTTCACAATTGCAGTACACTGTAGGAGGTCTCAATCTGTACCTTCCTCAGATAGGCGACCCCTTTCATTTTTTGTAATTTTTCCATTTGAATAGAGCACTGATCATGCACACTCTCTGACACTTAATTAAATAAGAGCTCATTCACATGACCATAAAAGCTCTGTGCCCGTATCGTGGACCGCAATATACGGGCACTGGCTGTATGCAATCCATGCTGCAGATGCGGACCCGTTGACTTGAATGGGTCCACGATCCGCAAGAAAAGATAGAACATGTCCTATCTTTTGCAGAGCGGAGGCACGGATCGGAAGCCTGCAGAAACACTACGCCCGTGGGCTTTCGGGTCCATACTTCCCTACTACAGAAGATAGGAAATGTCCTATCTTTTGCAGATCATGGACCCATTCAAGTAAATGGATCCGCAGCGCAAAACGGGATTCACATGGCCAGGGCCATGCATTGCAGACCAATATTTGCGGTTCGGCAGCCTTGGCACACAGCCCTAACGGTCGTGTAAATGAGCCCTAATCATGGGTCTAACGAAGATAGCTGAGCGCTGTACTCCATTGAGGCCTACAAACACTGAATGGAGCAGCACAGCACATGATGGGGATGGAGGAATTGGAACTCCCATTCAGGTGATTGGTGGGAGTCCAAGTGGTTGGTCCAAAAACATTTTACCACTGTGTAACATAATCGTCTATAGTACTTCTGACCAACAGAAATGTACTCCATGTATCAGTACATTTTTGCTCATTAGTACATTCTGAATGGTAAATATCATAAAAAAATGTATGGGGCAATGCAAATGTGTGATATTTCCTTCGATATTAATGAGTTTCAAGGGGAAACTCATTTATATTGTAAAAAATATCAGTTACTGTATGCATTTTTTGACAAGCTTCCTGATAATAAAAAAAAACTAACTAACTAAATAACTACCACTCACCTTTTTTTTTTTTTTTTTTTACTTTTTTATATTTTAATAGTAAGGGCATTTTCACATACAACGATGTCCATGATGTTGATTTTTTTTATTCAGTATTTTGATTTTGGGGCACGGGGGGGATTTGAATTTCCAACATGCAATCATCAGATTGTAATTTACAAGTATATATTTGTAATATACAAGTAATGAGCCTGGAAGCTTAGTACAGGCTCAGGCTCATTACTGCAGTGGAACTCTTTCTACGATCTCTGCTAGGAGGAGGCATTCCGGGTTCCCGACACATTTGACCACAGCATCTCGGGTTAAATGTCCTCAATCAGCATTATTGACAATCGTGGACAATAGCCACGGGTGTCTGCTGTATGAAACATCAGGCACCCACTAGCTATGGAGCTTGCTCCACTCCAGAGCGGTCGCCATCTTTAAAGACCTGCCGTGATCTGCCGTACATGTACTGTGAATGTCATGAAGGGGTGAGGGATGCCTTCACACGTGGCAGATTTTGTTGCAGAAAGTTCTGCAGCTGAAAATTAGTTCCATGAATCTAAATGGGGCTTGCAGAAATCCACATGCCACAAAAACCCCACTCACATTTCACAATTTTATTATGATTATTATTATTAAAGGGCCATTTAGTCCATGGCACTGTACATGCAGTATGAAAAGGGTATAAATACATAATACAAAAACAAGTACAATACGTAAGAACAAGATGAGTTACAAACTGGTACAGAAGAACAGAGGACCCTGTCCGAGAGGGCTTCCAAGCTACTTGGCACAGATGAATTAATTTAATCCGTTTTCTATTGTGCCAGATTAAAAGTCAATGGGGGACGGATCCGTTTTCTATTGTGCCGCTTCGTTTTCTATTGTGCCGCTTCGTCAGGCGGACAGCAAAACGCTGCAGGCAGCGTTTTGGTGTCCACTTCGAGAGCGGAATGGTGACTGACGGGAGGCAAACTGATGCATTCTGAGCGGATCCTTTTCCATTCAGAATGCATCAGGGCAAAACTGATCTGTTTTGGACCGCTTCTGAGAGCCCTAAACGGATCTCAGAAACGAAAAGCCAAAACACTAGTTTGAAAGTAGCCTTAGTTACTGAGTGCAGGGAAGAAAGAGAACAGAACTGCCAGAGTTTAGTGCTGACAGTAAGTGTACTATGACTGTCCCAACTAGTGAGATTTCAACTGCGCAAGCGCCGATTAAACTGTCACTGGGGCATGCACGACATTTCAGGGCCCGGCAGGAGGACAGTGGGAGAGAGTGGCAAAGGGGTAATCAGTCACCTTTTGTTATTTTCCTACTGCCCCCATTACCCCTCCGTCAGCTTTAAACCCTGAAATCAGGTAATCCAGGGCGGTAGGAAAATAAAAACGTATTTGTAGTACTACTCATGTATTACTGCAGATAATAGTCTAAGATCGAAGTCTTAAATGCGGTTAAAGACTAACAAGCAAAACACACTGTGAAAAAGGAAATGTGTAATAGGTGAAATGTCTGGAATGTCGGAGACAGTAAAAAAGACAACATGAATGGTTTCTCTGAAGACACAAACAATACACTAGAGATGACCCACACTTGTCACTGTGTCCCCTTTCACCCATATGGTGTATGAGCAAGTGGTGAACCTAATGACTGAGATATCTGATAACACTGGCTGCGCCGACATACTAAACAAAAGCAATTACACGGTCTTTTGTCAACCATAATATATTATTAACACTGCTGTGATATAATGCTTGAGGTCCTATTACACTTACAGATAATCGCTAACAGGCGTTCATATGATTAGCGATGATCGGGCAGTATAATACTGCCGTTGAATACCTGATGAACGAGCAAATGCCCCTTCTGGTAATCAGAGTTTTTCAACATGTTTAAAAATAATAGTTTGCCGGCGGCAGATCGTGCCGTGTAATCAGCACTCTGCTGCCGGCAAACAGTGCTTCAGTATGGGGACCAGCCATGGTCCCCATACTGAGGAGGAGAGCGCTGCATGTAATGGCTAGCGATTGCTGGGAAGGAACGAACACTTCCCTCCCGAAAATCGCCTGCAGAATCTGTAGATGTAATAGGGCCCTTACAGTGGTTAGCATTGGTGCCTTGCAGCACTGGAGTCCTAGGTTTGTATTTGAATGAATGGAGTTTGTATGTTTTCCCCGTGTTTGCATGGGTTTCCTCCCACACTCCAAAGACACACTAATAGGGAAAGTAGAATGTCTGTAAAGCACTGCAGAATATGTCAGCGCTATATAAGTGAGTAAACTAATAAATAAATCATCCTAGAATATATTATGCTATTCTGTATTTATATTGTGTATCATACAAATTATGTGAATGTATCTCTCTCTCTCAATCTCTCTCTCTCTCTATACATATATATATACATATATATATATATATATATATATATATTCACATAATTTGTATGTTATATTATATAATGCTGAGTGTATGTAATGTGTGAGTATAATATACATATTATATATATATATACCGTATATTATATAACGCTGAGTGTATGTGTGTATGTCCGCTAAAGGAATCCGCACATTTAAAGGTTTTAGACCGGGTCTTCGCTCTCTAGCACGTACCATTCCTAAGATATTCCCAAAAAAATGAATGACGGAGTACAGGGAGTTTGAAAGCCAGACTGTCCAGCCTAAATCGGGACCTATGTCCACCCTAGGGGCAGGCTGCTGTGGAAATCACAGTTAAGGGGCCGATCCGCTATGGAGGTCAGTGTTAAGGGGCAGATTGGTGTAGAGGACACAGTTAAGTGGACGGGGTTTTGTGGAAACCACTGTTAAGGAAATGGGGTACTGTGGAGGTCACTAATAAGGGGGGGGGGGCGCTGTGGAGGTCACTGTTAAAGAGACTAGCTGCTGTGGGGGTCACTGTCAAGGGAACGGGATGATGTGGAGGTCACTGTTAAGGGGGCAGAATGATGTGGAGGTCACTGTTAAAGGGGCGGGCGCTGGGGAAATCTCTGTTAAGGGGGCAGGAAACGGTGGAGGTCACAGTTAAGGGGATGGTCCGCTGTGGAGATCAGTGTTAAGGGGCGGGGTGCTGTAGAGATCACTGTTAAGGGGGCGGGTTGTTGTTGAGGTCACATTTTAAGGTATCGGAGCTCTGGGGAGGTCACTGTTAAGGGGGCGGGGTTATTGGGGAAATCACTGTTAACGAGACGGGGTACTGTGGAGGTCACTCATAAAGGGGCGGCCACTGTGGAAGTTACTGTTAAAATGGAGGGTGCTGTGGATGTTACTGTTATGGGGGCAGGCTGCTCTGGAGGTCACTGTTAAAGGGGTTGGGTACTATAGATGTCACTTTTATAGTGGATACTGTTGATATCTTTTAACGACACACACAAACATTAAATGAAATAGATGAAATATAGCCGTGCGATGCCGGGTCCTTCTGCTAGTATATATATATAATTGCAACACGAAGAAGGATAAGTAGTGGGATTTTGAAGATGACAGGATCGATAGACATAATAATGATATGCAAATGAAAAAGCAAAAAATGAAAAACTTCTCAACTGATTTGTTATAAATGATGAGCACCACGAATAGAAATACACATACCTACATGCCTTGGCATGCTATCCATGAGGTTATTAATGGATGTCTGAGGAATGTTCTGCCTCAGTGAATGCACTTGGGAACACAACTCATCAAGAACCGCTGGTGGCAACTCCATTTGCAATTGCTAGCCAATGACGTCCCAGATTGATGCTTGATGGGAGATGCCCCAGGCCATGGTAGCACGTTTAGGTCATGCAGGCTGTTTACAGTAGCACAAGCAACATGTGGCCCTGCTGAAAAAAGGCTTCTGGAGAAATGGCCATACCATTAATTGACCAAATCAATGTTACTCTGAGCTGTTAATGTACCTGATATGAAGACTAGAGGGGTTTGGCTACCATACATTATGACGTCCCACACAATAATCCCAGGAGTAGGACCAGTGTAATATTCCTTTGTGAAGGCCTGTTCCTGGTGTCTCTCACATGGTCTCCAGAGCAGTGTCTGGCTATCAATGCGTCCGAGACAAAATTGGGACTTGTTACTGAAGAAGATAGACCTCTATTCCAGCCTCCATTGCCGTCTTTCTGTGCACCATGACAGTCTTTGAGAGCAGTGGTGTGAGGTCAGTTGAAGGCCTGTAGCTGGATGTATGGCCCATAACCCAATGTTGTGCAAACAGTTTCTGATGGTTTCTGTAGACATCTTTTGCTGCCCTAGGCTTAGGATGTGATGTCCAAATTAATTTGGGGTACAGAATGGATCACTAGGCGCCATTCTTCTAATCAAATGATCTGTCTGTGCAGAGGTTTGCTTCTGTGAGCTTCTTGTTATCACTCCAGTTTGCCGTTGTTCTCCCAGCCAACAGGGCATGCAACATTGAACAGTGCTAAAATCTTGGCCTAGGAGCATAGCGATCTATCTGATGGAGTGATAAACCAAGGATTCTGTTCCTCTCACTATCTTCAGCGTAAAGAAGAACAAGGAGTCCTGGAAGTGATAATATGGCCCCCACAGAGCCCTGATCTCACCATCACTGAGCCTGTCTAAGGTTTACATGAAGAGCAAACCTACATCCACAGAAGAACAATTTAAGCAGAGGGCCTCTACAATTTTTGCAGAGTGCCTTTTAAAACTGTATGCAACTGTAGGTAGAAGAACTGTTGCTGTTTAGAAGGCAAAGGGTGGTCACACCGAATATTGATTTGATTGATTTAGATTTTGCTTCTTCTTTATTCACTTTGCATTTTGTTAATTGATGAAAATAAACTATTCATACTGCTATTTTTTAAAGCATGCTTACCTTGCATCAGTTTTCCACACCTGCCTAAAACTTCCAAAGATAAACCTTCAGGCCTTATTCACACGTCCGCAATGTAGTCCGCATGTATTCCGCAATTTTGCGGAATACATGCGGACCCATTGACTGTGAACGGGGCCGGGAACGATGCGGAGAGCGCAATTGCGGACAAGAAGAGGCATTTTCTATGGAGTTCGGGCAATGTGCGGTCCGCAAAAATGCGGAATGCACATTGCCGGTGTGTCCGTGTTTTGCGGATCCGCGGCTCCGTGGATCCGCAAAACACTTGCGGACGTGTGAATGAGGCCTTAGGAAGGAAAACAAACCTACCAGATGAATTTCCCGATTGGCTCTCTTTAATCCAGTGTTACAGGTCCACATTATATTGCTATTATGTGCTGGGTTATCAGACCTTCAGAATTATCAGATGCCCATCAGATAATTAAGAAAATTCACCGTATATACACATAATCTTATGTGACATGATTCAGTAGAACCTAAACCTTTTGCTGTGTGCCAGTAAGGCCTCTTTCACACTAGCGTTTAGGCTTTCCGTCCTAGAGATCCGTCCTCGGGTCTCTAGGACGGAAAGCTACTGATCAGGATTATCCCAATGCATTCTGTTTGGAGAGAAATCCGTTCAGGATGCATCAGGATGTCTTCCGTTCAGTATGTCAACGTTTTTTGGACGTTGACAAAAGCGCAGCATGCTGCGGATTTGTCTCCGTCCAAAAATCCGGAAGACATGCCGTAACGCCGGATCCGGAATTAATGCCCATTGAAGTGCATTAATCCGGATCCGACCTTAGCTAAACGTCGTTTCGGGCATCGCCGGATCCGACGCTTAGCTTTTGTCAATGGTTACTATGGCAGCCAGGACGCTAAAGTCCTGGTTGCCATAGTAAAGAGTAGGGGAGCGGCATACTCACATTCCGTGCGGCTCCCGGGCGTTCCAGGATGACGTCAGGGCGCCCCAGTGCATAGATCACGTGATCACATGGATCACGTGATCCATGCGCGCGGGGCGCTCTGACGTCATTCAGGAGCTCCCTGGGAGCCGCACGGAATGTAAGTATGCCGCTCCCCCGCTCCCCACTGCTACTATGGCAACCAGGACGCTAGTAGCGTCCTGGCTGCCATAGTAACACTGAAAGCATTTTGAAGACTGATCAGTCTTCAAATGCTTTCAGTTCACTTGCGTTGTGCCGGATCCGGCGTGCATTCCGGCGACGGAAGTGCACGCCGAATCTTCACAACGCAAGTGTGAAAGAGGCCTAAGGCAAGATTTTAATCTGCGGCAGAGATTCCGCCAGGAGCTTCGATCACAGACTGGCAAAAAAGGACACTGGCGGTGTCCAGAATATGCCAGATTCTTCTATTCTGTTCCTATGCTGCAATAGAGTACCAGAACTTGGCGTCTAATGTGCACTTAGTGCAGTTCACAGGATGCAATTTAATTTCTAGTTTATTGATTTACTAACTGCTAACTGAAGAAAATGTTTTTTAGGCTTCTCAAAGAAAATCCCAGAACTAATGACCTAATGAACTAAATTGCTGCCTAAATGTTAATGGTTCCATCTTGATGCTTCTAATTAAATTTGATACGGAGCATCGTGACTTTCCAGAGACACAAGGCCATGCATTTACAAGCAGAATAATAACATAATAATCCCAGATACGTTATATTGTCAAAGTCAACTTCAGTTAGCAAGCCAAATACCACCAATGGTTTGATTTTCATGTATTTGAGGCTAATAAAAATTTTGCACCATTTGCCCTCTACAGCTGGCACGGCTTCAGAAAGCTGATGTGTGGACGTCTGACGGCTCACCCCGTCAATAGAAAGGGCTATTCTCATCTAGAAGTACAGACAGGAATATGACCTGCGCTGGAATTTGTATGTCCGTCACATGGCGCCATAGAAAAGAACAGGCCAGCATGCTATGTGTGAAAAAAAAGGATAGTACACTGAAGAAAAATACGGTTGTGTGCATGAGCCCTGATTTTCACATGGATCTGGTAAGTCCCAGAGAGAGTCCTTGATGGGACATTCAGAGTTTGCTATAGGGCCCAGCGCTTTCTAGTTACACCCTTGACACTACTACTTGATGGTGACTGACCTTGATGATACTATCATTTGTAATTACCTGCTCCATCATTTTAAAGAAAACTCAAATGACCTGTAAGGAAACCTCATTTATACGTGGCCTGCAGTAAAAGGGAACAATGACATTAGCATTTTCTAAATACTGTGGTTTTCCTTATAATTATTATTACGGCTACTATGATTATTATTATGGTTATGTGCACATCTCATATGTTTACCAGGTTTGTCAGTAACTAGTGTACTGGCAGTGCAGTTTTTGATGCAATAAACTACAAAAAACAAAAAACACACAATAGCCCTTTTATTCTATTATGTCATGCTACAGCAGAGAAATCCTCTGCGGAAATCCAAAGCTCGGGTTCGGGTTTTTTCCACGGATTTGAATTTTGCATGCCATGGATCTACCCACGGCATTGGGGTTAGAACATATGCAGAAACCCATCATGGTTTACAGTGGGAAGGACTTGTCCCTTCTTGACGTGGTTTGGAAATCTGTATGGAAATCACCTGCCGAAACAGAATACAATGATCTACAAATCTTATAGACCCATAATTTATTCACAATAGGGCATAGAACACATATCAGATGTTGAAAGTGAGACATTTTATCATTTCGTGAAAAAAATCAACTCATGTGAATCTTGATGGCAGCAACCCTTCTCAAAGTTGGGACGGGCAACAAAAGGCCGGAAAAGTACCGTATTTTTTCGCTTTATAACACACACTCAAAAAGTTGGGGGAAAAATGTCAGTACTCCATCGAAGTGCTCAGTAGTATGCAGTAGGTGCTGGTTGTACTCACCGCTCCCTGGTCTTCTCTGGGAGCTGTGCTGCACTCTCTTCAATGTGTACCGCGTCAGAAAATAGTGTGCGCACTATGACCTGACACTGTGCAACATCAGGGCACATTGCAGCACAGGTCAAGAGAAGAATAGGGAACAGTGAGTGCAGGAAGGGGGGCCGGATGAGCAGAGTGGTGGTTTAGAGAGGTAAGTTGTTTTAGCTATTTTTGGTCTGATCTGAAAACAGACCTGATTCTGTACTGGAAATCACTGCATGGGCTCAGGAACACTTCCAGAAATCCTTGTCTGTAAACACAGTGCACCGTGCAATCCACAAATGTAAGTTAAAGCTGTATCATGCAAAGAAGAAGCCATATCCATGATCCAGAAATGTCACTGTCTTCTCTGGGCTAAAGCTTATTTCAAATGGAGTGAGCCAAAATGAAAACTGTTCTGTGGTCAGATTAATCAAAATTTGAAATTATTTTTGAAACCACGGACAACATGCTCTAAAGACTCAAGAGGAGAGGGACCATCCAGCTTGTTATCAGTGTACAGTTCAAAAGCCTGCATCTCTGATGGTATGAGGCTGCATTAATGCCTATGACGTGGGCAGCTTACATATCTGGAAAGGCACTATCAATGCTAAATAGTAAAGGGAGCGTGTGCCATCTTAAAAGAGCCGACATCTGCCGTACTGTTACAGAGGATGTTGGGAAGGGGTTAAAAATGGTCCTGTCCCAACTGTTTTGAGAAGCACTGCTGCCATCAAGTTCTAAGTTACTTTCAACATCTGATATGTGTTCTATGATCTGTTGTGAATAAAATATGGGTCTATGAGATTTACAGATCAATGGATTCTGTTTTTTTTTACATTTTGCACAGTTTCTCAACTTTTTTGTAATTGGGGTCGTAATACATTGTTCTAAATCTCTGCTAATTCTTAGTTTAGGAGTCCAGTGGGCGGTCCTTCTCATTGAGCTAACTCTGTATGCCTACTCATAGAGGGAAGGCTGTCATTGAGTAGGACCAACGACTGGCATTCCTTCATTGCAGAGGATTTCACACAAATCTCCAAACCACATCAAGAAGGGACAAGTCCTTCCCACTGTAAACCGTGGCGGCAGGGAATTGGGATTGTACAAGTCATACTGAATACTTTTCCCGCAAAACTACATATCAATGTGCTCAGCTCCTCCTGCTCAGTGTAGATTGTTTCCTTTACCCTGTTTTCATTTGGGCAGCCATTTCATTTTCTACCAGATCACTAAAGTGACTGGTTTACAAGGTCCCTGAAAACACAAACAGTATTGTGCCAACCAGTCGCTTCTGAATCTAGCTGCCAGAACAGGTAATAACTAAACCCAAATTAATTATGCTTTTTTTGTATTCAAGATAATATTCTGCTAGAGGTTAAATCAAGAGCATAAGTAAATGGGAAGAGCAAAATATTGGAACAGACTTGGTGTAAGGGCTCATGCCAATGAACGTAAGGGCTCCGTGCCCGTGCTGCGGACCGCAATGCTCGTGCACAGACCGTGAGGCAGCCGCATGCTGATCGCGGACCTATTCACATACTTTTTTGCAGTGCCGAGGCACGGCCAGAAACATCACGGAAGCACTCTGTAGTGCTTCCATGGGGTTCCGCTCCGTCCTTCCGCACCGCATCTCCCGGATCGCGGACCCATTCAAGTGACGACAGTGTGATTTTCCATTTTTGCATTTTAGTTTTTTACTTCCTGCCTTCCCAGAGCCATGAATTTTTATTTTTCCATTCAAATAGCCGTATAAAGGCTTCTTTTCTGCGGAACAAGTTGTACTTTCTAATGGCACCATTTAATATTTGTATACGATGTAGTGGGAAGCTAGAAAAAATGGGGTGGAATTGGAAAAAAAATGCAATTGCGCCATAGTTTTATGGGTAAAACTGACCTGCTACTTTCATTTTCTGGGTCATGAAAAGTACAGCGATACCACATTTATATAGTTTTTCTTGTGTTTAAAGAGTCACTGTACTTTCATGCAATTTCATTTACTAGAGAATGGTGCAACTTTCTAAATAATGTATCCACCTGAAAAAAGCTGCAAAGTCATGGCCACTAGGGGTCTCACTTCCACCTCAGTTGTAGATCACTGCCTGTTGTCAGGCAAGATCCATCCCTGGTAAGGGTACTTTCACACTTACGGCAGAGTGATCCGGCAAGCAGTTCTGTTGCCGGAACTGCCTGCCAGATCCGGCAATCTGCATGCAAACGGAAAGCATTTGAAGACAGATCCGGCTACGGATCTGACTTACAAATGCATTGCAAGAACGGATCCATCTCTCCGCTTGTCATGCAGAGAGACGGATCCGTTATATATTTTTTTTATACATTATACATTCATATGGGGAAAAATGTGTTGCATGCTGCGGTATTATCTCCGTCCTGAAAAGTCAAAAAGACTAAACTGAAGATATCATGATGCATCCTGAACGGATTTCTCTCCTTTCAGAATGCATTAGGATAAAACTGATCCGTTCTGGTATAGAGCCCCTATGACGGAACTCTATGCCGGAAAAGAAAAACGCAAGTGTGAAGGGTCCCTTACAGAGGCTTAGGAGACGACTGAGAAAAAGTGTGTGTGTGGGGGTAAGTCAGGGCTAGCTAAAGACATCTTTAAAAAGAAGACATCTTTTAAGGGTTTATCTGATATCCAACCCCCCCCCCTCCAATGCCTGGGCCCCTTGTATGGACTATACTTACCTGCTCCCTGGCACCCACGGTCGCCGCTGAATCTCCCTCGCTTGGATCAAAACATCCGACGACCCTTGAGGGAGGTCAACGTTGTGGCCTGCTATTGGCTGCTCCCCTGTCGCCGGATGTTTTGATCTGAGCGACAGGGAGATGCAGCGGCAGCCGTGCAGGGATCTGGAGTGATGCGGGTGCCAGGGAGCAGGTTAGTATAATCCATGGGGCCCAGGCGTTGGGGGAGGGGGGTATTTTAGATATCGGACAACCCCTTTAAAGAGGCGACGGCAGATGTCCTCAGAAGGTCACAGGGGTTCTCCAGGACTTCCATACTGATTACCTATTCTTAGGATATCTCACCAATATTAGATTGGTGGGGCCTGGCACATGGCACCCCCACTCTTCAGCTGCTAGCAAGACCCGTGGCACCAGCACGGCTATGTACACGATATGGTGGCCGTTGCTGGTTACCTGCAGCTCACCTCCTATTTACTAGAATGGGAGATGTGGTTTGGTGGGCTGTCTGCATCATGCTCTGTATACTATGCACTGGCCGCACACAAGTTCTAGGTAGGACAAGGCAGAGGGGTCATGCACACTGACGTATTAAGATACAGGACAAACTCTGAGATGTACAGATCTGTAATATGGGATCCATAGGATTATTATGTTGCATTAATATGTGGCATACACCATCCAATGTTGTCTCATGGACATACTTATGCCTAAAATCAAATAAAAGGAAAAAAAGCCAGGTCATTCAGGTTTTTAAGTTTCAGGAATTTCATGTTCGCTGGAAAAGGTCAACTACTTACACTCCCCTTTGTTAAAACTGTTCAAGCAGACAAAAAGCTCTTTAATAAGGTCATATTTACTGCACGCATCTGCAGTGTTGTCACAATAGACTACCTCTCTGTGGTAAGGGAGCCGCTGCCAAACCTTAAAACCAACCGGGAAAAGCACACTTACGCTTTATGCATTGCAAAATCAGAAACTGTAATAATCTGACGAAAAACAGCGTATTCCTAAAATAATGGATATGATGACCATCCTGGGCTTCAGTAATAACATGCGGCAGCATAACAACAAAGAAACCCTGATATTAGACACCTCAAGGAAGTTTACCATGTCCCATTTTGTGCTTTTTATTCAATGTGAAAGGTCAAATCAAAGGAATGAATGATAACAAGCGGAATATTTCGGGTGAGATTCAGCTTTAGTTAGGCAAGAAAATTGTATAAACAGCATTTCCCATAAAGGGGAACCGGAGGGAAAATTGATTTTTTTGCATGTGATACAGATGCAACCAAATAAAAGTGGTGGTAGCCTGCATTCCTCAGATAGATGCAGGTGACAGTAGTTTCTACAGCTCTGCAAGCTTATCCTACCTATAAGGCTTCGTTTACATCACCGTTTCCCCTTCCCGTTCTCCGGCTCCGTTAAGGAGCAGGAGAACGGAAAGGACGGATTCTGCAGATAACCGAGACCAAACTGAGCCTAAAGACTCCATAGACTATAATGGCGTCTGTTCGGTGTCCGCTCAGAACATGATTTTTGAGCGGAGACGAAAGTCCTTCATGCAGTACTTTCGTCTCCGCTCAAAAATCATGTTCTGAGCGGATACCAAACGGACCCCATTATAGTCTATGGGATCTTTAGGCTTCGTTACGCTCAGTTAGGTCTCCGTTATCTGCAGAATCCGTCCTTTCCGTTCTCCTGCTTCCCAACGGAGCCGGAGAACAGAAAGGGGAAACAGTGATGTGAATGGAGCCTAAAGAGAGCCAATAAAAATGTATTTAAAATACTGTTTCCTTTGAGCACCGTTATAGCTCAGTACTGATGAAAACCACAGATCACGCCTTGTGATGTGACAAGTGACAAAAGATAACGTGTTCTTAAAGGGTCCCTATCATTTTCACAACTTTCTGATGTGTCATACTGATGAGTGGGGTCCAGATGCTGACACCCCAACCGATCTTCTTGGAGAAAAGAGCAAGCAGTGTTCAGATTCATAGCAAATCTTCTAAGAAATTCCGCCTCCTCATTTTAGCGATCGGTGGGCAACTCAGCACCTGGACTCCTTTCAATCAAAGCGTCTGACATGTCACTATATCATTTCAAAGGGTTGTGCCAACAATAGGCACCCTTTAAATGATGGCAAGATTGGTTCTCACCCAGGTTAGAGGGACCAGGAATTGGCAGAAATGTCTGCAAAAAGGGTTATTCCTGAATTTCCTGGGGATCCTCTTCATTATAAGCCTTGCAGAATATGTGTAAATCCTGAGATTAGAGGATATAATCATGTGACCCCCCCCCCCAACGTCCATATCTCTCCTTAGGCACTGGACGTGAAGATGCCTTATCTAGCTAAGACTGGCATCTAGGAATCTTCTTTAGATTCTTGGAAAAAACCTTCATTCGCACACTGCATATGGGCTACGATATGACTTTCCACTTGGATATCTCAAGTTGTGACAGGTTCAGGAGTCTGAGCCAATGTAACTACAATATGAGGTGCTCTTCCACCGGTTTGTCAGCAAGCTCTTTACAAGGGCACTGTTATATAATTACACACCGCGGCTAATGCTAACCTGCTGACAGACACCGGGGTTGCCATGGATATTGGCACTGCGTGTGAAATGGGCACATAAGAACTTCTGTAGGCCTCTCAGAGGTGACAACCGCTATTAATATAGATTCCTTTATCTTATGAATAGAACATGTATGAACACAATTGAAAAGACAAAGACAGCCAAATAGGGAACTATGACCACTTAACAGGCAACATAGAGATAATTACTGGGGATGGAATTATGAACCCTATAACACCAAGGACATTTCCCAAGATGTCCTAATACAAGCCAGCCACCGGTGGTATTGAATGCCCACAGCCTCAATTCTAACTTGGAAAATATCTTTGATATAAATTCTTCACTAATTCAAAGGATATGACAAGTATATCTCTTTGCACCTCCATGCATGGCTGATATTTCAGTCACCATTAAAGGGAATCGGCTACTAGGAAATTCACTATCACACCAGTAGGACTAGCTAAGCTGAATGTGATGATCCCTTTAACTTAGCGATCAGTGTCTTTTAATCCATATGAAAATGAACAGTTAAGTGCACTGAGAGCGGGCCCTTTCTCTGCCAGCCCCCAGGGCCAGGAAAGATGACGATGCAGGAACCTGGCACTGTCAATCAAGGAGGAGAGGGAGGGGCTGGCAGAGGAAGGGAACAAGGTGCACAGAATGGTCTGAGCCATCCCTCAGTGCATTTAAAATTAACTGCTCATTTTAATATGGATTAAAAGTAATGTTTATCCAGACTCGAAGCAACAGATGGGTAAGTGAAAGGCATCTAGGGTTGTCACGATACCAAAATTTTGATTTGATTTCGATACAAAATGAAGAACAACAATCCACATCTCCTAGCAACTATCATTGAAAGACGGATGCCTTTTTCACTAAGGCCCTATTCACTTCTATGGGGCCAGGGCTGCATGAAAAACGCAGAATATAGAACATGCTGCGATTCTCACGCAACGCAGAAATGATGTGTGAAAAACAACGCTCATGTGCACAGACCCATTGAAACGAATGGGTCAGGATTCAGTGCGGGTGCTGTGCATTCACGTCACACATTGCACCCACGCGGAAAAATCACCTGTGTGAAGAAGGCCTTATTAGACAAAGGACAAGTGCGCAGAAAAGACCTGCCGTAATATGTACACATAGGCTGCATACAGGAGCTGCACCTACATGTCCTGCTCAGCAAATCTGGCCTTCTAAACGTTAGCAGAGCTGTGAGCGTAGCAACTGCTGCTGCTTTAGGCCTCCTGGACACCACTGTTTTTGGGTCCCTGTCCGATATGATTTTTTGGGGATTGCAAGCGGACTCATTCATTTCTATGGGTCTATGTCATCTGTGTGCTGTCCGCACCCATGTGGGCATTCCCCAAATTATAGAACATTTTGCAGACAAGAATGGACGTTTCTGTAACAAAATTGCGGCATGCCCCTGCCCAGTCTCTGTATTTTGCAGATCCATGGTCTGCAGACCACAAAACAGATACAATTGTGTGCATAAGGCCTTACTCTAGTGGGCAAATATTGAGGTAAATCACGTGGTTTAAAGGAAGCTTTACCTATGGTGCTACTTTATGGTAAACTACGGCTCGCGCAATGCAATTATTATATCGTAGGATGTATAGAAATTTACCACCATTGCCTCACAGGCCCATTAGCTGACTAAGGGTGGATTCACCCGGCCGTAAGTGTTTTTCAGTCGGAAAACCGCAGATCCACAAGACATGAATACGCGCCGCTTCAAGGTGGGTATCCACTGACTTGAAGGGCTTCCAAAGGCTTCTACCTCTGTGCAGCTGCCTCGGAAAAAATATGACATGTCCTATACTTTACTGCAACATGTGGACCACAGACCCATTAAAGACTGGATCCATGGTTTGCGGACCATAAAACACTTATGGCTGTGTGAATGACTCCCTAGGCTGTTTTATGAGTGTGGAGGCCACTCAGTACAGACCGCTACAGCCTTCAGATGGGCTGCAGGGCAATTCCTCGTACGTTTGTAAATTACAGTATTATCTGAATGGTCTCTGAAATCTTTTTTTTTTTTTTTTGTAGCACTAGGCTGTGGCCACACATTCAGGTTTCTTGATGCAAATTTGGAAGTCAAAACCAGGACTGAATAAAAAAAAAGAGGAGCAGCCTTTTATGATCCACTCCTGATTTTGGCTTCGAAAACCAAATCAAATAACCTGAATGTGTGGCTGTATTCTTATTGTAAAAACTACTTACCATATTTGTTATGGTGGATTCTAAGGTAGACAGAATGGGTGTTCCTTATGGTGCATATGGCTCTCCAAGAATAGAACAATAGGTCTTTTTCAAGCTTGAAAAATACTATTTTGTAGCCGAAATGTGGCACTTTTTGTACATTTTTATGGACCCATTTTGAATAAAGAATCCTTGGAGGACATGCTGCCGTCTATTTCGTTTGGTGCTATGCAGAAGAGAGGTCATCAGTTAAAAAATCCAGCAAAACCCCTTAAAATAATTGTGAACATTTAAAAGACCACTAGACCTACATTATAAAGCATATAACATATACATGTGATGGGCCAATAATGGAATTCACAAGTCTGTATGGATATGTCTCTGGAAATTTTCAGAACTGGAAATATGGATAAACGGCCACTTACAAGGCACGATAAATATGTCGGCGGATATTACCAGAGTTCAGACAATCTAATACAGGGATGAAGAACCTAGAGCCCAGGGACCACATGCAGTCTGCAAATTTTGTGTGGCCCTCGGCCATCTCGTGAACGGTTCGCCACACCAGAGAGGAAAAAATGAGGTGGACAGGTGGCTATATGGGAGTTGCAAAAAGTCCAGCTGTTTCTATAACTTTCATGTACTACAATAGAGACAGCCATATTTAAGAGGACTCCTCCTACCCCTAAGCAGGGGCCCTCATTTTCCCAATAAGTGAAAGTCCCAGAATTGAACTTCCGATTTATCAGACATTTATGCAATATTGACTGTATAAACCAGGCATCCTTAAACTGCGACCCTCCAGCTGTTGCAAAACTACAACTCCCAGCATGCCTGAACAGCCTACAGGTATCAGCCTACAGCAGGGCATTGTGGGAGTTGTAGTTTTACAACAGCTGGAGGGCCGCAATTTGAGGATGCCTGGTATAAACCATACATGTCTCAGATACAAATAACTCTTTAAAGGGTCACCGAACTTTAAAAAGACTTTGGATATGGCTTTGATTAGCGAGGGTCTACTGCTAGAATCAGGAGAGAGAGGGGCTCACATGAAACTCTCTCTCTCCTTGCTGCAGCAGATGGACTCAAAAGAATATGTACAGGACTGTCTAGATTCTGTCTCCTGTAGTGAGGAGAGAAAGCACACTATGTAAATACTTCTTTCTCCTCATTCTACTGATCACTGGGGTATCAGGCCTCATGCCCGCACCAAATAAAACCTTTGATATGTTGCTATGACATATCAAAGTTTTTTTTTAAAGTCCAGTGACCCTTTAAACGGGTTATCCCTAGATTAATGTAAAAAAGACGGTCTCGTTCTAACAAAGCTAGAACCTGCTCTGTATCTCAGATGGATCCAAAGATTCCCCCATTCATTGCTTCAATTGCTCTGCTAAATTTATATGAGGCTGGCACCTCAAGGGCAGTGTCTTTCTCAGGGGGTGTATCTTTGTCGTGTAGCTCTCTGCCTATCACAGCTCAGAAGGCAGTTAAAGGATGAAACTGAGCATGTGCGACCTTCTCAGTAAGTAGGACAAAGAAATAGAAAAAAATACAGCAGGAAGCGCTATACAGATAGATTTCATTGAATAACTCAGTAGCTATACTATATGTTAAATTACATGCAATTGCAAAAGTATTCAGATCCAGGTGCTGGTTTGAAAACTGTAGAATATTTTTTGTGGGACAACCCCTTTAAGTTTCAGTGGGCCATCTGCTGGGAAATCAGTGTCTAATTGTCTGCTTCTCCCTTATAGAATGTAAGGATCACGGACTATGAGGAGGGATCCACATGGGTTTAAGTTCATCCACTGTGGATCCCTCTGGTTGTTTTTTGGAGGGAATTTTTCCCTCCAAGAGAGTTGGTCGCCATAGATGGGCAGATGTGCCTTGAATGGCAACCTTGTTGTGACTGGTTTAGGTTTCTGTTGCCATCACTTGGGCAGAATTTGCCCAAGGTGGCAATGGTCAGGGGATTTCACATGATAGAAATGATTCTCAGCCAGTCCTGTGTACTCCCCAACTCCAGACAATCGTGTCAGTGTATGTTGCATGGAGAAAAGAGACTGGACTGTTGCTGGAGTCCTATTTTCTAAGGTCAACAGTCAGGGGATTGGCCTTTTTTATGGCCAATCGTCTGGTGGAACATGGGGAAGGTTTTCCTGCCTCAGAAACAGTTTGTTCATTGGTTAAGGCGTCCATTGACAGAGCAATTCAGGTATAAAGCGGAGCAGTTTTGGGCTTTGTCTGCCTTACCTCATGGCCTGAATGCTGCTTCTTCAACCCCCTTCCAACCACCCACCCATCCACTGTTCTATTTTTGTCAAGCTTATGGTTGAGCTCATCTTTATTGTGATTATTATTATTATAAATATTATATTAATTATGCTTAGTATTAATTTTGATTATTGGTAAATTACGTTTATGGTTATAGATTTATGAAATTATTGATTAGTTAAAGGGTAACTGTCATTTTTTTTCTATTTGCTAGTTTATTAGAGCTAGGCATGTATACCTTAGTTAGTCTGTCAATGATTGTCAAAAGATCTGTAATTACCTTATAATAGCAGCTTTTATTAATGTCCCCATCACTTTCCACTGGTCCCTTAAAAGACTGTTGCTAGGGCTTGTCTGTCTTCCTTTTAGTATAAACAGAAGATAGAGGGTCATTTTATTCCTACATTAGGCTTCGGAGTGAGGAGTTGTGTCTCTTAGTAGTACAATCTGATTGGCTGGCAGGGAGCTGCTGGCTACAGAAAGTGCGTATGTGAAGTAAGAGAAGGCAGTTTTGGCCTCAGAGAACTGGCAGAGGAGCCATCTTGAGAAGGTCCTCATATTGTAGGAGTTAAAACAGCCATAACTAAGGGAAAAACTCAAGGAAAACAGTGGTGTGTGAAGACTAAAAACTGCATCACGCACAATGCTGCAGCAGCAGTAACATATACTAAAATAGATTTTTTTAAAAACAGTACAGGTTAGGGTACTTTCACACTTGTGGGTGAACAGCCCGCCAGATCCGCAACAATAGCAGAATAAAACTTACCTCAGTTATAAATTTCTAGTTTTATTTATTTAGTGCAAGTTTTTAGTTATCGAGAAATAAAACACATTATTGTATATTAGTTTAGCATTTAACTAATCTATACATGATCTCCCTCATTTTATGTAAGGGACATTTCACGTGCTAGACTGCTTGCCAAGAGAGCCCACAGGGAAAGCACGAAGTCTACTCTGTGCAAACACTCTAATAGCACAAGGATGAATACAAGAACCAACCTTGCAAAGTAGCCTGGTCTTCTCTCCTTCTTTTCTTCCTTGCTGTCCATGTTCAATACTGTGAGCAGCCGGAGAAGGTCCTGAGTCAGGTGATGATTTCCTTTTCATTGAGTCATTTCCACTGCTGTTCTTCCTGCTTCATGAACACAAAGGAAGTATATTTAATAGACAACCTGCTCACCGAGTGATCAGACGTCAACTGCATCTCCTGACAGAAGGAGCAATAAACTTCAGTGACATAAAATGGGTCACATGGTCCACACAATGTGCCAAGAGGAAAACATAACCGTTGCCAAACAGGCATACAATAGGCAGTATTTTGGTACAGTATATTATGCTATCAGGCTAGGACTAGACGGTAACATTTATTGCACAATTTCTGCCTCCAGGGGCTGTTCTGAACACAATACTCCATAGGATATGTTACAGTGCACACCCAGTGTGACTATACATCTATGATGTGTCAGCTATCTAACAACGCTGTCGTTCATTCCCATTCAGTTGGCATACCGTAAGCACAGTTATAACGGATGATGTGCTGCCATCGTACAAGTGCCCACATAAAGCCCCAATCAGCTGACAGGCTAACGGCTACTTATACAGGAGAAGGATCGGAAACAAGCCTTGTTATGAACACCCGTTCACGCGATTACTCACCCATGTCACAAGGCCCTTAGACTTTAGACCCATTCTCTGGATCCCCCACCAATTTGATACTAAACCTCTATGCTGTTGATAGGGGATAAGGTTGTATTGTGGGTAAACCCACTAGACATCCCAAGATAAGGTAAAGATCAGCTGCAAGGCGGTCCAAAAGTCATCAGTGGAATCATTAATACAGATGATACTAAAAGCAACACAAGAGACTAAACAGATGGAAAACTGACTCCCTGTGGCTTGTGCACAGAGGAAAATGATTGGGCAAATTTGGCCGCTCAAGCCATACAAATGTACTTTCAGCCAACAACGGCCCAAATTTTCCAGCCCAACCAAACCCATTTTCATATAAGTTCATTTCTTTCAACGACAATTGGCTAAAATAGCCAAAGTCAGCCATTTTGGCCAACTTTTATCTCGCGTATAGAGAGCTTTAGGATCTCAGCTTACAGACTTTAGGAGATGCAGTCTTCTGACAGGCCCTATATAAGATTGTTAAAATGAGCTAAATTGACGGCAAACCTGGAGGAAAACTTGGTAGAGGTTACAAAAGACTTGAGACTGGGCCAGAGGTTCACCTTCCAGGAGGACAATAACCCTAAACACACAGCCAGAGCTAGAATGGAATGGTTTAGAACAGAGCATATCCATGTATTAGAACGGCCCAGTCAAAGTCCAGACCTAAATCCCATTGAGAATCTGGGGCAAGACTTGAAAATTGCAAGGAAGAATGGGCAAAACTTTTAGCCTCTAGATGTGCAAAGCTGGTAAAGACATACCCCAAAAGACTTGCAGCTGTAATTGCAACAAAAGGTGGTCCTAGGAATTTTAATAAACAGCAAACTAAGCTGTAAAAACCAGTGTCAGGCAGCTGCCGCCAAGGCCAATAAGATAATGGGTTGCATCAAAAGGGGCATAGATGCCAGTGATGAGAACATAGTCCTACCACTTTACAAATCACTAGTCAGACCACACATGGAGTACTGTGTACAGTTCTGGGCTCCTGTGAACAAGGCAGACATAGCAGAGCAGGAGAGGGTTCAGAGGAGGGCAACTAAAGTAATAACTGGAATGGGGCAACTACAGTACCCTGAAAGGTTATCAAAATTAGGGTTATTCACTTTAGAAAAAAGACGACTGAGGGGAGATCTAATAACTATGTATAAATATATCAGGGGTCAGTACAGAGATCTCTCTCATCATCTATTTATCCCCAGGACTGTGACTGTGACAAGGGGACATCCTCTGCGTCTGGAGGAAAGAAGGTTTGTACACAAACATAGAAGAGGATTCTTTACGGTAAGAGCAGTGAGACTGGAATTCTCTGCCTGAGGAGGTGGTGATGGTGTGTACAATAAAGGAATTCAAGAGGGGACTGGATGTATTTTTGGAGTGTAATAATATTACAGGCTACAGCTACTAGAGAGGGGTCGTTGATCCAGGGAGTTATTCTGATTGCCTGATTGGAGTCGGGAAGGAATTTTTCTCCCCTTAAGTGGGGAAAATTGGCTTCTGCCTCACAGGGGTTTTTTGCCTTCCTCTGGATCAACTTGTAGGAAACAGGCCGAACTGGATGGACAAATGTCTTTTTTCGGTCTTATATACTATGTTACTATGTATGTTACACAGTATTGACTCAGGAGAGAGCTGAATAAGTGGGAATAACGGCATCACGGTGTGTGGGGGACCACCTAAGGGGGCAAAGCACTATGATGGGGCATTATTGTATGTGGGGGGCACTTAAAGGGGCATAACTAGGAGAGGCAATCACTCTGTGTATGGGGCATCATACCGTGTGGAGACCACTTAAGGGGTCATCATACTGTATGGGGGCATTTAAGGGGACATCATACTGGGTTGAAGCCAATTATGGGGGCATCACTCTGTGAGGGGAGCATTTAAAGGGGAGGCACTTAGAGGACATCGCTTTGTGCTGGGGGCATTTAAGAGGGCATCATACTGTGTGGGGAGGCACTAAGGAGGCATCCCATTGTGTCAGGGGCACTAAAGGAGCATATTGTGTGAGGGATACCAATGGGTCATCCTGCTGTGAGGGGGCACTTAGGGGACATGGTACTGTAAGGGGCACACCAAGGGGGAACTTAATGGATATCATACTGTTTGAGGGGCACTAGCAGGCATCAATATTGTTAGATTGCACCAAGCGGACATTCTTAAAGACCTACCCTCTGACACATAAGTTTTAAATATATTGATCAAACATGCAGAAACTGAGAATAAAAGTATATAAGTTAACATTAACTTAAATTTTCACCATTTCTATGCCAATATTAACACAATCACAATGATTGGACATGCAGTACCCCAGACCAGGGGGTATCTGCAAATGGTTTGTTATCTAATGTATGGTATAGTTATGTAATATGCTGCTATGTATTGTTATGTACTGTACCCAGCATAGCCATGTATGGATGGCAGAGTTAGGGTTAAAGGGGTTGTCTCATGTCAGCAAATAGCATTTATTATGTAGAGGAAGTGAATACAAGCCACGTACTAATGTATTTTTATTATCCATATTGCTTCCTTTGCTGGCTGGATTCATTTTTCCATCGCATTATACACTGCTTGTTTCCATGGTTAAGACCACCCTGCAATCCACCAGTGGTGGTCGTGCTTGCACACACTATAGGAAAAAGCACTAGCCTATGTGCGCTCTCATGGTCCCTGCCACCAGAGGGGTCCGTGCTTTTTCCTATAGTGTGCAAGCACGACCACCACTGATGGATTGCAGGGTGGTCATAACCATGGAAACGAGCAGTGTATAATGTGATGGAAAAATGAATCCAGCCAGCAAAGGAGGCAATATGGGTAATAATTTCAATCAAAAAAAGGGGTCCAGTAGAATGCAATTCTGGCACACCGATTACCTAATTTTGTATCATAAACTCAAAGGGGTAATCATAAAATGTAACTTTTATTAATATGCTTAAAAAACAGATATGTCTAAATATAGTGCGAAAAAACCACTTGGGGATCAGAGGTATTAATCCTCAAACATAACTGGTGACCCCCAACAGAAATTAGTGAAGATAAAAAATATATCATGGTGCATGGCGGCACCGTAATACCAGCATGTCCTACCAGTACCAGGAACACGTCGATGGATGTCAGGTTATACGTGGATAGATGTACCTGATGACCGGTATTCCATCCGCAGTAAGAAGGCGGTGATAACGCCCACAAGTAGGGTCCCTGAGAACACCCTGTGTCTGGCTAACCCCTGTACCCTAAAACTAGGAGTGGATAGCAGCCTAACCACAGGGCACTCATCCTGATAAGGGCGACCCCGTCCGGAACCTGTCCCTATACAAGCTAGAACTAAATGTCCCTATATTATAAATTCCCTACATGCACGTTTCACCGCTAGGACATAGCGGATCATCAGGGGAAACAAATAAAGGTTAATGTTGAAGATAAAGTGGATCCATAAGGAGGATATCCAGACGGATCCCAGTCAAATATATACAAAAAGGGGAACCCTAATGATCAAGAGGGTCCCACAGCTGGTAATTACGTGGGGTCCAAGGTAGTGGACAGCCCACAGATGGCTACTGGAAAATAACAATACATTAGTAAGTGGCTTGTATTAACTTTCTCTACATGATAAATGGAACTTGCTGAAATTAGACAACCCCTTTAACAATCATGGCTCAGTCCCTGTAGGAGGTTAGATGTGGGCTGGCCCCAGCCCTCAGTCCCTGTAGGAGGTTAGATGTGGGCTGGCCCCAGCCCTCAGTCCCTGTAGGAGGTTAGATGTGGGCTGGCCCCAGCCCTAATTTGGGGAGAGTCTAGTGTTAGGGAGGTAGAGAGGAGGAAAAGTCCAAGTGCACCACTCCTCAATAGTGGGCCTCATCTATAGAGACTAACCATCTCTACATGATCTGCAAGAGAGAATCATCTTGAGAGAGAGAGGAGAGAGAGAGAGGAGAGAGAGAGAAGAGAGAGAGAGAAGCGAGAGAGAGAAGAGAGAGAGAGAAGCGAGAGAGAGAAGAGAGAGAGAGAGAGAGAGAGAAGAGAGAGAGAAGAGAGAGAGAAGAGAGAAGGAGAGAGAAGAGAGAGAGAGAGAGAGAAGAGAGAGAGAAGAGAAGAGAAGAGAGAGAGAGAAAATTTGCATGCCTGAGTTTGATCATCACCAGCAGAACGATGGAACACAAGGGAGCATTATGTTCCATTAATAACCTTCACTTGCAGCAATAATTAAAGGTTTCTACAATCTCTCAGTTCTATTGTGGCAATGGTACTGTTTACATCATCCAAAAAAGGCAGATATAATATATATGCTTTATGGATCTGTCTATAACACATTGTAACAATAGTAAAATTCTCGTATCATACTGTGGAGTTTTATTTCAGTAAATTCTTTACCTACCACTAAATGTATTATGTGTAAGTGGTTTCTAGTGGCGGTCTTACTGACAGCACCCTACTGATCAGTTAAAGAGAATTATTGAAATCTCTTATGGGAACAATGCAGCACTTATGTTTCTAAGGAACTCTGAGGCCTAAATTGTTTCTTCATAAGTGTTTTCTTTTCTTGAACTTCTATAAATGGCAGGAAGAAATGCCGCACCGTTGTGCTTGGCTGTTTCATAACTCCCATAGGCTTCAAAGGAAAACAGCCACCTGGGAGTGAGCTTTAAGTCAAAGTGATCAGGGGTAAAAAACATGGGCAGAAACACCTCAAACCCATGTCCTGGAACCAACAGGACCTAGACCCACGCCAAAGTCTATTTAAAAGAGGGGCGAAAAGTGAGAAAGTGATTTTCCCAAAATATCTTCTAGGCTTTTTCTAGAATATCTACTATGAGGATTGAATACATAGTGAAATACTGACATGGCTTTTCAATAGCTACCACTGAGGGATATCCCAAATGCCTCTGTCCATCTTTCCACCAATTATGTCATTAAAGGGGTTTTCCCGAGATTTTTATACTGATGACTTATCCTCTGGATAGGTCATCAGTATCTAATCAGTGAGGGCCCCCCACTGATCAGCTGTTTGAGAAAGCACTAGCGCTCACAGTAGTGTTGCGATCTTCTCTCTGTTCACCAAGCAAAGCTCTGTCAACTTGATAGCAGCTGGACTTGTATGGCACTTCAGCCCCATTTACTTCAACGTGAACATGATGTCACATGGCTTAGCCAAAACTGCGAGAAGGCCACGGCGCTACTGCAAATAGCTACTGCCTGTGCCTTCTTGAACAGCTGATAGGCAGGGGTCCCGGGTGTCAGACCCCACCGATCAGATGCTGATGACCTATCCAGATGATACGTCATCAGTTAAAATATCTCGGAAAACCCCTTTAAATTATAATTGTGATTATTCATTAGGGACTTCTACAACTCTCTAATAAATTTAGATTTTTTTTATGTGCTAAGTAGGTGATAATGTCAGAAAGCCTTAACCATACATGTTATTCCAATGGGGCAGACACATTTTTGGTGTTTCACCACGATGGCAAAAAATATGATTAATTCATCAGATGAAGATCATACCATACGCATGTGATTTCAGCTGACAACGCCCAAAATTTAGCGACCTTGCTGATCACATTGGTGGCTGAAGATTGGTGGCTGAAGTGGCCAAAATTTTAGCCAACTTTAATCGCGTGTGAATGGCCAGCTTTACTATGGACTAATATATGACCTTTACAATTTTTTTTCTTGACTGGGGTTACTGTACAGGTATTTTAATGGCACTTAGGACATCAATTTTAAAAACCCTGTTAAAATTCTGCTTATCGTTTAGGATAGGTCATCAATATCTGATCAGCAGGGTTCTGACATCCGGTACTGCCACCAATTAGTTGTTTAAAGAGGCCTCTTCACAGAATATGAAGCACAGCACCATCCATTAAAATTGCAGCCCAGGTGGTAAACAACATTGCATATCTCTATATGCGGATGACGTGCTCCTGACTTTATCCTCTCCTCGGAGTGCTCTACCAGCAGCCCTCTCTTTAATCAAAGAATACGGCCGCCTATCATACTCTAAGGTCAATGAGACCAAATCCCAAATCTTTCCATTAAATATCCCAGACCAACTATTGTACTCCTTAAAACAGGACTTCCCATTTGATGGGAGACATGAAAGTATACAGTATTTAGGCATTGCTATTCCTTCGGTGATCTCACGCCTTTACCATCTCAACTATATTCCCTTAATAGACATCATCAAACAAGACACTGCCTCGTATAGCAAGTATGAAATTTCATGGATAGGCCGCATTGCGACTTTTCAAATGCTAATCTTACCAAAACTCTTATTTCTTTTTAGGACTGTTCATATTAAAGTCTCCAACCATTTCTTTAGAAGAGCACAGGGCCTACTTAATAACTTTGTGTGGTCAGGTAACAAACCCCAGATCGACGCAAGCATCCTTACGAAAGCCAAAATACGGGGAGGGCTAGGTCTTCCAAAGCTGTTGGATTATTTTTTGGCGACCCAGACCCGGTCGCTTAGGAAATGGTGGATGTTCGACCACCCTTTGGGTGCAAATTGAATCTGCACCGGCACTACTTATCTACTTATCAACTGCCTTAGGCTAGATGCACACATCCGTTAAACCCGGACGTGACCAGTTCGTGGTAACCAGGACTGGATTTCTTCTTTACAGCTGGAGCTCACGGCGTCATTGGTTACTATGACGCCGTGCGCTCCCTGCTGCCGCTGCAGGATAGTAATACATTGGTATGATCCGGCTGTAAAGAAGAACTCCAATCCTGGTTACCATGGACTGGTCACGTCCGGGTTTAACGGACGTGTGCATCTAGCCTTAGGCCTCTTTCACACTGGCGTCAAGTTTGACGCCCGGATAAGATGCCGGTGCGTTGTGGGAAAATGCGCGATTTTCCCGCGCGAGTGTAAACTCCTCCAATTAACTCACCTCCTCCAATTGATCGCGTAGGTGCCGGTCTCCTGTTCTCTCTTCGGCTGTGGGTTAAGGACCTTTGGTGATGTCACCTCACGCATTGCACCCGCACGGAAAACTCGCCCGTGTGAAAGGGGCCTTAGTGTTTCTCAACTCAAGATATCTTTCTTACCAGCTATGCTAATGGCTTCGGTCCACCACTGGTGCACATTTCACTAAAAGAGCAACCACAAACCCTTTTCTTTATGAGATGTGTCCCCATTACAGCTCTTGGAACTACACCTACCAGACACATACTTACTTTAATGGCGTTCACTGGGTATCCAATTTGTAACCCAGCTATATAAAAATAGCAGCATTAAGTCCTTTGATGATTTCCTACTGGTGATTGGGGTTCCCAAGGGGGGTTTTCTTTAAATACCTGCAGATACGTAACTTATTACTATCCAAATCTCCTTGCCAGGTGGTTGCCAATAAAGAAATCTTTGAGCTATGGGTTACTCCAATACAGCCCAATACCAATCTGGGCATTAGACCACTGTATATGGCCCTGGGTTCTAAATTAACCTTCTCCAAATCCACTCCATTCCTTGCGTGGAATAATGAACTACAAGTGAATATCCCAGAGGTTGATTGGATAGCAACATTTAAATTTCACTTCTTTGTACGAAGCTGCCGTTAAAACCTGTTTAAGATGGTATTTTACTCCTTCCTGACAAGCTCAGCAGAATAAATCCTGGCACTTCGCATCTTTGTTGGCGCGGATGTGGGAACAGAGGTAGAGATGAGCGAACTTCTATTTTTAGTTCGGCGTCCAAAGTTCAGGTTAGCGTTATCGTAGCATCCCGTTATGGATTCTGCTACCGCGGACCATAACGGCATTTGGAATCCATAAGGGGCTGCTTCATTGAACCCGAATCTTGGAGAACCCTAAGGACCTGCGGTGACGTCACCGTCATGTGATCAGTGCAGGGGGCGTGGCTCAGCACTGGATCACCTCTTATCCAATCCAGTGCTGAGCCACGCCCCTGCACTGATCACATGACGGTGATGTCACCCCAGGTCCTTAGGGTTGTCCAAGGTTCGGGTTCAATGAAGCAGCCCCTTATGGATTCCAAATGCTGTTATGGAATCCATAACGGGATGCTACGATAACCCGAACCCGAACTTTGGACGCCGAACTAAAAATAGAAGTTCGCTCATCTCTAAACAGAGGTACCTTGTTCCTTGTTACATGTGTAAGGCTCCATTCACACATCCGTAAGTGTTTTGCGGATTCGCAAAACACGGACACCGGCCATGTGCACGTGGCCTGCACTATAATAGAAAATGCCTATTCTTGTCTGCTATTGCGGACAAGAATAGGACATGTTCTATTTTTTTGCGGAGGTGCGGATGCGGAAGTGCGGATCTGGAAATGCGGATGCAGACAGCACATAGTGTGCTGTCCGCATCCATTCCAGCCCCATTGTAAATGAATGGGTCTGCACCCATTCCGTAAAATTGCGGAACGGATGCGGACCCATTTTGCGGACGTGTGAATGGACCCTTATGGTCATGCCCATTGGTGCTACATTTATGGACAGAGATCTTTGAAGTGGCCTCCAGATTTTGTGGCATTACTATTGAAAGATCTCCATATTGGGCCCTCTTCTCTATGGGCATGCACACTATCCCGGCACAAAGCCGAGTCCCTGTTGCTCATTTTTTTCTGACAACTAAATTGGCAATCACCAGGCGTTGGAAATCTACTGTCAACCCTACGACGGCAGAAATCATAACTAGAGTCCATAACATCTGCCTGTATGAGAAGATTATGGCCTATAAGGAGCATAACATGGATAGATTTGTTCTCCTCCGGGGAGCTTGGTTAACACATATGTCCCCAAATATGACCGATCTACAGAGACTGTCGATGTAATATTATCCGAGACTTTTGTTTTGTTTGGTTGTTAGAGTGACCAGTTGACTTTTTCTTTGGTTTTTATTTGTATGCTTACTTTTTTCTACATTTAAATGTGATGTACGTTTCCAATGTGCCTCTATCTGTAAATACATGTACACCAAACTCCAGCTTGTTAAGCATAACAGATGAGGTGTTTTTGTTACTCTGTATGATATACCTTGTAAAATCTCAATAAACAAGGTTGAAAAGAAATTGCAGCCAGTGGTGTATCTTGGTTTTGTGCTGCCCTAGGCGAGACTAAACTCGGGCACCCCCTAATATAAATTTGACCCGCCCCTTCCTGTCAAGGCCAAACCCCTTTCTCTGTAAACCCCGCCCTTCCTTTTAGGCTCCATCCTTTCCTGTATTCCTGTATTTAAAAGTGAATAACGACAGCCACACCTCACACCCCTCCCTTGATCCCACTAAGTGTCATCCACAGATCCCCCCCTTAAGTGCCATCCACAGACAGATCCACCCCTTAAGTGCCATCCACAGATCCCCCTCCTTAAGTGCCATCCACAGATCCCCCCCCCCCCTCAGTGTCATCCACAGATTCCCCCTCTTTAGTGTCATCCACATATTCCCCCTTAGTGTCATCCACAGATTCCCCCTCAGTGTCATCCACAGATTCTCCCCCTCAGTGTCATCCACAGATTCTCCCCCTCAGTGTCATCCACAGATTCTCCCCCCTCAGTGTCATCCACAGATTCTCCCCCTCAGTGTCATCCACAGATTCCCCCTCTTTAGTGTCATCCACATATTCCCTCCCCCTCAGTGTCATCCACAGATTCCCCCCTCTTTAGTGTCATCCACATATCCCCCTCAGTGTCATCCACAGATTCCCCCTCTTTAGTGTCATCCACATATTCCCCCCTTAGTGTCATCCATAGATTCCCCCCTCAGTGTCATCCACAGATTCTCCCCCCTCAGTGTCATCCACAGATTCCCCCCTCAGTGTCATCCACAGATTCCCCCTCTTTAGTGTCATCCACATATCCCCCCTCAGTGTCATCCACAGATTCCCCCCTCTTTAGTGTCATCCACATATTCCCCCCTTAGTGTCATCCATAGATTCCCCCTCAGTGTCATCCACAGATTCTCCCCCCTCAGTGTCATCCACAGATTCCCCCCTCAGTGTCATCCACAGATTCCCCCCTCAGTGTCATCCACAGCTTCCCCCCTCTTTAGTGTCATCCACAGCTTCCCCCCTCTTTAGTGTCATCCACAGATTCCCCCTCAGTGTCATCCACAGATTCCCCCCTCAGTGTCATCCACAGATTTCCCCCCTCTTTAGTGTCATCCATCCACAGATTCCCCCTCTTTAGTGTCATCCACAGATTCTTTCCCCCCAAGTGTCATCCGATTCCACAGACATTTCCTACCTGCCCAGCGCCGGCCGTTGTAGGTAATTTATTCACTCCACTTGCCTGAGAGAGCGCCGGAAGACTCACACAGGCGCACTGGCAGGCGCATGCGCACTTCAATGCCTCTGCCAGTGCGCCTGTGTGAGTCTTCCGGCGCTTCTCTCAGGCAAGTGGAGTGAATAAATTACTTACAACGGCGCTGGGCGGGGAGGAGCGGCGCCGGCGCACACCCAGCAGCGCAGCCCGGACACAAAAAAAAATCTATCACTGAGGCAAACAAGGCATCTTGCCGCGGCGCCGCCCCATTGGAAGTGCCGCCCTAGGCAAATGCCTTGTTTGCCTCGTGATAGATACGCCACTGATTGCAGCCCAGACCCATTCACTTTTGGGGGACTGACCTGCACCAAGGACATGTGACCGATGAACATGATGTCACTGACCTAGGAAAAGAACCCACTGCTCACTGGAGTGACGTACCCTCTTCAAACATCTGATTGGCGGGGGTGGAGGATAGCGCAACAATATTAAACACTCGGAAAACCTCTTTAAATAAGTGTATATCAGAAGAGAGTATGATTTCCTAATTTAAAGGGAATCTGTCACCTGCCTATCTACAATTTCTTTATCCTCTAGACTAATGCAATAAAGTACCTGATATCCATATGTGTTCTTCTTTTTGCTGTGGCTCTTGTATTTTCTGTAAAAAAACGCTTTATCCAATATGCAAATTAGGACCCAAGGAGCCCAGAGGGGCGTTTTTTCTCTGCCAAGGAGCCCAGGAACGCCCCCATGATGTGCCCAGCCCACCTAAATTTGAATCATAAGAACGCCTTCATCTAAAGAAATCGCCGCCTAGAGGCGAGGCTAACGGCTCCGCCCCCCGGCTACCTCCTCTCAGCCGCCTCCGGAAATCTCGCTCAAGTGCAGTGCCGGCGAGTCCCTGCGCCTGCGCGATCCTACAGCAACTGAAGGCAAGAGCCTCAATGGTGTCACTGAGGCAACAGCGCTTTGGAAAACGTCACTGGGCTCGGCGCATGCCCAGTGACACTATTGAGGCTCTTGCCCTCAGTTGCCGTAGGATCGCGTAGTTTTCCGGCGGTGGCCGAGAGGAGGATTTGCGGGCAGAGAGCGGAGGTAGCCGGGGGCGGAGCCGTTAGCCTCGCCTCTAGGAGATGATTTCTGCAGATGGAGGCGTTCTTATGATTCAAATTTAGGCGGGCTGGGCACATCAGGGGGCGTTCCTGGGCTCCTTGGCAGAGAAAAAATGCCCCTCTGGGCTCCTTGAATCCTAATTTGCATATTGGATAAAGCAACTTTTTACAGAAAATACAAGAGCCACAGCAAAAAGAAGAAAACATATGGATATCAGTTACTTTATTGCACTAGTCTAAAGGGAAAAAAATAGTGGATAGCCAGGTGACAGATTCCCGTTAAAATATGATGTAAATAAGACAACCCCTTTAAGCAAATTTAGAGCAATGTCCAATAGAACAATAAAAAGTAGTCACATGTAGCTTAATTCAATAAAAGTATTAACCGTGCTACAATAAAACTTTCACGCACTAAAAAATCTGACAAACCTACCTAAGTTATCTAGACTCTAATTCTGATTAATGGCGTAAACTAAAAGCGTTAAAGGTCAGACAGTGAAAGTCATAACTCCTATCACACAGAACAACAAAACAAGCTCATTGTTTCATAAGCAGTACCTAAAACAGAAGATGTTACATGCCATGTTTGATTCACTGTCATTGTGTTTCCCAATACTATTAAAAAACCTCAATTATCTAGTAATGACCCACAAAACCAGACAGTGCACTGTTATATGTAAACTCGGCAATGTCACAACCAGTCAGCGCTAACAGTGATCTATCAGCCCTCTACATACAATTGGGAAAATTCAGGATTAGTGTTGAGCGAACTTGTGTTTAAGTTCTGCATCCAAAAATCGGGTTCGGGTTATCGAAGTATCCCGTTATGGATAGAGTTGAGCGAACTTGTGTTTTAAGTTCGGCATCCAAAGTTCGGGTTGGGGTTATCCAAACATCTCGTTATGGATTCCGCTACCACGGACCATAACGGCATTTGGAACACGGGGTGAAGGACCTGGGGTGACGTCACCGTCATGTGATCAGTGCAGGGGGAGTTGCTGAGTACTGGATTGGATAAGAGGTCGTAGGCTACCGCCTCTTATCTAATCCAGTACTGAGCCACGCCCCCTGCATTGCTTTGGCGAAATACACATACAAACGCAAAAACAAAAATGCAATGGCACTCTGCAACCAGCACTCTGCCCTGCCTCCATGCTGCATGTTGAATGAGGCATTAGTGTACATTTTGGCCAAAGCGTAACAAGCCACTCACCACGTCAAGGTCGCCTCCATGAGTGGTCCCTAACACTAGTTCCTACCTGTTATGGGCCATGACAGCCACACAAAATCCAGAGAGCGCAGGTGCAGAGTGCTGGTTGCAGAGTGCCACTGCATTTTTGTTTTTGCGTTTGTATGTGTATTTCGCCATAGCAATGTGCACCAGCATATAGGGTTGTGCGGACTGAACCCCCCACCTTTTTTTCTTTTTAGTATATATTGGAGGCGTGGCGATCTCCATGCAGTCATTCACACCTGACTAGTTAGTCTGCCCTGGAGGCTGGTTTTAAAGTCAGTATAAAACTAAGTCTGCTTTTATAGCGCCTACAAGTAGCCATTTGGCTCCAGGAGAAGTATATAGTGGGCTCAGCATGCATGTTAGTACTTGCATCCCTGGATCTGATTGAAGCTGTTATGGCACCAGACGGGGTTACAAGCAGAGTGTACCTGGCATGCATGCTGCACCTGCGCTCCCTGGATTTTATGTGGCTGTCATGGCCCATAACAGGTAGGAACTAGTGTTAGGGACCACTCATGGAGGCGACCTTGACGTGGTGAGTGGCTTGTTACGCTTTGGCCAAAATGTACACTAATGCCTCATTCAACATCCAGCATGGAGGCAGGGCAGAGTGCTGGTTGCAGAGTGCCATTGCATTTCTGTTTTTGGTTTTGTATGTGTATTTCGCCATAGCAATGTGCACCTGCATATAGGGTTGTGCGGACTGAACCCCCCACCAAAGTTTCAACCTATACCTACATTAGGCTACAACGTGCTGATACATCAACCATAAGTCCCTTTGTAAAAAAAAAAATGCTTTACTGTACACCTTTTTGTGGAATAGTGTAGTCTATTACGTTCTTTCATGCTTTTTTGCCTGCTATATTGGTGTATTCTGGCCCTACAGTGGCCAAAAGAATCTTTTGGCCTCCATCAGGTGAATGGAACACTATGGACTTAGGCTGGAGTCACACATACAGTATCTGGAAATTAGGCGACAATGGATTTAGCAATAACCTCAGAACATTTGGGACGCTTTGATTTATTTAGGAACCTCACAAAACTCCGGCCAATTAGTCTGGCCGATTCTTGGCATATTTATTGACATATCACATTCCGCAGCTCTTTACACACATTAGCCTCCAACTGTCCCCAGTGGGGCTCACAATCTAAGGTCCTTATTAGTATGTCTTTGGGGTGTGGGAGGAAACTGGAGAACCGGGAGGAAAACCACATAAACAAATGGAGAACATACAAACTACATGCAGATGTTGTTCTTGGTTATATTCGAACCTAGAATCCCAGTGCTAACCACCGAGCCGCTCACGGGTATTTACCAGGGTACAGCCAGTCCCCCATTATATTTAGTGAGGCAATGTCAGACCCATAGAGCTCTGGAAGGCTGTCCCCTGCTAGATCTCTGTAACGCTAGTGTGAAACTAGCTTTAGAAGAGTGGAAATCTTAAAAGATATTAAAAGTTAAGTTTTAGAATCAATTCACCGTGATTTTTTTAAAAGTGGATGTAAACAGACAGTTGAACAGCAGAAACTACAGTTTATATAATATACTAAGATATAGCTACTTACTTTATATACAGAGGCGTAGAACTGACTGGGCCCCACAGCAAATTTTTGTACCGGGCCCCCCACACACACTTCTTCACAAACCCCCTCCTCCTGTGCAAACCCCTCTCATATGGCTATTTTGTGACTTTTTATTTACTGTATTTATTTATTTGCTGTCATTTTTAGCAGTTGATGGCGGAGTTTATATTCAACTCAACCCCTTTAAAACCTGCGCTGCAATTGTAATAGACATGTCTGATTTACCTCTACATATCCACAAGTGTCTTAGTCTCTGTACCTTTCATCCTGCACCCATGGACGCAGTCATACACGCACTCTACACGTACATTGACGCAGTCATACACGCACTCTCCACATACATGGACGCAGTCATACACACACTCTCCACATACATGGACGCAGTCATACATGCACTCTCCACATACATGGATGCAGTCATACACGCACTCTCCACATACATGGAAGCAGTCATACACACACTCTCCACATACATAGACGCAGTCATACACACACTCTACACGTACATGGAAGCAGTCATACACACACTCTCCACATACATGGACGCAGTCATACATGCACTCTCCACATACATGGATGCAGTCATACACGCACTCTCCACTTACATGGACGCAGTCATACACACACTCTCCACATACATAGACGCAGTCATACACACACTCTACACGTACATGGAAGCAGTCATACACACACTCTCCACATACATGGACGCAGTCATACATGCACTCTCCACATACATGGACGCAGTCATACACGCACTCTCCACATACATGGAAGCAGTCATACACACACTCTCCACATACATGGACGCAGTCATACACGCACTCTCCACATACATGGAAGCAGTCATACACACACTCTACACGTACATGGAAGCAGTCATACACGCACTCTCCACATACATGGACGCAGTCATACACACACTCTACACGTACATGGACGCAGTCATACACACACTCTCCACATACATGGACGCAGTCATACACACACTCTCCACATACATGGACGCAGTCATACACGCACTCTCCACATACATAGACGCAGACATACACGCACTCTCCACATACATGGACGCAGTCATACACGCACTCTCCACATACATGGACGCAGTCCATACACGCACTCTCCACATACATGGACGCAGTCATACACACACTCTCCACATACATGGACGCAGTCATACACGCACTCTCCACATACATGGACGCAGTCATACACGCACTCTCCACATACATGGACGCAGTCATACACGCACTCTCCACATACATGGACGCAGTCATACACACACTCTCCACATACATGGACGCAGTCATACATGCACTCTCCACATACATGGACGCAGTCATACACGCACTCTCCACATACATGGAAGCAGTCATACACACACTCTCCACATACATGGACGCAGTCATACACGCACTCTCCACATACATGGAAGCAGTCATACACACACTCTACACGTACATGGAAGCAGTCATACACGCACTCTCCACATACATGGACGCAGTCATACACACACTCTACACGTACATGGACGCAGTCATACACACACTCTCCACATACATGGACGCAGTCATACACACACTCTCCACATACATGGACGCAGTCATACACGCACTCTCCACATACATAGACGCAGACATACACGCACTCTCCACTTACATGGACGCAGTCATACACACACTCTACACGTACATGGACGCAGTCATACACACACTCTCTACATACATGGACGCAGTCATACACGCACTCTCCACATACATGGACGTAGTCATACACACACTCTCCACATACATGGACGCAGTCATACACACACTCTCCACATACATGGACGCAGTTATACAGGCACTCTCCACATACATGGACGCAGTTATACACGCACTCTCCACATACATGGACGCAGTCATACACGCACTCTCCACATACATGGACGCAGTCATACACACACTCTCCACATACATGGACGCAGTTACACATGCACTCTCCACATACATGGATGCCGTCATACACACACTCTCCACATACATGGACGCAATCATACACACACTCTCCGCATACATGGACACAGTCATACACGCACTCTCCACATACATGGACGCCGTCATACACACACTCTCCACATACATGGACGCAGTCATACATGCACTCTCCACGTACATGGACGTAGTCATACACGCACTCTCCACATACATGGACGCAGTCATACACGCACTCTCCACGTACATGGAAGCAGTCATACACGCACTCTCCACAAACATGGACGCAGTCATACACACACTCTCCACGTACATGGAAGCAGTCATATATGCACTCTCCACATACATGGACGCAGTCATACACACACTCTCCACGTACATGGAAGTAGTCATACACACACTCTCCACATATATGGATGTACTCTCCACATACATGGACGCAGTCATACACTCACTCTCCACATACAGTACAGACCAAAAGTTTGGACACACCTTCTCATTCAAAGAGTTTTCTTTATTTTCATGACTATGAAAATTGTAGATTCACACTGAAGGCATCAAAACTATGAATTAACACATGTGGAATTATATACTTAACAAAAAAGTGTGAAACAACTGAAAATATGTCATATTCTAGGTTCTTCAAAGTAGCCACTTTTTTCTTTGATTACTGCTTTGCACACTCTTGGCATTCTCTTGATGAGCTTCAAGAGGTAGTCACCTGAAATGGTCTTCCAACAGTCTTGAAGGAGTTCCCATAGATGTTTAGCACTTGCTGGCCCTTTTGCCTTCACTCTGCGGTCCAGCTCACCCCAAACCATCTCAATTGGGTTCAGGTCTGGTAACTGTGGAGGCCAGGTCACCTGGCGCAGCACCCCATCACTCTCCTTGATGGTCAAATAGCCCTTACACAGCCTGGAGGTGTGTTTAGGGTCATTGTCCTGTTGAAAAATAAATGATGGTCCAACTAAATGCAAACTGGATGGAATAGTATGCCGCTGCAAGATGCTGTGGTAGCCATGCTGGTTCAGTAGGCCTTCAATTTTGAATAAATCCCCAACAGTGTCACCAGCAAAGCACCCCCACACCATCACACCTCCTCCTCCATGCTTCACGGTGGGAACCAGGCATGTAGAGTCCATCCGTTCACCTTTTCTGCGTCGCACAAAGACACGGTGGTTGGAACCAAAGATCTCAAATTTGGACTCATCAGACCAAAGCACAGATTTCCACTGGTCTAATGTCCATATCTTGTGTTCTTTAGCCCAAACAAGTCTCTTCTGCTTGTTGCCTGTCCTTAGTAGTGGTTTCCTAGCAGATATTCTACCATGAAGGCCTGATTCACACAGTCTCCTCTTAGCAGTTGTTCTAGAGAAGTGTCTGCTGCTAGAACTCTGTGTGACATTGACCTGGTCTCTAATCTGAGCTGCTGTTAACCTGCGATTTCTGAGGCTGGTGACTCGGATGAACTTATCCTCCGTAGCAGAGGTGACTCTTGGGTCTTCCTTTCCTGGGGCGGTCCGCATGTGAGCCAGTTTCTTTGTAGCGCTTGATGGTTTTTGTGACTGCACTTGGGGACACTTACAAAGTTTTCCCAATTTTTTGGACTGACTGACCTTCATTTCTTAAAGTAATGATGGCCACTCGTTTTTCTTTACTTAGCTGCTTTTTTCTTGCCATAATACAAATTCTAACAGTCTATTCAGTAGGACTATCAGCTGTGTATCCACCGGACTTCTCCACAACGCAACTGATGGTCCCAACCCCATTTATAAGGCAATAAATCCCACTTATTAAACCTGACAGGGCAGACCTGTGAAGTGAAAACCATTTCAGGTGACTACCTCTTGAAGCTCATCAAGAGAATGCCAAGAGTGTGCAAAGCAGTAATCAAAGCAAAAGAACCTAGAATATGACATATTTTCAGTTGTTTCACACTTTTTTGTTAAGTATATAATTCCACATGTGTTAATTCATAGTTTTGATGCCTTCAGTGTGAATCTACAATTTTCATAGTCATGAAAATAAAGAAAACTCTTTGAATGAGAAGGTGTGTCCAAACTTTTGGTCTGTACTGTACATAGACGCAGTCATACACACACTCTCCATATACATGGACGCAGTCATACACGCACTCTCCACGTACATGGAAGCAGTTATACACGCACTCTCCACATACATGGACGCAGTCATACACGCACTCTCCAGATAGATGGACGCACTCATACAAGTGCTCACCACATACATAGATGCACTAATATACACACTCACCACATACATGGACGCACTCATACATGCGCTCATCATATACATAGAGGCACTTTTACACACACTCACCTCATACATGGATGCCCTCTTCACATACATGGGCGCACTCATACACACACTCTCCACATACATAGATGCATTCATACACACAGTCACCACATACATGGATGCACACATATACAATACACATATATAGACACCCAGCTTTCCTGCTGTGCCTCTCCCCCATACTCTAATGCCTCTGCACTTGTGCCATGCAGGATGCCAGGGAAGCTGGATGACATTTTATGATATAATTCACCCAGCTTTCCTACTGTACTGCAGGTCATATCTGCACAGTTTGGGAAAGCTGAATATAACCGCAGTTCCCCTGCCACTCACATCAATGGCGCAGTTGTGGAAATCCAACTGATGGTTAGCATGCTGGGCATGGAAGATTCAGGCTGCCAGAATCGTGGGTAGGAAAGGGGGCGGGGATATGCTAGCTCCACCCACATTGGAACGCCCTGAGGCTGGTCACTCTCCATCATCAGAACTGAGGAGGGGGAGAGGCGAAGCAATGTCACTGATGTCAGGTCAGTGACAGAGCTGCAAGTGCAGGACTCTGGACCCGTGCAGGAGAAGTCAGCTGCTCTGACAGGAGCCCGGGGTGAGGAAGTACAGTGACTACGGGCCCCTTCTGAGCTTGGCCCCGAAGCAGCTGCTTTCCTGATAGCTACGCCACTGTTTATATATCTTTTTGGACATCATGAAACCAACAAATCTTCCAGCTTCCAATGATGCTTTTATTAAAGGGAGAGAGCAGACTCTACCACAGTCATAAACACTTCCTACTCTACTTAAATTATCTCCATTTAAGGAGGTATACACAAGCAGTGTTGGTATCTGGTATCCAATAAAGAGGTCCATTCCCGGCCATGAACAGTTGGAGATGCTGTTGATGAATTTTTCATATGTCTTGTGTTTCCTCTGCACGTATGTCCCTGACAATACTGATTTATAATGCTGATGGCTACATTCAGGGGCTACATTCAGGGGCTACATTCAGGGGCAGCACGATGGCTCAGCGCTAAGCACTTGCAGCGCTGGGGTCCTAGGTTCGAATCCGACCAAGGACAACATCTGCATGGAGTTTGTATGTTCTCCCTGTGTTTGCATGGGTTTCCTCCGGGTGCTCCGGTTTCCTCCCACACTCCAAAGGAACTGATTGGGACCTTAGATTGTGAGGCTTATTGGGGACAGCTTGATGTTGTTAATGTAAAGCGCCACGGAATATAACAGCGCTATATAAGTGCATAAAATAATAATAAATAACCTCTCAACATGACTACTGCAGAAGACCTGTCATTTCTCCATACAGCTGTCAAACTCCAGCTCCACCCCCATTACTGCGCTTGACAGTGTAGACAGTGGCCAGTAAACCTCTACTTCAAGCCACAGCTTTTATGACATTGCACTTTATTACAATTTGTCACGTGTTACTCCTGCAGAACCCGTAAAAATGTCAACTAGACATGTCCTGTCATTAAATAAAAACACAGGACAACGCAGGACTGCCGTTTCCTGCCCTTTTTCCTTCTGCTGGGAGAAATTTATAGGAAAAAGCAGTCTTCTGGAACAGACCTCAGATTCCACTGCACTATTGCTGACCCTTACACATTCCGCCATGCCTGCCAAACTCTGTTATTGTGTAACGTCTATCTCTAAGCAAGAAACAGCAGGCAAATGTGCTCGGAAACAAGTCATATTTGTATAATGGTATTCCAATTTAGATGACCGTCACTCCTGTAGCTAATCCCTATATTTGTATAAAGGAACATTTCCACCGGCCACTGTAGTGGTAGTGATGTAAATAGCACGATTTTCTGTGGTCTTAAAAATACAACAAGATCGTCATAATCTCTTGCCTGTTTGCCTATGGCCCATTGGTCATTTCACCCCTATAAGACAGTTGGACCCATGCTCCATCCTGTTCACCCTTCTTTCCCTCTCACGTGGCCAGAGGACATCATTTCTAAGGAACTATGCTCCATCCTGTTCATCCTTGTTTGCCTTTCACGTGGCCAGAGGACATAATTCTAAGGACCCATGCTCCATCCTGTTCACCCTTCTTTCCCTGTCATGTGGCCAAATGACATAAGTCTAAGGACCCATGCTCCGTCCTGTTCATTCTTGTTTCCCTCTCACATGGCCAAATGACATAAGTCTAAGGACCCATGCTCCGTCCTTTTCATTCCTGTTTCCTTTTCACATGGCCAGAGGACATCATTCTAAGGACCCATGTTCCATCCTGTTCATCCTCGTTTCCCTCTCACGTGGCCAGAGGACATCATTCTAAGGACCCATGCCCCATCCTGTTCATCCTTGTTTCCCTTTCACGTGGCCAGAGGACATCATTCTAGGGATCCATGCTCCATCCTGTTCATCCTCGTTTCCCTCTCACGTGGTCAAAGGACATCATTCTAAGGACCCATGCCCCATCCTGTTCACCCTTCTTTCCCTCTCACATGGCCAAATGACATCAGTCTAAGGACCCATGCTCCATCCTGTTCATTCTTGTTTCCCTTTCACATGGCCAGAGGACATCATTCTAAGGACCCATGATCCATCCTGTTCATCCTCGTTTCCCTCTCACGTGGCCAGAGGACATCATTCTAAGGACCCATGCTCCATCCTGTTCATCCTCGTTTCCCTCTCACGTGGCCAGAGGACATCATTCTAAGGACCCATGCTCCATCTTGTTCATCCTTGTTTCCCTCTCACGTGGCCAGAGGACATCATTCTAAGGACCCATGCTACATCCTGTTCATCCTCGTTTCCCTCTCACGTGGCCAGAGGACATAATTTCTAAGGACCCATGCTCCATCCTGTTCCTCCTCGTTTCCCTCTCACATGGCCAGAGGACATCATTCTAAGGACCCATGATCCATCCTGTTCACCCTTCTTTCCCTCTCACATGGCCAGAGGACATCATTCTAAGGACCCATGCGCCATCCTGTTCATCCTTGTTTTCCTCTCACGTGGCCAGGTGACATCATTCTAAGGACCCATGCTCCATCCTGTTCATTCTCATGTCCCTCTCACGTGGTCAAAGGACATCATTCTAAAGACCCATGCTCCATCTTGTTCATCCTTGTTTTTCTCTCACATGGCCAGAGGACATCATTCTAAGGACCCATGCTCCATCCTGCTAATCCTTCTTTCCCTCTCACGTGGCCAGAGGACATCATTCTAAGGACCCATGCTCCATCCTGTTCATTCTCATGTCCCTCTCACGTGGTCAAAGGACATCATTCTAAAGACCCATGCTCCATCTTGTTCATCCTTGTTTTTCTCTCACATGGCCAGAGGACATCATTCTAAGGACCCATGCTCCATCCTGCTAATCCTTCTTTCCCTCTCACGTGGCCAGAGGACATCATTCTAAGGACCCATGCTCCATCTTGTTCATCCTTGTTTTCCTCTCACGTGGCCAGAGGACATCATTCTAAGGACCCATGCTCCATCCTGCTAATCCTTCTTTCCCTCTCATGTGGCCAGAGGACATCATTTCTAAGGACCCATGCTCCATCCTGTTCATCCTCGTTTCCTCTCACGTGGCCAGAGGACATCATTCTAAGGACCCATGCTCCATCTTGTTCATCCTTGTTTTCCTCTCACGTGGCCAGAGGACATCATTCTAAGGACCCATGCTCCATCCTGCTAATCCTTCTTTCCCTCTCATGTGGCCAGAGGACATCATTTCTAAGGACCCATGCTCCATCCTGTTCATCCTCGTTTCCCTCTCACGTGGCCAGAGGACATCATTCTAAGGACCCATGCTCCATCCTGCTAATCCTTCTTTCCCTCTCATGTGGCCAGAGGACATCATTTCTAAGGACCCATGCTCCATCCTGTTCATCCTCGTTTCCCTCTCACGTGGCCAGAGGACATCATTCTAAGGACCCATGCTCCATCTTGTTCATCCTTGTTTTCCTCTCACGTGGCCAGAGGACATCATTCTAAGGACCCATGCTCCATCCTGCTAATCCTTCTTTCCCTCTCATGTGGCCAGAGGACATCATTTCTAAGGACCCATGCTCCATCCTGTTCATCCTCGTTTCCCTCTCACGTGGCCAGAGGACATCATTCTAAGGACCCATGCTCCATCTCCAATCACTAATCACTAAGTGTATAGCCATTTTAAATTGCATCTAAAGAAAAAGACCCCGGAGTCACATTATTGGCTCCAAAGTCACCCCTACATGACTTTATATTTATTATAATTATTGCTTGAACAGACATCTAAAAACCCTATTCAACATGCAAATAAATTATAATAATTGCACTCGTTATTCACAGCTTAATGAACATGGGTCTGAAAATACTAACAGGCCAATGAGATCATCAGCCCATCAAAGGGGGTCTGCTGGACCCTCATCTATAAATCAAAGAGGAGAGGGTTTATGAAGGACCTGGCATGTCAATGCTCTATAAAGACAGCAGTATGCAGCTTTACTCTTGCTGTCAATGGGACCCCATCATAAGCCACTGGGGTCCATCAAACACCACAAATATCTGACGTATGACAGATTTGGAACTGCATTATGACTTTTGTTATAAACAGACGCTACAAAGCAGACGTGCACAGAACATACAGGGCCTTGCGATAGTATTCAACCCCCTCCCCCTTTGTGATTTTCCTGCTTTAATATATTACAACATACATTACAAAAAGAAACAATTTACACCCTGAAATTATAATAGATTTTTGGGGGTTTGTTGTATTGTTTGATTTACACAATCCTACCACTTTGAAGATGCAAAAAATATGTGCATTACAAACATGGGCAAAGTCAATATTTTGTGGAGCTACCTTTTTAGAGATGCTTGACGTGTATCTCTATTAGCTTACCCCATCCAGACGGTGGGATTTTTGCTAAATCTTCTAGGTACAACTCCTTTACGTTAGAAGTCATGCCACAGAGTCCCAATTGAATTATCTGGGCTTTCGCTCGGTCAGACCAAGTAATTTAAATGTTTCTCCTTAAACCACTCCAGTGTCGTTTTGGCAGTACGTTTAGGGTCACTGTCCTGTTGGAATGTGAACCTGTAACTTTGGAGCGTCCGCAGAGTAAAGGCGGTGTGAGAGGTATCGCGCAGGACCACATATATTCATAGAACCTGTAACCCAGTCTAAAATCCCTGGCAGATTGAAACCGATTTTTCTCAACAATTGTCCTGTATTTACTGCCATCCATTTTTCCACCAGTCCTGACCAGTTGTGCCAATGAAGAGCATCCTTACTGAATGAAACCACTAAGTTTCACTGTGGGAATGCTGTTCTTGGGGTGATGGAAAATATTGGGTTTTCGCCACACATAGCACTTTTAGTCTCATCTGACCAGAGAACCTTCTTCCATGTGTTTGGGGAGTCTGTCACAAGCAGTTTGAAGAACTTGTAGGCAAATAAATATGTTTTCTTATGTTTTTAAGCCTCTCTTCAAGTTCTACTTTGGGGTGTGCACCATTTATAATGGGCCTTTGGACAGATACTTCCTTCTTCGCTCTAGATCTTTGCAGATCCTTCAGTGACATTGTTGTCAGGTTTGTAGTTGTGCCATATTTCTTCCATTTTGTTTAATGGATTTAATGGTGCTCCAAGGAATGTTCACAGCTTGGGATATTTTTTATAACCCAACCCTGTTTGGTTTTCACCTGTTTGGTCTTCATTTTGCTTGCTTAGTAGGGTTGTAGACTCAAGGCCTTTGGCTATTTATACCCACGCCATGGGACAGACCACTGACAATTTTGCTTATTCAAGTAATTATGTGACTTTGGAAGTTACATGTAATTGGTTGGACCATATCTTATTAAGGGGGTTCACAGTGAAGAGGATGGATACATTTGCACCCAGAACTTTCCAATTTTTGCTTATTAAAGGGGTTCTCCGAGACTTTTTAACTGATGACCTTTAGACAGGTTATCAGTATCTGATCAGTGGGCGTCCGACACCTGTAATCCCCACCGATCAGCAGTTTGAGTAGGCATCGGCTCTCCTCTACAGTGCTACGGCCTTTTTGCAGCTTACCCCAGGCCGTGTAAAGCCATGTTCATCCCTCACATGGCCTAGGAGCAGCTCAATGAATAGGGCTGAGCTGCCATATCAAGCAGAGCCACTATACAATGTACGGTGCTGTGCTTCGTGAGCTGAGAGAAGCCAACAGCGCTTACAGGAGAACCAGTGTCTTCTCAAACAGCTGATCGACGGGGGTCCTGGTGTCAGACCCCCACCAATCAGATACCGATGACCTATCCTGAGAAAAGGTCATCAATATAAAAGTCTCCGAAAACTCCTTTAAGGTAATATTTTCTTTCCACTGTAACAATTTGGACTATTTTATCAGGTCCATTACACAAAAATCTAAACTAAAATAAATTTTACTTCCAGTTCGCAATGTAACAAAACATGAAAAAAAAAAAACTAAGAGGGTGGGAGGACTACTTTCGCAAGGCATTGTACGTTCGTAATGTACCATCTAAAACATGATGTTTATACAGAAGGTGTCCCAGTTATAGGACATGTTGCCTGGCTCCAGAAGGCGCACTTCCTGTAGTAGATACAGCGGTTTTACACGTCTATACACAATACACAACTGATAGGCGAGGTTTCCACATTTTATGCAGCCAGAAGTTCATCAGAGACGCAGAATACATATGAAGTAGTCTTCTCTTTTTGAATCCACTCCTTGCTTGGGCATCAAAAACAGCATCTAAAAGCCCTGAAAGTTGAAATCCAGACATATACCCAAAAGAGGGACATGTAAATGTACTTTCCATGCTGTGCACTTAATAGGGAAAATCACACTGTCTACATAACAAATAACCATGTTACCCCATAACAGCCAATGTCACAAGTCAGTGCCCACACAAACAGTGACAACTATAGTTAACCCTTTCAGAACCCCGCCATATTTTACCTTAAGGACCAGGCCGTTTTTTTTTTAATCCGGCATGTGTCACTTTATGTGGTAATATCTTTGGAACGCTTTTACTTATCCAAACCATTCTGAGACTGTTTTCTCGTGACACATTGTACTTCATGATAGTGGTAAATTTGAGTCAATATATTTTATTTTTAGTTATAAAAAAAATCTAAAATTTACAAAAAATTGAAAAATTAGCTATTTTTTAAATTTAAATTGCTCTGCTATTAAAAGACAGATAGTGATACCTCACTATATGATGCAATTTTAAAAACTACACCCCTCAAAACTGATTTAACAAACTTTGTTAACCCTTTAGGTGTTCCACAAGAATTAAAGGAAAATGTAGATGACATTTCAGAATTTCACTTTTTTGGCAGATTTTCCATTTTAATCCATTTTTTCCTGTAACACAGCGAGGGTTAGCAGCCAAACAAACCTCACTATTTATTACCCTGATTCTGTAGTTTACAGAAACACCCCATTTGTGATAGTAAAACGGCTGTATGGGTACACGGCAGGGCGCAGAAGAGAAGGAGCAATATATGTTTTTTTGGGGGCAGATTTCACTGGGATAATTTTAAGTTGCCATGTCACATTTGAAGACCTCCTGATGCACCCTTACAGTAGAAACTCCCAAAAAGTGACCCCATTTTGGAAACTACGGATAAGGTGGCTGTTTTGTTGGTACTATTTTGGGGTTCATATGATTTTTGTTTGTTCTATATTACACTTTTTGTGAGGTAAGTTTTTAGTTTTTGTTTTTTACAACGTTCATCTGACAGGTTAGTTCATGTGCTATTTTTATAGAGCAGATTGATATGGATGCTAAAATACCGAATATAACTACTTTGGGTTTTTTTGTGTCCGTTTTACATAATAGAGCATTTTTGAGAAAAAAAATGTTTTTATGTCTCTATTTTCTGAAAGCCATATATTTTTAATTTTTCTGCCGATTGTCTTGTGTAGAGCTCGTTTTTTGCAGAAAGAGTTGACGTTTTTATTGATACCATTTTTGGGTACATGTGATTTTTTTTTATCATTCTGTATTATACCTTTTGGACTAAGGTGACCAAAACAAATGTTTGTTTTGGCAAAGGTTTTATTTAATTTTTTTCACACCATTCACCTTAGGGGGTAGATCATGTGATATTTGTATAAAGCAGGTTGTTACGGACATGGCGGTACCTGATATGTCTGTGTTTTTTTTGTTTTTTCAGTTTTACACAATAAAAGCATTTTGAAAAAAAATCATGTTTTTGTGTCTCCACATTCTGAAAGCCATGTTTTTTTTTTATTTTTTGGGTGATTGTCTTATGTAGGGGCTCATTTTTTACAGGATGAGATGACGGTTTGATTGGTACTTTTGGGTACTGTAAGAGGGTGCAAGGTGTCATATTTGATGGCAGGTACGTGTCACCGAGGTTGCTGGCCTCGGTGAGGTAAGAGCCGGGTTTTTTTGTCTGCAGCAGCTAGTGCTGTTTGACTCTGTTAAATAGCATGGCTGCAAAGCCGATCCGGGCCGGCTCTTACCGGGAGCAGCTAAAGTGTAGGGTGGGTGGCTGCTCCCCATGATCCAGTCCTGGTTTTGGGCTGGGTATAAAACACAGCCAGCAGCTGTGTCTGGGGTGGTGATTATCCTGGAGCCTGCTAACAGGGCTCTGGAGTTCTCTGTCCTGGAGGAAAGCGCTCAGCAAGGAGGTGGCTTTTGTTCCTGGCTACCTGAAGGTGGATTCTCCTGCGGCTGGGCCGACAGCCTGGTGCGAACCTGCACCTACACCTCCCAGGTGACTGAACCTATGTTGGCCTGTTTTGTTTTGCCTCCTTGTTTCTGACATGTGTGAATTACCACCGAAAGACTGTTTGCTGTGTATTTTTGTGTCAGTGTGAATAAAACACTGTTTATTGCACATCCTGGACTCTTTGTTTTGCCTCGGTACTGCACCCGCACCGCTGTCTACCAGAGCGACTCCCACATTTGGTGTCGGATGCGGGCATGCGCAGTGAGGCTGGCGTGAACGCCGAAGTTTTTTTGCTAAAGTGCATGATATATATTAAGCCAGCAAAGTTGCAAGCAGGAATTTCTGGCAACATGGAGGCTGCTGTGAAGGCTCTCATAGAGGCTAACGTGCAGCAGCGGGAGACCAACCAGCTACTGCTACAACATGTGATGGCGTTACAGGCGGCAGGAGCGTCCCACCACGTCCATGATGCCCGGAAAGCGGTCCGTGCGGCGATCCCAAAGATGACCCCCGCAGACGACGTGGAGACCTACCTGGCGGTCTTTGAGAAGGTCGCCGTGAGGGAAAAGTTACCCCGTGACCAGTGGGCCGAGGTGGTTGCTCCGCTCCTGGCATCCGGACCCCAGCAAGTTTTTTTTGATTTGGCAGATGACCAGGCTGCTGACTATTCCACGGTGAAGGGGGAGATCCTGGCCAGACTGGGGGTAAACGTGTTGGTCCGGGCTCAGCGGGTCCACCAGTGGGACTTTAAAGCGGCTGAACCCGCCAGGCCGCAGTACTATGAGTTGCTGCAACGGTTGCAAAATGGCTGCAGCCTGACATTCTAAGTCCGACTGCTATGCTGGACCGTCTGCTGGCTGACATGTTCTGGAGGGCCTTGCCTTACCCCTTCAACACTGGATCGGCCAGGTATCCCCCACCAATGCCCTTGAGATGGTCGACCTGGTGGAGCGATATGAGGCCACCAGAAACCTGCAGGGGGTTCTTTTGGGAGGGGGCCAGTCAAACCCCGGAAATCTCCACCCCAGTCCCGGCGGCCGGCCAAACCCGCCCGGGATGTACCCTTGCAGATCCATCCCCAGTGGTCTGCTGGCAGTGTCCGGAGCCTGGACACATAAGGGCCAACTGTCCCCATCGGGGGAACCCATGGAGACTAATTATGGGTACCGGGCTTCCATGTATGCCCGGAGACTGTGTGCGACCGGCACCCCGAGACAATAGACAATCATCATCTGTGCCAGGTGCAAGTCGGGGATAACCTGGCAGTGGCGCTGTTGGACTCAGGGAGCCTGGTAACCCTGGTAAGTGCTGCCCTGGTACAGCCCACCCAGTATACGGGCCGGAAAGTGGGTGTGGTATGCATTCACGGAGACTTAAAGGACTATCCCACTGCTGTAATGTCTCTGTCCACGGCGGCCGGCACCTGGACTTGTGAAGTGGCGATCTCCACAAAGCTACCCTATGAACTGATAATTGGGAGAGACTTCCCTGGTTTTCCGTCACTGTGGCCTGAGGTGAAAGTGTCTAATAGCCCTGAGACAGGGGTAACCCTAGCAGAGTGGCCTGATACCACTGGAAGGCCAGAACCCTGGGAGCCCGAGTCTGAAGGGCCAGCGGTAGGGGTGACCACTGCTGCAGCGGTAGTGGGGAGACAACCCCACTGAGTGTAATGGTGGGAGACACGGAGGACTTGCCACCGGGACCTGAGTTGGCAGACCTCAATGTCTCCGGGAAAATTTTGGGACCGCACAACACCGGGACCAAACCCTAACCAGGGCCTGGGAGAATGTGCTGGAAATTGATGGTAAACCCCAGAAACCAGGGGCTGAATTAATGTTCCCACGATTTATTGTTCTGCAGGATATGTTGTATCGGGTGAACCAAATCCGAGGTGAACCTGTTGAACAGTTGGTGGTGCCCACAGCGTATCGCAAGCTTGTCATGGAGCTTGCCCACCAACATGTTCTTGGGGACACCTGGGGTGACAGAAAACCCAGGACCGCATTCTGCAGCGGTTTTATTGGCCCAGTGTGTTCAAGGAGGTAGAAAATTATTGTAAGTCCTGTCCAACCTGTCAGATAACTAGCCCCCAGCCACATTTCCGTAGTCCTCTGGTACCTCTGCCAATTATTGAAGTACCGTTTGAGCGAATCGCTATGGATTTAATTGGACCTGTACCAAAGTCTGCCAGGGGCCACCAACACATTCTGGTAGTTCTCGACTATGCCACTCGGTATCCGGAGGCGGTGCCTCTGCGACATACCTCAGCTAAGCTCATTGCCAAAGAGTTATTGGAGATGTTTTCCCGTGTGGGCCTGCCAAAAGAGGTTCTGACAGACCAAGGGACCCCTTTTATGTCCAAAGTAATGAGGGAACTGTGTAAGTTGTTGCGTATAAAGCAGTTACGGACGTCCGTTTACCATCCGCAAACAGACGGTCTTGTGGAGAGGTTTAACCAAACTCTAAAAAATATGCTAAAGAGGGTGGTGTCTAGAGATGGGAAGGACTGGGACCTGCTTCTGCCCTATCTCATGTTCGCAGTGCGAGAGGTGCCCCAGGCCTCTACTGGGTTCTCGCCCTTCGAACTGCTTTATGGCAGACACCCTCGGGGCCTGTTGGATATCGCCAAGGAAGCATGGGAACAACAGCCTGTCCCCCACAAAAGTGTCATTGAGTATGTCGCCCAGATGCAGGAATGGATGGAAAGGGTGTTGCCTTTGGTCCGGGAGCATATGGAGGCAGCGCAACAGGCCCAGAGTAGGGTGTACAATCGTCAGGCTCGGGTACGGGACTTCAATCCGGGAGATCGGGTTTTGGTTCTGGTACCCACCCTTGACAGCAAATTCCTAGCTAGGTGGCAGGGCCCCTATGAGGTGATCGAGAAGGTAGGGGAAGTAAGTTACAAGGTACACCAGCCAGGGCGGCGCAAGCCGGAGCAGGTGTACCACGTGAATTTACTTAAGCCGTGGAAAGATAGGGACGCGGCCGACGACCACAGCCCCCGACCAGGGCTTCTAGGTGAAAAGGGTCCAGCCCCACAGTTCGAGGCCTGTGAAGCCGTAACCACGGTAAAAATTGCAGACAGCCTGTCTTCCAAACAAGTTCAGGAAGTCAGGGAGTTCCTCAGTCGGAACACGGATGTGTTCTCAGACCTTCCTGGCCGCACGTCTCTCATCCGACATGACATCGTCACTGAGCCTCAGTCCAAGGTCCGGTTAAAACCATACCGGGTACCCGAGGCTCGGCGGCGGGCCATCGCGGAGGAAGTGCAGTTAATGTTGAAGCTCGATGTCATTGAGGAGTCGAAAAGTGAGTGGGCCAGTCCCATAGTCCTAATACCCAAGCCGGATGGGACGTTGCGGTTCTGCAACGACTTTCGCAAGTTAAACGAAGTATCCAAGTTTGACGCGTTTCCCATGCCCCGAGTGGACGAGCTTGTTGAAAATTTAGGACAAGCCCATTATTTTTCTGTGCTGGACCTCACTAAAGGGTACTGGCAGGTACCCTTAACGGAGTCGGCTAAGGAAAAACCGCGTTTGTTACCCACGCAGGGCCTGTATCACTACAAGGTGTTACCCTTTGGCCTGCATGGCGCCCCGCCACTTTCCAAAGGTTAATGGACATAGTGCTGCGACCACATCGTCGGTACGCCTCGGCCTACTTAGATGATGTAGTCATCCACAGCACCGACTGGGAAAGCCATTTACCCAAGGTGCAGGCGGTAGTGGATGCCCTGAGGAAAGCTGGACTAACCGCCAATCCAAAAAAGTGTGCGATTGGGTTGGAAGAGACCAAATATCTGGGATATGTAATCGGGCGGGGAGTCATCAAACCTCAGGTAACTAAGGTAGAGGCCATTCGTAACTGGCCCCGACCGGTCACCACCAGGCAGGTAAAGTCGTTCCTGGGGATTGTAGGATACTACATGAGGTTTGTGCCCCACTTTGCCACAATAGCAGCGCCATTGACAGACCTGTTGAAGGGGCGAAAGTCTGGGAGGGTTAGCTGGAGTGAGAAGGCGGAGGAGGCTTTCTCCGCGTTGAAGTCGGCCCTGTGTGGGTCCCCGGTTTTGGTGACACCCGACTTCAACAAGGAGTTTGTCGTACAGACCGATGCCTCGGAGGTAGGCCTCGGTGCGGTACTGTCTCAGGAGGTCAACGGGGAAGAACATCCCGTTGTCTTCCTGAGCCGTAAGCTCAGTCCCGCCGAGTCCAGATATAGTATAGTGGAGAGGGAGTGCCTGGCTATCAAGTGGGCACTCGAATCTCTCCGCTACTACCTGTTAGGGAGGAGGTTCCGTCTGGTGACTGACCATTCCCTCTCAAGTGGATGAGTCAGGCCAAGGAGAGGAATGCTCGGGTCACCAGGTGGTTCCTATCCCTTCAAAATTTCAAATTCTCCGTGGAACACAGGGCAGGCCGCTTGCAGGGTAACGCAGATGCCCTGTCCCGCGTCCACTGCCTCACGTGTGTTCACCCCTCAGGGTTGAACAAAGGGGGTGTGTAAGAGGGTGCAAGGTGTCATATTTGATGGCAGGTACGTGTCACCGAGGTTGCTGGCCTCGGTGAGGTAAGAGCCGGGTTTTTTGTCTGCAGCAGCTAGTGCTGTTTGACTCTGTTAAATAGCATGGCTGCAAAGCCGATCCGGGCCGGCTCTTACCGGGAGCAGCTAAAGTGTAGGGTGGGTGGCTGCTCCCCATGATCCAGTCCTGGTTTTGGGCTGGGTATAAAACACAGCCAGCAGCTGTGTCTGGGGTGGTGATTATCCTGGAGCCTGCTAACAGGGCTCTGGAGTTCTCTGTCCTGGAGGAAAGAGCTCAGCAAGGAGGTGGCTTTTGTTCCTGGCTACCTGAAGGTGGATTCTCCTGCGGCTGGGCCGACAGCCTGGTGCGAACCTGCACCTACACCTCCCAGGTGACTGAACCTATGTTGGCCTGTTTTGTTTTGCCTCCTTGTTTCTGACATGTGTGAATTACCACCGAAAGACTGTTTGCTGTGTATTTTTGTGTCAGTGTGAATAAAACACTGTTTATTGCACATCCTGGACTCTTTGTTTTGCCTCGGTACTGCACCCGCACCGCTGTCTACCAGAGCGACTCCCCACAGTACATATGACTATTTGATCATTTGGTATTACACTTTTTGTGATGTAAGGTGACAAAAAGTGGTTGCTTTAGCACTGTTTTTTTTTTTTCTACGGCGTTCAGGTGAGGGGGTGGATCATGTGATATTTTTATAGAGCCGGTTGTTACGGACGCATCAATACCCAATATGTCTGTTATATGTATTTTTTACAATTTCATATGTGTTTTATCATGGAAAGGGACTTTATTTTTTTTACTTGAAACTTTATTTTTTTACTATGAAAAACACTTTTTTTTACTTTTTATTTTTGTCCCACTCTGGGACTTCAACTTCTGGGGGTCTGATCCACTCTGCAATGCATTACAATACATCCTGTATTGTAATGCACTGGCTGTCAGCTTTTACACTGACAGATAGCGTATGAGACCCAGCCTAAGGCCCCTTTCACACGGGCGAGTTTTCCGCGCGGGTGCAATGCGTGAGGAGGACGCATTGCATCCGCACTGAATCCGGACCCATTTAATTCTATGGGGCTGTGCACATGAGCGGTGATTTTCACGCATCACTTCTGCATTGTGTGAAAATCGCAGCATGCTCTATATTGTGCGTTTTTCACGCAACGCAGGCCCCATAGAAGTGAATGGGGCTGCGGGAAAATCGCAAGCATCCGCAAGCAAGTGCGGATGCAGTGCGATTTTCCCGCATGGTTGCTTAGCAACGGGACCAGATCTTTATTATTTTCCCTTATAACATGGTTATAAGGGGAAATAATAGCATTCTTAATAAAGAATGCTTAGTAAAATGAAGATGAAGGGGTTAAAAATAATAAAAATTACCTTACCTTAGCCACTTGATCGCGTAGTTGCGATCTGTCTTCTCTCTTCAAGCTTCAGCTACCAGCTAAAGGACCTGTGATGACGTCACATCACATGGTCCAATCACATGGTCCATCACCATGGTAAGATGGACCATGTGATTGGACCATGTGATGTGACGTCATCACAGGTCCTTTAGCTGTTAGCTGAAGCTTCAAGAGAGAAGAAGACAGATCGCAACTACGCAATAATAAATTCTCCAGAATACTGAACCCGAAACCGGACTTCAGTGATGAAGTCCGGCTTCAGGTCTGGGTACCAAACATGGCGATTTTCCACACGCGCGTGCAAAACGCATTACAAACGTTTGCACCCGCACGGAAAAATCGCGCATATTCCCGCAACGCACCGGGCTCTTATCCGGGCGTCAAGCATGACGCCCGTGTGAAAGAGGCCTAAGGGGCTAGATCTCACAGGCTTCTGTAGAAGGCAAGCTCCCATGCTTATGGAAGACATCGGGCTGCCTTCTCAGCCATCGGGTCCCCATCACTGCAGCACAGGGACCTCATGGGGATGTGGAGGGAATCTGTAGCCTCCGCAAACCTTCTGCATTGTGTCCCCAGCTTTGGCCGTGGCATACAAGGGGTTAATACGCCGGCATCAGTGTTTTTATCTATGTCGGCGTATGCAGTAGGGGCCCGGCTGTCAGTGACTGCCGGGTCCGTGCCGCTGATGCACCCGCCCGATCAGCGAGCCGTAGCTGTACGGCTCCCAGCACAGTACATGTACGGTTAAAGGGGTTGTCCGGGTTCAGAGCAGAACCCAGATATAACCTCTTCTTTACTCATTTATTATGTGTAGAAAGGAAATGCTCTGAACCCGGACAACTCCTTTAAGGGATTTGTCATCAGGTTTATGCTTTCCCTTCCGAGGGCAGCATAAGCAGGGTGTTGAATCTCCTTAAAGAGACCAGTCCTGTATGGAGACTTGAAGACCATTGGCAAAGCTCCATGGGAAACAAATATCTCCCTAGGAAGCATGAAGTAGTGACAGGTAGCCTGACTAGCGGTATTTGGCTTTTTTGGTAATACAGTGTGCAGTAGCCGCCATTATATCACAATTTATAACGTACAGCATGAGCTGAGGGCTGTATGTGCTTAGAGTCCGGGCATTCATGAGCTTCAGGCTCCCCCTGCCTTCCCGCCACTGATTGACAGCTTTCTCCCTAGTATTGGGCATATAAAGAACGCTGGCAATCCGTGTCAGAAGGGCAGAGGTGGCAGCTTATGAACACTGAGGACTTCACTGCACCTGATAAGTTGTGGTCTGATATAAATGACTGATATTGCAAAGTAAGTGACACACCGCTGGAAGCCTGGTGTCTGTCACCTAGAAAAGGAAGTATAATATAGGGAAAGCGACAGATTCCCTTTAATACTTCCGTCAGACAACTATAAACTGCTGAAACTGCACTATAGCCCGATGACCCAAGATTTGTAAAAATGTGATGCGTATAAGGGATAACTAGAATGGGAACAACTATAGCCATAGCAGTTAGAGCACTTGCTATGGGGCCAAGAGGTTTGGAGACCATTGCACCTTTTTGTGGGGAATAACAATATGGTGGCTTTTTGCAATAATGTGTTTTTTATACATTGTGCTATTATAAATACCTTTACTTTTAGCTACTTTTGCTGCTACTTTAATTTTCTTACACTAGGGGGGAGATTTATCAAACTGGTGTAAAGTAGAAATGGCTTAGTTGCCCATAGCAACCAATCAGATTCCACCTTTCATTTTCCAAAGAAGCTGTGAAAAATGAAAGGTGGAATCTCATTGGTTGCTATGGGCAACTAAGCCAATTCTACTTTACACCAGTTTGATAAATCTTCCCCTAGGTCAGTGGTGGCGAACCTATGGCACGGGTGCCAGAGGAGGCACTCAGAGCCCTCTCTGTGGGCACCCACTCCCTAGAAAAACTCTATGGTGTATCCAATAGGCCTACACGCAGGGCGCGCTATGAACAGTACAGGCAGCGCACTGAATGTAGGCAGGATATTATAGCTAAATGATAGAGTACATGGAAGATATATATACATATATATTGGTATTTAGGGTAAATTGCCGTGTTGGCACTTTGCGATAAATAAGTAGGTTTTGGGTTGTAGTTTGGGCACTCGGTCTGTAAAAGGTTCCCCATCACTGGTCTAGGTGTTGGGAGCTTCATCATGTTTTGCTATGGGGCCCTATGAACTATAGTTACGCCTCTGAATTGTAGACAGACTGAATAAGGCTACGTTCACACTGGTGTTTTGGTTTCCGTTTGTGAGATCCGTTCAGGGCTCTCAGAAGCGGTCCAAAACGGATCAGTTTTGCCCTTAATGCATTCTGAATGGATAAGGATCCGCTCAGAATGCATCAGTTTGCCTCCGTTCCGCTTTAGAGGCGGACACCAAAACGCTGCTTGCAGTGTTTTGTTGTCCATCTGACGAAACTGAGCTAAACGGATCCGCCATGACACACAATCTAAGTCAATGGGGACCGTTCCGTTTTCACTGACAAAATCTGGCACAATAGAAAACGGATCCGTCCTTCATTGACTTTCAATGGTGTTCAAGCCGAATCCGTTTTGGCTATGTTACAGATAATACAAACGGATCCGTTCTGAACGGATGCAGGCGGTTGTATTAGGGTACTTTCACACTTGCGTTATTCTTTTCCGGCAAAGAGTTCCGTCAAAAGGGCTCTATGCCAGAAAAGAACTGATCAGGCATATATACCGCATGCTGCGGTATTATGTCCGTCCAAAATGCCTGATCAGTCGCCAGAATGCTGGATCCGGCATTAATGCCCATTGACTTGCATTAGTGCCGGATCCAGCATTGCGAAACAACTGAAGGACAGATCCGTCCTTTCGGTCTGCGCATGCGCAGACCGGGAAAACTGTGAGAAAGAGTGCAGGACGGATCCGTCCATCCGCATGACAAGCGGAGGGACGGATCCGTTCTTGCAATGCATTTGTAGACGGATCCGCACCCGGATCCGTCTACAAATGCTGTCAGTTGTCACACTGATCGGTGGATCCGGCAGCCAGCTCCGACGAAGGAACTGCCTGCCGGATCACACTAACGCTAGTGTGAAAGTACCCTTATCTGAACGGATGCGTTTGTGCAGATCCATGATGGATCCGCACCAAATGTGAAAGTAGCCTAAAGAGGCTGACCTGAGATGAAGGGGACTAGGGCTAATATATATTTTTATTCACATATTAATGGGGTAGTGGAGAGCACAAGCATCTGTCACGTTACATTACTTTTTTATTTCCAAATTGTGGGAGAACTTTACAAGAGAATGTCAGTATAAAATGTATCACATTTGCTGATCTTTTGCATGACTTCACCTAACATTGGTAACACCCCCATACGCAGGGAGCAAACAAACTTTTTTCCATGCAATGGGTATGCTGGTAGCACAAGGAAGTTCATCATATCACCACTGAGGAGATAGAAGCCGAAGTACAAATTCTCTACATTAACTCATTAACCTTCCTACTGTTTTCACTGGAAAATACAGTGAGTACATCTTAAAGGGGTTGTCTCACAAAAAATAGTTTACAGTTTTCAAACCAGCACCTGGATCTGAATACTTTTGGAATTGCATGTGATTAAAAATTTTGCATAGCCACTGAGCTATTTTATAAAATGTATCTGTATAGCGCCACCTGCTGTTTGTTCTTCTTCTTATTTCTTTGTCATGCTCACTGAGATGGCCGCACATGCTCAGTTACATCCTTCAACTGCCCCCTGAGCTTTGATAGGGAGGGCATGGACACGCCTCCTGAGCTGTGATAGGGAGAGCTGGGACACGCCCCCTCAGCTGCAGCAGAAAAGACACTCCCCTTGAGCCGTCATGCTTGATATAAATCTAGCAGAGCAATGAATGGGGAGATCTCTAGACCTATGTGAGGTACAGGGCTGGTTCTAGCTTTGTTAGAAAGAGGTTTTGCCTGGGCTATATGATTTCTCGACGAACTCTGTGACGGAAGTCCTGAACAGAGCCTCCGATGCAGATGAACATAGCCTAATGGACCTAAACTAACACATCTGCATAATGAAAACACTGGTACGCTTATCAGCTATTAAAGGGGTTGTCCGGGTTCAGAACTGAACCCAGACATATCACCATTTTCACCCAGGCAGCCCCCCAATCTCATGCTCCAATGCTCCCCTTTGCCCTGCACTGAAACGCTCAGGAAAAAGGCTTTTATGGAGATCTAGTGACGCACCGGGCTCTCCATAGTGTAAGCTAGGCGGAGGCTTCCAGGGCCCACCCATCAGTGCAGGTGATGTCACCGGCAACACTGCTAGGCGGAAGCCTCAGCCTAGCAGTGTGAAAATATAAACAAACAAGCCACTGAAATGCTCCAATGCTCATGAGGGCTGGAGGGGTGAAAATGGGGATATGTCCGGGTTCAGCTCTGAACCCAGACAACCCCTTTAATTTATATGCAAACTAGCAGGAGCACAGGAGACGCTTGCTCAGACTGAATACAAATTCTGTGTTTTTTTTCTCAGTAAATAATAACTTTTTTCTATTACAGCTGAAAAGATACATTTGCAAGAATTGGTTTCCGAAATTAAAAGTGACCCTGACATTGTATGAATGGCTTGAGTCAAATTCCACCAGCAGGAGTTCAGTGTGACGAATGCCAAATAAGTGACTCAACCAACTGCCCTTTGGTCTCTTTTGATCTCTTCTGTACTTCGGCTTCTGTATAATGAGTATATCTATGTTTAAACTCTCAGTAAATAACTAGGAGAACTGTTGAAATGTGACATATGTAAAATTATTCCATTTTAGTAGAAAAAAAATTATGTTTTCTGCTCTACGATGTGACATTTAAAAGGTTGTCTCACCCCAGTGCATATAGACGTCATAGCCAGAGCTAATTAAAGGTGGTGGACGAAGCACGCGTGGCCTGCTGACTGGCCCATAGAGGAAAAGGTGAATCTGCAATGGGCCCCTAGTCCCCCTGCACCAGTGGCACATGGTAGTACATACAACGTTCGTACATCTCAACCATCCTATGTCCATATGAAAAGCTGGGTAGTTTACGTAGCAAACTATCCAGTACATTGGGTGAAGACTTCTAGGCAGAGGCAGGCCAAGCCAGTATCTGCTTTCCTCAGGACCTGCCTTCCTGATGTCACTGCAGGGGCCCCCAGCCCCTTGCAGCTTCCTGCCGCTGTGTCAACATGTCTTCCCGGCCTAGAGAGCTCTAGTCCAAGTCAAGAGCCTGCAGCAGGATACTGAGAGGGTCTCCAGGAAAGAACAGTCTGAGGCAGCAGGCTACTACTCATAAAACCCACAGTATGTGCTGGCACAGTGGGGTCAGGTAATATTTGCATATAGCTGTACAGTGGGCCCCCATGATGAGTTTTACTGGTGGGCCCTAGGCTCAGCTAAGATACCCACTGATCAACATGTCATAAACCACCTTTTTAAGGGAATCCACACTTAAGAAATACCTTGATTTTTTGCAGGATTTAAATACTAGTAAGGCATTATTGATTTTCAAGACTTCTGCAGCCGCCCATTTCTTAGATAAGTGCCACCAGGGGGGTAACTACCATAGCGGCAGACCATGCAACTGCTATGGGCCCAGGGCAAGAGGGGGCCCGGTCTTAGTTTGGATTATCTCCTCTTCTACTGGTGGTGAAAACTTGGTCAGGACTCTACCCTCTAAAGCAAGCACGTCCAAACTGCGGTCCGCCACCTGTTGCAAAACTACAACTCCCAGCATGCCTGGATAGCCTACAGCTATTAGGGCATGCTGGGAGTTGTAGTTTTGCAACAGCTGGAGGGCCGCAGTTTGGACATGCCTGCTCTAAAGGAACAACTTTTAGCAAATGAGGCACTGGAAAAAATGGGTCATTGAAAAGGGTTTAGGCGGAAACCCTTCTGTCCTGTGTGGGGGGCCTGGTTTGATCCTTGCTATGGGGCCCTTACTTCTCTATGTACGCCACTGAGTGCCACTATGGAGTCCACCTTAAAGGGGTTCTTCACCTTTTTCTTACTGATGATCTATCCTTTGGAAAAGTCATCACTATCTGATCAGTGGGGACACCCGCCGATCAGCTGTTTGAGTACCGCAAGCGCCGCGGCCTTCTCAGGCCTGTGATGTCACAACTATGTCATGTTGCCTGGGCGCAGCTCAGCCCCATTCACTTCAATGGGGCTGAGCTGCACCTAGGCTATGTGACATAGTCATGACGTCACTGGCCTATGGGAAGCTGCGAGCGCCGCGGCCTTCTCGGGCCTGTGATGTCACAACTATGTCACGTTGCCTGGGCGCAGCTCAGCCCCATTCACTTCAATGGGGCTGAGCTGCACCTAGGCCATGTGACATAGTCATGACGTCACTGGCCTATAGGAAGCTGCAAGCGCCGCGGCCTTCTCGGGCCTATGATGTCACAACTATGTCATGTTGCCTGGGCGCAGCTCAGCCCTATTCACTTCAATGTGGCTGAGCTGCACCTAGGCCATGTGACATAGTCATGACGTCACTGGCCTATGGGAAGCTGCGAGCGCCGCGGCCTTGTCAAACAGCTGAGCAGCGGGAGTCTCCAATGTCAGACTCAGATCCAAAGGATAGATCATCTGTAAGAAAAAGGTAAAGAACCCCTTTAAGTAGGGTTGGGAATCTCAAGCAACAATACGTTTGGTTATATAGAAAAAGCGATTCTGGTTTTGATGAGGTCTGGCCATTTTTAGCAGGGAATCCCTTTGAATTGTATGAATAAAAATTGGGACAGTTTAAAATATCAAAATGTTACCTATACATCATGAATCCACCCTAAATCTAGGTTATAGAAGACAGATGTCACAGTAGACGGCTGTTATCCCTAATTCCCCCAATATGTCAGACGCCACTGATCTCCAGAGAAAAGCATAGTAAAGCCCGGCCTTCCTCAACCTGTCATATCTGCCATGATGCCAGCCTTCAGGAAATTGTCTGGGCATTAGCCTGTGGGTACATCTCACAACGCGTCCATGGCTTTATGTAAAAGGTTTCCAGGACTTTCTCTCATGTTTTTCCGTCTGACCGGTTGAAACATGGGACAATTCTAGGTCTTTTGATGACACTAGGTCTTCTACTAACGGTGTGCCGCACTGATGCCAGCCTGGTGTGATTACACTGAGACTGGCTCTGTATGGGCACCATCTGGCAATCCGCTGTCAACAATAGGAGGAGCGCCCACTTTTCTAACATGGTTATTATATCTTCAGCAGCTTTGTAAGCTATTGTTTGTGAGGTACGCTAGGCGGGCAGCCCTTTTCCAAAAAAACAAAAGGGAAAAGTGAGCTAAGGACTCGCAGCCTAGAAATCAGGGCAATCTCCCTCATTCATGGCATACAGGTCAATAAGCCATCCCCATGTCAGTTACTTTGCTAGAATTGCATTGATTCTACAGGTTATGGGACATGTGATGTCATCACTCTCAGCACTGTGACGTCACTTAATGTGAGGGGCTCAGCCAAAGAGCACCTCTCTGCCTGACCCCTCGCTCCATATTCATTTTCTCCTATGCCTCAGCAATAGCTGGAGTCCATGCTGCACCGGGGAAGCCCCGCCCACCAGCCAGGCCCCTCCCACCAGTCTGCTGGGACCAGCGCGCTCTGTAGCGTGCAAGGCGTGGTTAGTACATAGCATAACAGCTCTGTATGTACACACAGCTGCCAATGTCTGCCACACACACGCACAGCCCCTACATAGGCTAGGTAATACAGCATAGCACCCACCTCAGGCTCCCTCACCATCTGTGCCGCAGAAGATGCCTCAGTGTCTGTCCGGGGCGCACATTATAAAGGGTTACACCAGCAGATCCGAGGAGCACCGCAGCATCTGGCAGCCCGCACGGTCCCGCCGCCGCCTCCTCCTCCCACAGTCCTTCCTTCCTTCTCTCCTCCTCCTCCTCCCTAGTGCAATGCGGGCACACAGCCTGTCCGCAGCTCACACCCCATGGGCACCGCTCTCCAGCGCAGCAGGGTGGCACATGCCAGCTCTCTCCGGCTAAGCAGGGCGATGAGCACGACTAGTTGCTCTATGGGAGGGCACCTCTATACCCCTCCCCTCACACCACCTTCCAAGCTCCATACTCCCACTGGGGGGATTCTTCTTCCATTATCATCCTAAAATCATACAGACAGGAGAGCCAGGACTACTTGTGGGGATGAAAGTGGTTGTAGTGAATGCAGTGCATGAGATGAATGAATTGTGGATGCTCACACTATAGGATGATGCTCTAGTTAAAAGATCAGTGGATAATTTCAAGCACTGTAACGTTAGGCTGGGATGATGGGAGTTGTAGTAGAAAATAGCACAGGCACATGTTATGTATTTTTTTTTCCAAAAGCACCTTGACACCAGTATTCAGATTTTTCTGAGATTTGTCCATTTGCGGTCAGAGTTTAACTAATTTGTCTCAAATGACAAATTTATAGTGGGTAAAATACTGTATATATTAGCGGCTCTCATCCTTTTCACACCAAGTACCCCCTAGTGACGAGAATCTCCAACGGGTACACCCAAGAAAGTGAACAGTGATAGATGTTAACAAAATAAGGCTATTTTAACGCCGCTGTCAAAGGCTCTGTTCTAAATTTGACAGCATAGCACAGCATGCAGCACTAATCTTCCTGTCAAAATGACAGACACCACGTTAGGACCCAAGATAGATGACTATTCCTTTTTAAATTACATTACGCGCTACCAAACATACAGGAGAATACGGCACTGCACACCTCTTACATGTTCTCTTTCCCCATCTTCTCCATTCAGACCAGACCGCCATGATGACTTCTTTCAGCCATGCCCCATCTCTGCAGAGTTTGTGACACAGACATCTTAGGCTCCTACTTTTCCATCATCCTCCCACTTTCTCAACACCCCATCCTACCACGCTCTCCAATACAACCAAATACTATACTGCACAAACATATAGCCTCCTTCAAAAATTATTGTCACATAGTGCCCTCAAAAATAATTGTGCCCAGAAAATAGTGCCCCTGACAGTAATAATGCCATAAACGTAATGTCCACCCAAAATAATTGTGCTAAGCTGATATTGTGCCAGGGTGCCCACAGCAATATCTCTCCCAAAGGTCCCACCAATAGTAAGAATTCTCTTCCAGAGTACCCTGTAATTGTGCCCCAATAGTAATAATTAGAGATGAGCGAATCTCAGGTTATGAAATTCGTTTACGCTTCGTTTACTGGTAAAACATGAATTGTGCTATGGATTCCGTTACCACGGACCATAACGCAATTCTATGATGGAATGCATAACGGAGTGGCTTTAGAGGCGTTCCGTTATTCATTCCGTCATAATAGAGGTCTATGGGCTGCAAAATGTATCCGTCCCGTTTCCGTTATGCAGGAGAGGACTCTAGACTTCTATTTTCACGGAATGAATAACTGAATGCCTCTAAAGGCATTCCGTTCTGCATTCCTTTATATAATTGCGTTATGGTCCGTGGTAACGGAATCCATAACGCAATTCACCTTTTACCAGTAAACGAAGCGTGAACGAATTTCAAAATATGAAATTCACTTATCTCTAGTTATAATGCTTTCAAACTGGTAATAATGTTCCCCATAGTCCCCTAGTAGTAATAAAGCCCACCATGATGGCACCAGTAGTAATAATTCACCATATAGTGCCCCCATTAATAGTAGAGCCCACCATAATGTCCCCAGTAGTAATAATGACCAGCTATAGTGCCCCCAGATAGTACTATGCCGGCTATAGTGCCTCAGTAGTAATAAAGCCCATCATAGTGTCCCAGTAGTAATAATGCCCACCATAGAGCCCCCACTAATAATAAAGCCCCCACTGTGTTCCCCAGTAGTAAATATGCCCCTTTATAATGCCCCCAGTAGTACTAATGTCCCCTAAAGTACCCTACAGTAGTAATGACAACAACCACAGTGCCCCAGTAATAATAAAGCCCCCATAATATGCCCCAGAAGTAATAATACTTGTCTATAGTTCCCCCAGTAGTAATAATTAGGGCTGCAGCTAATGATTATTTGAATAATCGTTTAGTTGTCGATAATTTCACCGATTAATCGGGAAAAACACCAAAATGACAAAAAAGGGGTTTATATGATTTTTCTTGAAATAGTATGTTCAAAGGCCATATTAAAACAATTTTAGGAGTTACATAATTATAAAAACAAAGACAACATGTCCACATGGTCAGGGCTGAGGCTAGCTCTCTTTTTACACGCTATGTTATGGGGAGGGGGATCTGTGGATGGCACTGTGATGGGGGGAACTGTGGATGGCACTGTTATGGGGGGATCTGTGGATGGCACTGTTATGGGGGATCTGTGGATGGCACTGTTCTGCGGGGATCTGTGGATGGCACTGTTATGGGGGGAATCTGTGGATTGCACTGTTATGGGGGGATCTATGGATGGCACTGTTATGGGGGGGATCTGTGGATGGCACTGTTATGGGGGATCTGTGGATGGCACTGTTATGGGGGGATCTGTGGATGACACTGTTATGGGGGGATCTGTGGATGGCACTGTTATGGGGGATCTGTGGATGGCACTGTTATGGGGGATCTGTGGATGGCACTGTTATGGGGGATCTGTGGATGGCACTATTATGGGGCGATCTGTGGATGACACTGTTATGGGGGGCCTGTTGATGGTACTGTTATGGGGGATCTGTGGATGGCACTGTTATGGGGAGGGGGGGAATCTGTGGATGACACTGTTATGGGGGGGATCTGTGAATGGCACTGTTATGGGGGGATCTGTGGATGTCACTGTTATGGGGGATCTGTGGATGGCACTATTATGGGGCGATCTGTGGATGACACTGTTATGGGGGCCTGTTGATGGTACTGTTATGGGGGATCTGTGGATGGCACTGTTATGGGGGGATCTGTGGATGGCACTGTTATGGGGGATCTGTGGATGGCACTGTTATGGGGGATCTGTGGATGGCACTGTTATGGGGGATCTGTGGATGGCACTGTTATGGGGGATCTGTGGATGGCACTGTTATGGAGGGATCTGTGGATGGCACTGTTATGGGGGATCTGTGGATGGCACTTATAGGGGGATCTGTAAATGGCACTGTTATGGGGGATCTGTGTATGGCACTGTTATGGGGAGGGATCAGTGGATGACACTGTTATGGGGGGATCTGTGGATGGCACTGTTATGGGGAGGGGGATCAGTGGATGACACTGTTATGGGGGGATCTGTGGATGGCACTGTTATGGGGGGATCTGTGGATGGCACTGTTATGGGGGGGATCTGTGAAAGGCACTGTTATGGGGGGATCTGTGGATGGCACTGTTATGGGGAGGGGGATCAGTGGATGACACTATATAGCATCTTATGCTATATGTGTCATGAGATCTCCCCCATAAGTGTCCCCCAAATACACCAGTAGTATAATATCTAGTATTCTTTAACCGGCAGTAACTTTTCCTTGAACTTTATCTTTATTACCTTGAAGCGCCAGTAACAGGCAGAGGCTGCGTAACGTCACTCAGTCAAGTGCTCCGCCCACTTTATGAATGAAGCAGGCGCGTCACGTGACTGAGTGACGTTACACCGCCTCTGCCTGTTACCGGAGCTTCAGGGTAATAAAGATGAAGTTTAAGGAAAAGTTACTGCTAGTTTATGAATACTAGGTAATATACTGCTCGCTGTGAGCGGTGGGGCCGCTGTAAGAGCACAGTGACTGCATCGGCTCCGCGGCGAGTTGCCGCCTCCAGCCCCTCCTTCCTCCCAGCTGATACATCGCTGCGCTGTGAAGCATCACAGCCAGCGATGTATCAGGGACTTAACGGCGGCAGTGCTGCGAATAATCCGGCCGATTATTCGATGACGGGATTCGTCAACAACGAATCCCGTTATCGAATATTATCGACAACATCGATTAATCGTTGAAGCCCTAGTAATAATGCCCCCTATCAGTGCCCCCAGTAGTAATAAAGCCCCAGTAATGTGTCCCAATAGAAAAAATGCTGCACAGTAGCAATAAAGCCCCCTTAATGTATCCCAGTAAAAAATGCCCTCTTATGGGGCATTGCCGCCCCCCTCCCCTCCCCCCAAAGGAATAGACATGCAGTTCCCTCCTTGCCACTGTCTGCAGTGGGGGAGATTTATCAAAACTTGTGCAAAGGAAAACTGGCTCAGTTGCCCATAGCAACCAATCAGATTCCACCTTTTGTTTTACAGAGCTCCTTTGGAAAATGAACGGATGAATTTGATTGGTTTCTATGAGCAGCTAAGCCAGTTATCCTTTGCACCAGTTTCCATAAATCTCTCCTAGTGTGCTGATGAAGTACATGGGCAGCTATTCAGTAGCAGCCGATCAAAGTGTAGTAGAGAAGCTGAAACCCCTGAAAAAAGGCGATCTGGATGTGTTGTCTGCATGCTGCTGCCTGCATTGCTAAATATGGGCCAAAATATATTTGGGCCACTCACTATTAAACTTGGATAATTATTATCCCTAATCACAAAAATACAACGCTAACATGCAGTTTCCCTTTAACTGTATGGTATTGTGGTCCGCGCTGCTGTAATGTCTTTTCGGCTAATCCCCAGCACTCCACGTTTGCTGGATTGTATTCACTCGAAGCCATCAGTCCATTTCAGCAGTGGAGCTCTGCTCTCCTGAGAGTACGGAGATGAAACATTTAGCTGAGCAAGCCTTGGGTCTGCTGTAAGAGTGCACATTAAACATTGCTTTCTTTTTTCTCCTGCTGTTTTAATACATTATTGAGATGAGACTTATACCGGACACAAATCTGTTTCCACAACCTATTAACATAATGCACACTCAGCAAAGCCTATCCAGAAGACCACCTCTTTGAGGAGACCGGACTAGATTTCAGTTTCCCCATACATTACGGCCATGATTTATCATACCTTCACTCCAGAATTCTGGCATCAAAAAGTCCCAAAATAGGGCATTTGCAACTTTTCACACTCGTTTGCGCATAATTTTGCGACTTTTTACATGTGTACACCACTCACTCCAGTTTTGTAAAAATGGGCGTGGTTAGCCATGTTAATGAGTTTCACTCCAGATTTATCATTGGGACTTTTTAAAAAGTCGCAAAAAAGTCCCAATTTCACTCCAGTGAGGACCATGCTTATCTTATGCGACTTTTTAATAGAACATGCGACTTTTTTGTAAATATGTGCGACTTTTGTAAAGCCGTTTACTGAAGGATGAACTGCTGCCATCAAACCACATTTATCACAGTATTAAAGGACCATTAATAAATCTGACTAATGTGGTAAGGTGCAGGGTGCCGTCCTAGATGGCAGGTACGTGTCACCGAGGTTCATAGCCTCGGTGAGGTAGGAGCCGTTTGTTGATGTCAGTAGCAGGTAGTGCTACTGACACATTTGCTAAGTAGCATGGCTGCAAAGCCGATCCGGGCCGGCTCTTACCGGGAGCAGCTAAAGTGTAGGGTGGGTGGCTGCTCCCCACGACCCAGTCCTGGTTTTGGGCTGGGTTTATAAACTCAGCCAGCACCACCAGCTGTGAGAGTGATTGTCTTGGAAGCTGCTGCTAGTGGTGTGGAGCTCTCTGGGGTGGAAGGACGTGCCCAGCAAGGAGGCGTGCAGCCGTCCTGGAACCCTGAAGGAGGATTGTCCTGCGGCTGGGCTGACAGCCAGGTGCGAACCCGCACATCAAACCTGCCAGGTGAATGAAACCTGTGTTTGGACATTTTGTTTTCCCCTTCATTTGCTGATGTGTGTGACTTAACACCAATTGACTTTCTGCTGTTATTTTGATACAAGTGTGAATAAAACACTGTTTTCCGCACCTTCTGGACTCCCTGTTGCCTCTATACTGCACCCGCACCGCCGTCTACCAGAGCGACTCCCCACACTAACTAAAAGTGACTTTGGACTTATGTGAAATTGGAGTAAGATGGAAGTGTAATGATAAATCTGGCCCAGTGTGTCTTGGTAGATTTGCACTCTCTCTCTCTCTTTCTCCCTCCCTCCCTCTCTCTCTCTCATTCTACTGAATCGAATCATAAATATTTGGGTTCGTTAGAATCAGAATTTGCAAAAAAAATTGGGTCAAATATCTGAATTTTAGAATCCATTCTCTCATCTCTACATCCTGGCCTGCCCTCTCTTTCTCTTTTTCACTCTAATTCTACTGAGTTGAATCACACCAAAGTCGACCTTGGTATAATTATAATATTTTGAAAAATTTGGTTCCAATTTCTGAATTTTAGAATCAATCTGCCCATCCCTCTCTCTTATTCTACCAAATCAAATCACACTAAATTCAGGTTCGGTAGAATCAAAATTTTATAAAAATTTGGGTCCAATTTCTAAATATTAGAATTAGTTCACTCACCTCTGTATCCTGGCCTGCATTCTCTCTCTCTCATTCTACTAAATTGAATCACACAAAATTCGGGCTCAGTAAAATCTAAATATTTAAAATATTTGGAGAAATTAATGTTGAATTTCTGAATTTTAGAATTGACTCACTTATCTCTACATCCTGACCTGCATTCTCTCTCTCTCTCTCTCATTCTACCAAAGCAAATCACACAAAATTCAGGTTTTCTAAAAAAAAAATTTAGAATTTGGAATTTTAGAATTGATTCACCCAACTCTACATCCTGGCCATATACTTTGACAAGGCAGCCGCCTAGAAAACCACAACAAAAAGTCTGGTGCTCGTGAGAGCAGGCGCATGTGCAGTTGACTCGTCGAAGCCACTGCCAGTAGTCTGCACGGGCGCAGACTACAGTGTCCACCGCGCCTGCGCAAGATTACGGCACTGAGAAGAATTGACGTCAGGGCAAGTGAAGTGAATAAATTAAGTGGTAGGCGATGCTGGGCTACGGATCGGTGGGCGCGGCTGGGCACCAACAGATCGTGGGACAACCCCCCTCCCCAAGGTCATTTACATATCAAAAATATCGATTTTTATAAAAATCTAAGACACATAGAGCATAACAGTGGGATCATTTTAAACACAACAAGGAGATGGATGGGCACATATAAATATCGCTATAGCGTTAATCCTAGTGGCAGAATCCCTTTAAAATTAAGAATTGACCAACATATCCTACTGTGGAGGACATGTCTGAGCCCGAGCACAGCGCCAAGGTTTCTCAAGTAGCTCGGGACCTAACACTCACCTACCTGTGCCGTATGGGCAATACCAGGGGCCAGTGGGCGCATTACAGGAGTGTAAAGGCCGTCTCACAGCAGACTCCTCAGTTACCTCCAGCATGTAACCATGCCTGCAATGGGAGGAGGGAGAAGGCTGTGAGACCCACCCAAGACTGGTGAGTGTTAGGTCCCGAGCTACTTGAGAAACCTTGGCGCGGTGCTCGGGCTCAGACATGTCCTCCACAGTAGGATATGTTGGCTAATTTTCAATTTTAACATCAGAATGAGGGTTTAGTAAGATGCAGAGTGGACCTGTCTGTTCTATTGTTATTGTTATATTGTTTATCACATGCACACAACTGCTATCTTGTGTAGGATGTCTACTGTGGTACTTGTGGTCTGCTGCGGGCATCCTCCATTGTATGCATTTCTGCTGGGGATCGCCACTAGCAACAGGCCACAAGTGCAGGATCTGCTTCCCTGTATATAGATGCACAACTGCATTTGAGTTTGAGCATTTCCTGCCTGTTTAACACCACGCCATTTTTTCAGTAGTTTTGTATACAAACTTTGCTTATGCCCCGAGTCTCAGTGATAGAGGTTGCCACCTTTTCTTCAAGCCAAACCCGAACAGGTGGGAGGGACGGCCTCATTTGAGGCCCCACCCATGTTCCGCCTCCTGCCACGCCCATGCTCTGCCTCCAGCAACACCCATATCCCGCCTCGCTGTCGCACCGGGATCGTTACGCCCCTGATCCCATCAATACAGAAATACAGCCCCACTTACCTCTTACATCCAGTGAGCGTCTCCTGTGATGTAGATGTTCTCTGTCCTCGTCTTCTCTCCTTCAGATCTTCAGACCATCATTTTGTCACCACTTTCCATCTCTGCAGTTTGACAACAACAAAAAAAAATCTTAGTTTACTACTTTTCCATCATCCTCCCATCTTCTGGACAAATCATTCTACTACCCCCAATACTGTGCCCGCTGTGCTCCCCAATACTACACTGCAGAAACAGATAATACCCCTGGTAATACTAGTACCACACAGAGCCCCATATAAAATACCCCTTCTCTGTGGCCTTAGTAGATACCCCCATAGTGCCCCCAATAGTGTGCCAGTATAAGGTGCCTCTTTCCTCCTCGTCCCCCATATGTGCCAGAATAAGTGCCTCTTCCCCCTTGATATGCCTCTGCCCCTTGATATGCCTCTGCCCCCTTGATATGCCTCTGCTCCCCTTGATATGCCTCTGCCCCCTTGATATGCCTCTGCCCCCTTGATATGCCTCCTGCCCCCTTGATATGCCTCTGCCCCCCTTGATATGCCTCTGCCCTCCTTGATATGCCTCTGCTCCCCTTGATATGCCTCTGCAGCCCGAGCACAGCGCCAAGGTTTCTCAGTAGCTCCGGGACCTAACACTCACCTACCTGTGCCATATGGGCAATACCAGGGGCCAGTGGGCACATTACAGGAGTGTAAAGGCCAACTCACAGCAGACTCCTCAGTTACCTCCAGCATGTAACCATGCCTGCAATGGGAGGAGGGAGAAGGCTGTAAGCCCCACCCAAGACTAGTGAGTGTTAGGTCCTGAGCTACTTGAGAAACCTTGGCGCGGTGCTCGGGCTCAGATATGTCCTCCACAGTAGGATATGTTGGCTAATTTTCAATTTCAACATCAGAATGAGGGTTTGGTAAGACCGCAGAGTGCACCTGTCTTTTCTGTTGTTATTGTTATATTGTTTATCACATGCACACAACTGCTATCTTGTGTAGGATGTCTACTGTGGTACTTGTGGTCTGCTGCGGGCATCCTCAATTGTATGCATTTCTGCTGGGGATCGCCACTAGCAACAGGCCACAAGTGCAGGATCTGTTTCCCTGTATATAGATGCACAACTGCATTTGGGTTTGAGCATTTCCTGCCTGTTTAACACCACGCCATTTTTTCAGTGGTTTTGTATACAAACTTTGCTTATGCCCCGAGTCTCAGTGATAGGGTTGCCACCTTTTCTTCAAGCCAAACCCGAACAGGTGGGAGGGACGGCCTCATTTGAGGCCCCACCCATGTTCCGCCTCCTGCCACGCCCATGCTCTGCCTCCAGCAACACCCATATCCCGCCTCGCTGTCGCACCGGGATCGTTACGCCCCTGATCCCATCAATACAGAAATACAGCCCCACTTACCTCTTACATCCAGTGACGTCTCCTGTGATGTAGATGTTCTCTGTCCTCGTCTTCTCCCTTCAGATCTTCAGACCATCATTTTGTCACCACTTTCCATCTCTGCAGTTTGACAACAACAAAAAAAAAATCTTAGTTTACTACTTTTCCATCATCCTCCCATCTTCTGGACAAATCATTCTACTACCCCCAATACTGTGCCCGCTGTGCTCCCCAATACTACACTGCAGAAACAGATAATACCCCTGGTAATACTAGTACCACACAGAGCCCCCATATAAAATACCCCTTCTCTGTGGCCTTAGTAGATACCCCCATAGTGCCCCCAATAGTGTGCCAGTATAAGGTGCCTCTTTCCTCCTCGTCCCCATATGTGCCAGAATAAGTGCCTCTTCCCCCTTGATATGCCTCTGCCCCCTTGATATGCCTCTGCCCCCTTGATATGCCTCTGCTCCCCTTGATATGCCTCTGCCCCCTTGATATGCCTCTGCCCCCTTGATATGCCTCTGCCCCCTTGATATGCCTCTGCCCCCCTTGATATGCCTCTGCCCTCCTTGATATGCCTCTGCTCCCCTTGATATGCCTCTGCTCCCCTTGATATGCCTCTGCCCCCTGATATGCCTCTGCCCCCCTGATATGCCTCTGCCCCCTTGATATGCCTCTGCCCCCTTGATATGCCTCTGCCCCTCTTGATATGCCTCTGCCCCCTTGATATGCCTCTGCCCCTCTTGATATGCCTCTGCCCCCTTCCCCCATATGTGCCACTGCTGCCAATTCTTAAGAAAAAAAAAAAACACAAAAACCAGACACTTATACTTACCTCCAGCGATGCGATGCAGGCCTCTTCCCGGCCTGTGTCTCATGCTGTACGGCTCAGGCGGCGCGATGACGTCATCGCGCCTCCTGCAGTCGGCCTCTGATAGGCTGCCGGCACAAGGCCCGCAGCCTATCAGAGGAACAGGGGAGAAACGCCTCTCCCTCCCCTGCCGCAGCACAGAAATCTGTATCGCTGTCCTGAGGACGGCGATACAGATAACTATGGAGATGAGCGCAATGGTAGCGCTCATCTCCTGCTGTGCTCTGCCGCCGCCCGCTCTGATCCTGTGCCCGGGTCTGTGAAAGGCTCATTCCCGGGCACAGGATTGAAATCCCGGACTGTCCGGGTGAATCCCGGATGGGTGGCAACCCTACTCAGTGAGGTAAAAGATATATATGGCAAATTTCAAAAAGATTGGATAATATTTAGAGGTTGCACACTTTGATCAGTTTTGTAAAAGTAGGCAAAAAATACGATTTTTCAATGTTAATTGCTTTTAATGGGAAAACTAGAAATCACAAACTTAGGCTAGTTCATGCCGAGACTCTGCCAGAGGTGAAGGCAGAGAAAATACTCCTGCATCATCTCCTTTCGATAAAAATTGTCTCCCCCTCTCCCCCAATAGCTCCTGACGAGCCCAGACATTGGGCGAAACGCGTCGAGCCATGTGTTAGGGGATTTAGTTCAAAGGAGGAGGAACAGGCAGGATTTGCAGGCGGCGGTCTGTCACTCTGAATTAACACCTCCTTGCCTAGCGGACCTCTTGCAGGGAGTGTGGGGGAGAGATCACCAGCCAAAGCATCCACATAGTGGGCACGGGCTGATGGTCCTCCATTCCAACACTGCTTTTACTCCCTGGTTGGATACTGCAGGCATAGTGGGGGAGGTTTTCTGTTAAGGTGACAGATAGGGTTATGGTGTACGGTACATTATAGGGGCTGATATGTTATCAGATGACCAATTCAGCCCCTTTGTGACTACCCTTTTCCAATTGTGAATTTTGATGTGCTTGCACTCAACGTAGATTCTGCGGACTGGTGGTCCTACTTGCGCTCAAGGGGCCACCTCGACACCTTCATTGTGTGTCTAGTTATTGCAGGCACTCAAATCACATCTTTTTAGTATAGTGTGATATTCCCTGCTACCAGCAGTGTTTTATAAGGATATAATAAAAGTTACATTTTAGGTTTTTCCTTAGTTAGCGTCCCTCATTTCAGTGAGCCACAAACTTAGGCTACATGCACACGACAGTTGTTTTTTGCTGTCCGTAAATCACGGATCCGTCTTCCTTTTTTTTTTACCTCCACATCTGTTCCGTGTGTTCGCAAATTTTGTAGGTTGTGTTTCCGTGTGTCTTCCTTTTTTTTTGCGGATCCGCAAAACAAACGGAAGGCTTGAACCAGTTTCTTAAAGTACTTGTACAAGTGCCCTCTTTTCCAAGCAACCATCCGCAAAAAAAAAACGGATGCGGATGACAAACGGATGGCATTGACTTCTATGGGTCCGCAAACCGTTTTTTGCGGACAAGAATAGGACATGCCATATTTTTTTTGCGGACGTGAAATGCGGACGCGGACAGGCAACGGAAGAGGCATCCGCATTTTTAACGGATCCATAGAAATGAATGGGAAACCATCGGATCCGCAAAAAAAACGGAATGGAGGCCGCAACAAACCACTGCCGTGTGCATGTAGGCTTAAAATATTAGAACTAGACACTAAGATTAATAGGTAGTATGTTAGGCAAAACATGTGTTATATTAATCAACTTTGAACGATGCAATCCCTTCTTTTGTTAGCTTGGTGACGTCTTTTCTGTGATGCTCGACTACCCTCAACAAGAGTTGTTTTTGTTGTTCGTCCCTGGCCTATTCGTTAAACTTTTTTATCAGAGCAATTCCTTTTTCTGCGGTATCATTGACCACCTTGAAGAGCGTTCACATGGCTTCTTAGAGAATCACTGCAGTATTCTGTCACGTCGTGGATCCCCAACAATTCAAAGAACGTCTTTGTTTTATTAGTAACAAAATGGCGCAGGTCTTTTCCTTCAAAAACTAGGTTTTTACCCTCTAATCGTTTCATTTCCTTTTTCTTTGCAGGTTTGGTTTCTAAATACCTTCATCCAAAAAGCCAATTCTACATTTGTTTCTGACAGATACCAAAGGTGTCTCTTAGCAGCTGTGAGAGCACTTTTTTGATGTCTGCATCTGGGTAAGTGCTCAGAAGCTGTAGCATATCCAAATCATTCTTTGGAGCCCATCGACTTACAATTGCCTCGAGCCATAAGCGAACATATATGAGGCTGACAAAATGTGCAACCTGTTTCATTTCTTTCAATTCTCTTTGAGGAATATTTAACTGTTTAGTGAAGCGGACAATTTTAAGAACATATATTGCCTTTGCCATCCACCTTGCTTGATAAAGAGCCCCTGGGATCCTGAAACGGAAGTCGTTTTTAGACCAACCTCCTAGGTACATGAGTGAGATTTGTAATAAAAGTGATCAATGTCCACCAACCCGCCATCTCTGGGCACCTGGGTACACAAGGCAGTGGAGCTCCACAGGATGGAGGAACTAACAACATCTTTTAAAGACACTCATCCGAGATTCATGACTGCTTGGACTCCTTGGTTTGTATTCTAGTCGACCCCTGAGTACCAAGCCTTACTGACATGATGGGCTTCTTATCCCCCCTTTCGCCCCCCCCCCTTTTTTTTTTCTTTTCCCCCCTTGCCGACTTCTCTATTGTCCTCCGTGTAGTGTCTCGTCCCATTCTCTATAGCAGGGGTCAGCAACCTCCGGCACTCCAGGTGTTGTGAAACTACATCTCCCATCATGCACACTTGCTTGGCTGCTCTCTAAACTCCCACACAAGTGGAAAGAGCATGCTGGGAGTTGTAGTTTCACAACAGCTGGAGTGCCGAAGGTTGCTGATTACTGCTCTATAGTATTTTACTGCCATTACTATGGGTGTGGTCCAACATACCCATTTCAATTAGTACGACCTGTTGTTTGTTTTCTTCTCTTTATGATATATGTAGTTGACAGTCAAATGCGACCTACAACGCAATATGTTTGCATCTCACCTTTCTTAGTTGACAGGTGAGTGTATCTTGACATTCGCTTCTCTTTATCTGATTGTTTTTCTGATCTTTTGATGTTTTATTGTTTTGTCTCCCACATGCAATACGCCTTTTCTGTAGGCCCTGTGCGGCCGATTTGTACGAACTTGTCTTGTTTGCTATAGGATAAATAAAGAATTTATAAAAGTGATCAATGTGTGCAACCCCTAAATGTTATCCAATCTTCTTGACATTTGGCATATATATCTTTTACATCACTGAGACTCGGGGCGTAAGCAAAGTCATATGAAAATTACATCTTTGGAAAAATGAAACACCCTAATGGGCATCTTTTACTATGACTGTGGTAGTGATTGTTCCTTCCACATTCAGTTTGCATCAGGCTATTTAATAGGGTCCTAAGACATAAGCAAAAAAGGCAAGTAACCATGCACCAAATGCTGAACTTCATTAGAAAGATGGAAAAATATTAAGATCCACACTCCGCTGCGTAGTAGAAAAATCCCTGGCTCCCAGTATGGTCAGGACTTTCCAACTTGGTGAGCAATCAGTTATATCAATGCCACCACGGAGAATAATAAACTACTGTAATACTAAAAAAAACTCCAAATCACAATGCATAGGCATAAACTAATCACAATCCAATAAGCCTACAAAAATCAAGTATATTCTGCAAAGTAAGCAAAAAGTACAAGCAAAGATAATAAAGGGCTAGTAGTATTATCATCATGTGGGCACCAATGGGGTGGCGGAAGAACCCTCACATATATCGTTGTTTATGTGGCCTCCTCAGAAGTAGTACCTGCATCTGTGGTGATGTCACTCTGAGCTGATGGTCTGAGCATGAGCAGCAATACTAATACTCACCACTCACTAATTAAAGCTATGTTTGAAAGGTCAGTCGCATTGTTTTTTTTTACCCATATGTTCCTATGACAACACCTCATGTTTCTGTGGCACCTCAGAGTTACCATAGCAACCACTTGACATTTATAGGCAAGAAAACTAAAGAAGCAATCTGATTAACTGCTATGATTCTCAGATTTCCTATGATCGCAGGCACAGAGGTTTTTAAAACCAGTGCATACCCTCTTGGTGGTGGTCCTAGTTCGACTACAGCAAGAAAAACTGCTTCACTGTAAACCGCATATAAAAACAGAGACAGCGGAACCTGTGCAACAAAGAATCCAAGTCAAGCAGACGTCTCAAGGGTGGTATAGTAATCGATGGGGAGTAAAATGCGGTGTGAGAATTTATTAGGGTGTTTACACTCAACAGATTTTGTTCCTGCCAAAACAACCCCGTTTAGATGAATGGAATTGATATTCAGTCACAGAAATTTCTTCAACAAGACCTGCCATATGTGAAGGCACCCTAACAATGCATGGATGTCTTCTTTTGGAAGTTGAAGACCAAGCGTGTTTTAGTCTTTTTTTACCGTACCTGCTTAAAGTTAAGGCTTTGGTTCACCTTAAATTCAGCAAAAAAAAAACATCACCGTGAGTAGGAGACTCCAATCTGGAGGAAGAAAGTTTGTTGATTTGTTCAGGTTTAAGCAGAAAGATGTGAAAACTGTTGAGGATCTGGAAAGAAGGAGGACAACATCCTCTGAGAATCTGAGGTTATATGCCATTCGAGCGCACATGACTGTTGAGACCATTGATTTGCCGCAGCAGTCAAATGAGCAGATATGGAACGTCATCACTTCTGGTCAAGCAAGGACCTAAAAAGTAATGGACGAGAGATGTCCTGCTGGAAAATCAAGACTTTCAAAATGTTAGTGAGGTTTTTAGCTTTCGAGCTAGTTACTCATTATTCCTGGAAGTCACACAAGCCCTATAGTGAGCGTTTTTGGCATGTTGAGATTTTCACGTGGAATTTTTCTGCTACGTGTGGAGGGATTTTGAAGATTTTGTTCACATGTATGGAATTGTACATTGCTGTGGATTAGCCGTGAGGAATTTGCAAATCCATAGTGAATCTACCAGCCTGAACATGCTTGCCTCTCTTTATCTGACGGAGATAGCCGAGTACAGTGGTCAGGGTTGGTTTTAGACAATATGTGGTCCTGGGAAAAATTTGCATTGGGGCCCCAAAATTTAATATACGTATATAGGGGGTCATTTACTAAGCAGAAATACACTTATATTAGGCGTATTTCTGGAACAGATTGCGTCGCAAAGGTTCTTTGCGCCACAATCTGCAACTATTTCCCACTCACGCCAGGTCTAAAAAAGTGGGCATGGTGGGGAAGGGGGACGAGCCAGCAGGCCGATCTCATTTTCAATTTTAGGCGTAGAAAATGGTCTAAATTTAAGACAGCTAGGAAGCTGTCTTATATTTAGAAGCGGTGGTGGATCCGCTGAAGTTATGTAGAGGCCTGTGCCGCCGCCGCCGCCAGCTATAGGGGATATTAAGACTATAAATAAATAAATTAAAATTAATAAATTGCCCTCATAGTTGTCCAATATTACCAATATACAAGTACCAAATATTACCACCATACAGTGATTAAATAAATGTATAGTTACATAGTTTATATGATTGAAAAAAAAAAAAAGAGACAAAGGTCATTATATATAGTGCCAGTATATACAGTATAATGCTCTTTTGTCTCCCCTGTAATGCTAGTATATCATGCCTCCTGTCCCCCCTGTAGTGCCAGTATATAACACCCCTATAGTGCCAGTATATAATAATCCTCCATCACCCTGTAGTGCCAGTATGTAATGCTCCCCCTGTAGTGCCAACATATATATAGTGTTCCTCCTTGTAGTGCCAGTATGTAATGCTCCCTCTGTAGTGCGAATATATTTATAAGGCTCCTCTACATAGAGCCAGTATATAATGCTCCTCCGCTTCCCCTGTAGTGCCAGTATATAATTCTCCCCCTGTAGTAAGGCTGGGGGGGAGAGAGTTTGGATTGAGAATTTGGCGTAGAGGAGGGCGCCATTTCAATGTTTGCCTCAGGCAGCAAAAAACCTAAGTGCACAACCGCTTGAGGCCTTGAGTATTTTTTGTCCACATACGATCCACAATTTTTGCTGTTTAGATGCAGACCCATTAATTTCTATGATGCTACAATAGATGCGGACAGCACATGGTGTAAAAAAACATACCATATTTTTCGCCCTATAAAATGCACTCCCGCCCCTCCAAAGTAGGGGAAAAATGTTGGTGCGTCTTAAGGGGTGAACACTAATGAGCTCTTCCATTATGGAAGTGCTCATTAGTATAGGAGGACCGGGAAGTGCTGAATGCAGCGCTCTCCTGGCTCTGAATTCACCGCCTCCTAGTCTTCCTCAGTCGCTCACTGTGCTGTGACTGCGCACAACGTGATAATGTTGGCGCTCTGTGACCTCACACTGTGTGACGTCCGGTCAAACCACAGCGAGTCAGGAAGAAGAGGAATAGCGCTGAATGTGAGGAGCAGCGGTGTCCGGATCAGGAGAGGTAAGTTTATTTCTTTTTTTTTTTGTCTGCACTGCTGGGTGATTAATATGAAGGGGGGTGGGTTCTTATTTGAGGTCTGAATTAGGGTCTTATGCACATTGGGATCTGATCTTAGGTCTGAATAGGGGTCGAATGCACATTGGGGTCTGATCTGAGGTCTGAATAGAGGTCTTATGCACATCGGGGTCTGAGCTAAGGTCTGATTGGAAGTCTTATTAACATTGGGGGTCTGATCAGAGTTCTGAATTACATTGGGGGTCTGAGCTGAGGTCTGATGAAAAATATTTTTTTTCTTATTTTCCTTCTCTAAAGCCTATAGGGTGACAGATACGGTATGTAAAACTGACATTAGAAAGTCATAGAATACTATGTATATTTACTCTGTTCAGAGTCTAGAAATGATGCAGAAGACAATGAACATCTCAAGCCAACAGCTGCCTATATGAAGTAACAAACCAGAAGAAAACACAGCCCTGGAGCTCTACTCATAAGCTTTGCGATGTCTGCATCAACAAGCTTCCCTGGTGGTCTAGTGGTTAGGATTCGGCGCTCTCACCGCCGCGGCCCGGGTTCGATTCCCGGTCAGGGAATGACATTTTTTTATATCGTATAAATTGCTTAATTTAATGATAAGAGTGACTGCTTGTCCTTTTTGCTGAAAGCTGTATGTTTTGAACATATATGAAGCGTATATCAGCGTTTTCTGTGACGTGTTCCTTTTATTCATATACATCTATTCACACTAAAGATATGTTTCTCTCATACTACTTGTGGGATTCCTTTGGCAACTGGGTTTCATCTGAATCTTAGTTTGAGCGCACGCTTATGTGAACTAGTTCATTAACTACACGTTATTTGTTTCTTTTGCTACATAAAGTATATTGTTTTGTTTTTTTACAGGATCACGTAGACGCGGAAGAGGAGTGTACATGCGTTTGCCGCTACTGCCACCTACTGGTCATGGACAGTATAGCAGGACTGCTGCACATTTTTTTAATGCAGTTGTGGGATATGTTCTTCCAATACAGTCCTGGGGTTTTTAAAGAATATCTAAGTGTGTGGTCCCACCTAAAATCAGAGTTGGAGATCTGTTATTACCTGAAGTCTTGCGAGACTTCGTAAAGTAATAACTTCGGCTCATCAGAGCCAATACATTCTAATACTGTACGGAGCTCCTGCCACCTGTTATGGGGGCGCTGTAGATGTCATTGTTATGGGGGCACTGTGGATGGCACTGCTATGGGAGCAATGTAAAGGTCACTTTTATTGCTACTGTTATGAAGGCACTGTGGGCCAGATTTATCATTACTCTTGCAGTTCACTCCACTTTTAAAGAAGGCGTATGTGTATTTGAGTCAAGTCAAATTTATCATGGGCTCTTTCAGAGGTTGATAAATCTGGTGTATTTCTGGTTCCTAGTTGTATTTTGGCTTTGTCTTTGGAAAAGTCGCAATTTTAAAAAAGTGATTTTGTCAAACATAAGCATGGTCATGAGTGGAGTGAGTTTGCGCAATTTTTTGCGACTTTTTTGCGACTATTTAAAAAGTCGCAATAATAAATCTGTCTTGCAAGTGATTTACATACGACAAAACGCCCATAAACTTGGTTTTGGAGTGAGTGGCGTAAGTCTCCAAAAAGTTGCAAAAAATTGCGCAATTTGGCTTTTTGCGCAATTTTTTGCGACTTTTCAACTCCAGAAAAGTGACTTAGGCTAATGATAAATCTGGCCCTGTGTGTCAATGTTCATAAGGGCACTGTGAATGTCACTGTTATTGGAGCATTGTAGTTGTCACTGTGATGGGGCCACTGTGGGTGTCAATGTTATGGGGAGCACTATGGATGTCACTGTTATGGAGGTCTAACCACACACACAGACAACAAAGGAAATAGTCCCATGGAAAGCCGGGTAATTCTGCTAGCGTTAAATAAAATACGTACAGCGCATTCAGAAAGTCTTGAGACCCTTTTACTGTTTTCACATGTTGCAGCTTTATGTTGAAATGAAAAAAATATATAAATTTTCCCCAGTCTGCACTAAATACCACATAATGAGAATGTGAAAACATGATTTTAGATATTTTTGCAAATTTATTAACCACCTCAGCCCCCCTAGCTTAAACCCCCTTAATGACCAGGCCACTTTTTACAATTCTGCACTGCACTACTTTCACTGTTTATTGCTCCGTCATACAACTTACCACCCAAATGAATTTTACCTCCTTTTCTTCTCACTAATAGAGCTTTCATTTGGTGGTATTTCATTGCTGCTGACATTTTAACTTTTTTTGATATTAATAAAAAATGACCGAAATTTTTGCAAAAAAAATGACATTTTTTGCTTTCTGTTGTAAATTTTAAAAAAAATAAAACTATATTTCTATATAAATTTTTCTCTAAATTTATTGTTCTACATGTCTTTGATAAAAAAAAATGCAATAAGTGTATATTTATTGGTTTTGGTAAAAGTTATAGCGTTTTTTGCAAACTATAGTGCAAAAAAGTGAATTTCGGCATTTTGAAGCAGCTCTGACTTTCTGAGCACCTGTCATGTTTCTTCAGGTGCTAGAATGCCAGGGTAGTATAAATACCCCCCAAATGACACCATTTTAGAAAGAAGACACCCCAAAGTATTCGCGGAGGGGCATGGTGAGTTCATGTATCATTTCATTTTTTTTCACAAGTTAGCGGAAAAAGATACTTTCTGAGGAAACAAAATAAAATAATAAATTTTCCATTTCTGCTAACTTCTGGCAAATAAAAATAAGATCTCCCACGGACTCACTATGCCCCTCAGTGAATACCTTGGGGTGTCTACTTTCCGAAATGGGGTCATTTGTGGGGTATGTTTACTGTTCTGGAATTTTGGGCGGGGCTAAATTGTGAGCAACCCTGTAAAACCTAAAGGTACTCGTTGGACTTTACGCCCCTTTACGCACCTAGGCTGAAAAAAAGTGTCACACATGTGGTATCTCCATACTCAGGAGAAGTAGGGCAATGTGTTTTGAGGTGTATTTTTACATATACCCATGATGGGTGAGATAAATATCTCTGTAAACTGACAGCTTTGTATAAAAAATTTAAGAGATATTTCTCTCACCCAGCATGGTTATATGTAAAAATACACCCCAAAACTCATTGCCCTACTTCTCCTGAGTACGGTGATACCACATGTGTGACCCTTTTTTGCAGCCTAGGTGCGCAAAGGGGCCCAAATTCCAATGAGTACCTTTTAGGAGGGCATTTTTACGCATTTGGATTCCAGACTTCTTCTCACGCTTTAGGACCCCTAAAATGCCAGGGCAGTATAAATACCCCACATGTGACCCCATTTTGGAAAGAAGACACCCCAAGGTATTCCGTGGGGGGTATGGTGAGTTCATGTAAAATTTTATTTTTTGTCACAAGTTAGTGGAATATGAGACTTTGTAAGAAAAAAAAAAAAGTCAATTTCCGCTAACTTGTGCCAAAAAAAAAATCTTCTATGAACCTGCCATGCCCCTCACGGAATACCTTGGGGTGTCTTCTTTCCAAAATGGGGTGACTTATGGGGTATTCTTGGATTGAGCATACGGGTAATGAGATTTTTTTTTTCCGCTCAGCCTCTGGGCTGAAAAAAAAAAATGAACGGCACAGATTTCTTCATTCGCATCAATCAATGTGGATGAAAAAATCTCTGCCAAAAAATGTGCAAAAAAAAAGAGGGGAAAGGACATAGGAGTGCTTGTGAAGTAAGGCCCCATTCACACGTCCGCAAAAATGTCCACATCTATTCCGCAATTCTGCGGAATAGATGCGGACCCATTCAGTGTGAATGGGGCCGGCGGTGATGCGGAGAGCACATTATGTGGTTCCGGGTTTCGGCCCTGAAACATCAGGCCGCAGCTCTGCAAAAGATAGAGCATGTCCTATTCTTGTCCGCAATTGCGGACAAGAAAAGGCATTTTCTATATAGTTCTGGCAATGTGCGGATCCGCAAAATGCGGAAAGCACATTGCCGGTGTCCGTGTTTTGCGGATCCTCTGATCCGTGGATCTGCAAAACACATACGGACGTCTGAATGAGCCTTACAGGGGGGTGATTAGTGACAGGGGGGGTGACAGCGGGTGATCAGGGGTTAATCAGTGACGGGGTGTGTGGTGTGGTCTGGTGATTGGTGCACTTACATAGCTGCCTGTGTCCTCTGGTGGTCCCAAGCAAAAGGGACCACCAGAGGAGCAGGCAGCAGGCATATTAGACGCTGTTTACAAAACAGCGTCTGATATGCGATTTAGATGGCGTTTTATTAACATCTACTTCTTCCTGACACGATTGCGTTCACAGGAAATCTCGCCTCTCGCGAGATGGCGCGCCGATGCGTAAAGGAGGAACATCCCGGCTGCCCGCAGGACGCATCCCTGTGTTAGGCGGTCGGGAGGTGGTTAAAGAAGGAAAAAATTAAATTTTACATGGACATAAGTATTTAGACTCTTTGTTATGACACTTGAAATTCAGCTCTGAGGGCCTCCTATTTATCTTGATAATATTTGAGATGTTTCTACTAGTATTGATTGTGAATATTCTAATTGCAAATTTTTATCGTGAATATTGGCACTTCGAGAATGTGCGAATATCTAGAATATAGTGTTATATCTTCGTAATCGCGAATATTCTAGAATTTTTCATCAGTACCCATGACCCCTACTGCTTCTTGTTTGTGGGCCAATGATAAGGCTGCAATATCTTTGACTTTAGGAGTAGTGTTGATCGCAAATTTTCGTATCACAATTGTTCCGATTGCCATTTTCGCAATCAAGAAAATAGTGACTGGAGATCACGAATTTTCGAATTCGCGAATATATGACGAATATTCGCCTAAATATTCGTGACATATTGCAAATTCGTATATTGCCCCTGCCGCTCATCACTGGTTTCTACACCTTAATTGGAGTCTACAGGTGGTAAATGTAATTGATTAGACATGATTTGGAAAGACACCCTGCTGTTTACATCAGGTCTCATCGCTGACAATGCATGTCAAAGCAAAACCCGATGGCTTCCATAATTCTTAAATGGAAGAAGTTTGGAACAACCAGGAATCTACCTCGAGATGTCCCCCCGTTTAACTAAGTAAACAGGGGAGAAGAGCCTCGGTAAGAGAGGTGAACAAGAGCCTAATGGTCAGGGGAGGACTGGGAACTTAAAGTGGCCCTAAGAAAAACTAAAAGTGGCCCCATGTTGTAGGCGGGTCCAAGTTGACAGAAAAGGGGACCCGGATACAGTTAAATTCAGGAGGGCAACTGCGGCCGTTGACCAGTTGCAAAGGTACCTGATACTCCCAGCATTAATCAATACTGAGAGCATCAGATCATTATTTACCTGGCCAGCAGCCATGAGGAGGCATCAGCCCGACCATGGGCATCAGCCCACCAGGAAATTTCCCTGTAGGGTCTATGGCTTCAACTAAGTACTGAGTGAAAGGTTTGAATACTTAGGTCACTGCAAGATTTTCGTTTTTACTTTTCAATAAATTAGCAAAGATTTCTAATATTTTGTTTTCACTTTGTCATTATGAGGTAGTGAATGCAGAAAGATGGAGAAAACCTGTTTTCGGGTTTTTTTTAGCACAAGGCTGCAACATACCAAAATATGAAAAAAGTGAAAGGGTCTTTCTAAATGCAATGTACACACATGGACAAAATTGTTGGTGCCCTTCCATTAAAGAAAACCCCACAATGGTCAGTGAAATAACTCATACAAAAGTAATAATACACTGTAAATAATTTACTGAAAATCAGACATTGCTTTTGAATAGTGGTTCAACAGATTGTAAAAGGAAAGTAATGAAATTGGCCTGGGCCAAAATGGACATTGAACATTATTATTGAACATCACTTCAACCCTTTGTTGGGGTTCGTGGGGTTTGGATGCACTGAGGACCTCCCTCCATTTTTTCCTCTCTTTTTTGTTTTTTTCTAGTCCCTCTTGCTGTCTGTGTTGACAGAACGGATAAATAGAGTAACACTTTTAAGGTATGTTCAGCTTGCAACTGCACTTAAATGTGGATGATGCAGAAACAGCGCTGAATTGAATGGTTAACCTTTTCCCACAACGCTGTACGGCTCTGGCTCAGACTCTAAACATGGTGCCCACTCACGTTTCAAACAGCAGAAACCCACCGGACATGTATGAGATCAGCCTGCTGACTCCTCCTACAAGGCTACCGTGGGTGGACAAAAATGTGTACAGGAACGGCAAACCGTAAGTATATATATGAATGTTTTTATCTAATAATTTTTTTTGTATTCTGTATTAAATATTTATTTCATTTACAATAAAGGACACTAAACCTGGAGTTTGACCAAGAGGTCCGGCAGGCAACACCAGAGTTGGGGAGCTTGTGGTCGTTGAGGTCATGTAAGTATTGTTTTAAAAACCAGAGTGAGTGGCATAGAGATGGTAATATTAATGGCAGAAGCAGAGGCAGTATTGGTGGCAATGCTGGTGGTCCTACCTATTTAAAGGGAGTCTTTCACCTAAAATCACCATTATAGAACACTAACATCAGGATCTCCATTACATTCCTCCTTTCATATTGCTGTTCATCGCCTATTTTCTCAGAAAAACGCTTTTATTCCATATGATAATTAGGTTCTGAAGGTGCCCAGGGGCGGCGTTCATGCGGCCGGAGCCCATGCCCCTCAGCGCTTTTCAAACCAAACACCTCCCCTTTCACCCCTCTGGCCCGCCCTAGGTTCTTCTGATTACTTCCTCCCTTCAGTGAGGAATCCAGCGCCTGCGCCATTCAAAAGAATCTCTGAGTCTGCGCACAGCATTACCCATAATGGGCAGAGGCACCAGAGCATTTAATGCGCATGCGCCGGCCCGTACATCCCGATCCCGGCGCATACGCATTTTTCTATAATGGTGATTTTAGGTGAAAGACTCCCTTTAAACCCTTCCCAACTGCCCACTGACTATTTGCATACCCTGTGCAGATAGCACGTATATAAACAGTCAGGCAGCCCTTTAATCCCAGATTAAGGGCTCATGCACATGACCGTATTTTCTTTCCGCTTCCGTTCCGTTTTTGTGCGGCCCCGTATGCGGAACCATTCACTTCAATAGGGCTGTAGAAAATACGGAAGTTACTCCGTGTGCATTCCGTTTCCGTTTGTCCGCATGGCCGTTCCGCAAAAAAGTAGTGCATGTCCTATTACTGTCTGCAAAATACGGAACGCAAACGGAACACATGCGTATGTCATCCGTATTTTGCAGATCCATACTGTAGAAATGTTATGCCCAGCCCGTATTGCTCATGTGTTTGGTGATAAGTTAATGTTTCCTTTTCCGATCCGCAAAAAACGGATCGCATTCGAAAACCATATGGATATGTTTTGTGGAAGAACGGAAGAGGACTTAAATCTGAGAAAAAAACCTCAGATGTGGAACAACGGATCCGTGAATAACGGACCGCAAAACAACAACGGTCGTGTGCATGAGCAATAAAGTTCCTGCTCCTGCAATCTAGCAGCAGCAGGGACCCTGGGGAGAAGACAGGAGTGGTTTATTACTGCTCTTGCCTTCTCCAGTGCCGGCAAGAGAGTGATGGACGAGCGCAGGGAGCGAGAGCAGAAAGCAGCCAAGCCGCTTCCTCTATTAGTCCCGGCATTGTCTCGGGGGAGCAGCAGAACTGCAGGGTCTAAGGAGAACATGATCAGCTCTGCCTGTGTGTAATGCCCCCACAGGGGGCTGTTTTCCCCTATAACTGGGGCTCCTGTGGATGTCCAAGTTACAGTGGAAACAAGTAAAAAAGAAAGCCAGTTTCCTGCAGAGGTATGTTAATGACCTCCTGGGGGACATATTATGTGGCAAAATACATTAAAATATACCGTATATACTCGAGTATAAGCCGACCCGAGTATAAGCCGACCCCCCTAATTTTACCCCAAAAAAACTGGGAAAAGTAGTGACTCGAGTATAAGCCGAGGTGGAAATGGATGTCACTATTATGGGGGATCTGTGGATGACGCACTGTTATGGGGGGATCTGTGGATGACGCACTGTTATGGGGGGATCTGTGAATAATGCACTGTTATGGGGGATCTGTGAATAACGCACTGTTATGGGGGATCTGTGGATGACGCACTGTTATGGGGGGATCTGTGGATGACGCACTGTTATGGGGGGATCTGTGAATAACGCACTGTTATGGGGGATCTGTGGATGACGACTGTTATGGGGGATCTGTGAATAACGCACTGTTATGGGGGATCTGTGGATGACGCACTGTTATGGGGGATCTGTGGATGACGCACTGTTATGGGGGGATCTGTGGATGACGCACTGTTATGGGGGGATCTGTGGATGACGCACTGTTATGGGAGGATCTGTGGATGACGTACTGTTATGGGGGATCTGTGGATGACACTGTTATGGGATGGGGGGGCTGTGGATGGCACTTATGGGATGAGGGGATGTGGATGACACTGTTATGGGATGGGGGATGTGGATGGCACTTATGGGATGAGGGGATGTGGATGACACTGTTATGGGAAGGGGGATGTGGATGGCACTTATGGGATGAGTGGGATGTGGATGACACTGTTATGGGAAGGGGGGGATGTGGATGGCACTTATGGGATGAGGGGGATGTGGATGACACTGTTATGGGAAGGGGGATGTTGATGGCACTTATGGGATGAGGGGATGTGGATGACACTGTTATGGGATGGGGGCTGTGGATGGCACTTATGGGATGGGGGCTGTGGATGGCATCCACAGATCCCCATCCTATAACAGTGCCATCCACATCCCCCCATCCCATTACAGTGCCATCCACATCCCCCCATCCCATAACAGTGTCATCCACATCCCCTCATCCCATAACAGTGTCATCCACATCCCCTCATCCCATAACAGTGCCATCCACATCCCCTCATCCCATAACAGTGCCATCCACATCCCCCCATCCTCATTACCGCTCATGTATAGTTTTTAAATTTGATTATACTATACAGTTATTCTTACTATAATTCTTGCCCCCTCTGTACCTCATTACATGCGGCAGGCGGGCAGTGAATACTTCAGGCCGGGCGGGAGAGCGAGTGCAGTGTGACTGACGTCACGTGCCTGCGCCGCCTGCTTCATTCATAAAGCAGGCCGGGCAGGCACGTGACATCAGCAAGTCACGCTGCTCTCGTCCGCCCGGCCTGAAGTATTCACTGCCCGCCTGCCGCATGTGATGAGGTACAGAGGGGGCAAGAATTATAGTAAGAATAAGTGTATAGTATAATCAAATTCAAAAACTATACATGAGCGGTGGGGCCGGAGCGCAGTGAGCGCATCGGCCCTGCCGCAAATGCCCGCCCCCAGCTCCTCCCCCCGCTCCTCCTCCCACTCCGCTCTTCAGAGTTTTAATTTATGACTCGAGTATAAGCCGAAACTCGGCTTATACTCGAGTATATACGGTAAGTAAAAATACAAATAAAAAATGTAAAAAAAAAATAAAAATGTCGTTGCTAACGAAAACCACCACCATAGTCGCCCATTCACTCAAAACTATACATGTTATATATCAAAACATTCATCACAAAATAGGGAACCCATTGTAATAATAAATTTTTGTGTCAGTTTTAATATTTAAGAAATAAAAAGTAATATTTAAAAAAAAAATGACTTTTTAATAAGAACTAGCGGGTTTCCCCAAATTAATCCTAAAAAAAGGGGGGGAAAGTGTCTAAAAAAACATATTGATAAAAAGTCTTAAATGTTAAGTAAAGAAAAAATAAAAAACGCAAAAACATTTTTCGTAGTCAAAAAATAAAAAAGTTAGGGTCACTAAACCATCACGTGTGTAAAATCACTTTTTTAGGCCCGCTCATGAAAGGGTTAGGAGGACCACAAAATGGTTAAAGGATGCTGCCCCAGAGGAGCTTGTGCAGAGGATGAGAGTGGTAGTGACCCTGATGAACTGTTGTGCAACGGTATCTTCCCTCAGGCCCTGGGGGATCGGTGCAGTAAAAATATAGCATAGCTTCTAACCGTCCCGGATCCAGCAGGACAGTCTGGACTTTCAGGCTGTGTCCCACTAACCCGGGCAGTCTGCTGAATGTCCCAATATGTAGTGCGCCCTTTACTGCCCTTTGCTACGACCCCTGTGCATTGGAGCCTGAGTGACCGCGTTACACTCAGCAAGTAAAGGGATGTGTTCTTTACTATAAAGTTATGCTCCTGCTCTCCTCCACAGCAGCAGCAGGGCTGTACGGGGCAGGGGTCGGCACTGTGTATGTCTGGAGAACATCAATAATAGTGGAGGAGCAGACAGGACTGCTTGGCTCAGTGACCTGTGCGCGGTGGTGCAGGGGCAGAGGCATGAAACATCCAGAGGCCGGAGGAAAAGGTCAAGATAGTGATATCAGTGTTCCAGCCTCTCCTCCCCATAAATCACCAGAAAATAGCCGGCACTCTGACCCAAAGCGCACCCGCACGGGAAGGACACAAGACCACAGCGTGATGAATAAATCCCAGCGAGTGCTTGTAATCTTCAATTCATCTATTCTTTATTTTACTACACATTCATGGACGTGTTTCGGCCCATCCAGCCCTCGTCAGCTGCTGAAGGCCGAAACACGTCCATGAATCATCAATGTGTATTGAAATAAAGAATAGATGAATTGAAGATTACAAGCACTCGCTGGGATTTATTCTTCTCCTCCCCATAACACACCTGTAAAATCCCCAGTCATTTGTTAATGAGTTATATTCATGTGTTCGTTTATTTTATATTGACTTCACTAGAAAAGTGAGTGTATGATGATGATGGACTGTACACACCTCCCAATCGTCCCAGATCCAGTGGGACAGTTCCAGGTTTTGGTGGCTGTCAAGCCATCCCGGGACCACAGGACAGCCACTAAAATCTGGAACTGTCCCGCTGGATCTGGGGTGATTGGGAGGTGTGTACCGCCATCATCATACACACACTTTTCTAGTGAAGTGAATCCAAATAAACAAAGAAACCATTCACCGCGTTACCAGTTTAGCGGCCAGAACTCTCACGGTGCCTTCAGTGATGGAGGAGTGATGATGATTCCCTAGTCCCTAGTAGGTGTCTTGTCATGAGGTGTTTTCTGTCTTTACCAAATATGTGTGATTTTACTCATGATGTATAAAAAAGCTGATATATTAGTGTTCGCAGAGCACTCTTTTCCTCTTCCTTGTTCTCATTGAGTAGAGTTAAGCTTTGCTTCGAGTAAAAAATAAATTGCTGTGACACGCTATGCGCCGCTAATAATGTTCCTCCTTGGGCTTTTTCAAAGTTGGGGGGTATGATATAGTGTGGAAGAATGAAGCCAGAATTATCTAACAAAGTTTTTTTTATACTAAGTGCAATATAGAAATTCAAATACATTCAATAGCAGCAGATTTTAAGTGCAGTCTTCTCTGGCACCAGTAAGGATGATGGAAGTGGGTTGTTTGGCTGCAATTTAGCACTTATATTGTACCGGCCTAGTAGTTTTCTGGGTAGGTCTCTTAGCCTTGTCTAACCTCACAGCAGTATCTTCACATGTTGGATATAGCTGTTCACTCTGCTGTCTGTCTTCTCAAGAATTCACTTGAGGCTTAGGATAAGGTTGATTTTTTTAGGTGAATGTAGAATGTAGAAGGAGCCCAGACATGTGCTTCCTCTCCGGCCTGTAGTTCAACAGGAATTCCCCCTCTACCAAGAGTGGAGGAAGAGGTGTGCCAGAAAAGTGTTGAGGAGATAAGATAGAGGTGCCCTTGTGACGGGTGTTACAAGCTGGTCAGTGTGTTAGGGAATGGTATTGCATTTGTGTATTGATATTGTTTAAGGGAAAAAATGGTGAGTCTTTGTATGGATAACCTAAAACGTGCACAATCAACATGTTGATAGGGATGCAGACACCATATGGGCGAGGGATAGGAGTGGTCACAGTATGAGAGAGGACACGGGCCAGTGCAGGAGGACAGAGCGAGGGGTGAGAGGGAGTCTACATCTCACAAGAAGGCCACTGAAAAGAAGATGGTTCCACCAAACAGCAAACAATTGAGCAGTTATAATCAGTGGTGGGGGACTTCCATCTAAAAGAAGAGTTAAGAAACTTAGTAAGTTGATTTGCTGCAGCAGATGAGTGACCGTGGTGTCTTTAGGTGTGGAGATGAGAGACTCTGAGAAAATGGAGTAGTGCCAACTGCGAGGCAGAGGTGCAAACAATAAAGACATACAGTATATTACTTCACTGTTAATATTTAATATATTTTTAAAATTTGGGGAATTTGATCCTTTTTTTGTTTTGTTGTTAGTGAAGGGCCCTTTATTCAGTTGAGGAACATACTGTAGGTTTTCAGTGCAAGTTTTAAAAAGATGCCTCTGCCTGTCAATTATTTCCATCCCATCCCCACACCCTGCCTTTCTACTCAGGATAAGCCTTCAACATAAGATGATCTGTGGGGGTCTTAGGACCCCTCTGATTAGCTGCTTGAAAGGGTCTAGTTATTGTTTACAACGCGTTTTACACGCGTTTTTACTGCACACAATAGCCTACCTTCAATGGAGGCAGACCACAAAGCTGCTCAGGTGCCTGGGGGAAGAAGGGGCTCGGCAATTAACTCCTTCTTCTGTTCTGTGCACTATAAAAGCCCTGCATTTTTGTGCAACCACCACTAGAGGGAGTGTAAAGAGATGAATACAGCTTCCATTGCAGACAATGGTAAATGTATAAACTCCAATGCACTGAGCTCCCCGTAGTGGTAGCTACAGGCAGACAGCTTTGTAATATGTAATGTAAAGAAGAAGATTTATCAGTGTATTTAAGCAAGTTGTATGCTGTATATATATTGGGAGATATTATGTTTATATTTTTGAAGTACAGATTACATTTTTTTGTCATAGAAGTCGGATAAAGTGGATGAAGATAAGGGGAACTTTTTTATTACAATTTTTTTAAAATAAAATTCGTTCTGTTTAACGAAAAAGATAGTAAATTTGAGTTCTGCATTGCCTGGGAGTATTTGATACATATTTGCTGGGAAATTGGTAGTGTAGGGGAGTCTATATTAAACTCTGCTATGAGACCTTATGAGATCTGTCTATGCTACTTACTGCACAAGCCGTACAGTACTTTTAGTAGAGCAGGGGTAGGCAGCCTGCGGCACTCCAGCTGTTGTGAAACTACAACTCCCAGAATGCATACTTGTTCTGCTCTTCTAAAAACCCACATAAAAATGAATAGCGCATGCTGGGAATTGTAGTTTCACAACAGCTGGAGTGCCGAAGGTTGCTGATCCCTGATGTAGAGGGTGTGCATGATAGTGCTGCTTTGTCCTATTTGCGTGAATGGAATGAACCTGCCATTCTAAGCACAGCCTTAAAAAAAAAAAAACAGCTGTGTCCTTAAGATCTAAAATGAACATAAATGTGGGAAAAGAATTATATAACGTGGGTTATTTTATGATTGCAGTGGAAGAGGTATGGCATAGAACAGTTTCTATATCTTTCTCTTTGTGAATAACTGATAAATGGTGAAAGTTGATACTGTACAGGGGGATAACTGGGAGGGGGTTGAGAAGTGGCTGACCAGCCATTCTATTTAGTTACAGGTCTAGGTCAGTAAACTTAATCTTTGCTTGAGGCTTCATTCACACGGCCGTTGCATTTTTGTGGTACGCAAACTGTAGATCCGTCAAATATGGATGCTGACCGTGTGCATCCCACACTTTTTTCGGTTTCTGTAGGCCTCATGCACACGAACATACTTTCAGTCTGCATCTGATCCGCATTTTTTTGCAATTGGATGCGGACCCATTAATTTCAAAGAGACCACAAAAGATCTGAACAGTACACGGTTCCACTGCCCTGCACAAAAAATAAAAAAAATTCAACATGTCCTATTCTTGTCCGTATTACAGACAAGGATAGGACAGTTCTATTATTACATTACAAAATGTGGAATACACACGGCTGGTATCCGTGTTTTTCTGCTCCGCAATTTGCGGACCGCAAAAAGGACAGAGAGGAGGTGTTTTTTGCAGTTCTAAGAGAGAGAGAGAGAGAGTGTCATTGCTGTGCTCTGTACTTTGCAGACTTATCTGGAGCCTTATTTAATTACATTAGATAGTTAGTTAGTGTATATATATATATATATATATTTATACTGTATATTACAGATAGTAGTGATAAAATGTAGCTGATTCCAGTGCAGGGTGTTAGGTAGTGTGATAGGAATTACTGTTTCTCTGCTGTCCATACATACATGCTACAGACATAGTGCTGTGATGTCATAACTATACTTAGTGCACCAATCAGTAATATCTACTTAGACCTGATAAAATGTGCAATCGTGAAATTAATGACTGGAGATCGTGAATTCTAGAATTCGTGAATTTATTGCGAATATTATGCGAAAAGTTCACGAAATATCGCCTATGCCGATCATCACTAGTGATTAGGACATTTCTTAATTGCCGGAGAACCCCTTTAAGAACATTATGTCCTAGAGTGCTGAAACCAGTCTTAAAACTTTCTAAGCACCTGATTTACCTATATGCCAAATTTTGTCGAGATTGGTCCAGTAATTTGGCTGTGCATAAAGGACATACAGACAAAGTAAATTCATTTTAATATACAGTATATAAGAACGTTTTAACTCTGTGTAAGGGATTGCTCTCTCAAGCAGGGCGATGGTGACAGATTCCTTTGTAGACAACAGGACTAAAGTTCAAATTGATGCTTTATTTTATGACACTCTGGCAATTTACAGGCAAACCCAGTTATAACTCACTAGGTACCTCACACCTAGTTCCAGCACCACAAAAACACAAACCAAACAAAATAAACTCCTGCCCGCCTGGGCTCTAACTAATTCAAATTAGTTTCTAGCTCACCTAGCATCTCTATCCAGCAAGGCAGCCAGCTTCCTAGACTTTTTCCACGCATAATTCTCTCAGACTGACAGTCTGGGATGTGCTTTTATTTCCCTCTAACGATCCCAGCTGGCTACACCTGGGGATCCCTCAGGCTAGGGGAAAAAATGCCCTGGAATGGGGGCGGTGGGGGGGGGGGATTAGTATGGTGGACTGGTCCCACTACCAAACCTACCATCCCAGTCCAAATGAAATCCAGCCCTTGAACTTTTAACAAAACTGTCTCAGCAACCTACACTTTGCTGAAACCACTTTAGCTTTTCTGGATTTTACTTACCTCACCCAGTTAAAGAACCTGGGTGAGATATACAACCCATCCAGGACTTTTCCATACACTTTACCACATCTGTCATACAGATGATTTATCTCTTGATGTGACAGGGTTAGTTTGATGTTGTTTTTCAATATTTTCTAATTTGTGTAATGTCTGACAGATGTTTGTGCCTGACTTTAGTGTAAAATGAACTGCTTTGAATAAATATGCCTCTTATGTATGCTTTATGGGTATTCCAGAGGGAAAACTTATTGATATATATATGGTTATTATTATTAAAGTAGTCCTGTATGGCTTCTTTGATTGACTGTTAATAATCTGGTTTAACTGACAAATAATTATTTAAACGCCAAGTGAGTTCATGATTGGGGAGGTGGGGCATCTGCTGCAATCCCCTAAGGAGCCTGTCCAAAGAATAGGAGTGGTAGTGGCCTTGATAAACTGTTGTGGCACAGTGTACCAGGGGATAGGGTCATCTGCTCCTTAGAATCAATAAAAGTGGTAATCTGCACAAAAGGACGTTTGTTACTTGCGCTGCAGGTTCAAAATGTGATGTGGGTCCAATCACGAAAACTTAATGCAAAGGATAGAACCGCGCTGCTCCTTATTCACACTGGTAGTTTACACGCAATCATCAACATTCGCCGACACTGGACATCAACAGGCTCCGCAGGTGTTTGGTCTCCACAACCGTTCCTGCGTATTTCTGTCGAAAATGCGCACAAATAGTGAGGTACCTTCGGGATATTTTTCTTGCTTGATTTCTCAAGGGTGATCCTCCTTAGGTGCCACTAAGGCATTTGATAGCGTTGAGTGGGAGTATCTCTGGTAGGTACTGGAGAGGTTTGGTCTAGGGCAGTGTTTCCCAACCAGTGTGCCTCCAGCTGTTGCAAAACTACAACTCCCAGCATGCCTGAACAGCCAAAGGCTGTCCGGGTATGCTGGGAGTTGTAGTTTTGCAACATCTGGAGGCACACTGGTTGGGAAACACTGGTCTAGGGGATCGATTCATCACCTGGGTTCGGTTGTTATATAGTAAGCTTACAGCGTGGGTACGGGTGAACGGGTTGTATAGGGGAACCATGCAGAGCTGTCAATTATCCCCGTTGCTGTTTGCTCTGGCCATTGAGCCCTTAGCATCCATTATCAGGGATCATGCTGGGATCACTGGGTTTGGCCGTGGGAGGTCTCAAGAGAAAATAACATTGTATGAAGATGACACTCTGAGGCTAGGGACTCCCTACCTATTGTTATGGATGTGATTGGTACCTTTGGGCAATATTCCGGCTTGGGTATAAACTGGAATAAATTGTCACTCCTCCCTTTGGATAATGTAGATGACCTCGAAGTTTATGCTCAGACAGGATTTCAGGCAGTGGGTTAGTTTAAGTATTTGGGGGTAGTGGTGTCTAGGAAACTGACGGAGTATAAGAAACTGAATCTGTCCCCTCTCATAGGTAGATTTAAGCAGATTTGACGTCGTCACGACTAGTATCAACTGGCCTGGGCGCGGCTAAGCTCTGTTCACTTCAATGGAGCTTAGCCCCGCCCAGGCCATTTGATACTAGTCGTGACGTCACTGGGCCGGCAGTAAACTGTGAGAAGGCCGTGGTGCTCCAGGAGCGCCGCTACCTTTTTAAACAGCTGATCGGTGGGGGTCCCGGGTGTCGGACGCCTGCCGATCAGATGCTGATGATCTATTCAGAGGATAGATCATCAGTTTAAACAAAGTGCAGAACCACCTTAAGTCGAAAGTGTCGGGTCGGGCGTTCCCTTATAAAACTTCTCCTGCATAAGACGTGGTGGAAAGTGAGGGACCTGCAAGGTATAAAAGGCATCACACAGTATACCTCGATATAGAACACTCCGTGGCTACCGCATCTGTGCTCTCTGCAGGGTATGGGGGGATGGCGACAAAGGGGCATCACTAGAGTCTATCAGCTTCTTGATAACAATGTACTTAAAACCTAACAGCAGGGGCGTAACGATAGCGGGGGGAGGGGGCCCACTGTACTTACATGTAATGTGAGCGCCTTGACGGGGCCCGGCATGAAGTACTGTGACAATGCTGGGCCCCGCCAGAGCTCTCTTCAAACATGCACCCCGGGTGCAGAGGCAGGGGTGGTGGTGCACTCTCCCGGCAGTTCTTGTCACTGCCGGGCTGTTCGTTTCCATAGTGAAGCAGGGAGCCCTCTCCGCTCCCTGCTTCACTTTTCTTCTGCGCTCTGGCGCTCCCCCTGCAGGCCGCACATTGCGCTGCTGGCTGTGGGAGGAGCACTGAAAGCCCGGGAATCGGCCTCCAGGACAGCCAGCAGCGCGATGTGAGTGTGGGAGCGCAACATCAGGGAAAAAGGTAAGTATGTGGTTTTAGGCTGCAGACTGGAGGCAAAAAGGGGGGGGGGGCACAATTGGAGTGAGGGGGCACAAAAGTCGGCATTACTGTGGGGGCACAAAAGAGGGCACATATGTGGGCATTACTGTGAGGGGTCACATATGTGGGCATTACTGTAAGGGGGCATATATGTGGGCATAACTACTGTGAGGGGGCACATATGAAGGCATAACTACTGTGAGGGGGCATATAATCTGACATAACTATTGTGAGGGGGCACATAACGGGGCATCACTATTGTGAGGGGGCACATAACTAGGCATAACTACAGTGAGGGGGCACATATCTGGCCATAACCACTGTGAGGGGGCACATATCTGGCATAATTCCTGTGAGGGGGCACATATCTAGCATAACTACTGTGAGGGGGCACATATCTGACATATCTACTGTGAGAGGGCACATATCTGGGCATTACTACTGTGAGGGGGTACATATCTGGGCATAACTACTGTGAGGGGGTACATATCTGGCCATAACTACTGTGAGGGGGCACATATCTGGCATAACTACTGTGATCGAGGCACATTTCTGGGCTTAACTACTGTGAGGGGGTGTAACGTTACATTTCCCTACTTTGTGAGATTTCCCTACCGGTCGCACTTGAAATGACGTGAGGAGGCGTTCCCGAGTTGTGACGATCTGCGCATGTGCAAAACGACAGTTTAGGGAAATTCTTACAGCTGAGTTCGGCTGCACACCGGGACACTGCGCATGCGCCGGAGAGCCTCAGTAGGGAAATATTACGGCCCAGTGTGCAAGCGCGGCTAACTCCAGAACATCGATCCGATCTCCATGCCTGCGCAGTGTGGAGGTAGTGAAAAATTACGACCCAGTGCGCAAGCGCGAGGGGAGATCTGATGGCCATTTTTTCTGGTAAATAAATGTTGCATATGCTGTGGTCATGCTCGGCTCTGGAGGGCTTTTGGCGCTCTGTGATACAACACATTAAGTCCGTATATGCTGGTACACTGGATGTGACCCCATTAGTATGTGTATTGGAATACGTGGAGGACGTGCCAATTACTGAGCCCGGTAGGGTGGCGGAGGCCAGAATGTTTTATATGGCTCTAAAACTGATCACTCAACATTGGCTAGACTAGTACATCCCCAGTACAACCGAATACATAGCCAAGATCAACTGGCTACTTAAACTGGAGCGGGGGGGTTTGTAGGAAGATGGGGGCCCTAGCTAAATTTGAGAGGCTTTGGGCTCCTTGGATCGATGCCTCTGGGTTGGCCTCCTGGGAACGTCAGAGATATTGTCTGGGCCTGGTGTGATGGGTACTGCTGCTGTCGCTTTGTATTTGTGCTTGGCTCCGTGATTGGCGGTCTTCTGCGTGGCTCGATTTATGCGTTTCTCTTATTTAGTGAAGGCGAGCTGTGCCTAGCCAAAACTGAAATGATTGCTGATCAATTCTACTGTTAATTTTCTGCGCACTGCAGGGAGTTGTGGATGGGTGGGGCATGTCTACCTCATATTGCTGTGACGTGTCACAAGATGGGACTGTGGCGGATGGAGAGTATCTTCTGGACATTTTGTGGGGGGAGAGCATGGGGTTTCTGTTTTGTAAACTTATTAAAATGTTAATAAAGAAGACTTACGGTACTTAAAAAAAAAAGCGATGGTTAAAGGGGTTGTGTCACTTCAGTAAATAGCATTTATTATGCAGAGAAAGTTAGTACAAGGCACTTACTAATGTATTCTTATTATCTCTTTTGCTTCCTTTGCTGGCTGGATTCATCTTTCCATCACATCATACACTTCTCGTTTCCATGGTTATGACTACCCTGCAATCCAGTATAGTGTGCAGTCACGACCACCACTGATGCATTGCAGGGTGGTCGTAACCATGGAAATGAGCAGTGTATAATGTGATGGAAAAATTAACCAAGCCAGGAAAGGAAGCAATATGGATAATAACAATACATTAGTAAGAGCCTTGTATTAACTTTCTCTACATGATAAATGCAATTTGCTGAAGTGATGCAACCTCGTTAAGTCCCTTAAAATTCAGTGAAAGTATTTTGTCATCTTGAGAGGTATATAGTAAAGATATACTATAAATATAAAGAATGCACTATTGACTTTGATTGTTTGCATAACCTGTAATGGCCAGAAGATGTCAGTATAGGTCTGTGAAGTTTTCTTTCAGTTGTGCATTATGAAGATTGTAGTAGCAGATTCATAAGTTGTAGACGAAGATTCAGTCTGCTAAGAAAAAGTGAAAAACGAGAAATAAGAACAACATACAAGATGTAACATTAGCGTAACAGTATGCAGCAGAGAAGAACGAATTTCTTGAAATTTATTTCAGGTCTGATTCTAACGAATCAGTCAAAAAAATCTATTTGGGTCCGAATCGATTCTACACCAATAAAAAGTGTTCTAATTGGCCTGAAAATTGGTATATGACACTTGGGGCCCTCCTAGGACTCATATTTTACTCTTGGCTTTCTCACTTTTTTTAAACAGTTTTTTTCCTCTCTTCCACCCCTCTTTCAACCTGCTAAACCCTTCAATGCAAAGACAACAATAGTAAATAATATTAGAGAAACACTGACATATATAGATGTGGGTAAATGCATTGTTGCTGGTGTTAAAAAACAGACTAAAAACTTACTGCACCGTTGGATTTATGGTTTTTAAAATTAAACATATGACAAAAATTGCATGGCTATCCAGTAGTCATCAGTTTACTTGATGCTATTGATATGCCTGTTAGCACATAAGCAACCAAATATGCAGCGTGCCATACTATCCAGTGTGCCAGAAGACTCTGTTTTTTCAGGCTGTGCTTTCCACTTCAGTGATTAGTCATGGCCAGTGTCCTTGTTGTGATCATCATCATCAGTCTCCTGCACCACCAACTAACTCCTCCTCTTCCTGCTCTTCCTCTCTATCCAGTGGTAACTCCTTATCTTCATCTTCCTCCACTTCCTCCTCCATTGGACTTCATCCATGTGGGTCCCCTAACAGCTACAGAGTGGCCAGCAAGATGTGGAAGCTGTTCTTCTTCCTCCATCCCTTGCTGCATTAGCATGGGTATTAGTTCTAATATAAATACCTAGCGGATAACATCGTTGCTCTTGTCCCATAAATCCGGTGGCCTCTTTGAAGGGCTTGAGTACGCAATACATGTCCCTGATGAGCTGCCACTGCCTGAACGTAAAATAACGCTCTATATTGGGGTGGTCTGGTGTATAATGTATTCATTGACTGTTTTACACTGCTCGTACAGATGCTTCAGCATATGCAAGGTGCAATTCCAACAAATTGGAATAACAAAGATCAACAAACAAAGATCAAGCGGTACAAAGACAGACCGTTCTGTTACTGCAAGTACAGAAGGGAGTTCTTAGCCACTTAAGAATAGCTGAAATGCATGGATACTTTCCTGGACATGGTCATCATCTTCTTTAAGCAAAAATATCTTTTAAACCCTACTAAATTTATGACATGAGCCATGCAGAACAACCACAATGTTCCTGCCATTGTCCTTGATCACCTTGCCCATTTGGGGTTGAGACATCTAGTAGGTAATTTGCTGCTTGATGCAGATAAGCAGTTTATCCGCTGTGTGCCTTCTCTCGCCCTGGAAAATCAGTTTGTAAGACAGCATGCAATGCATCAATTTATACAAGGAAGAGCAGGAGTGGAAGTGATTCTCTGCCCTGTTTCTATTTGGACGGGAGGGTAACTATTGAGAAGGACCTGGAGAAGTTGGATAAGCACCTGATGTCAATGGGACCTAGCTTCGTTAGAGTGGTGCTACGTCCCTGCAGTCATGCAAAATATTGACCCAGTGGGCTGTAAAAGACATGTACTCTCCTTGGTTATAATTGCCGCTATCGAAAGTGGCGTTCACCTTGCCGTACTACGGCAATTCCAAGGAGCGGCTCGCTCTTTCTGCCAGAGAGTACAAGACAGGGATGGCATTTTTGGAATATTAATTGTACTTTAGACAATTTTTGGGAAAAAAATCTCTACTATTAGACCATGTAAAGCTTGCAGATATTAATGTTTGCTATATACAAGCATGCTGGTGAGAACAGATTTTTGGGAAGACAAGACAATGCAACGAGCCGCAGGGGAAAGCGATGGGAGAATGAGAGTGGGAGTTGTGGCCCTGCGGGTGGTAGCAGTAGTTAAAGTTCCTGGTGCTAGTTTTCCCAGTGGCGCTCCTTGGGTCATGCACAGAAAATGAAGGCACACCCTTTCTTCTCTCGGGCACACTATGGATTTTGGGGGTTTCCTGCCTGTGTTAGGTGGGATAGCCTTGGCTGGCAGGGTGTTAGGCAGGAGGATGCAGGGACCGGTGAATGGATCATGGAGTTAATAACCAGGACCAGTTTAGTGGTAACAAAAAACGGTCTCTTTACTGTGCATGATGAGAACTGCAGTAAATATAGCAGCAATTGACAGCAAGTGACAGTTTATAACCATATCTCCCAACTTTTATAGAAAGTAAAAAGCGCCAAAGTACCCGGTGGGCGCAGCTTGTCATGGAAAATTTCCTATTTACGTTACGTTTATGTTTCTCTCCTTACACACCTAATGCACACTTTGTGCCTTAACATAGTAGTTATGCTACCTTAGCAACCCTCAAGGTAAAAGTGCTCCCTTTTCATCCCAATACAGCATTTATGCCAACTTAGTGACGCTAAAGAGTAGTTATGCCCCACTTAGTAGGCCTTCACAGGAGTGTAGACCCCTTACTGCTCCCCTCACAATAGTGTTGCCCTTTTTAGGGCCCCCCTCACAATAGTAATGCAGTGATGTACTTTTATTAAAGCAAACATGTAACACTCATGGAGTGGAATGGAACACATTATCCCCAGTTTCTGCTTTCTCCTGCTCAGCTGAGCAAGGACAATGATGTCACTGAATTGTGTCAAGCCTATAGGGTAGAGTACAGGTTGGTGAATGGTGGTGCAAGGAGCTGACGGCTCCCTAATTCACCATTGTATGCAACTGTATTTGTGTCCTCAGTACACGGATATGGTCATGGGCGGATTGGCCATAGACCCTACAGGGAAATTTCCTGGCGGGCCCATGCCCGGACCCTCAAGTCCTCCTCTGTGTCGCTGATCGGGTACATAAAGAGTACTCATGTACCTGGCCAGCGACTGCACATGCTCTCCTGAATTAAACTGTTCTGGCCCGCACCTCGCCTCCTAAGCCCTCTGCTCCATAGACAGCTGGAGTAGGAGGACAGAAAATGCTATCTATTAATGGTCATCGCAGAGGGACAGCTTTTGGGTCAGTATATTGTGCTACACTGTGTTATTTGGTTCTGCTGGGATGGTAGTTTACACTATGGTATTGTTGACCCTGCCTACTTGTGTTGCCCCGGCTTTTGTTAATTTGGACTTGCCTACAACATAGGGCCACTTAAGTTCCCAGTCCGCCCCTGGATACGGTAGAAATAATGACATGCTGCAGCCCTTCCATGATCATGAGACAATGGCCAAAATCTGGGACTGTCCTGCTGGATCTCAGATGGTTAAGAGGTGTGTTAGGGTATTTCATTTCAGTATTAGTACAGCTATGAATTAAAATGTTAACAACAGGAGCTATGTTTCATCGGGGGATGGGACACAAGAGTTCTCATTAAATTTCTGCCACGTGCCTAAAAATGATAATGGCATTACTATCTATACTACGCCACAATAGGCCAGACAAGGTCATGCGGCCCACCGGGATGCTATACATTCTTCATTACTTTAATGTTCCCAAGAAAACAATTAAATTTATGGGAATAAGTCACTTTGATAGGAGTAAGGGTCCTTTCACACTTGCGTTCTGTGGATCCGGCAGGCACTTCCGTCCCGCCGGATCCGTCAGAACGCAAGTCGCCTGAAGCATTAGAAGACTGATCAGGATCCTGATCAGTCTTCGAATTGCTTTCAGGTTACTATGGCAGCCAGGACGCTACTAGCGTCCTGGTTGCTATAGTAGGAGCGGGGAGCGGGGGAGCGGTATACTTACAGTCTGTGCGGCTCCCGGGGCGCTCCAGAGTGACGTCAGAGCGCCCCATGCGCATGGATCACTTGATCCATGCGATCACGTGATCCATGCGTGTAGGGCGCCCTGACGTCACTCTGGAGCGCCCCGGGAGCCAAACGGATGGTAAGTATACCGCTCCCCCGCTCCCCGCTACATTTTACCATGGCAACCAGGACTTTAGCGTCCTGGCTGCCATGGTAACAATTGAGAAAAAGCTAAACGTCGGATCCGGCGATGCGCCAAAACGACGTTTAGCTTAAGGCCGGATCCGGATTGTTCTGGATTTTTGGACGGAACAAAAAGCGCAGCATGCTGCGGTATTTGCTGCGTCCAAACAACATTCCGGTCCTGAACTGAAGACATCCTGATGCATCCTGAACGGATTTCTCTCCATTCAGAATGCATGGGGATGATCCTGATCAGGATTCTTCCGGCATAGAGACCCGACGACGGATCTCTATGCCGGAAAACAAAAACGCCAGTGTGAAAGGGCCCTAAGCCAGGTCATATGATGCTATAGCGCTCTCTACTATAAGTATTAGTGTTATCTATCAAGGCCACAAAAAATGGGTTGTCCAGTTTCCTATATACTCATTACAGGTTATCAATAATAGGTCGGCGGGAATCCGACCCCTGGCACCCCCCCCCCCTTCCCGACCAGCTGTTTGAAGAAAACATAGTGCTCCTGAGAATGCTGCATTCTCTTCAGTGTTTACCTGCAACTGTCGACATTGCAGCGGAAAGCAGTGTAATTCCGCTTTTTGTCCGGCCACCTCTCTGCATATTTGCCGTGTTGCGGCCAGATATTATAGTGATTGGGGCTGGACGCACTTCCCTCAGCGCATGGCTGCACACGGTAGTTATGGATCTGGCAGACGAATAGCCAGTGTGAAACAGGCCTAAACAGTGAAGAGAAAGCAGCACTTGGAGAAGTGCTGTATTCTGTTCTTACAGCTAATAAGTGGGGGTGCCAGCAGTCAGACCCAGCCGATCTGTTATTGATGACCTGAGGATACTTCATCAAGATTGGAAACCTCTTTAAGAAGCTAGAAACCTAGGTATGAACACCCATTGATTCCTGATAGATATCCACGCAACTATTAAAATAATGTAACCTATGAATCTGTGTAGCACATCATGATTATGTCAACACAAGAATGAAATGTAAGTGATCAGATTAGTTCAAGGCCTCTTTCACACAAGCGGGTTTTCCGTCTGGGTGTGATGAGTGAAGTGAACGCATCGCCTCCAGACTGAATCCAGACCCATTCATTTCAATAGTTTTGTGTACATTGTGTTGCCGAAAAATTGCAGCATGTTCTCTATTGTCCGTTTTTCTGCAGCCTTTGCCCCATAGAAGTGAAAAACTTAAATCTAGATTTAATGCACTGACTACACACCTTCCATCGCAGAATTACCAAAAATAATGCAGATTATACAATTAGCAAAAACCCCAATAAATCACCACATTATATAAATAGTAAAAAGCCAAATTTTATTTCATAATGTTAAAAAATACACAAATAACAGACCAATATATCTAAAATGGATCCTCATAGAAAAGGTGGACAATAATCACACTCCACAGAGGTCTGTGCCCATTAGCCCTATTCACAATGTAGTAGCCAATGTAATATGACTACAAACGTATGACCGACCAGTGAATATCCAAATAGATAAATAGAAAGAGTGAATGCAATCTATCCACAATGTATCAACATAAGAAAAGAACACGTGTTCCAATATTCAAAAGGTCGGTTACAAAAATACAAAGGGTAAAGATACAGACCGGTGTGGAGGCAGTGCTTCCTCACCGGTCTGTATCTTTACCCTTTGTATTTTTGTAACCGACCTTGTGAATATTGGAACACGTGTTCTTTTCTTATGTTGATACATTGTGGATAGATTGCATTCACTCTTTCTATTTATCTATTTGGATATTCACTGGTCGGTCATACGTTTGTAGTCATATTACATTGGTTACTACATTGTGAATAGGGCTAATGGGCACAGACCTCTGTGGAGTGTGATTATTGTCCACCTTTTCTATGAGGATCCATTTTAGATATATTGGTCTGTTATTTGTGTATTTTTTAACATTATGAAATAAAATTTGGCTTTTTACTATTTATTTAATGCACTGAGTTGCATTTTATTCCGGATGTTGCATGGTCAAGGCTGATGCAATCAGGAAGCTCAGCCACAGCATTGTAAATTGTGGTCCTGTGAGGAGCTGTGTTGCAGTGATTTAGCCCTTGCTGTCCGTTCATAATAGCTATGCCCAAAATGCCAAAAGCCATGGGCTTAAAGCAGTGGCGTAACTACCGGGGAAGCGGCTGCTTTGGGGCCCGGGCTGATAAGGGGCCCGGCGCCTGGCAGAGTGTCAAGTTTCATGATTATGTAATAAGTTATTCAGGCCAGGCCCCTTCACATACAGTGCGGCACCGGCAACATTGGGAGCCCGCCCAGGCTGTCTCTTCTCCCACCCCCTCTCCCCCATGCATCTTACTGCCAGCCAGGCACAGTGCAGGAATTCAGCCGGTGTGTTCCTGTTCTAATTACCCCCGCCCACCAAGTTCCTGGAGGGAGCAGCAGGCAGGAGAAACATGCGTCAGGCAAGAGGAGCACATTGCAGCGGCAGTCAGCTGCTCCCCTGTGTGCGCCTCCCTGGCCCTTGTCTGTGCCCCCTTGTCCCCTGTGTGTGCCACCCTGGTCCTTTCAGTGCAGCCTCTGGTCCTTATCTGCGTCCCCCTGGCCCTTGTCTATGCGCCCTCGCCCCCTGTCTGCATACTGCCCCCCCGGCCCCCCCAGCCCTTGTCTGTGCCCCCCGCACCCCAAGCCCTTGTTTGTGCCCCCCTGGCCCTTGTCTGCACCGCACCCCACTGCTTGCTGTTCTGCCATCTACTACTGCTTATTTTGTTACTCTTATATATGCAGAGAGTGTGCGCTTATATGTGCCATAATAGTACATGGCGGAACAGCGGGCAGAAAGGGGAGACTGCCATGTAGCTATCGACAGTATCACCTGCCTTCCAAATGTTTTATATAAAGAAGTCTTCACTATTAAAGGAAACCTGTCACCTGGATTTTGGGTATAGAGATGAGGACATAGGCTACTAGATCGCCGCTAGCACATCCGCAATATCCAGTCCCCATAGCTCAGTGTGCTTTTAGTGTGTAAAAAAAATTTAAAGATATGCAAATTAACCTTAGATGAGTCCTGCTTGAGAGATGAGTCCAGCGAAGGAGCCCAGCACCGCCCCGCATCCTCCGAATCTCCTCCTTGCTTCCCGACTTCACGAAGCTAGAGCGCCGTAATCTCGCGATGCTAGTGCACTAGTTTGGCATAGTGTTCCTTCCCTGTGCTGGCATCAGCCTAAGGGAATGAACTGTGCATGCTGTTATAGTAATTTCCTTATCCCGTGCTCACAAGCCACAACCATTGGATCCGGGCATGTACTTATGTTTTTTTGTTTCCATTAATTCTATATGCCTGATGTATAACCAACCGAGTTCCCGAATAGACGAGATGCCCTGCAGACCAAACCATGGACCAGATGCTGAGGATTAATCATCCAGGGACACTGAGCAGCATATGACAAAGAGGAGGGACTGTTGTGGAAATTATTATGATGTGTTTTCTAATATTGTCATCGTGTCTCTCAGTGTGTAAACCACTGGAAGTGGATATCTTGCTGCGGATATAGAGACGCAGCAAGCAGTGTTTTCTTGCCGAATGGATAGATGCCAGCTGGGGCCCTCCACCCAAAAGGCGGATTTATTGGCTTGGCGTGTATGCATTTATTAAGAGAACAATATACGGAAAGGAACGTGCATTCGGTATTTCCAGTGTGCCTGATCAACAGCTGGAGATGGTGACGCTGTTCCTATAAGTAGGCCCACATAAGAATCCTGGTGAGCCTTGTTGAGCATTGATCACTGATCAGTGCTGAACAAGATTCCCCCCTAGTGGTGACTAAGAGACATGTTGTGGTATTCTTTCTGTGTGTGTGTGTCATCACTTCCTGTATGTCTGTACTGTACCTGAAGGGAGTGGTCAGGTGTTGGGCCCGCCCACTTCCCATTTGTTATCCCTTGGTCTATGTAAATAAAGAAAGGGTCTGAGAGGGCAGTCTCTCACCAGATCTCAACCATGAAGCATCTTATCTCATTACTGGAATAGTGCGGCCTTTCCTTACACAAAAGAGCTGATACCCGTGCTTGTGAGCACGGGGTAAGGAAATTACTATAACAATGCGCTAGCTCACACATCGCAGTAGGATACAAAAATTTGCTTTGGGGCTCAGTCACTTCTAGGTATGCCCCTGGCTTAGAGTAACTCATAGTCCTGGTCCAGAAACAGGCCAGAGCTTTGGGATACGAGTAGTGGTGGAATAAAAAAGATGTGGCTTAGGAAGAAATTACAAAGCAGCTTTTAGAGCAAGAGTGGGAAGAAAGCTGGGGCTCTGAATGACACTAAATGGGTAAACACTTTAAAGGGATTCTGTCACCAGTTTTTTTGCTGCCCTCACTTTTAAATCCTAACCGCTCAAGCACATGCCAACGAGTTACCATATTCATAAGTTCACAGCTCTCCCCACTCACCTTTTGCTGCCAGGAGCTCATGAACATTCGTGGCTCATTATGCGCTGGAGATGTTTAATACAGGATTTTGGCAAAATGGCAGTCAATAAATTTTGCTAAGGGGATCTGTCACTGGTTTATGTTACCCTTAGTTAGGAGACCATAAAACTGGTGACAGATTCCCTTAATAAATTTTATTGCATCATTATGATTTAGGAATTTGCAAAGCAAAGGCCACATGTCTGTAATTTGAATAGCATAGGCCACATGTGTCATTAACTTGCATAGTATAGACCACATGTGTCAGTAACTTGCATAGCATAGGCCACATGTGTCAGTAACTTGCATAGCATAGGCCACATGTCTGTAACTTGAAAAGCATAGGCCACATGTGTCAGTAACTTGCATAGCATAGACCTTATATCTGTAACATACATAGTTACATACATATGTGGCCTATGTTCTGCAAGTTATAGACACATGAGGCATGTGTCTATAACTTGCAGAACATAGGCCACATATGTCTGTAACTTGTGTGGCATAGGCCACATTTCTGTAACTTGCAGAGCATAGGTCACGTGTGTCTGTAACTTGCATAGCATAGGCCATATGTTTCTGTAACTTCCATGGCATAGGCCACGTTTCTGCAACTTGCATAGCATAGGCCACATGTTTCATTAACTTGCATAACATAGGTCACATATGTCTGTAACTTGCGTGGCATAGGCCACATTTCTGTAACTTGCTTAGCATAGGCCACATGTGTCTGTAACTTGCATAGCATAGGTCATATGTTTCTGTCACTCCCATGGCATAGGCCACGTTTCTGCAACTTGCATAGCTAGGCCACATGTTGCTGTTACTGTATATGCAAGTGTATATGAATTAAGCCTTTTTTATTTTTTAAAGCAGAAGATGTGAAAAATCGCTGGCAGAGCTGCTGCAGCCAATTCCGAAAGGAAATGACCCATCACAGAAGAGACCCTATAATCATACTTACTCTCCTCTTCTCTGAACTCGCATAGAAATGAATAGATCATGTTGGGAATTGTAGTTTCACAGCAGCTGGAGAGCCGGAGGTTCCCTACCCCTGCCCTATATGTTTAAGAAGCAACTGATGCTTCCATGTGATGTCCTGGTTTTGTGACTGTAAGGTATGTAATATTTAAAAAACTTGTTTGCTCAATTGTTATATATTGTAGTTATTATCATGTAGAATATGACTGGCAGATGTGTGTATGTATTGCTATATTTCTCAACCAAGGTCTGCCATGTTGGTTAATAGTAGTTCACAGTATGCTAAAGCAGCATACACCTATAATGGATTGATGAGTTTACACTGATGAGCAAAAGGTTAACAATGTCTTGAACTTTTGACTTTCAGGCTCCATATCTCACCATCCACTACAGCTTCCAACGTGAGACTACTATCATTTTATAGACAATCATCTTGGCTATCTCATACATAAATTGGATTTGTCCAATAGAAAAATGGGATCCAGCTTCTTGTGGAGTAAAAAAAAAGTTCTTTATTGGCTCGTCATATAAAATCCACCAAAGTCACAGAAAATGACAACAGTGACGCGTTTTGGGCTACAAAATCCAGCCCTTCATCAAGACATAACAAATGTATTAAAACCATTCCTTTTATACAGCACAGAGTCCAACCTCTTCCAATTAGCAAAATACCCACACCTGGAACCCAGAATGAGAACCATTCAGTGGCCCCGGGGAGGAGATCCAGCTTCACAGGTGGTGCATACATATACACAGTGCGGACACCTTAAATGTATTGCAGAGTGAGATCATGTTTTTTATTTAGTCCTTTCGGTATGCAAGTGTCAAGCGAAAACATCCAAAAGGTTTCCCTACTAAGTTTTTGTCTACGGTCCCCTCCTCTCATAGGCAGTGACACCACTTCAATCACCTGTGCACAAAACTCAGATGTGTCTCCTTTGTGAACAGTGGTGAAGTGGAAAGTAGCTGCTGATACATTACGGGTCTGGAAATATGGGATGTCACTAAGATGTTTTCTAATGCGTATTTTCAATTCATTCGTAGTGCATCCTACATACTGAAGTTTACAAATTTTGCATGTAATAACATAAACAACAAATTCCGTGTTACAATTAATATATTGTTTCAAGGTGTATCTGTTATTATTCACTGTGGACGTAACCTCCTTAGTAACGCACATATATCGACAGCATCTACATCTCCTACTTCCACATTTATAATTACCAGTGGTTTTTGGTCCGGAGCATACCCAAGGGATAGTGTCAATAAACAAACTGGGGCTAAGTTTTTGTTCCACTGTGGTTGCATTTTTAGATATACATTTGATGCCTGCAGATACCACATCTCTCCACTCCTCATCATAATTGAGGACTGGGAGATGTTTTCGGATAATTCTGCATATGTGTGGATATTATCTACTGTAATTAGTGATAAAAACTGTATTTTTATAAATTTGATTTGCAACTATTTAGCATATGATCAGTTATGCAAATTCTTGTCATATAACTGAATTGTTACTGTTTTGTTCCTCAAATTCTAAATTTAAATTTTTATTATTTTGTTAGTATTTTATAAATCTACCTTTGGCTTTCAATACTGTCTGAATCTTTCTGGGGATGCTATTGATCACATTCAAGCATGTCTCGTCCGAAATCTGTTCCCATGTCTCTTCTACACATTCTTAATGTTGGTGCATACTGGTCGACACACTTTGGTACAAATATAGCTTTTTCTTCAACTCTACCCACAAGTGTTCAATTGGGTTGAGGTCTGGAGACTGTGGGGGCCAATCTAGCACCTCTACTTCATTGTCATTGAACTATTTATACACTAATCTTGATGTATGCTGTGGTTATTTTCCTGCTGGAACACAATGTCATTCTTTTCATAGCCATAGTATGAAGTAACTCGTCTTGTAGGATATAGCATATTCTCAGCTCAACATTGAGACCACCATCAATCCTGGTTAAGAATCCAATGCCTTTGGCTGTGAAACAACCCCATATCATCAGGCTTCCTCCACCAAACTTGACAGTTCCTTCAATTTCTCGATCCGTTAGCCCCCTTTTCCCTTCTTTTTTTTCTTCCAGACCTATTTTCAAGCTTCTACTGTCTACAGTTCGTACTTTTTTGCAAACTCAAGCCGACGTTTCTTTTGACGATATAGAAGTTTAGGCTCCTTCACCTTTTTTTGGGCCACCATTACAGACTTGTGTAGTGCATGTCGCTCGGCGCTTGCCTGGACATTGTACCTTGTGATAAGCCGACTTGTTGACTCTGATATTTTGCCTGGATGTCCACCTCATGGCTTTTGAATGGATGGACTTAATTTTGTATTCTTCCAATTGTCATGGCACTCACATGATGCAGTTTGGCAATTTTCTTGTCCAGAGATACCGGTATCGCTGGTGAATTCGAACCAGTGACCTTTTGCTTGGGAATCAACCTAATAACACACGGAGTTCAAAACATTGTTACCCTTTTGCTTTCTGACAGTGGGTGGGATTTCTCAAACCGGTATAACGTAGAACTGGCTTAGATGCCCATAGCAACCAATCAGATTCCACCTTTCATCTTTAAAAGGAGCCCTGAAAAAAAAGTTCAAAAGTTATTTGTAATATTCACTATTTACAAAGGTTCCAGAATGGAAGTAGTGTATTTGAAAAATATAATTTAATATGAGGTGTTTATTGTGTTTGTTTCTCACATTTAAAGAACGGGTGACAACCTGGAAGAGGAACAGGAGGAGAGTGTTTTAGAGAAGTCCCCTACCGTTGAAGTATTGTTGTAAACTTGCCTGTAACATGTATGGACATGTATGTATCACACTACCTAACACCCTGCACTGGTTCATGTTGCCACTGTTTCGTGTGATCTGACGTTGGTTACTTTTGGGGTCAAATTGTCCCTTATATCTCTCCGAAATTCTGCATTACAGGGGTTAATCATTCCCTGACTGAATGTGTGTACATCTTTTCGTTTAATGAGTTTAAGTCTGCTATATATTTCCTGAGCTCTTTGTCAGTCTGGTATATGTTTCTTGATTTCTATGACTTGCCCTGGTTGTGCAATATGCTTTACTTGAATCTTAGATGTTGTCTGTGTCAGAGCTTTGTCTGCCATTGCCTGTAGGGTCAAATAAAATAGAGAAAAACAACAGAGTGAAATTAAAATTGGGTGGAGGGTGAAGAAGAGGGATGGAAGGGTGGAGGAGCGCCAAAGGACTACTCGGATAAAATAGTAGGTTCCTAATGAATGGGAATAAGAAGGATAAAATACATGGAACACAGACTGTTGCTGAAATGATCAGTGTGGGCAGCTATAATAAAGCTCAAGACACTTGAACCCACTCCTCCGTCGCTGAGGTCGCCTTAAATGATGTTGGAAAACTTCAATATCCCAGTGATGTGACAAGGGACTTTAGTTGCAATTATAAAAGTATTTATTACAAATAAAAGCTCAATGCATTTCGGGGAGCAGCAATTCCCCCTTCTTCAGGAGCCTAAATAATTACATACAGGTAGCAAAAGGACAAACATATAAATAGAGGTATGACATAATTACTCACCAATGCACAGATTTAAATGAAGAAATGCCAGGAAACAAAAACCAGAAGTGTAGTAACATGTCACTTCCAGGATCGGATCCTATCAGATAAAATTAAAAATAATTTGCAATATTAAGTGAAAGGACTGGTAGTTACTATATATGGTGGACAGTGTGTGGCCCATCTGTTAAAGTCAACTCCCACTGCTCTCTAATATATATTTTATTGTCCATATATTTGGATTTTATTTTTCACTTATGTCGGTCCTCAATCTATGATTCACCTCAGTGGTTTGGTGCCCCGAGTACACATATTTGTATTTTTTTAATACTCTCCATTACCTGTAGTGTCTGAACTGTTTCTTAGCAACTGTGTGAGCGTCTTGTGCTTTCTTCCCCTAGACTTCTTGACCACTGTTGTCCAGTATCCGCTATGTCTGTACCAGTTTCTGTAGTCTTTTTGGGTTCGTACTGGTTCTGTCTGCCTGTGGTCAGTGTTTATCTCATGCCTCTATCTGTGTTTGCCTTGGATTTGTCTGTAATCTGCTTTGTTCTGTATTGGTGCCTTGCACAAGTGTCTGTTATAAGAAGCTATGCATAGAAATAAAAATCTACTTATCCCTTAAAATCTGTAAATAAAAACACAAAGGGGGTCAGTAATTATACTAAAATACGCCTTTCTTGTGCTCTCACGCCAGGTCTAAAATTGTGGGCATGGCATGGGTGGGGAAGGGGACGTGCCGGTAGGCCTGTCTTATTCATAATTTTCTACGCCTGTTTTAGGTGTAGAAAATTGTCTAAATGTGAGACAGCAAGGAAGCTGTCTAACATTTAGAACTGGTGCTGGATGCGCCGAAGTTATGGAGAGGCCAGTGCCAAATCTAAACGTAAGACTATGGCTTGAGTGAGAATTCCCATTCATGTACCGTAACCGTACTTTTTGGGCATAAAACTTTTATAAAGCTTGAGCCTCTCAACATTTGATTTGAACTGAAATGATAAACTGATTTGAACTGTTAAATGATAATTTAAGTAAAGACAGTCATATAATTATATCATGCTATTGATAATGAACAAATGATTGTGTTATGCAGGAGGCAGCAAAACGTTATAGTGAGTTATTACTGGTGTATTGTTATTCATGTGGTCATTGGTTTAGCATACCCTTGGATTGATATGGTCACATCAAAGAACCTTCACTGGCGTGAGAACGGGTCATTGCAAGCTAGATAATTCATGGGTTTATTATTCAGGTCGGTTCCCATGATTGTCAGAGAGCAATATGCACTGCTTGGTGTAATCCCCATTCTCCTGCACAACATGCTTAAAAGTTTAATGATCCAACTATGATTTACTAACGTGATGATGTGAACTTGAGGGTTTGTTGGTATCAGTCAATGAGTTAGATCAAGGGAAGGTCACTTGCTGGCAGTATCAAGACAGACTCTGACATCTTCCAGAAATCTTCCACATTTTTAACATGTTTGGGTTCAGACAATGTAATGGGATTTGGTAAAAGTCCTTGATATAATTTAGGTGGTGTTTTACATGGAATTTAGAATAAGATGTTTTCTTTAAATGGAAATCAATCCAAGCGAAAAAGTTTCAGTCAAAAACTAGTAATTAATAAAATCGATCTGCCCAGTTTGGTGGTAAAAATCAAATCTTATAAGGGCAATATCAGTGTAGAAATCTGGGTCTCACTACCCTTTTTCTAATATTCGCATCCCCACCTATCCCTTGGTTGAACTTGAAGGACTTAAGTTTTTTTTTCAACCATATTAACTGTGTAACTATTAAAGGGGCTGTCCCACGAAAAATATTCTACAGTTTTCAAACCAGCACTTGCTTCTGAATATTTTTGTAATTGCATGTAATTAAAAATTTAGCATAGCCACTGAGTTATTTAAAAAAAAATGTATCTGTATAGCGTCACCTGATGTTTGTTTTTTTCCTTATTTCTTTGACCTGCTCACTGAGATGGCTGCACATGCTCAGTTTTATCCTTCAGCTGCCTCCTGAGCTGTGATAGGCAGAGCTGAGACACGCTCCCTTAGCTGCAGCAGAAAAGACACTCCCCTTGAGCTTTCAGCTTGATATAAACCTAGCAGAGCAATGAATGGGGAGATCTCTGGATCCATGTGAGGTACAGTGATGGTTTTAGCTTTGTTAGAAAGAGATGTCCTATAGGATGTCTGATTTTTATTTTTTACATTAGTCATAGGATAACCCCTTTAACTATGTTACTATATGGGTAAAGCCTATTACAATTATATGGTACCCTACTTGTGGATGACGCAGAGACTCACACGGACTCAACAAAGTTTAACTTGAACAATGTGTAGATTAAGGAAACTAGCATATTGTTACAGTCTCTAACAAAAGGGCCCAAACGTTATGGTTACATATACTTAGACATGAGACAAAGAGCTTGGGAGTTAGCTAGACAAGGGTGGTTACGTGTGCCGACAATCCTCATCTGGAAACCCATCGTAGATACTGAAACAAAAATATAGCAAATCACAAAAACATTTTACAATCATTCTTTTATTTTTGATTGTTCCATTAACATCAAGATGTTAAATTTCCTCCAATGTCCCTAATCTTACCATGTTTTGTCTATAGTAGTGCTTCTCAAACTGTGAGGTGACCCCTCACATAGACTATGTAATGTGAGGTCCAATCTATACTATGTTCTGAGGCTCCAGCAAAAAAAGTTTGAGAAGTCCTGAACTAGATTTCTATAAAATATAAGGGTACTCTCTCTTAATGTGTATGTACTTCTGTATATTTAACACTCCGGAGGCCCCTATCTCTTCTCTTTTCAGTGCCACTATATAAAATGTGTGAAATGATTGGTGTTGCATGCTTCTAAATGTCATGGTGGGTGAGGGTAGCCCATGCATGTGGTTATATTAATGATGAAAATGGATTACAAATGTACAAACAGGCCTAAGCAGAATGCTAGGAATTTCGTTGTGGCTTTTCTCTTAACAAGAAGATAGCCTCCAGACAAAAAGCATTTCACTTAGATCAAAGTTTTCAAAGCCAGTATTGTACTTACCCTAAAGATGTTGGAAGGTTGCCTTCACATCATTTTATGAAATTTACTCACACGATGTACATACACAAACAGTATGGAGATTATAAGCACATTCTTTGCAAGTTATTCCATCTTTCCAAAATGATATTAATGGAAACAAAACTTGATTCCACTTGAATTTAATTGAATTTGACAGCTGATTTGAGACTAATATTCTAGCAGGAACTCTGTTACAGCACCAGGCCAATAATTGTCCCACAAAATACAGTATAAATAATTTAATGTTTAAAGCTTCATGAGGGCTCATGAATATGGCTACATTATATCTCTACACAGTCCACCTATTGTACATAAGGGTACTTTTACACTAGCGTTAAAGTTTTCCGGTGTTGAGTTCCGTCCTAGGGGCTCAATACCGGAAAAAGACTGATCAGTTTTATCCTAAATTCCTAATGCATTCTGAATGGAGAGCAATTCGTTCAGTATGCATCAGGATGTCTTCAGTTCAGTCACTGTACGGTTTTCGGACGGAGAAAATACCGCAGCATGCTGCAGTATTTTCTCCGTCCAAAATTCCAGAACACTTGCTGGAATGCTGGATCCGGCATTATTTTCCATTGAAATGCATTCATGCCGGATCCGGCACCAAGTGTTCCGGAAAAAATTAACCGGTTTTCCGGTCTGCGCATGTGCAGACCTTAAAAATGTGAACAAAATAAACACCTGATCCATTTTTCCGGATGACACCTGAAAGACGGATCAGGTATTTCAATGCATTTGTCAGACTGATCAGGATCCTGATCAGTTTGCAGATGACATGCGTTTGCATACAGTTTTCCTGATCAGGTAGGCAGTTCAGGCAATGGAACTGTCTGCCGGAATCCAACACCGCAAGTGTGAAAGTACCCTAACTGTACATATAGACTTCTGTAGGGCCGTACTGTAACTGTATATTCTTCTAATGTCAAAAATTTTGAGTTATCACTTATACTGTACACAATGCAACAATGTCAACATTTTAATTGACATGCTGTTATAGTACTATGTGCTGGTTAGTTTTAAATATCTGGGTTTACACGTACAGCTTTACTAAATCTGTCTAAAGAAAAGCTTATTATTAAAGATTACATTAACTTATTGTTTACAAAGAAATGTTTTTGGAAATATTGTGTAAATCATTTTTTTTCTTCACAGATTCCTTGCTTCCGGTAACTCATTTGCTTCAATGCATTTCAAGTATCTGCTGGGAATCTCAACCATTTCTGGGATCGTCTGTCACACATGTCAACTTATCTGGCAGCGACTCAGAGAAGCGTTAATGACTCAACCCAAAGCAGAAGAAGGGTTTTTATCAATCAATGCAGTTTCCAATCTGCTTAGGGACATTGGATGGCAAACACATACATGTTATACATGTTAAGAAGCTGCCTCACTCAGGGTCAAGTTTTAACCAATATTTTTCTGTACTGCTGATGGTCTTGGTTCACAGTAATTACAGATTTATTATTGTTGATAACGGGGCCTATGGAAGCACAGCTGACGCCCGCATCTTCTGTTCTTCTAGAATGGGTGAACAGCTTTGTGCCAACCAACTCGCTTTGCCAGAGCCTAAGCGACTGTCAAGTCCTTCTGCTTCACCCACTCCATTTGTAATCATGGCAGATGAAGGCTTTGCAAATGAGTCCGGAAAATGCCACCCTGGTGAGACAGGCATGTGGGATTTTACACAACTTAACTAGCATTCATGATGCACCCTCTGAACCTGAAGTGGACCATTTTCTGACAACTTCATCTGTTGGACTGGACCAAAATCTTCATGGAAGACCTGGAATGGCTGGACTTGCAGTTTGGGAACTCTATGCAGATTACTTAATTTGTTCGGAGGGAGCATTATTATGGTAGTTGGACAGAATTCGTGGCAGTCGTTGGTCTAAAACGCCAGTCTTAATAAATGACCCCCAAAATATTTAAAATACATTTAATAAATGAAAAATATTTTAATATATTATTTTCCATTTAAAAAAATTATAAAAATTTTGTTAAATGATAGATTTAAAATACATTTTTTTCCTTGTAATATAGAAAAATATTTTAACATTTCAGCTTTTGTAAAAAAAAGTTTTAAAAAATTGGAAAATTTAATGGGCTCACAGTATTATTGTTTCAGAGCATCAATTAACAATGAAGACCAACAATGCAGTGCAATCAATAGGTTAAATGAAATGCAGCAGTGGGCCATTAGGCTGCAATGTTCAAGACACCATCATGACCGTAACGCAATCACAACCCGACTACTCCATTTAGCTGTACCCTATAGGATGATATTGAAAAAATGTATAATGTTTGTTAGTGTAGCATATGTGCAGTTATTTACTTTTAAATTCAAAATAGAATTCATAAACTTTATTATTGTTTAAATATTTTCAAAAAATGAAAGAACTAAAAATAAAATTATGGTCTAAGCTCAAATATAGGATTAAGAAATTGCAGATGAGTGGTTTCCTCCTTCATCTCCACTTTTCCCTTTACGGACATGCTCGTCCCTCCAAAATTGGTGTAGGCAGCAGTGCCAGCGTGTTTTCAAAGCTTTGTCTGTTGAAAATTATTAATATAACATTTTTATATGTTAAATTAAAAAATGTAATGAACTGTATGAAATAATTGTAAACAAATAAATAAAAAATATATGAAACTTAAAAGTTTTCAAACACCTTGCATTGCACATCGCACACGCTAGACACATTGCACACAAGTTTAAATTCCACATGTCTTTCACATAATTAACTTTTATGCACTTATCAAGTTTTTATGGACTTTGTTGTCTCCATTCTCCCTCTCGGTCTCCATCAATTGCTGCACAACCTCCTCCCACAATAGATCCTTTCGGATACGGTCGTGGTAGAGGTCTATTCGGGTGTCCCACAACTCTGGTCTTTCTTGAATCATAGCAATCATTCTGTCCAGAGCAAAAGACATGGGGGGAGATTTATCAAATTGGTGCAAAGGAGAACTGGCTTAGTTGCCCATAGCAACCAATCAGATTCCATCTTTCATTTTTCACAGCTCCCTTGGAAAATGAAAGTTGGAATCTGATTGGTTGCTATGGGCAACTAAGCCAGTTTTACTTAACACCAGTTGATAAATCTCCCCCATGATGTCTACACTTTCAAGTCTAAAACCAGACAGTCTGATTTGTATTAGTTGAAAAAGTAACAAGTGTTATTTAGGGCTGGGCCTTAGAATTTGCAGAAAATAATCCACAAAATGCGGATTGCATAAGGAAACACATCCGTGTGCAATCCACATTTTTTCAGAACCTTAGGCCTCATGCACACGACCGTTGTTTGTTTCTGCTTCTGTTCCATTTTTTTTTCACGGATAGGATGCTTCCCCATTCATTTCAATGGGTCCGTCAAAAAATGCGGATGGTCAACCGTTTTTGTTCCGCATCCGTGGTCCGTGTTTACATTCCGTCAAAAAAATAGAGCATGTCCTATTTTTTTACAGGGCCACCGAATGGAAGTACGGATGTGTGCTCTCCGCATCTTTTGCGGCCCCATTGAAATAAATGAGTCCGCATCTGTTGATTGCGGAACAGATACGGACTCAATTATACAGTCGTGTGATTGGGCCCTTAGAGATAGCAACAGGGAGGGGGCGGAGGTTGGTCATGGCAGATCAGGTTGTGGAAAAGTGGTAAGCATTCTCTAGAGGAGGACACAATACCTTAGAACACTGCATCCCTAAACTATCTATAGTCTATATGCTTGACAGTTACTTCACTAAATATGACGGCATAGTAGTCTTAGTGGTTGCAGTACCTTAACCACTTGATGACCGCCCATAGACTATGAACGTCCTATGGGCGGTTGTCTATCTCTGAATGGACGTTTTAGAACATCCATTCAGAGAAGGCATCTGCACACTAATCACAGGGCAGGGCAACCCAGAGAGAAGGGACAGTGGCCAAGTGTCCCTGCCTTCTAAATCGCCGCAGACACAGGGCGGCTAAAGAGAGGCTGATGGGGGCTGATATGAGGCTGCTGGGGGGCTGAAGAAAGGCTGCTGGGGGGCTGAGGAGTGGCACTGGGGGGCTCATGTGAGGCACTGGGGGGCTCATGTGAGGCACTGGGGGGCTGAAGAGGGGCATTGGGGGTAATATGAGGCACTAGGGGCTGATATGAGGCACTGGGGGGCTGATATGAGGCACCGGGGGACTGAAGAGGGGCCCTGGGGGTAATATGAGGCACTGGGGGGCTGGGATGAGGCACTGGGGGCTGAAGACAGGCTGCTGTGGGCTGAAGAGAGGCTGCTGGGGGCTGAAGAGAGGCTGCTGGGGGCTGATATGAGGCACTGGGGTCTCATATGAGGCTTCTGGGGGGCTGAAGAGAGGCTGCAGGGGGGCTGAAGAGAGGCTGCTGGGGGAGGCTGAAGAGAGGCTGCTGGGGGGGCTGAAGAGAGGCTGCTGGAGGGGCTGATATGAGGCACTGGGGGCTGAAGAGAGGCTGGTGAGGGGCTGAAGAGAGGCTGCTGAGGGGCTGAAGAGAGGCTGCTGAAGGGCTAAAAAGAGGCTGCTATGAGGTACTAGGGCTCTTATCTAAGGTCTGATTGGGGGTCATTCATATTGGGGTCTAATCTGAGGTCTTATTGGGGTCTTATTAAGATTGTGGGTCTTTTTGGGGCTGTCAGCTAAGGTCTGATTAACATGACCAGCGTCACATGACCGACAGACAGACTAGTCGAGCACCGAGTGATCAGCTCGGCACTCAAGGCAGACCTAGGAATAGGGAGCCTCCCCCCCTAGCCAAGCCGCCCTGGGAACGAGGCCAAACACAGACCCTCGCTCCTGAAGCTAAGCAGCAGGTCTGCGGCTGATTGGAGTCCGAGTGCGCCTTTGGCGCCCCGTGACAATAGACCTCAGTACCACATCTAGCACTAACATCTGAAATAAAAGAGTGTGTTGGGTAAGTGAGATGGGCTTCACACACACTTTAAAAAATGAGGTGCTGCTGATACCTATAAATCCCATGATGGAATTGGTTCGGTTGATGAGGCAACCATAGAAGAAGATATAACTTAGAAATATTTCTGGTAAATAGGCGTATGACCTATCAAACTATGATGATGGATCTGCAGGGCAAGTGCAGCAAAATCTTATTTTTAGAACACCTTCATGGCTAAAGAGAGTGATCGTGAGTAACGATGGGGGAATTGCTACTGTTTGCTATATTACTATATTAAATGACTGTTAAATACTCATATTCTACTCATATGTTCTTCTTCTGGGGATAAACACAGGATTTCAAGTGACTAATGTGGTAATTTAGAAAACCTCATGATGGAAAATTTGTTTAGTACTATGATTTAATGGATTAACTGCAAAGGGAATCTTTTTCAGTATTGTTAGGAAATGCAATTTCAGGCTGATAATAGGGTATCGGAACTTATTTTCTGGGTGATTTTCTGATTTCCCCTGGCTTTTTTGTTCTTTGCACAGAAATATAGAAAAAGAAAGACAACTTTCTGGTTTATCAGTTCATATAATACATAATAAAAAATATATATAATATCCGCCCTACTGTGAATTATAAGAATATTTAAAGACGCTACATAAAGTGAACATATAAAAGCATGAGGTTGCACAGTAGATTTCCAAGGAGACTTCAAATATTCCTAATTAGGGTTGAGCGAACTTGTATTTTAAGTTCGGCGTCCAAAGTTCGGGTTATCGAAGAATCCCCTTATGGATTCCGCTACCACAGACCATATTGGAATTTTGAATCCATAAGGGGATCCTTCGATGAACTGGAACCATGGACAACACTAAGGACCTGGGATGACGTCACCCACCGTCATGTGATCAGTGCAGGAGGCGTGGCTCAGTACTGGATTGGGTAAGAGGTGGTAAAGGGCCTGGTATAATGATCATGTGACATGAGGGGCGGAGCTCCTGTGCTTTGTGTGGAGGAGAAAAAGAAAGTAGAGCAGTGAAAGACGGTTGCGCAAACTTGTTTTTTTAAGTTCAGCGTTCGGGTTCATTGAAGAATCCCCTTATGGATTCCAAATTCCGTTATGGTCCATGGTAGCGGAATCCATAACGGGATTCTTCGATAACCCCAACCCGAACTTTGGACACCGAACTTAAAATACAAGTTCGCTCAACCCTATCCCTAATAATATGGTAGAGTACATTTTTTCTTACACTACACAACTGCTTTTTAAAGAACACATATGGGGTAATGCAAGTATACACTGGAGCTATAGCCTTAGGCTACATGCACACGACCGTTGGTGTTTTGCGGTCTGCAAACCGCGGATCCGCAAAACACGGAAGATGCTCCGCGTTCCATTCCGCAATTTGCGTAACGGAATGCAGCCCATTATAGAAATGCTTATTCTTGTCCGCAAAACGGACAAGAATAGGACATGCTATATTTTTTTTGCGGGGGCACAGAACGGAGCAACGGATGCGGACAACGGAGTGCTGTCCGCATCTTTTGCGGCCCCATTGAAGTGAATGGGTCCGTGGCCGAGCCGCGAAATATGCGACTTGGATGAGGCCTAAACTGGGTGTAAGTGTATACAGTTGCAAGAAAAAGTATATGAACCCTTTGGAATGATATGGATTTCTGCACAAATTGGTCATAAAATGTGATCCGATCTTCATCTAAGTCACAACAATAGACAATCACAGTCTGCTTAAACTAATAACACACAAAGAATTAAATGTCACCATGTTTTTATTGAACACACCATGTAAACATTCACAGTGTAGGTGGAAAAAGTATGTGAACCCTTGGATTTAATAACTGGTTAAACCTCCTTTAGCAGCAATAACTTCAACCAAGCATTTCCTGTAGTTGTAGATCAGACGTGAACAACGGTCAGAAGTAATTCTTGACCATTCCTCTTTACAAAACTGTCAGTTCAGCAATATTCTTGGGATGTCTGGTGTGAATATCTTTCTTGAGGTCATGCCATAGCATCTCAATCGGGTTGAGGTCAGGACTCTGACTGGGCCACTCCAGAAGAGGTATTTTATTCTGTTTAAGCCATTCTGCTGTTGATTTACTTCTATGCTTTGGGTCCGATGCGGCAGTAGTAAGAAAATCGCTCTTTAATCCCCGGCTGGCGCGACTCTCTGCCCATGCTTGAAGTCAAGGGGGCAGCGGCCTTCTTGCTTCAAGTCGCGGTGACCACGCCCCCTTCCCAGCCCCTCTGCTTCGATTGACAGCACTTATGCGGCTGGCTTTATCTGTCCAGGCCCTGACACAGCAAAGCAGCCCCAAACCATGATTCCCCCACCACCATACTTCACAGTTGGGATGAGGTTTTGATGTTGGTGTGCTGGGCCTCTTTTTCTCCACACATAGTGTTGTGTGTTTCTTCCAAACAACTCAACTTTGGTTTCATCTGTCCACAGAATATTTTGCCAGTACTGTTGTGGAACATCCAGGTGCTCTTGTGGAAACTGTAAATGTGCAGCAATTTTTTTTTTGGGACAGCAGTGGCTTCCTCTGTGGTATCCTCCCATGAAATCCATTCTTCTTTTACGTATCGTAAATTCGTTAACAGGGATGTTAGCATATGCCAGAAACTTTTGTAAGTCTTTAGCTGACACTCTAGGTTTCTTCTTCACCTCATTGAGCAGTCTGCGCTATGCTCTTACAGTCATCTTCACAGGACGGCCACTCCTAGGGAGAGTAGCAGCAGTGCTAAACTTTCTCCATTTATAGACAATTTGTCTTACCACGGACTGATGAACAGCAAGGCTTTTGGAGATACTTTTATAACCCTTTCCAGCTTTATGCAAGTCAACAATTCTTAATCGTAGGTCTTCTGAGAGCCCTTTTGTGCGAGGCATCATTCACATCAGGCAATGCTTCTTGGGAAAAGCAAACCCAGAACTGGTGTGTGTTTTTTTATAGGGCAGGGAAGCTGTAACCAACACCTCCAATCTCATCTCATTGATTGGACTCCAGTTGGCTGACACCTCACTCCAATTAGCTCTTGAAGATGTCATTAGTCTAGGGGTTCACATAGGGTGCACTGTGAATGTTTACATGGTATGTTCAATTAAAACATGGTAACATTTTATTCTTTGTGTGTTATTAGTTTAAGCAGACTGTGATTGTCTATTGTTGTGACTTAGATGAAGATCAGATCACATTTTATGACCAATTTGTGCAGAAATCTATATCATTCCCAAGGGTTCACATACTTTTTCTTGGAACTGTATATGTAGATTGATGTGGGTGCTGCAATCCTAGTACTGCTTGTCCATACACTGCAAAATGCTCCAACACAATACAATATATACAAAAAAAGATTGGTCGTCACAGTGGCATGCTTAAGGTATTCAGCTCCCCTCCCCCAATCACATGAATGGGGCTTAGCTGCGATACCAAGCACAGCTGCTATCAAATGGACAGTGTTGTGCTTGGTGAGCAGAGAGAAGGCAAGAAAATTGAAATGCCAACACCCACAGCCCCCCCCCCTTTCCTTCGGGGGGCAAATTCTCAATCCAACCCCCTCCCCCAGCCCCACTGTTAGAGATATTTGGGTGAACATTACATACCTCACTACGAAACATACAGGAGAATACAGCACCAGATGCCTCTTAAATCCAGTGATGTCTCCTCTGAGGTAGACTTTCTCCTTCCTCATCTTCTCCAGAATGCCTTGATAAACTCTCTCAGCTGCATCTTATCTCTACAGAGTTTATCCCACAAACATCTTAAACTTCTCACTTTTCTATCTTTCTCCTACTGGTGCCACAACATTATCCTCCTGCTGCTACCCCTAATACTATGTCCGCTGTGCTCCCCAATGACCCCAAATACTATACTGCAGAAACAACAGTGCCATACAGTAAACCCCACTCCCATAGCAATAGGGCTCCCAGACCACCCTCAATAGTGCCCCTAAACTACCCCCATTAGCAGCCTCATTAATAAGGCCCTCCATATGGTGCTCAATAATAATGCACCCACAGCACCCATAATATTGATAGTAGAAATGAGGCCCCCTATAATGCCCCCAGTAGTAACAATTCCCCTCTATAAGGCACCCTTAAAGAGCCCACAGTAGTAATAAATCTCCCTATAGTGTCTTTAGTAGTTATAATGCCCCCTGTAGTAGCCCCAGTATTTATAAAGCCCCCTGCAGTGCTATCTGTAGTTCTAATTACCCCCTGTAGTGCCCCTGTATTATAATGCCCCCTGTAGTGCCCATATGTATAATTAATGCCCCCTCTGTATTGATAACAATTATAATGCCCCCCTCGGTATTGGTAGTATATATAATTACCCCCCACATAATTTTAGAATACTTAATATCCCCCTCTCTATTATTAGTATATATAATAGCCTTCCTCTGTATTTTTAGAATATATAATGGTCCCCTCTTGTATTATTATAATACATAATGTATAATATAATGTATAATATATTATTAAAATATATAATAGCCCCTCTTTATTATTATAATATATAACTCCCTCTGTATTATTAGTATACTGTATATAAACCCCCTTTATGTATTATTTATTATAATATATAATAGCCCCACTCTGTATTATTACAATATATAATGGCTCCCTCTGTGTGTATTATAATAATACAATGGCCTCTCACCTGTATTATTATAATACAGTGGTGCCTAACCATTTTTCGTCTGAGGGCCGCACTAGACTTGGTATAAATTTCGCGGGCTGGAACCAGGTACCTTTGCCAGAAAGAGATGCAATAGCTGTGAGGGGGCACATGTGAGCATTACTACTGTGAAGGAACAAATATCCGGGCATTTTTTCTGTGAAGAGGGCACATATCTGGTCATTATTACAGCGAGGGGACACTTGTGAGCATTACTACTGTGAGAGGGCACATATCTGGCATAAGTACTGTGAGGGGGCACGTGTGGGCATTACCACTGGAAGAGGGCACATATCTGGCATAACTACTGTGAAGAGAGCACATATCTGGCATAAGTACTGTGAGGGGGCACGTGTGGGCATTACCCCTGTGAAGAGGGCACATATAAGGGCATAACTACTGTGAGGGGGCACAAATCTGGACATAACTACTGTGAGGGGGCACATATCAGGGCATAACTACTGTGAGGAGGGCACATATCTGGGCATAACTACTGTGAGGGGGCACATATCTGGGCATAACTACTGTGAAGAGGGCACATATCTGGCATAACTACTGTGAGGGGGCACGTGTGAACATTACCCATGTGAAGAGCGCACGTATAAGGGCATAACTTCTGTGAGGGGGCACATATCTGGGCATAACTACTGTGAGGGGGCACATATCTGGGCATAACTACTGTGAGGGGGCACATATCAGGGCATAACTACTGTGAGGAGGGCACATATCAGGGCATAACTACTGTGAAGGGGCACATATCTAGGCATAACTACTGTGAAGAGGGCACATATCAGGGCATAACTACTGTGAGGAGGGCACATATCTGGGCATAACTACTGTGAAGAGGGCACATATCAGGAGATGACTACTGTGAAGAGGGTACATATCAGGGCATAACTACTATGAGGGGGCACGTGTGAGCATTACGGCTGTGAAGGGGGCATATATCTTCGCATTATTACTGTGAGGGGGCACGTGTGAACATTACAGCTGTGAAGAGGGCATATATCTGGCATAACTACTGTGAAAAGGGCACATATCTGGACATAACTACTGTGAGGGGGCACATATCAGGGCATAACTACTGTGAGGAGGGCACATATCAGGGCATAACTACTGTGAAGAGGGCACATATCAGGGTATGACTACTGTGAGGGGGCACATATCTGGGCATAACTACTGTGAAGAGGGCAAATATCAGGCCATGACTACTGTGAAGAGGGTACATATCAGGGCATAACTACTATGAGGGGGCACGTGTGAGCATTACTGCTGTGAAGGGGGCATATATCTGGGCATTATTACTGTGAGGGGGCACGTGTGAACATTACAGCTGTGAAGAGGGCACATATCTGGCGTAACTACTGTGAAGAGGGCACATATCTGGCGTAACTACTGTGAAGAGGGCACATATCTGGCGTAACTACTGTGAAGAGGGCACATATCAGGGCACAACTACTGCGAGGGGGCACGTGTGATTATGGCTGTGAAGAGGGCATATATCTGGGCATTATTGCTGTGATTGGGCATGTGATGTATACAGGTGTGTAATGTATGTAGTGCAGTATGTGATGATCACACACTGCACTACATACATTACACACATGTATACATCACATACTGCGCTGTCACCTTTTTCTACAGGACTACCTTGATGTCTGATCTTTAGGCTTCAGTCAGATCCTCCACCGCCATGCTTGCGCAGTGTGCCCGACACCACCAGGAGCTGGCCCCTCCTTCTCTCATCTCCCGCCAGCTTCTCCTACTGCAGGGCGCTCTATCGCTCCAGCTCCCACCCAATCTTACCAATAGCAAAGCTCCTTGCTGTCTGGAGCTTTGCTATTTGTTTATTGCAGACACAGGCAGCGTCGCTTTGCTGCCTGTGCCGTTCGCAGCGCGCCCTGCGCTGATAAAGTCCTGTTACTGTGCGGGCCGCATGATACCATGTCGCGGGCCGCATTTGGCCCGCGGGCCGTAGGTTGGGCATCACTGTTATAATATATAATAGCCCCCTCTTTATTATTATAATATATAATGGCCCCCTCTGTATTATTATAATATATAATGCCCCCTTTTTTATTATTATAATATATAATGGCGCTCCTGTGTTATTAGTAGATATAATTCCCCCTTGTTGTACTTATAATACCCTCCCTCTCCCCCCAGTTGGCCAAGTACTGACAGCTTTAGCATGGATACAAAAAAAAACAACTGTGTTCTGCTCTCTGTCGCAGTCTCTGTCCTGACCCAGTGGCAGACTCCCCCCCCCCTTGGCACGCCACTGGTTGGTCAGCAGATTTGTGCCTCTGAAACTGTGTTGGTCATATGTGCCTGCATTGCAAATGAGCCTCTGGGAGCAATGCAGGCATTGCCATTACAACTAGAGGCTCTAATTGACAGGGCCAGATGTAATGATGTTTACACTGCCTGTTCTTGTTAATCAGAGTGCAAAGGGCATAGCGGAGCCTCCGTTGTCCGTAGAGGCTCATTTGCACATATTAAAACTTCATTTTTCTCAGCAATGCGGATACATATTAACATGGGACCAACACAGAGGCCTTCTGCTTTCTGCAATTTCAAAAGTGCAAATCTGCTGTCAGATGCCCTTTGAGCGTATTAGATGGGTGTTCCAACTTAACACTTGTTATAATTTGATATCAGTCTTTCACATCACTAAAAATCTTGAAAGAGTACAATAGTAAAACATGTTGGACCAAAACAATAAGCTATAATTAAAGGAAATCCTAGATAATATGACAATTTTTAATTTATCATACATTTTTGAATCTATAAAATTTAACAGAATATAATTTCCCAGAAGTGCCTGACCTGGGTAAAAATGACTACATGGGTCATAAAATTTTCCAGAAGAAGATAAAAGAACTGCAAGTGTATCCAGCTTTAGGTAAGGTCACTATTACAGTAGGCCGGTCAAAAATTCATATATGGAGGTAAAATAAAAAACAAAATAATCCCTGTATGGCATAAGTGTCTGCCTGGTAGTGGTAGTTTGATAATGTGGAGATGACAGTATTATATAAATGTTGTTGCAGAAAAAATCCTAACAAGAATATTTGGTAATTTATCCATAAACCGAGTACAATTCAATAGTGAAGCAGAACCTGGAACCTGAAAGTTCTAGAATTAAGAGTGGGCCTCTTCAGCAGCAATGTGGAAGACATTGTAGTATGTATTTGGCTGCTATTATTTCTCTTGATAAAGGTGGTGCAACCTAATATTAAAAAGGTTATTCATGATTTTACTATTGATGGCCTATCCTCAAGACAGGCCATCTGTGCTGCCCCAGCTAATAGCTTTCATTTAGAACAAATTTATTTGTATTCTGTATTATATCTATCAACTATACTTAGTGTAATATGCTGTCATCTAGTGGCCTATGTTATAATTGTTGTTATAAGTAGAGATGAGCGAACTTTAAAAAAAAGTTCGGCGTTCGGGTTCGAAGGACCTGGGGTGACGTCACCATCATGTGATCAGTGCAGGGGGCGTGGCTCAGCACGGGATCAAATCCAGTGCTGAGCCACGCCCCCTGCACTGATCACATGACGGTGACTTCACCCCAGGTCCTTCGGCTGTTCAACAGTTCGGGTTCGTGGAAGCCGCCCCTTATGGATTCCATATGCCTCGATAGTGGAATCCATAACGGGATGCGCGACTTACCACAACCCGAACGCCGAACTTTTTTTTTGAAGTTCGCTCATCTCTAGTTATAAGTTATTGATGCTGTCATTTCCAAATTCATCATTCTGTAACTCCCCCTGTTCTATGACCTCATATCCTGTTTCCTACAGTATTTTCCTGTTTGTCAGACATGCATCACAGAACTGGAGATAGGATTTTCCTTTGACCTCTATCATAATTTCTCAATTTACAATAAATAAATTACGTAAAGGGAGATCCATTGCATGTTACCTGACTGTAATTCTATATGCAACTGGTGTCGCTAGGGGAATCATTATATCGAGTTCACTATCTTTCATTGCTTGTACAAGATATTGCCACTCACACTCATCAGAGACTTACATGCACATCGTTGGCAAAATACCATCAATTTCTGATAAATGGAGGTCTTACACTCCGCTCCCCACCAATCAATAGTTTCAGTATCTCTCTGGTGCCAAAATTACACAGCTCTGTCCACTGTGTAGTTACTACAGCGCTGTTCTGATTGAAGTGAATAATAGCAGCAGTACCCAGCTCTATTTATTACACAATAGATAGAGCTGTGCAGTTCTGGCACCAACTTCTGGCACCAGAGCTATCCTGAAACAGATGATTGGTGGGATTTGATACCTCACCAATCAGATATTGATGGCCTATTCTGAAGATAATAGTAAAATCCTGGAAAATCCCTGCAAGGTGGTAATATTTTATGGTTTGCATCAGAAAGGAGGCCCCATTTTAATGTATGCTATAGAGTCTACGTTCCTCTATGCAAGTCTTAATTTCTACAAACACTTTATGTAGCCTTTGTTTCTATATCCATTGTTTTGTGCCTAGACACCATATAACAGTCAAAAAAGACTTCATTCGATAAGTAGTGTAAATATTTTTCTTGTTGACATATAAAAGAGGTTACAAAGAAATGCACAAAAGAATCAGCTGAATACTAGTGTACAGTATTTATAAAACAAATAGTTTATGTTTAGGTTGCATAATGTTTAACATTTATTGCATTCTCCACACAGCAGAGAAATGAAGTGCATAATGATACATGCTGTGTTAACTGCTAAACAATATATGACCTGTTTCTTTGCTGTCACTTCCGGCAGTCAGCATCAGCGCTACACAGGCAAAGTTTAATAACCACAATGTTACTGGTTCCTGCCATGTACTTCAAGTGTTTTTCTGTTTTATGGGAGCAAGATACTGATGACATGTCCTCAGGATAGGTCATAAATATTTGATAAGTGTGGCTCCAAAACCGTGCACCCCTGCTAATCAGCTATTTAAAGAGGCCAGTGAGCCCTGCGGCTTCTTCCTAAGCCAGTGACATCACGTACATTGGTCAAATCACCTATTTGCAGCTCTGTTCCATTAAAATGAATGGGCCTAGGCTGCAATATCAAGTACAGCAGGGGTCTCAAACTCGTGGCCCATTTGCGGCCCTCAGTACAATATTTTGTGGCCCGCACCAATGGCCGGCCTGCGCAAAAATGAATGAATGAAAAAAAATCATCTGACTTACTGCAGTACTGCTGCAGCGCCACGCCACCCGCCCAGCCTGCGAGTACCGTCATGGCAACACACGGTCACATGGGCTCAGGGCAGGCCACGGGGGTGTGACAGAGTGAGTGAGCAGCGCCGCGGCGGCGGGAAGCAGCCAGAGCAGAGGGACTATCAGAGGCGAGCAGTCTGACACAGCCACAGCGGTTAGAAAAAGATTGAAGAGTCGCAGGCAGCCGGCAGGAGAGTCAGGACAGGTCAATTTGTGTTATGTAAGGGTAGCGAGTGTGGTGTGAGTGACAACACAACATGGATCGCATGGAGGGGAGAAATATGATAACATGGATGGGGGAGAAATGTGACAACATGGAGGGAGCCAGAGGGGGAGAAATGTGACAACATGGAGGGAGCCAGAGGGGGAGAAATGTGACAACATGGAAGGAGCCAGAGGGGAAGAAATGTGACCACATGGAGGGAGCCAGAGGGGGAGAAATGTGACCACATAGAGGGAGCCAGAGGGGGAAAAATGTGACCACATGTAGGGAGCCAGAGGGGGAGAAATGTGACAACATGGAGGGAGCCAGAGGGGGAGAAATGTGACAACATGGAGGGAGCCAGAGGGGGAGAAATGTGACAACATGGAGGGAGCCAGAGGGGGAGAAATGTGACAACATGGAGGGAGCCAGAGGGGAGAAATGTGACAACATGGAGGGAGCCAGAGGGGGAGAAATGTGACAACATGGAGGGAGCCAGAGGAGGAGAAATGTGACCACATGGAGGGAGCCAGAGGGGAGAAATGTGACAACATGGAGGGAGCCAGAGGGGAGAAATGTGACAACATGGAAGGAGCCAGAGGGGGAGAAATGTGACAACATGGAGGGAGCCAGAGGGGGAGAAATGTGACCACATGGAGGGAGCCAGAGGGGGAGAAATGTGACCACATGGAGGGAGCCAGAGGGGGAGAAATGTGACAACATGGAGGGAGCCAGAGGGGGAGAAATGTGACAACATGGAGGGAGCCAGAGGGGGAGAAATGTGACAACATGGAGGGAGCCAGAGGGGGAGAAATGTGACCACATGGAGGGAGCCAGAGGGGGAGAAATGTGACAACATGGAGGGAGCCAGAGGGGGAGAAATGTGACAACATGGAGGGAGCCAGAGGGGGAGAAATGTGACAACATGGAGGGAGCCAGAGGGGGAACTTCACTCAATGTTCTATTCATGTTCGGGGCACTTCATGTTCAGAAGAAATAATTAAAACTGTTAATAATGACATTTGAGGACTTTTTTTTGTGAAATCCCTTATGCGGCCCAGCCTCACCCAGACTTTGCCTCCTGCGGTCCCCAGGTAAATTGAGTTTGAGACCCCTGAAGTACAGGAACTATACAATGCACACACATTGTACTTGGTACTTTGTGAAGGGTCTGTAGCGCTCCCCTGAGTGCTGCAGCCTCCTCCAATGGCTGATTGGTGAGAGTACTGGGAGTTGGACCCCCTGATCAGGTACTGATGCCTTTTGCTGAGGACAGGTCATCAGTATTTTACTGCCGGAAAACGACTTTAAGTCTACACTAGCATGGCCTCAAGAGTGACAGCTGGACTATGGGCCAGTCAGTGGTAAAAGGGACATTCAAGGTAACAAAAACCAAGCATGTGCTTCGGGCCTATACATCAGAAGTTGAGGTTAGTTGATAATCTGACATATTTAATAAAACTGGTTGTGCCAAATTAGAAACATATCCTATATATACAGAGGATGGGGGATAAATATCTGATTGGTATGGTTCTGACTGCTGGGACCCCACCTATCACAAGAACAGGGGTCCCATATGCCTGTATGAATGGAGAAGCAAGTTGCACATGTCTGCTGCTGCTCCATTCATTCTCTATAGGGCTGCCATAAGGTATATTCCTTTCTTTATCCATATATATCTTGCCTCAAATAGGAATACATTTTATCAGGTTTTTCTACATTTCTTGAATGGAACCATTTGTGGCAATAAAGTTACAGATACAACATAAGATCAAGACACAGCTGTGTGAACAAGGCCTGAGACTGAGAAAACGTTTTTAAAGGAATATTCTGCTATTGGTATGTAGAAGTAAATGGAGCTGAGCACAAATGGTGCTAAATTTGCTAAGTAAGATGCTCATCAGAGTGGCTAAAGCTAAGTGAAGACAGCATTTGTATGCCTCTCCATATACAGTACCTACAGACTTACATACAGATCAATGGACAGAGCTGAATCTGATTTATCTATATTGTACCAAGGACATGTTCTGGTGCAATCTAAAAACTCACATTAATCTGACTTATAGTATGCCAGGCCTTATCACCTACACATATCCACATTTGTAAGGCAATATTCTGTCAGACATAGTTCAATAAATTAAAAATGAAAAGAGGACACAACCCAACACATGAAGGCTTTCATGCATAAAAAGTTTTTGTTTAGTTTTTTTTTACAAAAAGAGTGCTAGAGTTGGCCACAAGAACCAATTAGATTATCTTTCTCTTTTTCAAATTCTTAATATGATAGAAGTGATCTGATTGGCTGCTATGAAAACCACTGACAATTTAGTTTTTATGCATGCAGGCCAAGGTGCCTTAGGAGCGTCAATAAAAATACAGAATACGTCTCTGAGACCTCTTCTCAAGCTTTACATCTCTGAAACATTAGACCCCAGAATGTCCTTTTCAGCACAAATGAAAAATTGAAATAACATTGTCCCAAAATGTATCCCTACACGCTGAAAGTGAATCTCACATTAATACACTACTGCTGATATGAATTTAATACTGCTTTAGTCATTGACTCATTACAACAGGCTCACCTTATTTGTCATACCATACAATGATGGATGAATTTTATAGATAATTTGCTCTTCCTTCTTGAAATGTATAATTTATGTAGCTGTAAACACCTTTCTCAAATCTGTTTTGGTGACAGTAGATTGACTGCAGTGATTTATTTTTTTACTGAGCACTATGTAACCCATGCACGGGCAATGTGGCAGGGTTTGTGTAAACTGTTCAAAATTACTTAAAGACTATTGACGCCTTTGGAAGCAGTTTATTTTTAATTATTGCATTCTACCGATTTGGGGTTAAAAAGCTTTTACATTTTTTTCAGTTAGTCTTTCTTGAAAATTGTCAACAGTTTTTCCTCTAGGTCTATCTGTAGCCCTTATCTCTGAACTATTAAGAGCTCATAAACACTCATTATAGCTATACTCTTCAGTTTAAGAAATGAATAAGATTGTTTATGGCCCCTTGCAGACGAGCGTTCCTCACGCAGCGAGTCCGCAACGGAGCTCCCGGCCTGACCTCCCAGCACTGCCAGGGATCACATAGCATTATATTGATTTATGATGCTATGTAACCCTTACAGTTCTGGAATGTATTGGATAACACTGACATAATGCTGCCAGTGTTATCCAATACATTCCAGAACTGTAAGGGTTACATAGCATCATAAATCAATATAATGCTATGCGACCCCGGCAGTGCTGGGAGGTCAGGCCGGGAGCTCCGTTGCGGACTCGCTGCGTGAGGAACGCTCGTCTGCAAGGGGCCTATTAGTTATCAGGAGTTCAGAGATAAGGGCTACAGACCGAGCTAACAGACTCAATGTGAAGCAGAGAGCCTGTTAGTCTGCAAATACATTTCAAGTGAAAGCTGTAAAGGAAAAACTGTTGAAAGTTTTTAATAAAGACCAACTGAAAAAATTATTTTAAACCCAAAATGAGTAAAATGCAATAATAAACAAAATGGCCCCAAAGACGTCCAAAAGCCTTTAAAATGTTCAAAGTGGAAATCATTAGATTGGTGATAAGGTGACTCTTCAGTTCCCCTGAATTAAAACCAGAAAAACTATAATAGTGAAATCCCATTTAATAAGAAGGATGTTTACATGTATACACTAGTGGGGTCCTAGATGTCCTATGTACTTATCCTGTATTCAATTATCAATTCATACTGACATAATCAGCATGGCCAGTTCCACAAATCTGATATATTATGAAAATTTTATCTAATAAACAAGAAAAAATATATGAAAAACATTCACTTTAAACAGTTTAAATCCATGGCTAACAGTGATTGCTATTTACTCCCAAGGCAACATATAAGCTTTAATACATTATGCTGTGGCAAATTTGGCCCCTGTGCAATAACATTGACTTTTAAATGGGTCCAGCCCTTAAAATATCATACAAGGTAAAACTAAAATATATTTCTATATAAATCCCAAGTTTTTGTAACTTCAGCAAATTCAGTGCATACAGATAACAGCATGGTGGATAAATAGTGATCATAGAAATTTGGAAACACTTAGGCCTTTTTCACACGGGCGTCCCGGATTTCCTCCGGATGCGTCCCGGGTGCATTGTGGGAAACCCACACGAGTACGCACACAATTTCAGTCAGTTTCAACTGCGATTGTGTTTAATTCTTCAGTTTTTTCTGCGTGAGTGCAATGCCTTTTGCACGCGCGTGATAAAAAACTGAACGTGGTACCCAGACCCGAACCCGGACTTCTTCACTGAAGTTTGAGTTTGGGTTAGGTGTTGTGTAGATTTTATTATTTTCCCTTATAACATGGTTATAAGGGAAAATAATAGCATTCTTATTACAGAATGCTTACTAAAATGTTGATTGAGGGGTTAAAAAGTAAAAAAAAATGAACTTACCTCATCCACTTGATCGCGCAGCCGGCCTCGTCTTCTTTCTTCTTCTTTCAGGACCTGCCAAAGGACCTTTGATGACGTAATCATGCTCACTATGTGGTGAGCATGGTAACATCAGCACAAGTCCCGCTGAATGAAGATAGAAGGATCTTCTATCTTCATTCAGCATGACCTGCACTGACGTCACCGCGCTCACCACGTGATGAGCACGATTACATCATCAAAGGTCCTTTGGCAGGTCCTGAAAGAAGAAGAAAGAAAACGAGGCTGGCTGTGCGATCAAGTGGATGAGGTGAGTAATTTTATTTATTTTTTTAACCCCTCAATCAACATTTCAGTAAGCATTCTGTATTAAGAATATAAACCATGTTATAAGGGAAAATAATACAGTGATTAGGGGTTGCTCATCCCTATCATCTCCTAGCAACCATGCGTGAAAACCCCATCGCAGCCGCACTTGCTTGTGGATGCTTGCGATTTTCACGCATCCCCATTCATTTCTATGGGACCTGCGCTGCGTGAAAAATGCAGAATAAGGCCTCATGCACACGACCGTATGTGTATTGCGGTCCGCAAACCGCGGATCCGCAAAACACGGAAGCTGCTCCACGTACTGTTCTGCAATTTGCGGAACGGAATGCGGCCCATTGTAGAAATGCCTATTCTTGTCCGCAAAATGGACAAGAATGGGACATTCTCTATTTTTTTTGTGGGGCCACGGAAAGGAGGAACGGATGCGAACAGCACACGGAATGAGGCCCCATTGAAGTGAATGGGTCCGCACCCAAGCCGCAAAATATGCGGCTCGGATGCGGACCAAAACCATGGTCGTGTGCATGAGGCCTATAGAACATGCTGCGATTTTCACGCAATGCACAAGTGATGCGTGAAAATCACTGCTCATCTGCACAGCCCCATTGAAGTGAATGGGTCCGGTTTCAGTGCAGGTGCAATGCGTGACGCGTGGAATACTCGCCCGTGTGAAAGGGGCCTTAGGGTCCAGACTATAGAATACTTTTTTGTTAGCAAGCTGTTTTTTTTCTTGTTTTTAGACATGTCAGCCTAACATACTTCAGTTAGGACTCGTTCACACGACTGTATGGTTTTGTGGTCCGTTTTTAACGGATCTGTTTTTGGTTTCAGTAGTGTTTCCATTTCTGTTCCGCTTCCATTCTTGTATGGTTTCCGTTTGTGATTCGTTTTTTGTGGATCGCGAACGGAAACGGAAGCATATAATAATGACTTAACAGTAAGTACAGTGAAAAATTGGGCTGGGCATAAAATTTTCAATAGATGCTTCCGCGAAAACGGAACGGATACAGAAGACATACGGATGCATTCCGGATGCATTCTGTTTTTTTAACAGACCCATTGACTTGAATGGAGCAACGGAATGTGATTTGCGGGCAATAATAGGACATGACTTAAAATGTAGCAGAACGGAAATACGGAAACAGAATGCATATGAAGTACATTCCGTTTTTTTTATGGACCCGGCAACGGAATGTGATTTGCGGGCAATAATAGGACATGACTTAAAATGTAGCAGAACGGAAATACGGAAACAGAATGCATATGAAGTACATTCCATTTTTTTTGCGGACCCGTTGAAATAAATGGTTCTGAACACGGATGGTATACTAAACGCAAAAAACAGTCCGTATACGGAACGCAAAAAAACGTTCGTGTGAACAAGCCCTTAGGCATATTTTCTTTAATGAACATGGTGAAGAATTATATTATATAAATCATGTCTAAACTCATGAACAGCAGGACAACCCTGACTTTCCATTTGGATGAAAACATTCAAAGCACGTACGGCTTGAAATGACGGTGAAAAGGTAGGGGCACATGAGGTTGTCTCACCTAGTATATATCTAAAAGTGAGGCCTATCACAGGTTCAATTCAATGTTTCAATACAACCGAGGTGTTACAATGTAAGTGAGATCCAAATTCTAGAAGCAACATATAGTGTTAGATTGTTACGTATTCTCTAAATCCACAGGTCATCTGCATATATCAGACATTATATTTTAAATTTACTAAGGACACTGTTCCTGCACATGACTGTTTTTTTTTTACATAAGTCCACTTAAATAGCACAAGTTAAAAGGCCCCTACTTCAGTCCCCCAGGGCCGATATGGCTTGCTATTTCCACTTGCTTGCCGAGGACTAGAAGTTGCTGACAAGGGAGATGTTACGGCTGTTGCAGAAGCTGCCATTGCTGCTGCTGCCCCTGGTGGAAGTAAAGGGAATGTTCCAGCAAATGACAGTGGAAAGCTGTGTGCAGCAGCAGCTGCTGCGGCATGTACTGTAGCTGAAAGCGAGAGCAAAGAGGTAGAGAGAGGAGGGACACCTGAAGCTACACTGCCCACAGAAGGCACTCTTAGAGCAGCATCAGCATGAGCAAATGTAGCCGTGAGAAGGGCAGAACCATGTTGGGGTGGTAACTCTGTATTTGTGGAAAGTCTGCAAGGCATGTTCTCAGAGGAAGGGAGTCCATTTTGTTGTAGCAAAGAAGCAGGAAGTTGATGGAAAGTTGCTGCCCAGTGGTGTGGATGCAGGGAATGCTGGTGCTGGGTCATTGACGTCATGGCTACTGCTTCCCTCTGTGAGGCACATGTGCTAAGATGAGAGACTAGTCGAACTCGGAGAGGATCTGATGTGTCCAGGCCTTCAAAAGAACTAAGATACCTTGCTACTTCCGTTAAACACTCTCGGAAACCAATGCTCATGAAATCCATAGCCAAGGCATGGGCATCAAAATAACCTTTGGAAAAAGAACAGAAATAATGGTCATTTATGTAGACTTGTCTGATTAAAAAGAACTATTTCCAAATTTCTATTAATCAATTCTGATTAAACATATAAGCCCATTGGTTTCTATGGCAATATGTAATGCCGCATCTCCCTTGTAGTGGCAGTACAGGGTATTTAAGCACTTGCTGACAGGTTCCAGAGGTTGGACAGTCTGTGTTTAGCTTCTTTTTTTTTTTTTTACTAAAAAGAGGTTGTTCAAAGAGGACAATCCCTTTTATGTCTATCCCCTTTATGAGCCTGCTAAAGCGTTCACCTGATTCTTGACTCTTGTTGCTTTGGGGAGCCACTGATTGCCCAGAATGACTTCTCCCCTACTTGAACATATGTGTTTAATACATAGGAAACTTTCCTTGTCATAGTTTCACATTCCTGTATGCCATGGCTAGTCAGGTTGCAAAAATGTGAGATCTGTATCAGCGATGAGTAAATAATTTCTAAACTAATAGGATTTGTTATGATTTATATAAAAATGTGTCCGCCTAACTAATCTGAAGTTTTGGCAATTAGACAAATCACGTCTAAGTCAATGTGAAAATTAGCAGGTGAATGGGCACCATTTACAGGTCTTATAATAAAATGTCTGGTAAACAGAAGTTTGGCAAACCATGCCTCATAATCAGCGAATCAGAATGTGGGTAGCAGTGCAGACTGCAGTAGCAGCACCAGCTGTTCAGTCCCTAGTAGTATTAGAGGCCAGATTGGGGTGCTGAGGAGGTGACGTCTGAGGAGGTGGAGGCCGGTGGCCAGAGAGGCAACATACAGCTAGAACCTCCTAAAAATGGCCAGGGAGGAGGTCAAGATTAAACTAAGACGTGGATTGCCACCACGGCTCTACTGCAGCACATGAAGTGTGATCACCTGAATCAGTGGGGAAACATAAGTGGCCACCAGCTAGCACAACAAGAGTGTGTGCCCTCTCCTGGTCTCCTTTGTGGCAGCCAGGCCACATCTACATGTAGTACAGTGTCCTTGTCATCATTATCATCAGTTACTGCTTCTCCTGCCCAGATTATACCTCCTCCCACTTTGATGTCAGCCATCAATAACGGAATCTGTGGCCATGAAACAACTCTACATGCTCAGCAATCTCCCACTTGGCAAAGTTTCTGGCTGTACAGTGTCTGCCGTACCACTTAGTGGATTCTGTTACCTTTATGGAACTAATGGCATATGCTCAGCCTTGCTGGAAGATACCTAGCTGGGACTATTTCTCCCAAAAAAGCCATTCTTTGCCTTGTTCTGTCACATGGGGGAGAATATGGGTCGCTCCTTGGAGCAGCTGTTATAGGCAGGGACAGTATATGTCTTTCATGGCCCACCAGGGCAATGTTTTTCACGGTAGTGGCGAGGCAGTACCACAGCAACAAGGCCAGGTCCTACTGATATCTCCACATTTGTGTTCTCAAACAAGGCACTTATTTTCTCCTTCATTTCCTCCCCCACAGACATCCTCCTGTCCCCAACAGAAGCAGGGTAAAATATTGCTCCCACTCCCTCCTATTCCTTATCTACTCCATGTTGTGCTTCAACTACTGGAGCTACTATTGCTGCCAGCTATTGCCCGTACACAACTTACCCTAGGAAGCATTTTTCTAGGCTTGTTCAACTTTAGAAGAAGCTCTGTCTCTTCTGACAATTAACACTTGTGTGTGTACAAATACAGGCAGGCAATCTGCCTATTAACGCATAATTTTGGGCCGCTTGTGAAGAACAAGCCACTGTTACTTATGACATTATGTGTGTGTGTATAAACAGGAGCAGGTATTTACCCACATTAAGGTATAATTTTTGGATGCTTTGTCCCAACAAGCCACTGTTTTTTCCCATAACACTGTGTGTTTAAACACTGTCTGCAACATCACCATTTTTGGAAGGTTTATAATATGAAAATGCAAAACACATGCAACTGGGCAGTTTGTTTTTAAACATGATGTTTGTTAACACCATCAACCATGTGTTTACCCAAGACTATATATGTCAAAGTCACTCTGACATTATTTGCTATTATTTATTATTTATTATGTTAAAGAGCTTAAAGAGGGGGAAGCAAAATAAAAAAGATAATGAAAAAAATATAAACAAATCTGCCCTAGGAGACCTTAGAGTGTCATATACCAATTTGCAGGTCAACTGGAGTATATTTGATTTGTGTAGAATCAATTTGGAGACCAATCAGTTTTTTGGAAAGATTTGAGAAACTGAACACAAAACAAATTTTAAGAAGTTCCCTCATCTCTAATCTATATGTAATGTACTGTGCATTTCCAGAATATAAATGTAATATATTGAGTCGGATTGAACAAATGCTGGTAAAATCAGCTGTAGTTATCAGTCTGATGGTCCCACTTTGTAAGTATACAACTCTTAGGCAAGGGCAAAAAGGTATATTCCTACAAGTCCTGTTACTAAATGACCCTTTCAAACTGCACAGGCATATGTACTATGTTACACTGACTGGGCATAGTACTTAAGCCATCTACATTGGTTATAACAAAATCACAAGCCAGGAAAAATGGAAAAAAAATAACCTCGTCTTGTCCAACTGCAAGTCAGGTCAATTAACATGATATGGGAATGAGAGTAGGCTATTGTGTTATGGAAGAGCGCTGTGCTAATATAATGTATCATAGCGTCTGGTAACATAATACACTACTGTGCTTGAAATTAAATAATACAGCACAGAAAAAAATTAAGAACAGCAGTTCCCAAAACTCCTAGAAATGTATGGTGGTGCCTCTCGTCTTGTTTTGTGGGGTAGGGACATTCCAGGGAAGCTTTCCCATGGTAATTCTGATCCACAGCGTACCTCCCTGGCTTGCTACTAACCCACGCACACACAAAGATGAAAGGCTTTAAATGAAGGGAGCTCCCTCTCCTCTGTCTCTACCAGGCTGATATTTACTTGATTTTTGGACAGTTGGGGGATTTGAATATATGATCTGCTTAGTGCTATACTGCCGTATTCTATGACATATTTTGTCACTTAACTGCAAACTAAGAACATCTTTCTGTTGCATTCCTTCCTCTAAAAAAGTCTAATGGAAGCAATATACACGATAAGCACATGCACTCAGTCTCAACTCATGCTTTTCCTGAGCTTTACTTAGAAGCAGCTGACAATGTGTACAAGGAGTCAGGACCTTAGTGTATTATAATATAGTAAGCTAAAGAACACACATTATGTATAATATATAAAATATATTATATATACTGTATATCTAAATATAATACATATATATATATATATAATCAGTATTTTAAAAATTCAACACTTATATCCTTGTGAATCATCAAAAAATGTGGTGATAAGAAAGCAGGATGCGCTCATACCCATATGCAGTTGTGCATTTCTGTAGGGGAGCACATCCTGCACTTGTAGTCCGTTGCTAATGGCAATCACCAGCAAAAAATGCATACAATGGATGATGCCAGCAACGGACTACAAGTACCACAATGGACATCCTACATAAGATGAAATTTATGTGGATGTGGCAAGAATTCAGAACAAACACAGAACCAGAGATAGGTGCACGCTGCCGTCACACTAAACCCTCACACTGATGTTAAAAATTGAGAGTTAGTTCGACATATCCTACTAGGAGGACGTGTCTTAAGCCTCGGGCACCAGCGTCAAGGTCTCTCAAGTAGCCCGTGGGCCCTAACACTCACCTACCTGCGCCATATGGGCGATATCAGGGGCCAGTGGGCAATTACAGGAGCATTAGGACGACTCACAAACATCTCCTCTGTTACCTCCAGCATGTGGCCATGCTTGCAATGGGAGGTGGGAGGTGTCTATGAGCCCTACCCAAGACTGACTGATATAGCCCACGGCCAAGCAGGTGCACCCAAATGTGACCTGAAGATGAAAAACAGGCACATTTAAAATGGAGTTTATACACCTCCATACATATATATATAAACCATCAAAAATGTGGTGATAAGAAAGCAGGATGCGCTCATACCCATATGCAGTTGTGCATTTCTGTAGGGGAGCACATCCTGCACTTGTAGTCCGTTGCTAATGGCAATCACCAGCAAAAAATGCATACAATGGATGATGCCAGCAACAGACTACAAGTACCACAATGGACATCCTACATAAGATGAAATTTATGTGGATGTGGCAAGAATTCAGAACAAACACAGAACCAGAGATAGGTGCACGCTGCCGTCACACTAAACCCTCACACTGATGTTAAAAATTGAGAGTTAGTTCGACATATCCTACTAGGAGGACGTGTCTTAAGCCTCGGGCACCAGCGTCAAGGTCTCTCAAGTAGCCCGTGGGCCCTAACACTCACCTACCTGCGCCATATGGGCGATATCAGGGCCAGTGGGCAATTACAGGAGCATTAGGACGACTCACAAACATCTCCTCTGTTACCTCCAGCATGTGGCCATGCTTGCAATGGGAGGTGGGAGGTGTCTATGAGCCCTACCCAAGACTGACTGATATAGCCCACGGCCAAGCAGGTGCACCCAAATGTGACCTGAAGATGAAAAACAGGCACATTTAAAATGGAGTTTATACACCTCCATACATATATATATAAACCATCAAAAATGTGGTGATAAGAAAGCAGGATGCGCTCATACCCATATGCAGTTGTGCATTTCTGTAGGGAGCACATCTCTGCACTTGTAGTCCGTTGCTAATGGCAATCACCAGCAAAAATGCATACAATGGATGATGCCAGCAACGGACTACAAGTACCACAATGGACATCCTACATAAGATGAAATTTATGTGGATGTGGCAAGAATTCAGAACAAACACAGAACCAGAGATAGGTGCACGCTGCCGTCACACTAAACCCTCACACTGATGTTAAAAATTGAGAGTTAGTTCGACATATCCTACTAGGAGGACGTGTCTTAAGCCTCGGGCACCAGCGTCAAGGTCTCTCAAGTAGCCCGTGGGCCCTAACACTCACCTACCTGCGCCATATGGGCGATATCAGGGGCCAGTGGGCAATTACAGGAGCATTAGGACGACTCACAAACATCTCCTCTGTTACCTCCAGCATGTGGCCATGCTTGCAATGGGAGGTGGGAGGTGTCTATGAGCCCTACCCAAGACTGACTGATATAGCCCACGGCCAAGCAGGTGCACCCAAATGTGACCTGAAGATGAAAAACAGGCACATTTAAAATGGAGTTTATACACCTCCATACATATATATATAAATATATTATATCCTTGTGACCCCAGAAAAGTTAGCGCAATGCAGTGATAAGTCATATGGTCTCATATCAAAATATCCTTAGTGCATGAGAAAATCAGTGCACAGAGATAAAGATTATGCTGGCACAATATAAATAAATCAACTGTAATAATAATTAGCAACAATATATAAAAAATGTCATTAAATTAGTGAATGTTAAAAGAGAAACTGTCACTACGATTCCATACTATTATCTGCAGTAATATAAGAGCAGTACTGCACATAAGGAGCCCAGATAATCATTTTTTAAATTTCTACTGCTCCCTATTCCCCCATTGTCAGCACTCAAAGCTGCACTGAAAAACACAGTCTAGACTGCTGTGCCATGTTAATATAATGGAGAGGACTCCTGTAAACATTCACTGTAGCTCTGGCAATGTATTTCAGTGCAGCTTTAAACCCTGACAGCGATGTAACAGGGTAGTGATCCAGACTCCTTATCGACAATACTATGCATATGTTACTGCAGATAATAGTCCTAGGTAATGGAGACAGATTCCCTTTAACCATATGATGACGTTATTCTGTATTATTCCAAGTACTAGTCATTGCCTAAATATTACTGTAAGGAATGAGTTAATTGTATATTGTATTCTATTCCTTATAGGGATCAATTTTTTTTTCAAAGCACTGGGTTTGCACCATAAAGAAAAACAATGCAGTTCTTCCCCTAACCCCCACCAGTAAAGTAGTCCGTAGTATGCAATCCAGTGCTTGGTTTCAGCTTCTATCTTCTCCCTGATAGCTAAGGTAGCTTTGCCCAATTTTTATCCTCATTATTTGAAATTAAAGGGTATGTGTAATTCGAAAATGATATATTGTTTAAATCAATTGTTGTTCTGGTAATGTATTTCAGTGCAGCTTTAAATCCTGACAGCAAGGTAACAGGGTAGTGATCTGGACTCCTTTTTTATGTTAAACATATTTTTTATAATTTGTTGTGCGGCATTAGAAAATGATATATTATTTAAATCAAGTTTTTTTAAAGTTAAACATATTTTTTATAATTTGTTGTGATTAAAAAAAAGTCACTGTCTATATTAAAAAAAAAAATCTACAATCATGCAGCTTTCACACTGGGCCACTGCACTACTATTTTCATCACAACAAGATTACAATGACAGAAAACACCTAGAATAGATCACACAGAATCCACCTCCTATCCACCTCCCTCCCTATGCAATAACCTCTGCATAGGCAATATGTCTAAAAAAGGGAGTTGGTAATATGTGTAGAAAGGGAGTAGGTGCCCTTCACCAACGGGAAATCGGAGTCAGGCTGTTTACCAGCACTCTGAACTCCCCTTGGCGGGAGGCCCCCACCCCTACCCATCTTGCATAGATTTATGTCCTTTGAATTTCAGATGAATGTATGAAGAACTTCTTGAAAAAAAGAAAAAAGAAAGAAAAAAAGATTTGTAAATGAATGAGAAATACATATAGAGATATGTATGGTATTGATATTAATACCTTTGCCATATATACACCCTAATTTTTAGTTTTTTCTGTTTTTTTACTATATATGTCAAGTTGTATACATGTAATAAGAGTTATGATCATTAAATAAGTAGATATCTTTATGCATATTCTTATATGCAATGGAAGCTACCATATTTTAAAAAAATGCACCAATAGCGAGAAAAACTCATGGAAACCGCAATGCGTTTTTTCTATATTGTAATATAAAGGAGGATAATAATATATGAGAGACGGATAATAACATGGAAGGACCAATGGGTCAGTCAGAAAACCATATATATAAAGAATAAGCTACATACTAATGTCACAAGTAAAAGTCAATTTCAGGTTCTTGTATAACATTGGAAATCTGAAGTATATAAGGAGGTAGGATCTTATGGATCAATATGGCCACTGAGGAAGGAGTAGGAATGGTTGGTGAAACAAGATCCGAGATCAAAGATCTATGAAATGATCTACTAAAGCCTTTACCGATATCAAAAAGAAATTGAGTGCTCCAAAGGACTTTGTAACGATAAACAAGATTCGCCCGACCCGAGCGGTGACAGCAGCAGACCACGTGGGACGCCAGCGCAGAAGACTACAGCGGGTAACGGCAACCTCCCCATATAAAAGACGGAGAGGTAAGATGCATTTTTTTGCTACGTCATAAATGAAAGAGAAGCCCATCCACACTATACCAACAACTGTGAGTAAAATGAAACATATCATTGAGTAGCTGAATGGGTGGCCACAGTGAGCGATACAGAACCGTCTCATAATCCACCATTATATATATTACACCACAAGTGTGAAACATATGGTTTATTATTAATGAAGATCTAAGTATATTAAAAATCTAAACATATGAACAATTAATCGATTTTCTAAAGAAGGACTGCCACAAGAGATTATTACATTCAACACAAGAATGGACACTATGCACTACAGGTCTTTGGTTATCATTTTATAAGACACTTAGGTTGATCTCATTGGCAATATCTTATAATACAATGTTACTCTTTAAGTGAGTCGTTGTTTCTGCTGTCTGCCATATATGCAGTACACCACTCAGCTGAGGAGTATTGCAATATGAGGACCCTTTCTTATCTATAACCTATATATTTTACTATATTTTATCATTTTATTCTTAATCTTTTTGGTATGTGGTTTTGATATTTTAAGATATATGTACTTGGGATGTGCTAGAGCACACAGATAAGGTGCTATAATAAACGGCTTGCAGAATTGTAAAGTCTCTGAGCAGTCCTAGATAAAACACCTATTCATGCTTACAAGAACAGTGATGTACCACCAGCAATAGGGATTAGTTATCTTCTCAGTATTATGAATTGTACGGCAAAAGGAACCACTTTGTTAACTACGGTGGTAGCGCAAGCGTTAAAAAGAAACAAAAACTGTACAACCTCTGTGTAGAATGTAAATGTCTGAATGAGCAAGAGACTCTTTGCACATGGAATGGCATCAGGAAGTGAATTTCTATGCTGCGATAATCACAGGAACAATTATTCTCTCCATTTCCTTTTTGGCCATTGTGCATCTGTACATACATCACCCTGTTCTCTTTTGTGCCCCACAAAACTGTGTGGGCAATAAATGGAGCTCCCCTCCTGCACTTCCTCCTGTCCAGGCAGACACCACGTCGTACCATTGTAGGCCTCCGGGGCTGCTGTTTATTTTTTACAATGTTTGTGTGTTTGTTTTGTCTCTGTGCACAGATTTTCGCCGTCTTTGCAAAACCCCAAACAAATCTGTGGCTGGACTGTCTGTGAATGAAGCTTTTACTCCCACAGTGTTATGAAAGCAAACACAAGCCCAGGGTCAAGTGCTTCTTTTGTGCCTGTCGTTCTTTCCCACGAGTTCAATCCTACCATTAGCAGTGATTTCTACTCCTTTCATCTGGATCCACCTACCAGCATTTGTCAAAGGGATGTTTGCATAGACTGCCATGCTCATTTACGGTGTAAAGTACAGACAGTAAACGCCTTACCTTTACCTCCAGTAGCTTGTAGCATCTTTAAGTGGTCTACTGTCATCTGGAGAATTTCAGCTTTTTCCAACTTTGCAGATCCCTGAAAAGGCACATTTGCATTAATGGAGCCTACTTCTAAGATTGCAGCCAGTCATTTGCAATGATGAGACACTTGACTGTTCTGGTTTCAATATCCTGCATACAAATAATAACCTTCTTCTAGATCTTTTTTCCAGTACAGGCAGAAGAAGCCAGCCAATAATAAATGCTTCGTTCTCAACTGTCCCTAATTTCCAGCGTTGGCGCCGTTGTAAATTTTGAGAGGGAAGCTGCCATTTAACCAGTCTCAACATATACTTTCATGATTTGCTAATGCTTTATGTCATATATTGCATGACCTAATGTTGCAATGTACTAATAGCTGACATGATAAACAGATATTTTAGACACATATGCAAGGTATCTCCTACATATTCAAGCTGTTGAATTCAATTGCTTGCTTTAACCATATATATATATACCATATAACCATATATAATTAACCATTATATATATAAATATATATATATATTTTTTACTTTCTCCATAAGATCAAAAAGACATTTGGACAAATATTTCTTTTTTCCTTTCCAGTCCAGAGGAAAACAACAATAAAAACTATGGTGTGTCTATTAAGAACCAGCAGATCTGTCACACTCTTCTAGTGGTTAAATGGGTTATCCAGTGAAATACGTTTTTTGTTAGATAAGGGGCAGAAAGGGTTAAAAAGTAAATGACGCTTTACTCACTTCACATGCTTACCAGGTCCCCACTGGTCTCCACTTCTTGTTCTGGCTAGGAAATGGCACAAGATGCCCACACACCCACGATCTGCTTGAAGAGGGTCACCATTGCGGCACTGACACACTGAGCAGCATCTCCTGCCATTTCCTGTATGTGGAGCCTGGACCAGGGAGCGGAGACAAGAAGTAACCCGGTAAGCATCTGAATGGCAGTGGCAAGGGATTGGTGAAGTGTGTAATGCTTATTTTAACGTTTTAATCCATCCTTCCCTCTATGTGCCACATTAAGATTCCCATGTAAAACACTGAAATAAAATAGCCAAATCCGTTAACTAATTACTGGAACCAAAAAACTGAACAGAATAAACATAACTAAAACTGTCCATGCATATATAAAGCGGGCCATACACATATGCAGTACATGCATGGTTAGCTTGGCTTCCTTATGGAGAGAGGGCGAAATTCTACTTCCAGACACCTCTGGTGGTGACTTACCTCCTGTGGGAAAAAAGGATCAAGCGCACTAAGGTCCAACATGGTAGATCCTTCTTTCCCTTGACATCTGGCATCCACATCAGCTAGTTGGATAATTGGAGGACCTGGTACGTGGCGCTAGTTCACACATTATCATCAGGCACCCCTTACACAATATTCTTTATTTATGCTTTGGGGAAACATTTATGTAAGAAATATGATGTGGATGTGGTGGGTACCACGGTCATGAAACCCATGGCCAATTGAATTTGAACCCATAACTACATTTTGGCAGACATTCTGTTTATTGTACAAAATGATTAATTTCCCTTTCAATTTTATCAAACTGCATAAAGCAAAAGGGGAAAATTAGAGAGCCGATATGCAATCTGCAAGCTGTTTTTTATGTATAACAGGAGAAAGCCATGAATCTGTTCTACCAGTGAAGCCAGTGCTATGTATGCAGGACTAACCACATCAAGGGATCGTTCTATAAAACAGCCTGCCGAAGTTCAACAAAGATGCTTTCAACTGTGCATTACATAGGATCATATATTATATGTTAAAGTATCACATTTTCAGAAAACGTTCCTGGTTATCGTAAAAGGAACTCTGATACACTACAGCCGCGATACACTAAAACTGTGATGCACTAAATTGATACACAAAAAACATGCTGTGCTACAACCATTATATACTACACCTGTGATTCACTACAACCATGATACACTACACGTGTGATTCACTACAACCATGATACACTACACCTGTGATTCACTACAACCATGATACACTACACGTGTGATTCACTACAACCATGATACACTATACCTGTGATTTACTACAACTATGATACACTACACGTGTGATTCACTACAACTATGATACACTCCAACCATGATTCACTAAACGTGTGATTCACTTCAACCATGATACACTACACGTGTGATTCACTACAACTATGATACACTACACGTGTTATTCACTACAACTATGATACACTACACGTGTGATTCACTACAACCATGATACACTCCAACCATGATTCACTACAACCATGATTAACTAAACGTGTGATTCCCTACAACCATGATACACTACACGTGTGATTCACTACAACTATGATACACTACACCTGTGATTCACTACAACCATAATATACTACACCTGTGATTCACTACAACCATAATATACTACACCTGTGATACACTACACGTGTGATACACTACACCTGTGATACACTACACCTGTGATTCACTACAACTATGATACACTACACCTGTGATTCACTGCAACCATTATACACTGCAACCAAGGTACACTGCAACCATGATACACTGCAACCATGGTACACTGCAACCATGATAAACTACAACCATGATACACTACAACCATGATACTCTAAAAACTGATGCACTACAACCAAGGTATACTATACTCGCAATATATTACAACCACTGTACACTATAAACGTGATACCCTAATACCATTATTTACTACAACCATGATATACCACAACTATCATTCATTAAAACCGTGATACATTAGAACAGGGACCAGCAACCTCCAGCATGCCAGCTGTTCTGAAACTACAACTCCCAGAATCCTCCTTTCACTTCTATGGGAGTTAGAAGAACAGCCAAGCACGTGTGCATGCTGGGAGTTGTAGTTTCACAGCAGCTGGAGTGCCAAAGGTTGCCGATCCCTGCACTACAACATATGATACAATACACTCATGGTACACAACCATCATACACTAAAACCATGATACACTAGGTTCATAGTAGGGAGAGATGGTGGAGGACAGGGGCTTCTGCATCCCCGCCAGTGCACACCCAGATGACCAAGGCATCTGAAGAGTTGAAAGTCTGCGACTGGCATTACTGCCAGTCATGGACATTAGTGTAGAATGTCTGCTCTTTAAAGTAGCAGAAATCTAGTGGCCATGGCGCCCGATGCTCGCACCATTTTTAAATGCCTCGCTGCCGACGTAAATTTACTGTTGGGAAAGGGTTAACTTCCAAGCCTTCACGGTGAGATTTGGGCCAACAAGTGGCAACAATATGATTAGGTAGCGTGGCCTGGGTACACCTGGTTTATAGCGATTCGTGACAAATTCATTCATAACAAATCAAATTTCTTGGCAAACTTCGGTGAAGCTGCCAAATCTAATTTTTCTAAAATTCGCTCATCTCTAACTACAACCATCATATAATAAAACTGTGCTGCTATAAAATCATGATACACTACAGCTATCATTCATTAAAACTGTGGTACACTGCAATCGTAATACACTAGGGATCTCAGCAAACTAGATGTACTGTACCAAAGTGTGCGGAACTATCTCTAACTAGGTAAGGTTTGTCATGATTCAGGCTCGGCCTAACTGAAAACGTAAATAGGTGGCTACAGAATTTTTTATCAATGTTCCTATAACTGGAACATTTCTATCTTCTTTTTAAATGATAACAGCAATGAAAATTTCTGACTATGTGAATGTAGGCGGCAGATAGTTATCAGACTCTCTGTATCTGTGAGAAGCACATGGGACGGCCTGTATGTGCATATTATAAATGCAGGTTGTGGGGTAATGCTATTTAAATAGTTCATTAATAAAGCAGTAGAGTACAAACTTTTCCGATCAGGACCACCTACAGTAAAACCTGGCACCAGAACTGGGGCCCGTTTGATCCCTGCTAAAGGCTCCCTCATGTATAGGGGCTGATTTATCAATACTATTACAAAGGGAATCTGGCTTAGTTGCCCATAGCAACCAATCAGATTCAACCTTTCATTTTTCGGAGCTCCTTTGGAAAGGATTAATGTGATTGGTTGCTTGAAGCAACTAAGCCAGTTTTCCTTTACATCAGTTTTGATGAATCTCCCCCACAGTTTTGTGGGAAAAGATTGATTAAAACTTGCAATTTTACACAAATAAATCTTTTATTTTTCTGTGCTCATTAGGCTGTTCAGCTATTAGCACTCATTGATGGCATTCTCTGTTTTAGGGTGCATTCAGATGTCTGTAGTTCTGGGTCCACGGACCTATTCATTTCAATGAGGCCGCAAAAGATGCACACTTAGTTCCGTTCCCCGACGCTGCAAAAAAGCACAACTGCAGACGAGAATAGGCAATTCTATCACAGGTCTGGATATGCAGAATGCACTTGGCCGGTATCCATGCTTTGCAGATCCGCAATTTGCGGACCGCAAAACACTTACAGACGTCTGAATGGACCCTAAGTGTGTATACAGAGATAGCTGTCAGTCACTGATGGGGATGGCCCCATGTACAACTTAGCTAAGAAAGTGCAGAGACTGAAATGTATAAATTGCACGTTTTGCTGAATTGGAAACAAGCATTCCTATGAACACTTCTCAATAACTGGCAGCAAAATCACTCGGTCTAATAGGGCCTTCATGCTGCTTATCTCAGATGGACATCAGACAAATGGACAGCCCTGATGACAAAGATTTCATCTGGTAATCCCACAAAAAATGTATCACCTTTCGGCGCTGCTAGAACATGACCAATCTCTGAATGGAGAGGAGGTCAAGCATATGCGCTGCTGTGCTATTCAAAGTCTATGGGACGGACAGAAACAGCTTTACAGCTGGTATATGTCTTTTTCTGGGATAGCTGCTTTAAGTCTCTGGCTAGCTACATATAATCTTTTTCAGTGATGTAATACAGACATCAGCAAGTTAGATATAAGTGCGCAGAATAGTTCCAGAAAAGAAAAAGTTCCAGGATTTCATATTGATTTGTAATTAAAGGTTTTTCCGAGACTAATATAGGATAGGTCATCAATAGGAGATTGGTGCGGATCTGATACCCAGGACCCCTACCGAAACTGTGTGAGTGGCAGCTGCAGGTTCTGGAACACCACAGCAGCGTCTAGTGGTCATTCTAGGGTTCTACAGCTGATGCCTCTATGGAGAGGTCCTCAATGTCGTTATTGGACCCAGAGAACCCCTACCACAGACGGGTAGCATCCCTGCTGATCAGCTCTGTTGACTGTGTAGTGGCTGTGCCTAGTTACTGCAATGCTGCTCCCATTCAAGTGAAAGCAGCTGATTGGCAGAAGTGCCGGGAATCAGACTCCTGCCGATCTGATACTGATAACCTATCCTAAGGGTTGATCATCAGTATCTGAGTCCTGGAAATCCCATAGTAGCGAGGGTAAAACACTGCTGTTATGCGGACACTGTGGTGACATTATGGGGGCACTGTGGCTGGCTCCGTTATCATGAAAATTTGGCTGACAATTAATGGGGTAATTTCATGATCTAAAGCAAGGGTGCACAACCTTTTCTGGTTGGGGGCCACATTGTCAGCCTGAACCAATTCCAAGGGCCGAAAATAAAACTTAAAGGGGTATTACCAACTGAAATACTGTATTTTTGGCATATTGAACATACAGTTTATACTATAAATGTCTAGTTACAGTTCTAGGACTCCCATCTAATAGGAGAATACAAGAAAGATACATGTAAGAAGCCATAAGACCTAGACCTTCATGTCTTTAACCAGATGTTTGGGGGCCACACAGAATGGTATCGAGGGCCGCATGTGGCCCCCGGGCCGCAGGTTGTGCACCCCTGATCTAAAGCATGCAGAAAACAGCACTTCACCAATTATTATATTCTAGATTATTTTCACAGAAAAGTCTATGGTCAATAAAGCGCAAACTTGAAACTGAACTTTAAAATAAAAGTTTTGTTTTATTGATTATGGACTTTTCAGTGAATATAATCTCCTACAGTATCTTATGAGGGCACTGTGTTTGGCTGAATGTATCATACAACAATGACAAATTAGAAAGTAAATTTATAGGTGTAGCTATATGACTGTGACGGTTTTGGAACCTGGGCCATTGTGGTTGTTGTTATGGGCATCCTGGCCAGTAACTACATTTTCCTGAAAGCTCATGTTCTTCCTGAAGGTCATTTATGAAAAGTATGCCCTAACTAGACTCCCATAAACTACACAGAAGAAAGGCCAATGCTGGTCTTTAGATTCCTGTGGGAGATCTCATCAATAAGGCTATGTTCACATCTGCCTTCTGCTATCCAGCAGGCTGTTAACCGTATCCAGCATAGCCCGATAGTGGTGCGAACCGCTGGATCCCCATTGACTGCAATGGTAGGCGATCCTTCAGATACATTCACCATTTCTTTATCCGGCTGCAAGCAGGAATTATGCCTGAAAGTAGCCGGATCGTGGTCGGATAGCATGGTAGATCTGGCAGTTCACAGCATCACAGCCGGATAGACTGCCAGATTTTCACAATGCAAATGTGAATGTAGTATAAAGGGCTCCTTAAACGGGCTGAAAAACCACTAAATAATCACTAAAGTGAGTTCGTAGGAATGCTCGTTAGCGATCATCTGGCGGTGTAAAGGTGCCGCCAATTACCCGATGAACAAAGATCAGATCTGATGCTGTCGCACAGTTTTTGTGTACTGTAACGTCTGTGTAGAGCTATTCCCAATTCCATAGCATATAGCATAGCAGGTACTGGCTGAGGTCTATAAGATACCTATTTTCTCTCACATGGAAGTGTCTCAGCTGTAAACTTCAGGTGTCAGATACACAGCTATGTTCCATCCACGCTAGGAATAATAATCTATCATTTATTTTTTTACATTTATGCTATTATTTTTTCGGGAATTTGTCAATATAAGAAGTAATGACTGGAGTTTTTCTTACATGCATCAACGTTCAGGAACTTCATGGATAACAGAAGAAAGATAGATCTGGGTCATCAGGCGCTAGATCTGCTAGAAACTAATCCAAAATTCTAAAAAAAAGAGTTCTGGTATAGGATGCTCACTTATGAAACATAATAAGTTCTTTTGTGTCATAAAATAACCACAATAACCTCTTGAGAGGAACTGAGGGAACATGAACGATGCAATCCCTGAGGGAAAACAACAACCGGATTGGAAACAATTCTTCCCGACTTTCATGATCGCATCACGTTTTAACAGTTTCGCCACAACAAAGCATTTAATTGCGAAGCATGCTCCGAGCCAGATAAGGCCACATGCAATATTATTTTAATGAGCCTAGAAGAGAACCAGCAATTCCAGATCAGAAGTGTAATAAAAAGGAATTGGAGGAAAAACTACTCACTTGCTTTTCAAAAGCGGTCGGCACAAGTCGCCTTAATTCAGACAGGCTGTTATTGATACGATCTCGTCTGCGCTTTTCTATAATCTGGAACAAGAAAACAATATGTGAGCCGAAGACACGTGCTAGCTCATTATAATATAGCGGGACTGATCTTTCATGCAAGTCTCAACAGAAGAACGCTTATTTCTCAGAAACGTCAAATCAGTCTAAAATGTAAATGTGTTTTTTATTTCTATTTAACTCATGTAATACTGGAATACATAAACACACACAAGAGAACAGATAAAAATGTATAAGTATATGTATTACTGGGTTATTCCCCTCTAAAAAGTGGTTTGCACTGGTGCCTTGCAGCGCTGGGGTCCTGGGATAAATCTGACCAAGGACAACTCTGCCTGGAGTTAGTATGTTCTCCCCGTGTTTCCGTGGGTTTACTCCGGGTGCTCTGTTTTCCTCCCACACTCCAAAGACATACTGATAGGGACCTTAGATTGTGAGCCCCATTGGGGACAGTTGGAGGCTAATGTCTGTAAAGTGCTGTGGAATATAGCAGCGCTATATAAGTGCATAAAATAATAAATAAAATGAAAAGCGTCTAAAGGAAGAAGAGTTTTTTAATTTTTTTTTAAATTCTTAGGTTTATATGGAGAGAAAATCTAAGAGAAAAACAGACAGAAAAATCTAACAGAAAGCCTCAGTATGAAATCTGAGCCATACAGCGGTACACTATGATGTCATAGAAGTTTACGGGTGCCGTATTACAGCACCCAACAACTTGTATCTTATGCAAAACCATAATACAGTTATGTGCATGAGCCCTCTTTATTTACATCCCTCGGAGGCTCACAATCTAAAATATATATATATATATATATATATCCATGTACACATCCACTGGAGGAAATCCACACAAGCACAGAGAGAACTTACAAACTTCACGCAGATGTTGTCCTTGGTTGAATTTAAAGATCAAGGACTGTAGTGCAAACCGCTGAGCCGCTCTGCTGCCCCAATTGCCCTAATAGTTATGTCATTAGTAGTAGTCATCAAATACTGCGATTTCATTTTGATTGTACTACTGTTATGAGTGCCAAAGTTATAATGGAACCTACTGAAAGGATAGAAGTGGTCATAAAGAGCATCTGTCAGCAGATTTGTCCCTATGACACTGGCTGACATGTTACATGTGCTCTTGGCAGCTGAAGACATCTGTGTTGGTTCCATGTTCACATGTGCCGGCATTGCAAAAAATGATGTTTTCATATATGCATTTTCGTTGCTCCTAGAGGCTCTGCTCCCTCTGCAACTGCTGTGCCCTCTCCACTTTGATTGACAGGACCAGGCAGTGAATACGTCATCACGCATGGCCCTGTGAATCTAAGTGCAGAGTGCGGGAGTTGCAGAGAGAGCTGAGCCTCTAGGTGTAACGGCAATGCCTCTGTTGCTCCTAGAGACTCATTTGCATATATTAAAACTTGGGACCAACAAAGATGCATTTAGGCAACTTGTGGAAAAGTATATGATGTCCTCCAGACAAGAGACTGCAAAATGAACTCTAGACATCAAAACTAATGACACATAAACACTAGAGAAGGTTGTGTCGTAAACTACAAAATCTGTACGGTTTAGGCCGTCAGATGGGCCCAAGTGGCAGTATGGCTCTGGCAGGGGCAATTTGTAATGTCATCCAAGCTACGGAATAATCTACTCCTGTGGTGGTTCACCCTCAGTTATTGTTTCCATCTAAGTTCTGAAGAATTTCTGCAAAGTCTTCTGTAAGGCTTTATAAAGCAACATGGCAGACACTTCAAGACACCATGCCATTTATGACTAATCAGGACAATTGTCCCACCTGTAATGGACTTGTGCGATCCAATCACATATTACACAGTACGCTCATTGCTGTAATAATTGGTTTGATAATAGTTATTCTACATTATCACATGCTTACATGGTACATATTTCTAGAAAACGCTATTCTGCTTTGCACGGAAATATGCAGAAAAAACCCACATGCACCTGATACAGTCTAATAGAGTGTCCATCAGACCACTGGTGTACATGTTGGTATATGCTATATTCACCTCCCATGGACACTGCAAAATACAGTGTGAAAAGAGCCCTACTGATCCTGCCATATACAATATATACATATACTATATAAGGGAGAACTATCAGTCCAAATAGGCTAATTCTTTAGTCTTACTTAAATGACAGCAGAACCACTTAACACATGACTACTTTTGCTTGCATTAGTAGTGGGGATGTGGACTGAGCACTAGTTTTTACTTGCCACTACTTAACTAAGCCTTAAAAGGGTTGTCCACTCTTTTATAAGTGATAATCTATCCTCAGGACAGGCCATCACTATCTGATGTTTGGGGGTCCGGCACTCCGCATCCCCACCAATCAGCTGTTCTGCAGTCATTACACAGCTCATCCATTGTGCAGTGAACAGAGCTGGTTACTGCAAAGTTGGTCCCGCTGAAATAATTGGGCGCAGAGTAGCAATATCCAGCCATCTCTTGTAAAAAATTGGACAACACCTTCGGTTTTCCTGATGCAATTTTGGAAACCAAAATCGGAAAAGAATTCAATAAAAGAGGAGAAGTTGTATCATTCTGTCACGGTAGGTGAGGGAAGGGAAGAAAACCAAATACAACAAAACACCAGACTAGGCCCCAACAGCTGGGGAAGAGGGAAAGGTCACCACCTGACAATCCCTGAACCTTTCCCTGACTCCTGACAGCATGAGCAAATCCTAAAGGTGGAAGTACTCATGCACTGGAACCTAAGCCCTGCTGACACTGAAACAAACCCTCAGCTAGGGAGCAGGAGATAAGACAACCATGAAGGAACCAGCGTCTCCCCGAGGCCTTGTCAGAACACACAACAAAAAGGAAGTAAGGAGGACTTAGCTTTAGACGAATGGGGAGTAGGAGATTCACCAAACAGTAGCTGAGAACTCCAGGAGGAAATATAAACCGCAAGGGCTGCAGTGAGAGGCGGGTATAAATAGAGCCACTAAAGAGCTAATGAGCAGAACCTCTGGAGAGGTGGGATCCTGCCCACAACAACAAACAACAAGGAAAAAGAGAAAGATCTGTCAGATAGACTCACGTGCAGCAAGTCTATCAGATCTTCTCAGACCTCTCACAGGGCAGGCAGTGACACTTTCACACCTCTGGTGTAAAACTCAGGCATGGCTGTTCTGGCAGAAAAGTGGAGAATCAGCCGAACACAAAGTGGTTTGTGTCCTGCCAGGTCTCTGCTTGTCTGACAGAATGCGTACGAATCTCCGGCAGACACCATTATACCTAATGCATCCGCATCTAGCAGCTCCACATCCAGAGAATTCCAACAGGTTGTTCTCTGCTAGGATTCAAATCGAAGGTGTGAAAGTACCCCTGATTTTGGCTTTCAAAACTGCATTAGGAATCCTGACCATATGGCTGTACCCTTTAAGTGGTTATATTGCGGTAACCTGCACCATATTCTCCGATCTGCATGAGCCATGTCAGGAAAATATAGTACATTCTACTGTACTTTTTCATCAGTACACCAGCTTGTGATGCAAGTGTCCCCATTGGAATAGGAATTAGTGGTGAGTAAATGAAATCTTACCCCTCTCCGCTTCTTCCGGGCCATGATCTGTGATGTTGTTGTAGGAGAATTTGATCGGATTAGTGATCCACTACTATGTCTGTGAAAAAAATATAAAAAAAAAAACTGGTTGAGCCGTCATTCAGACTCCAGTCATGCTACCAGCATTTCACTAGTACAAACAATACAACTTCTGAAATACAAATGCAGCAGAGCTGAGCATGTCAGACACCGAATCTGTAGTAGAACTGAGTATGAACAGCTTCTGGTGACCCCAACATAAGTTTCCTGAGGTTTTACACAGGGCTGAAGATGAGCCTACTGCTTTACCTCGATTGATCATTACACATATTACATGAACGCATGTAGTGAAATGACAAGTGTGGCTGTACTACATCTATATGATATTTAAAGTCAATTTTGCAGGAGTGTGTTTGGCTGTAATTTGCACCAAATGTATCAAATGTTGCACAGAAATGCATACATCTGGCGCATCTTTACAGGATTATACCCATCTCATAAAATGGAGACATATCGCTAGGATATGCCATCAAAGTCCCACCGGTGCAAGTCCCACCCCTGGGACCCACTACTATCTCCAGAATGGGGCCAACAAAATGAAGGAGAACGCACCACACATGCATGCGTGTTCTCCATTCACTTCTAAGGGAGTTTGCTTGCCCCATAGAAGTGAATAGAGAGCGCATAAAACATGCATGGTCATCCCTCCATTCACTACTTTGGGACTGCTGGAAATAGCCATTTTCGGAACTCCCATAGTGGTGAATGGAGGATGGCAGCATTTGCTTTGTGTGCTCTCCTTCACTTTGTGTGGCACATTCTGGAGATAGAAGTGGGTCCTAGACGTGGGACCTGCACCTATCTGACACTGATGGCGATATGCCATCAATCTATGAGATGGGGAGATGGGAATACCACTTTAAGTCTAACACTTCTGTTCTGAGATGTTACTTCAGTTTTTGAGCCCATAACACTTTTATTGGAGTAAAATAATCATCATTTTTGAAATTTAAAAATTCTCAGTTGAGAAATTTCCCAAACTCAGCTTGTCAGGCTAGTCACTTTTGCATACCCACCCAATGTTGGAAACTGGAGTGAGTGCTGTAAAAATGCAAAATGGCTCAAAATGTTTGGCGAATAAATCGAAAAAGTCACAAAGCAATATTTTGCGAATTTTGGAAGCTAGAATTCCTGAGTGCAGAACTTAATCTGGCTAAACTGTTGTAATTACATGATCTATACACGTCTATTGCCAATATGAAAAAAGTAAAGGGTCACTAACTTTTCAAAAAACTTTTGATATGTCATAGAGATATATTAAAAGTCTTGATTAGTGGAGGTCTGAGTGCTGAGGCCCCCACCGATGTCTAGAATAAGGTGAGGGAAGCGCGCTCTCTCTCCGGTCTGAGTGCTGAGGCCCCCACCGATGTCTAGAATAAGGTTAGGGAAGCGCGCTCTCTCTCCAGTCTGAGTGCTGAGGCCCCCACCGATGTCTAGAATAAGGTTAGGGAAGCGCGCTCTCTCTCCGGTCTGAGTGATGAGGCCCCCACCGATGTCTAGAATGACGTGAGGGAAGCAGGCTCTCTCTCCGGTCTGAGTGCTGAGGCCCCCACAGATGTCTAGAATAAGGTTAGGGAAGCGCGCTCTCTCTCCGGTCTGAGTGCTGAGGCACCCACCAATGTCTAGAATGAGGTGAGGGAAGCAGGCTCTCTGTCCGGTCTGAGTGCTGAGGCCCCCACCGATGTCTAGAATAAGGTGAGGGAAGCACGCTCTCTGTCCTGTATGAGTGCTGAGGACCCACTGATGTCTAGAATGAAGGGAGGGAAGCGCGCTCTCTCTCCGGTCTGAGTGCTGAGGCCCCCACCGATGTCTAGAATGAGGTGAGGGAAGCAGGCTCTCTCTCCGGTCTGAGTGCTGAGGCCCCCACCAATGTCTAGAATGAGGTGAGGGAAGCAGGCTCTCTCTCTCCGGTCTAAGTGCTGAGGCCCCCACCAATGTCTAGAATGAGGTGAGGGAAGCAGGCTCTCTCTCCGGTCTGAGTACTGAGGCCCCCACCAATGTCTAGAATGAGGTGAGGGAAGCACACTCTCTCCGGTCTAAGTGCTGAGGCCCCCACCGATGTCTAGAATGAGGTGAGGGAAGCACGCTCTCTCTCTCCGGTCTGAGTGCTGAGGACCCACCAATGTCTATAATGAGGTGAGGGAAGCGTGCTCTCTCTCTGGTCTGAGTGCTGAGGCCCCACCGATGTCTAGAATGAGGTGAGGGAAGCACGCTCTCTCTCCGGTCTGAGTGCTGAGGCCCCCACTGATGTCTAGACTGAGGTGAGGGAAGCGCACTCTCTCTCCGGTCTGAGTGCTGAAGCCCTACCGATGTCTAGTATAAGGTAAAGGTAGCGCGCTCTCTCTCCGGTCTGAGTGCTGAGGCCCCCACTGATGTCTAGAGTAAGGTGAGAGAAGCGCGCTCTCTCTCCGGTCTGAGTGATGAGGCCCCACCGATGTCTAGAATAAGGTTAAGGTAGCGCGCTCTCTCTCCGGTCTGAGTGCTGAGGCCCCCACCGATGTCTAGAATAAGGTGAGGGAAGCACGCTCTCTGTCCTGTCTGAGTGCTGAGGGACCTACTGATGTCTAAAATGAAGGGAGGGAAGCGCGCTCTCTCTCTGGTCTGAGTGCTGAGGCCCCCACTGATGTCTAGAATAAGGTGAGGGAAGCACACTCTCTCTCCGGTCCAAGTGCTGAGGCCCCCACCGATGTCTAGAACGAGGTGAGAGAAGCGCACTCTCTCTCTTCATTGCACAAGGCGTGCTCCGTAGAAGTCTATGCGCCCATCTCGATTCCATTCTCTGCAGTGAAGAGAGAGCGCGATATGCGCCTGCTTCTCTCCCCCCGTTCTAAGGATCAGTACGGATCTGAGCGCTGATATTCCCCACCCCCCAACCAAAATTTTTTATATGTCTTTATGACATATCAGAACTTTTTGAAAAGTTAGTAACTCTTTAAGCATTACAAGTAAGCATTCAGAAAAGTGACATTTAACGCCAGAGACTGCTGTCATTTATAACATCACAGGAGACTAAGATACAATACGACTGCGCGTTTATATCTGCACCAGACAAGTAACAATGATTTCATTTTATACAAGGGTTTAACTGGATTTTCTCATGACGATGGAACGTTCCCAGGCCTTAACAAGAAAGGAGTGTTCCCCTATATTCACATTGGGTTTTCTGCTTTCTTTTTCACATGCTCCCTGAAAGAAATGGACGATGTTCTCTCCACTCACAGTCCCCAGAAATGAGACCACATGCTGTATGATCGCATCGGGGACTTAAGCATAGGTGAATCATCATGAAATAATGTTAGAAAATGGCAAAATTATGAGAGCGGTATGCACAACAAGCTAAAGCGGTTATGAAAATAAAAAGCCATGGACTAGCCCTACTGAATGATAGTGGAACAGATTCTTATGCGGATCCTCTGGAATATCTGCAGCACAAGTCCGCCTTGGTATTCTGCCCTGGATTCTTTGACAAGTACACATTGGGCCAGATTTATCATTACACTTCCATCTTACTCCACTTTTACATATGCCCAAAGTCACTTTTGGCTAGTCAGATTTATTAATGGTCCTTTAAGGCTACCTGCACACGACCGTTGTGTGTTTTGCGGTCCGTAAATTGCGGATCCGCAAAGCGCGGAACAGACCAGGGGGCCCATTATAGAGAGGCCTATTCTTGTCCTCAAAACGGACAAAAATAGGACATGTTAGCCTAAGGGCTCATGCCTAAGGGCTCATGCACACAACCGTATTTTCTTTCCGCTTCCGTTCCGATTTTTTTTTGCGGACCGTATGCAGAACCATTAACTTCAATGGGACTGTAGAATATACAGAAGTTACTCCGTGTGCCTCCCGCTTCCGCTTGTCCGCATGGCCGTTCTGCAAAAAGTAGTGCATGTCCTATTATTGTCCGCAAATCACGGTCCAAGGCACCATTCAAGTCAACGGGTCTGCAGATCCATACTGTAGAAATGCTATGCCCAGCCCATATTGCTCATGTGTTTGGTGATTAATAAGTTACCGTTTCAGTATACGATCCGCAAAAACGGATAAAATACGGAAACAATATGAATATGTTTTGTGCAATAACGGAATGGAAGAGGACTTAAATTAGAGGAAAAAAACCTCAGATACTGAACAACGGATCCGTGAAAAAGGGACGGCAAAACAGCAACGGTCGTGTGCATGAGCCCTAATACTGTGATAAATGTGGTTTGACGGTAGCGGTTTCTCCTTCAGTAAGTGGCTTTACAAAAGTTGCACGTCTATACAAAAAGTCGCATGTTCTATTAAAAAGTCACATAAGATAAGCATGGTCCTCACTGGAGTGAAAAAGTCGCAAAAAAATGTGCAATATTACCGATTTTTTTTTGCGACTTTTTCACTCCATTAAAGTGACTTTAGCTAATGATAAATCTGGCCCTTTATATTCGTACATATGCCATATCCTGAACGTGTGATTGCTCCCTCAGGGTCCGGCCACACAATCTGGTTTTCTGAGTGGATCATAAAACAAGAGATCGTATGAAGGACAAGATACAGCTTCTCCTCTTCTTTTGAATTCACTTCCAAAACTACATCAGGGAACCCGAACGCGTGGCCGTACCCTTAGCGGAGCTGCAACAATGGTGACAACTTTCTAAAAGTGGCCCAGTACTTATTTTCCCTGACACGGGTGAACTAGCGCTTTTTGGTTTGATTTTTTAACTCTTTATGTATGTCTAATTATTTTATTTAGATTATGATACGAATTTATACTTTTTTTTCACATATTTGTTTTACATGATGATTAGAGATGAACAAATCAAAATTCGACCCGCCACCCGAATTTTTTAAAATATTTGGCAATTCAACTGGAGAGAATTTTGGCAGCGACAGAGACTTTTCCAGGTAATTAGGGCATTTTCGATTTGGGTAGCATTGACTTCAATCCAAATCTAATAACCGGGCTGATTCGGACTTTAAGAAATGACTGTTTAATGTTTTTCTTCTTTGGTGATATATTTTGACGTTTGTATTGGATGATTATTATTGTTGGTGTTTATATACAGATGCAGCAGAGCTGAATGCACCACTTAACTCTTTACACTGGGTTCAGACCTGAGCGCGTATTTCAGCGCGTTTTGCAAATAGGAAACGCGCGTTTAACGCGCGTCCCTATTAAACTCTGTTTATGGGGACGCGCGTTAAACGGGCCAAAAAACGCAAACATACTTGCTTTTGCGTCGGCCGTTTTTACGCGCGTCCGAACGCGCATAAAAACGCGCAAGTGTGAACCAGTCCCATAGAAATGCATGGGTACTGTACAGTTGTGCGTTTTTATGCGCGTTCGAACGCGCGTAAAAACGCTAAGGTGTGAACTGAGTGTTAGGGTGGCGTATTTCGGACATCATGATTCCTCTTTGAGTTTGCACGCAGTCCTGTATAAAAGCATTTCGCTTGTATAGCAGTAATCCATTGACGGATTAATACCCTTACAGTAGGAGTTAATCTGCTAAAGAGCCAGGAAGAATACGTCACCAGCTTAGCGCACTGACACTGACACCTGGAGACAGGCGACAAACAAGTAATGTAAGCTAATTGCAGCAATAGCATGTGCAGGACGAATGGCCTATCACAGCGGAGGTTTCACCGTCTGCAGGCTGACTGACATAGATCACAGCATACGTTTTCACGCGTTTCACACTTCCTGCTATACGAGATGAGGTGACAGACTGAATTTCAATGTAAGGCATATTAACATATTGACTGATTAGTGGAAATGAAAAGCAATTGCAAAGAAAAAGTGCAGAACATCCTATACATTATAAGAAATCAGCGAGTTTGTGTTTCAACGTTACGTGATTTTTTCAAAAAATTCTTAATTATGTTAAAAAAATTATTTTCAATTTAAAGAACAGGAGTTATCAATGCTTGTGACTGGCAGAAACCTGCATCGCACTAACTATACATCACATTATGTGTATATATATATATCTTTAGTGCATACACAGATGCAGCATTTAACATTTGCACCTCTTTGTGGCTGACTTGTGAGAACTTTATCTAAGTTCGGAGACCTCATCAGACTTATCTGCAGTCCTATGTAGACTCCAACAAGATGTCCCCACGAGTTGGGCTAAAACATCCTCAGCTCTGCTACATCTATATGAAGATGAATTAAGTCATTAGGTATTACACTAGGGATTCCTCTGAGACTGGCTGGCTATGTTTCTGTGAATGATCGTAGGGTGAGAGATTAGGCTGATTTCAATGGCGTTACTGCAAATGCATTTTCATGTCTGTATTATGTCTGGCGGAGCCCTACCTCCCGAGGGTGCACTACAACTTTCAGTTTAGTAGGACCTTCGGAGGTCTGGGTATTGTGGCTGTAATATGGATGTTAAAATGTGTCCGTGCCAAGATAAGAAGAAAGTTTTTGTTAGAAAATGTGTTATCTTAGTATGGATAGATATAAATAGACAGATAGCTAGAGATATATATGATAGATTAGATACATAGATAGATAGATAGATAGACAGACAGGTAGCTAGAAATATATAGATCATAGATAAATAAATAGACAAATATATAAGTAGACAGACAGAAAAATAATAGATAGATAGATAGATAGATAGATAGATAATAGATATATAGAAAAAAGATAGATAGATAGATAGATAGATAGCTAAATAATAGATAGATAGAAGATAGATAACAAATAGATAGATAAATAATAGATACATTGATATAGATAGATAGATAGTATGTGGATAGATAAATAATAGATAGATTGAGATAGATATTAGATAGATAGATAGATATTAGATAGATAGATAGATATAAATTAGATAGATCGATAGATTGATAGATAATATATAATAGATAGATTGAGATAGATAGATAGATAGATAGATAGATAATATATAATAGATAGAAAAATAATAGATAGACAGATAATAGATAGATAGATAGATAGATGATATATAATAGATAGATTGAGATAGATAGATAATATATAATAGACAGATAGATAATATATAATAGATAGATAGACAGATAGATAGACAGACAGACAGATAGACAGATAGATAGAATTAATGGAATAATTGACAACCCGCCTATTCTGATTGATCACTACTATAAATAATGATAATAGAAATAGTATAGTTTAATCACACATAGAATATGCTTATATAATAGTGGGAAACTTTTAACCAGTAGGATCCAGTACAACAGATGATAATTCCAGCTCTGGCAGAACCTTCTGTATATCTGCCCCGTACACCCAGTTCCCACCATATTGCTATGTATACAGTATATTGAGAAGAGGCGCAGTGAATACAATACACATCTTATTGGAAAGTCAGAAGGTCGGCAGTCTATTGACTGGGACACAAGCACATTATACTGCCAAACAACCTGGCAGGTCCACCACTCTGGTTCTAGCAGACAAGGGGTTAATGACTGCCCCTGTAAAGGATCCTATGCACGCTGTATTCCTCGTTCACAGTCAGTGCCCCGCATCTCATGCCAAAAACAGCGCTGGATCCCATCAGAAGAAAGCAGGGAAACCAAAAGGGAAGGCTTGAGAAAGGATCATGGAATTCCCATCCCATTACTGGCAAGAAGTACACAGCTTTCAAGCTGACTGGTACGGCTGTGTGAACGGAGCCTAAGGCCGCTTTCACACCGACCTATTTTAGGACCTAAAACCAGAAGGTCCAAAATACACAAAAGGTGGAAACGTTTCCAATATGCTTTGTCACCCTGATGTAGCCTACAGATCCTGCTGTGTGAACATGACCTCAGGTAAAGGGCTGCTTCTCAGGCCATGGTCACACTGCAGCGCTTGGACAGGTGACTTTAGTGCATGTTCTTGGTGTGAGGTGACAGCACATGAGCAGTTTGTAGGTGGGGTGCCAAACATGATTTTCTATATAAGGCCTCATGCACACGACCGTATGTATTTTGTGATCCACAAACCCCGCATCTGCACCATACGCATACTGTCCGTGTGCCCTCTGCAGTTTTTTGTTGACCCTTTGACTTCAATGGGTCCTTGGACCGGATTTTGCCCACCACAATACATGTTCTATAACTTGCAGAACGGACATATAGATGCGGACAGCGTTTCCCGAAGACATTTCAGAACTGTCACAATTACTACGATAAAGAATCAGTTCCCAAATGCCCCATATCATGGTCTATGAGCCTTGTGTGAATGAAGCCTAAAGCCATTTAGAGGTTACAATGCTATAGAACTAATTCATCTGTCTATCTATTTGTGGGTCTGTCTGTCTATAACTATCCGCCTATGTATTCTATATCATCTCTCTAACTAGCTCTATAACTATCCGCCTATGTATTATCTATCATCTCTCTAACTAGCTCTATAACTATCCGCCTATGTATTCTCTATCATATATCTAACTAGCTCTATAACTATCCGCCTATGTATTCTCTATCATCTCTCTAACTAGCTCTATAACTATCCGCCTATGTATTCTATATCATCTCTCTAACTAGCTCTATAACTATCCGCCTATGTATTCTCTATCATCTCTCTAACTAGCTCTATAACTATCCGCCTATGTATTCTCTATCATCTCTCTAACTAGCTCTATAACTATCCGCCTATGTATTCTCTATCATCTCTCTAACTAGCTCTATAACTATCCGCCTATGTATTCTATATCATCTCTCTAACTAGCTCTATAACTATCCGCCTATGTATTCTCTATCATCTCTCTAACTAGCTCTATAACTATCCGCCTATGTATTCTCTATCATCTCTCTAACTAGCTCTATAACTATCCGCCTATGTATTCTCTATCATCTCTCTAACTAGCTCTATAACTATCCGCCTATGTATTCACTATCATCTATCTAACTAGCTCTATAACTATCCGCCTATGTATTCACTATCATCTATCTAACTAGCTCTATAACTATCCGCCTATGTATTATCTATCATATATCTAACTAGCTCTATAACTATCTATATATTATCTATCTGTCTCAATAACTATCTATCTACTGTATCTATTATATATCTATTATCTATCTACTTATCTATCTATCTATATTCTATCTATTATATATCTAGTCTCTATCATCTATCTCGATATCTATCTATCTCTCTATCTATCTATCTATCTATTATCTATCTATCTATCTATCTATCTCAATATTTATCTGTTTATCTATTATCTATCTGTCTCAATAACTATCTATCTATTATATATTTATCTATTCTCTATCATCTGAAACAAAAACAAACAAACACATATAAACGAAATAAAACCAATATATATATAGATAGACTCTCCCCCCGTTCTAAGGATCAGTACGGATCTGAGCGCTGATATTCCCCACCCCCCAACCAAAATTTTTTATATGTCTTTATGACATATCAGAACTTTTTGAAAAGTTAGTAACTCTTTAAGCATTACAAGTAAGCATTCAGAAAAGTGACATTTAACGCCAGAGACTGCTGTCATTTATAACATCACAGGAGACTAAGATACAATACGACTGCGCGTTTATATCTGCACCAGACAAGTAACAATGATTTCATTTTATACAAGGGTTTAACTGGATTTTCTCATGACGATGGAACGTTCCCAGGCCTTAACAAGAAAGGAGTGTTCCCCTATATTCACATTGGGTTTTCTGCTTTCTTTTTCACATGCTCCCTGAAAGAAATGGACGATTTTCTCTTCACTCACAGTCCCCAGAAATGAGACCACATGCTCTATGATCGCATCGGGGACTTAAGCATAGGTGAATCATCATGAAATAATGTTAGAAAATGGCAAAATTATGAGAGCGGTATGCACAACAAGCTAAAAGCGGTTATGAAAATAAAAAGCCATGGACTAGCCCTACTGAATGATAGTGGAACAGATTCTCATGCGGATCCTGTGAAATATCTGCAGCACAAGTCTGCCTTGGTATTCTGCCTTGGATTCTTTGACAAGTACACATTGGGCCAGATTTATCATTACACTTCCATCTTACTCCACTTTTACATATGCCCAAAGTCACTTTTGGCTAGTCAGATTTATTATTGGTCCTCTAAGGCTACATGCATACGACCGTTGTGTGTTTTGCGGTCCGTAAATTGCGGATCCGCAAAGCGCGGAACGGACCAGGGGGCCCATTATAGAGAGGCCTATTCTTGTCCTCAAAACGGACAAGAATAGGACATGTTAGCCTAAGGGCTCATGCCTAAGGGCTCATGCACACAACCGTATTTTCTTTCCGCTTCCGTTCCGATTTTTTTTGCGGACCGTATGCAGAACCATTAACTTCAATGGGACTGTAGAATATACAGAAGTTACTCCGTGTGCCTCCCGTTTCCGTTTGTCCGCATGGCCGTTCTGCAAAAAAGTAGTGCATGTCCTATTATTGTCCGCAAATCACGGTCCAAGGCACCATTCAAGTCAACGGGTCTGCAGATCCATACTGTAGAAATGCTATGCCCAGCCCATATTGCTCATGTGTTTGGTGATTAATAAGTTACCGTTTCAGTATACGATCCGCAAAAAACGGATAAAATACGGAAACAATATGAATATGTTTTGTGCAATAACGGAATGGAAGAGGACTTAAATTAGAGGAAAAAAAACCTCAGATACTGAACAACGGATCCGTGAAAAAAGGACGGCAAAACTGCAACGGTCGTGTGCATGAGCCCTAATACTGTGATAAATGTGGATTGACGGTAGCGCTTTATCCTTCAGTAAGCAGCTTTACAAAAGTCGCACGTCTATACAAAAAAGTCGCATGTTCTATTAAAAAGTCACATAAGATAAGCATGGTCCTCACTGGAGTGAAAAAGTCGCAAAAAAATGTGCAATTTTACTGATTTATTTTTTTCGACTTTTTCACTCCATTAAAGTGACTTTAGCTAATGATAAATCTGGCCCTTTATATTCGTACATATGCCATATCCTGAACGTGTGATTGCTCCCTCAGGGTCCGGCCACACAATCTGGTTTTCTGAGTGGATCATAAAACAAGAGATCGTATGAAGGACAAGATACAGCTTCTCCTCTTCTTTTGAATTCACTTCCAAAACTACATCAGGGAACCCGAACGCGTGGCCGTACCCTTAGCGGAGCTGCAACAATGGTGACAACTTTCTAAAAGTGGCCCAGTACTTATTTTCCCTGACACGGGTGAACTAGCGCTTTTGGTTTGATTTTTAACTCTTTATGTATGTCTAATTATTTTATTTAGATTATGATACGAATTTATACTTTTTTTCACATATTTGTTTTACATGATGATTAGAGATGAACAAATCAAAATTCGACCCGCCACCCGAATTTTTAAAATATTTGGCAATTCAACTGGAGAGAATTTTGGCAGCGACAGAGACTTTTCCAGGTAATTAGGGCATTTTCGATTTGGGTAGCATTGACTTCAATCCAAATCTAATAACCGGGCTGATTCGGACTTTAAGAAATGACTGTTTAATGTTTTTCTTCTTTGGTGATATATTTTGACGTTTGTATTGGATGATTATTATTGTTGGTGTTTATATACAGATGCAGCAGAGCTGAATGCACCACTTAACTCTTTACACTGGGTTCAGACCTGAGCGCGTATTTCAGCGCGTTTTGCAAATAGGAAGCGCGCTTAACGCGCGTCCCTATTAAACTCTGTTTATGGGGACGCGCGTTAAACGGGCCAAAAACGCAAACATACTTGCTTTTGCGTCGGCCGTTTTACGCAGCGTCCGAACGCGCATAAAAACGCGCAAGTGTGAACCAGTCCCATAGAAATGCATGGGTACTGTACAGTTGTGCGTTTTATGCGCTGCTCAACGCGCGTAAAACGCTAAGGTGTGAACTGAGTGTTAGGGTGGCGTATTTCGGACATCATGATTCCTCTTTGAGTTTGCACGCAGTCCTGTATAAAAGCATTTCGCTTGTATAGCAGTAATCCATTGACGGATTAATACCCTTACAGTAGGAGTTAATCTGCTAAAGAGCCAGGAAGAATACGTCACCAGCTTAGCGCACTGACACTGACACCTGGAGACAGGCGACAAACAAGTAATGCAAGCTAATTGCAGCAATAGCATGTGCAGGACGAATGGCCTATCACAGCGGAGGTTTCACCGTCTGCAGGCTGACTGACATAGATCACAGCATACGTTTTCACGCGTTTCACACTTCCTGCTATACGAGATGAGGTGACAGACTGAATTTCAATGTAAGGCATATTAACATATTGACTGATTAGTGGAAATGAAAAGCAATTGCAAAGAAAAAGTGCAGAACATCCTATACATTATAAGAAATCAGCGAGTTTGTGTTTCAACGTTGCGTGATTTTTTCAAAAAAATTCTTAATTATGTTAAAAAAAAATTATTTTCAATTTAAAGAACAGGAGTTATCAATGCTTGTGACTGGCAGAAACCTGCATCGCACTAACTATACATCACATTATGTGTATATATATATATCTTTAGTGCATACACAGATGCAGCATTTAACATTTGCACCTCTTTGTGGCTGACTTGTGAGAACTTTATCTAAGTTCGGAGACCTCATCAGACTTATCTGCAGTCCTATGTAGACTCCAACAAGATGTCCCCACGAGTTGGGCTAAAACATCCTCAGCTCTGCTACATCTATATGAAGATGAATTAAGTCATTAGGTATTACACTAGGGATTCCTCTGAGACTGGCTGGCTATGTTTCTGTGAATGATCGTAGGGTGAGAGATTAGGCTGATTTCAATGGCGTTACTGCAAATGCATTTTCATGTCTGTATTATGTCTGGCGGAGCCCTACCTCCCGAGGGTGCACTACAACTTTCAGTTTAGTAGGACCTTCGGAGGTCTGGGTATTGTGGCTGTAATATGGATGTTAAAATGTGTCCGTGCCAAGATAAGAAGAAAGTTTTTGTTAGAAAATGTGTTATCTTAGTATGGATAGATATAAATAGACAGATAGCTAGAGATATATATGATAGATTAGATAGATAGATAGACAGACAGGTAGCTAGAAATATATAGATCATAGATAAATAAATAGACAAATATATAAGTAGACAGACAGAAAAATAATAGATAGATAGATAGATAGATAGATAGATAGATAGATAATAGATATATAGAAAAAAAGATAGATAGATAGATAGATAGATAGATAGATAGCTAAATAATAGATAGATAGAAGATAGATAACAAATAGATAGATAAATAATAGATACATTGATATAGATAGATAGATAGTATGTGGATAGATAAATAATAGATAGATTGAGATAGATATTAGATAGATAGATAGATATTAGATAGATAGATAGATATAAATTAGATAGATCGATAGATTGATAGATAATA